>CM059193.1:13899956-14499956 GCA_030323885.1 Branchipolynoe longqiensis | reverse complement strand
TCTTGCTTGTTTCCCATATTCTATTTCTCATTTGCCTATCGAATGAAGTTGTTTGTGCAACATTCATCGTAATTCTATGGCCTCTTCCGGCCAGAGCAGATAAAGTGAAATGAGGCTGGGCTGTGCAGCTGTGTAAATAGGAGGGGTTATGCTTAGAAAGCAACTGAGTTTTTACCCACAACTCAAATTGGACTGTTCCATGCCCGGTTAGCTCAGTCGGTAGAGCATGGGACTCTTAATACCAGGGTCGTGGGTTCGAGCCCCACATTGGGCGCAGTGCGTTTTTCCATCTAAAACAAGACAATGAGTGTGTAGCAGGCATGTGGATCAATTCAGCAACACTGTTTTATTTCTTCTGCTGTAGTTGACAGTACGTTGCAACCACCTGTCAGCCATGCAGAATTGTTGGGTATGTAGGTGGCCGGTTAGCTCAGTTGGTTAGAGCGTCGTGCTAATAACGCGAATGTCATGGGTTTGACCCCCACATTGGCCAAGGCTTTACCCTTTGCATCCGGGCAGCATGCCAAGAGCAAAGAGTCAGTGAATCGTTTCTGCTCTTCTTGCTTGTTTCCCATATTCTAGTTCTCATTTGCCTATCGAATGAAGTTGTTTGTGCGACATTCATCGTAATTTTATGGCCTGTCCCGGCCAGAGCAGATAAAGTGAAACAAGGCTGGGCTGTGAAGCTGTGTAAATAGGCGGGGTTATGCTTAGGAAGCAACTGAGTTTTTACCCACGACTCAAATTGGACTGTTCTATGCCTGGTTAGCTCAATCGGTAGAGCATGGGACTCTTAATCCCAGGGTCGTGGGTTCAAGCCCCACATTGGGCGCAGTGTGTTTTTCCATCTAAAACAAGACAATGAGTGTGTGGCAGGCATCTGGATCAATTCAGCTACACTGTTTTATTTCTTCTGCTGTAGTTGACAGTACGTTGCAACCACCTGTCAGCCACGCGGAATTGTAGGGTATGTAGGTGGCCGGTTAGCTCAGTTGGTTAGAGCAGCGTGCTAATAACGCGAATCTCATGGGTTCGACCCCCACATTGGCCAAGGCTTTACCCTTTGGATCCGGGCAGCATGCCAAGAACAAAGAGTCAGTGAATCGTTACTGCTCTTCTTGCTTGTTTCCCATATTCTAGTTCTCATTTGCCTATCGAATGAAGTTGTTTGTGCGACATTCCTGGTAATTTTATGGCCTGTCCCGGACAGAGCAGATAAAGTGAAACGAGGCTGAATGTGGTATTGCATTTGGTGCCAACTGGTGACAGCAGGACTCCTTGAGTGGATAGCCTTTGCCCGGACGTGAAATTAATTATTGTTTTCATTGGGCCATTATTCTTGCCGGATTTCCCGCCGAATTACCCATGTGCACTTCGGCCAGTCAACCATTCTGGCTGCATCTGTGTAAATACGAGGGGTTCTGCTTAGGAAGCAACTGAGTTTTTACCCAAGACTCAAATTGGACTGTTCCAGCTCAGTTGGTTAGAGCGTTGTGCTAATAACGCGAATGTCATGGGTTCGACTGCCACATTGGCCAAAACTTTACCCTTTAACCAGAAGGGGTGGCCGAATGGGTCACAGCATTCGTCTCCCGTGTTGCTAGACCGTTGATAGTGGGTTCGAACCCTGATCGAGTCAAACCAATGACTTAAAAATTGATACTTGTCACTTCCTAGCTAGGCGCTCGGCAAGAACTGGTTGGCTCAGTGTCAGGATAATGTGACTGAGTGGGATATCTGGAGTGGGATGCTGGAGGCCTGGTCTCCCAGTGGAGAAGCACTATAAAGTTGCCATAACTGCGCTCTTTCACAAGTCGGTACCCGTCCCGTATGACCTTAAATGTTGCTAGGACGTAAAACAACAAACAAACACCGATTTTAAATGTCGATATATTTCAATACAAACCCAGTAAAACCTCTCTAAATCGACCGAGCTTGGGACCGATTTTAACTCGTCCATATAGGGAGGTGGTCGCTTTAGGGAGTTAGAATATGGTTGCAATGGTATCGTCGGGACCCACATAAAGTGATTGATATAGGGGAATAGTCGGTTCGAGAGGTTTTACTGTATCCCTAATAGACATGGTTCAGTGGATCACAGTGAAACTTAGATAACAGATTCACCCCATACTTACAGTACAGGGGTGAACGACGTCATCATCATCATCATCATCATGCTGTCGGTCGCGATCCGACAAAGACTGCTTTCATTACTTGACTGCCATTCTCCATTTTCATTTCATAAAAGCTGCCAGCAAAAGTGTTGAAGTGCTGCTGGCTTTTGCAAGTTACCAGCATCACTCTCTCGGGGAGCAAATAGAGGTTTCACAACGGCAAGAACATGTCAAGACAGGCACAAACTATTTGTCCCTGCAGTGGCTGGTCGGGAGATGTGAATGACAACGTAGTCTAAATACAGGCGAAAATAGCGTTAGTATGGAACAGGAAGGAGAATGCCTGCACCAGTGTCAAATGGTTGCTTATATCGGCACAGAGTTGGTGAAATGGGAGAGAATGCAAAAAGACAAGATGATGGCCATATAACGCCGTCGATTTCAGTCTATTAAACTGCATGTTTTATTACATTTTTCAACTCACAGGTAGTGGGGAAATGTAAAAACATATATAAAGAATAAATATTGCTTCTTAAATTAAGACATTATTCACTCAATTAATTTCCCCAGAATGTCGAAATTCTTCACCAGCTTTTCTAATGGGTTGGTTTTCACCCCCTGTACTGTCAGTACGGGGTGAATCTTTTATCTAAGTGAAACTTAACCAGTAATAACCCCAAGGAAATACAAGTAATTACCAGTACTAGAATCCCCCCGTCAACGTTGGCACACTTTGGACCCAACATTTATTTACTTCTTGAGGGTCGAACTAGTCCATTAGAATTGTAACACCGCCATCACACCAAACAAGTTCTCAAAATGTTGGGCATGCTCAAAGTTCTGGAGCAACATCCCGTTCTAGCAGGTCCATTCCCCCGTGAAAATACCGAAAAAAGTTCTTACTACGTCCATTCAATTTGCGCACAGTTTGAGTCCGCTAAGCAACATTTTCAAGAAGGTAGTGAGAATGAGTTTGGTGTGATGGGGGTATTAACACAAAGAACGCAGACGAAACAATGAGCAATTAAAATTCAACTGCTTCTGAGTTAGACGGAAGTGCTGACGTGCGCATGCGCGGTTCACGCAGCAGGCCGTGTGACGTCACGCGGCGGAAACCAACTCTGTGGAATTCCGCCATGTTTGGTGAGGGGCATATGAAACAAGCATGGACGATTCTATTGTCACAATACCATGGCGACATAAGGGTATTCTAAAATCGTGACAGCAGTGAGGCAGTCTAGTGTTATATCACCGGTCATATTGATCAGCAGTCTATAGCGTCATGGTACCATTCTTTTAGATCTGACTAGATAGCGAAATGGCGGCAGGAGTTGGACGCTGATTATTGCGGATGCTGAGTAATGCGAGAAACCAATGTTCTAAACTGTGCATAACACCGATATCTAAGTGGATCTTCACCATTAACACACCAGGATACCCTAGGATAAGTATCCAAGGATGTAAACGCAGCAAACAGGAGCTAATCGAGCATCAACAAATAAAAAGTAAGAGCACCAAAACACTAAATGCAATGAAACAAATACAAATAAACAAATAAATGAACAAAAAGTAATGTGTCATATGAAAACAAGTAATAGTCAAAAATGAAAAACAGGAGAAAGGATAAGCGCACTCCTGGCAGGTAAGGAGGAGGTGCGAAAAATATAGCAACAAACAAGCTTGCTCCACTTCCGCCCATGGCAAATTCGAATTAACAAACTGTCAACTGCGAATTATGGCAACAACAGAGAATTAGGCGCTAGACATTTAAGCAAATCAATATCAAAGGCATCGAGTGTAAATTACAATGACAACAGCGAATTATGGCGATGAGAGCAAATTAGAAGCGAGTCATTTAAGCAAATGAATAACAAAATGAAGAAAACGGTCATGATCTGTGGAGACTCAAGGGTCAGGGCTCTAACCACGGACCTGAAAGACCTACACCAAAACGCACCAAAATACAAAGAAGTAGTAGTCTCTGTGCCAGGAGTGACTATTGACAGGATAACGAGTGCTGTATACAGGAAATACAAAATCGAAACTCCACCAGCACAAATATATATGATGGCAGGAATCTGTGACCTAACAGTAAATGGTACGCAAGCTTGTGGGCATGGACTTGGAAAAGTACTGTGGCCACATCTGAAACCGAGAATACCAAAGGCTGGTAGATGACTGCATCCCCGAAGTGAATGCCTACATCCACCAGCTAAACAACAACCAAAACGGTGGTGTAGTGATGCCAAGATATGCAAACTACATCCACAAAACAAGGCATGGAAAGAGATCGGCATGGTATGGCATTGGCATGACTGATGGTATACACTACAATGAGGAGTATGCCAGATACGTCACTGCCAGGCTGTCAAAAAGCATCACGGAGAACTGGGAAGAGCACCAGGACTCCGAACCATAAATATCACCAATTTTTATAAATTTCACTAAAGAAATCCTAAATCGTAAGTAAAATCAGGAACAACTAATACACACTGTAATGCTCATGCCTTCCTCCATGCATGCAGGTAAAAGCTATGGAGGTATACATGACTATCTATCAAAAGGGGCCATATGCACCAGCACATATGCCCCAAATCCATCAATCACTAAACTAAAATAAATTCACAACAAAATCAAAGCTCGCGAAATAAAGCAACCACTATCCTAGAAATATCATTAATAAATTAAATATGGTAGAAGAAATTGAATGGAAGCTGGGAAGGGGCACACACTTTGCCCACCTAAACTGCCAGAGCGCATCCAAAAAATAGACATAATAAAAATGCATCTAAAAAAAGACAATCTAGATATAAACCAAACAAAAAAGGGCGGAGGTGCTGCCATTTACATGTTGCCTCATAAAAAATGAAAACAAGCAAATGTAGCCATAGCAAGCCTCTATAGGCCACCTTCAGGTGAAATTGAAGTATTCCTTGAAGCCCTAGAAAACAGCATAAACACTGTAAAAAAATCAACAAATGCAGAAATCTTTGCGGTAGGGGACTTCAATATGAATTACAGCAGCGATGACAAAAATAAACTAATTCTGCAAACCACCATCAAAATCTTAGGCCTGCAGCAGCTCATCACTGAAAGCACAAGGCTAAACAACGATAGCTCAACAATCGATCTAATACTAACCAACTCAAACCATGCCACAAAATGGGGCACTAGAAGCTGGGGTATAAGTGACCACGAGCTAGTATATGTAACCAGAAAAAAGGTTAAAAGCACAAATCACTATGAATACAAAATGGGCAGATCCCTAAAAAACTACTCAGAAGAGCCATTAAAAAAATCACCTTCACCTAAATTTAAACAGCTTCAGACAGAACAGAAATGATGTTGACATCTACTGGAACAATATCATCACAGAAATAAAATTGATGAAATGTGTCCCATAAGGAAACTAAAAATACAAAAAAAACAAGACCCATGGGTAGACAATGACCTACTAACACTCATTACAACCAAGCGAAAACTAGTTGACAAAGCAAAGCTCACAAAAGCACTAGAGGATAAAATTGCCTACCACACACCCAGAAACAACTCACTCAAAGCAGTGAGAACAGCAAAAAAGAAATACATAATAAAACAGGACAGGGATTGGGGAAGCAACACAAATAAATTCTGGAAGAATGTAAACCTGCTATTTCCACAAAATAACACAAATGAATGCACAAACTTCCAGGACAATGAAGGCAACACACTCACAAATAGAGATACAGCCAACAAACTAAACTCACACTTCACCATGGTGGGACAAAAACTATCGAAAGAATTCACAAAAAACTGGGAAAATAAATCAGGAATTACACAGGATGAAATCCCCACCTGCAAAACTGATATAATAGAGCTAACAAAATTAATAAATGACATAGTCACAAACAAACCAAGTGGAATAGATGATATCCCCACCAAAATATTGAAGGAGGCACTACAAGCCATCCTGGCCACCATGGTAGACCTATTCAATATCTCTTTTGAGCAGGGGCGCTTCATCACAGCCCGGAAGATGGCAACCATTACCCCCATCCACAAAAGTGGCGACAAGCAAAACATGGTAAACTATAGGCCAATATCAATTTTGCAAACTCCAGGCAAGCTAATTGAGAAAATATTCCACAAACATATAAATGAGCACCTGGAGAAACATAATATACAAAATAAAAGACAAGGAGGCTTCAGAAAATTGCAATCCACGTCAAAAACTATAGCAAACCTAACAAGTGACATACTGACATCGATGAACCAAAATAAATTAGTTGGGGCAGCCTTCATTGACTTCAGCAAAGCTTTTGACACTGTAGACCATGATATAATACTGAAAAACTTAAGAAAACATGGGCAGAAAACTAACACCATGAGCTGGATAAAATGTTACATAACAAACAGGCAACACAAAGCAAAATTAAACAATAGCCTATCGGACCAACAGCCTGTCAAGTGTGGTGTAGCACAAGAACCAGTCCTAGGACCACTACTCTTTATAATCTACATACACGACCTAGAAAGATGGCTGGAAACAGAATGCCTCCAACTATATGCAGATGACACAGTCATTTATACAAAAGGCACCTCAGAAGAAGAGGTAATAACCAACCTAAACAAACTCCTAATAAAGCTGGACGACTGGTGTGAGTGCATTTAAGTAACGATCAATGCAGGCAAATCAAAAACAGTACTCTTCTCGCATAAATTAATGCCAGAAAGAAACCTACACTGCAAGCTAGGAAATCAAATACTAGAAAATGTAGACCACTATAAATACCTAGGACTACAGCTGGACAGCCAGCTAAACTACAACCTATGTATAACACAAATCATACAAAAAATAAACCACAAACTCTGGCTATTTGCAAAGCTAAGAGATTACATGGCACAAGAAATTTCAATAAAAATCTTCAAGGGCATGGTGCTCCCCTACTCTGACTATGGTGATGTAATATACATGGGCACGAAGAAAGAACTGCTGAAAAAGCTGTAAATATTGCAAAATAGAGCCCTGAAGATCTGCCTAAATGTAGACAAATTGCACCACACCTATGACATACACAAAAGACCTAAAGTGAAACTGCTAGAGAACACGAGAATAATTTACCTAAAAACATTAGCGTATGGATATAGTAAAGACATTACACTCCTAACCCAACCACAAAGGAACACTAGAACAAACAATGCACCACTGCTAAGGCAAACCAGAAGCGAAATCAAAGCTCATGAAAGAAGCACACTGGAAATGGCTGCCAAGTTATGGAACACCCAAATGGTGAAGGGACGACAAATTCCTGACCTAATAATATACAAAAAAGATATGTGCAAAATAAAACTAGGAACCCCCCCCCCCTAAGCTACACTTCAAAGGGGCATGTGATATATCATGGCCTACCAGCAGGACAGCCCATGGGAGGGAACCTAGCCCACACTAGCAAGATAACTGCACTTCCCAATTATGTACAGGCCTATGAGATGTAAATAGAATAAGCTAGTCTAGAATTAAGAGTAGAACAAATATTATCAAGAAAATGCAAAAAAACTAGCATAAATTACTAACCACAAAATATGGCAATAACGATCACAAAACAATAACTGCCCAGAATTGAAAACAAGCCCGAACACTCAAGCTTATATGTTATGGACAGCATAAACTCACATCACAAAAAAAAAAAGGTTTCCGCATTCAGACCAATGGGGATGCCTCTAATTGTCATGGTACCATGGGAATAGAAGGATATTCTAAAATCATAGTACCATGACAACAGTGTGGCAGTCTAGCGTCACAGCACTGTTGATATAGATGGGCAGTCTAGCATCACGGTACCGTTCTTTTAGATCCAAAATCCACAGTCAATGCCTCACCCCAAAACCTAACCCTAACCCTGAGCGGAACCATGATTGTAGAATAATCTACTGTCATCATGGTACTGTGACTATGGAATGTCGCGTTACGGACACGGTGCTGAAATACAGAGGAGGATGGCCAAGGCTAGCACATCTTTCGGCCTACTATGCCACAGACTCTGGAACAACCACCATGTGTCCATGCGGGTCAAAGGCAAGATCTACCGTGCAATCGTGCTATCCACCCTACTATACTGAGCCGAGGCCTGGACAGTGTACAGACGACAGGTGAAAAAGCTGCATGCCTTCATGATACAACATCTGTGTTCAATCATGAGGCTAAGCTGGAAGGACAAAGTGACAAATAAGGAAATACTCGAACAGACAGGGCTGCCCTCTATGGAAGATCTTCTGATCAAAAAGAATCTCCGGTGGACTAGACACCTCATGAGGTTGTCATCAGACAGGCTCTCTCAACTGTCTTCTGGTTACATAAAGAGAGGGCGCCCTCATCTCCGGTTCAAGGATACCATCAAGAGAAACCTGAAGCTGAGAGACATTAAGACCGACTCATGGACATCACTCTCACAGCAGAGAGCTAAGTGGAGAGCGGCAGTGAAGTAATGAAAGCAGTCTTTGTCGCATCGCAACCGACAGCATGATGACGATGACTGTGACAATAGTCCCTCCAAATAAAGACGGGTGTAGTCTGTTCAAAACCCTGCTCTTACGAGACACTGCTATAGTGTTTTGAACGCGCCTTGATAACCATCTGGGGCGTTTGGACTATTCATTGAAAACATTCTAATGCATAATTAACAAAAACAAAAAGAAACCCCAAAACCAACTCCCTGGTTAAGTTGAAAACACGCTGACGTTGACATGGGTGCACAATGTCACAAGTCGGTATGTGTCTCAATATGATCTTAAAGGTTGCTATGATGCAGACAAAGAAGCAAACTTGAGTTCTCATGGCGTCCTTGCAATGGTCTCATAGAGGACTCATAGTGGTCTCTTAGTGGCTTTGTGGTGGACTCAGAGAGGCCCTACTATGGTCTTATAAAAGCCTCACTACGGGCTCTCCGTGGCCTCAATGTGGTCTCATAGTAGCCTCAATGTGGTCTCATAGTGGCCTCAATGTGGTCTCATAGTGGTCGCACTCTGGTGTTATAGGGGCCTACCTATGGTATCATATTGGTCTCACTATTGTCTCATAGTGGTCTCACTGTGGTGTCATAATGGTCTCACTGTGGTCTCATAGTGGCCTCACTGCGGTGTTATAGAGGCCTCCATATGGTCCCATAGTGTAATTACGGTCTCTGCGGCCTCACAGTGGTCTCATAGTGGCCTTCCTATGGTCTCAGCGGTCTCATGGTGACCTCACTGTGGTCTCATAGTGGATTCACTGGGGTCTCAGTTGCCTCAGTATGGTCTCATAAATGCCTCTTTGTGTCTCACTATGGTCTCTTAAGGGCCCTCACCCCACAGCCCTCACCTCTAATCCCTCACACCTCACCCTCACCCCACAGCTCTCACCCCACAAACATCAACCATCACCACACAACCTTAACCCTCACTCTCCAGCCCTCACTGTTCACCTTCCACCGCACCATCCCACAAACCTCAACCGTCATCCTTCAACCCTCAACCCTCAACCCTCAACCCTCAACCCTCAACCCTCAAGCCTCACTCCACGTCATTCCCCATTCACCTTCACTTCACTACTCAAGCCTCAACCTGCTTCACTCAACCCACACGGTTCACCCCTTCACCCCTCACTCCTCCACCCTCACCCCTTCACCCTCACCCCTCACCCTCACTCCACAACCCACACTCCTGCCAGCGTCACCTCCAAGATGGCGGCTATCATCAACCCTCACCCAGCAACCCTCACCTCACAACCATCACACAGCAACCTAGACCCAGCAACCTTCATCATGCAACCCTCACCTCTCACCCATCACTTTTAAGCTGCACCCCTCACCCCTAACCCCTCACCCCTCACCCCACCACCCCTCACCCCTCACCCCTCACCCCTTACCCGCACCCCTCACCCCTCACCCTTCACCCTTCAGCTCTCACCCCTCACCCTTCACCCCACACCCTCACCCCTCACCCTTCACCCCACACCCCTCACCCCACCATTCACGCCTCACGCCTTACTCTTCACCCCACACCCCTCACCCCTCACCCATCACCCCACCCCTCACCCCACCATTCACGCCTCACACCTTTCTCTTCACCCCACACCCCTCACCCCTCACCCCTCACCCCTTACCCGCACCCCTCACCCCTCACCCTTCACCCTTCAGCTCTCACCCCTCACCCTTCACCCCACACCCCTCACCCCTCACCCTTCACCCCACACCCCTCACCCCACCATTCACGCCTTACTCTTCACGCCTCACGCCTTACTCTTCACCCCACACCCTTCACCCCACACCCTTCACCCCACACCCCTCACCCCTCACCCCTCACCCCCACCATTCACGCCTCACACCTTAACCTTCACCCCACACACTTCACCCCTCACCCTTCACCCCACACCCCTCACCCCCACAATTCACGCCTCACGCTTTACTCTTCACCCCTCACCCCTCACCCCTCACCCCTCACCCCTCACCCCTCACACTTCACACCTCACCCCTTCACGCTCCCTGCTTCCTCTCCAAGCTAACAGCCTCACCGACAGGCGCCAATGCAATGCCTGCCGCCACCAGTGGAGGCGTGTCGGCACAGCGACCCCTACCGGCCGCGCCCTGCCTCCTGAGCCTTCACTGGGCAGCCGCAGCTTCTTGTGGGGCACCCCTACACTGGCGCCTTGAGGAGCGCCTGACCCACTCAGGGGAAACCGAAGCAGTGCTGGCATTGCGCCACCCGACGACGGCTTGTCACTTTAGGTAAATGTAGGATTGATGGCTTTCAAACCGACTCAACTGTGACACGCAAGCCGGCTTGTGAATGGACAAGCTGAACAATGAAGATTTCATCCATATGCTGTCCACACACACTGTTAGTGTTAAGCCATGTATCCATAGACTGTTCCCTTGTGACATGCTCCCTTGATCAGAGTTAGCTTGTGACCTTGTGACATGCCACACAGACAATGAACATGTTCATTCTCTATGTTCCCGGTTAGTACGTCACATGTGCCATGCACACGGCCATAGGGTCACTGGGTCCAACCTATGGGAACGTCCACTAAGCAAAACACAGGTTCATTGTTTGTGTCACACATCACAAGGTCACAAGCGAACCTGGAACAAGGGAATACACCATAAGGGAACATTATATGGATACATAACCTTAAGGAGCACCCGGCCCACGTGGGGGAAACCGAAGTTGTGTTGGCATTGTGCCACCAAACGGCGGTTTGTCACTTGAAGTATGGCTTTTGTCACAACATTCAAACCGACTCAACTGTCACACGCAAGCCGGCTGGTGAGTGGACAAGGGTGAACAATGAAGATTTTACTTGTACGCTGTCCACATGCAATGACTCACAAAATTGATACTTATCACTTCCTAGCCTGGCGCTCAACATTAATAGGATAGGGTAAGGACTGGTTAGCTCAGTGTCAGGATAATGTGACTGAGTGGGATATCGGGTCATGATGCTGGCAGCCTGTTTTCGCCGTGGGGAAGCATTATAAAGTTGCTATGAGTGCGCACTGTCACAAGTCGGTACCCGTTCTGATATGACCCCATATGTTGCCACGATGTAAAACTCCAAAAAAACAACCAACCAAAATGCGGCCACCTGCTGCTGATCGGTGTCGAGCTAGGAGCGCGGCCCCCAGACGCTGCGGGATTGTGTCACGTGGCTTCGTCTCCAAGACGACGACCGGACCGGTCCGACCCGTAGGCGCGCGGCCTCTGATTGAGTCGATCTAAAACCTGGCGGTTTGATGTCTCCCTTCTGAGAAGCTGTAGATCGACCACGAGGCCCACCTGCTGGGCGGCGCGTTGGGGGGGATGGGCGAGGGGGAGGGGCTGGGGAAGGGGTGGCGCCAGCCGATGGGCAACGATCAAATAGCCGCCCATGGGCGAGAGGCGACCGGCGGCTGGTTGGTGAGGGGGTGGGGGGAGGAGGGGACGTAGTTAATTAGTCAATGCCTGACATTCTGACGCACCTTTCGGTAGATTTCGGGGTATCGACTACACATATTAATTGCACTACAATCATGCTACCATTAGCCCAATTAGGCAACTGCCTGAGCAGGGATCTTAAGGCCCTGTCACACTATGCCGCATTGCGTCAGCTTATGCTGACATATGCTGTCATATGGCGGACATTTGAACATGGCCAAAAATACAACTTATGCCAAACTTACCCATAACTTATCTCAGTGTGCACCAGTGGGCTTTATCGAATATTATTTATGCCAAATGTATCCTTAATGTACTCATAACTTGTCTCAATGTACACCAGCGTACACCAGCGTACACCAGCGTACACCATCATACATCAGCGCACACCAGCGTACACCAGTGTACATCAGTATACATCAGCGCACACCATCGTACATCAGCGTACACCAGCATACACCATCATACATCAGCACACACCAGCGCACACCAGCGCACACCAGCGTGCATCAGCATTCACCAGCTTACACCAGTATACACCTTCCTACACCAGCGTACACCAGCGTACACGAGCGCACACCAGCGAACACCAGCGTACATCAGCGTACACCAGTGTACACCAGCGTAAACCCGCGTACATCATGGCATACCGGCGTATATCAGCGTACACCAGCATACATCTGCATACATCAGCATACCCCGGCGTACACCAGCGTATACCAGCGTAGATCAGCGTACACCACCATACACCACCGTACACCGCCGTACACCAGCGTACACAACCGTACACCAGCGTACACCAGAGCTCACCAGCGTACACCAGCGTACAAATCACATACATCGGCATACAATACGGCATAGTGTGACAGGGTCTTTAGAGGGGCACAGTGCTGAACCTTGAGGGGTCACAGTTGAATCCAATAATAGTTGTGTTTTATGTGGGCATCATTTTGGTGCATGTGAGGGTGAGGGGGGCTTATAGCTGGACGGGTATAGGGCGCAAAATAGTCTGACACCAGTCTTGACTACAAGTTGGTTGTTTTTTTGAGTTTTATGTCCTGGCAACATCTAAGCTCATATCAGGATGAGTACTGACTTGTGACAGTGTGCACTTATTGCGACTTACTAGTGCTGCCCCACTGGGATAACAGGCCACCAGCACCATGACCTGATATCCCACTCAGTCACGTTATCCTGACACTGAGCCAACTAATCCTTGCCCTATCATAATAATGCCGAGCGCCTGGCTGGGAAGCGACAAGTTGACTATACAAGTAAAATGTGTAGAGGAGGATCATAAAACAACCGCTTGTGACTTGCATCATGAGGCAGAGGAAATGGATCACAAACTTCCTTCTGATGATTGTGGATTTAATTTCACTGCACCCTATTCACAGTTGGATAGTCCGATGATTTTGAGTTTCTGGGAGGAGCGGGATGTAGCTCAGGCAGTAGAGTATCCACCTGTGAAGATGTGGGTCATCTGATCTATCCTGTTCAGTGGAGACATCTGCAGTTTGGACTATTTTCCTTTCCAACCAGTGGTCCACAACTGGTTCATCAAAGGCTGTGTTATGTGCTGTCTTGGCTGTGGGAAAGTGCATATAAAAGACCCCTCACTGCTAATCGGAAAGAGTAGCCTATGTGGTGGCAGCAGGTTTCCTCCAAAGAAATATGTCAGAATGACCATATGTTTGACGTCCAATAGCTGATGATAAAAATGAATGTCCTTAAATAAAACAAACTTTCTTTTTAGTTTCTGTCATTTTCTGCAATAAGCACAATAAGTAGACATCGGATATGGATGTAGTTATCTACAAAATAAAAGAAACTCAAAACCTCCAGACAATGCAACTATAATGGATGATATCAAGAGCTGTGCCTGAGAGAAAGACCTAAGAAGCAGTTGTCTTGCACTTCTATATAACTTCAGCAGCATTGCCTTGAGCCTTTAAGGAACTCGTTGAATATACTGCCGCTGGGCTGGGGTTTCGAGATTTGCTTCCATTAGTCTGGAGGCCAAAGGCCCAAAACAGCCATAGGTGTGAAAGTGCGTACTAATGCAATTTTATTGCAGATTGTGATAGTCATATACCTATATTTTGAGAATCAGGAGGGTGCCACTCTGGCACCCTTGAGCAATTTTTTCTATAAGCCGTTTTTGATATGATGTCATATTGGATCAAACCAGCATTTTTGTGCTGTTCGACATTAGCAGGTAGTGTTTGTATATCAGCTGTAGTATCATTTCTAATTCACTTAGCACTACATATATTATACCAGAAGAAAGGATAGGATATTGAAGTACCTTTCTCCTGATGTATGAAACGTCTATGTATGATACAAATGTGTAAATACAGAAAGGCTCAAAAGGAATTATTACTGCCAACTCACGGTAATCAAAATGTACATTTTTTTGTGGAAAAACTAATCCCAATAATAAAGAAAATAATATGTCACTTTCAGACAATTTATTCATCTCATTCATCGCAGTTTCACAAGTGCTGCATATCCAGCTATACATCAAAGACACATATTGCTAGGGAATGAAAGCGCATAGGAACCATCGATACACATGATCATCAACAGAAAAGGAGGCGATCCGAATTCAGCTCTTTTGATTTCAGGGTGCATTGCCTCATATGTGGTGAAAAGTGCCTCTCGAAGGACTCAAAGAATCCTTGTCGATGGAGGAGAGTCATAGAAGAGTCCCTAAGGCAACAACGCTACATCCATCTGTCATCAGACATGCAGCTTTACAAGATCATCATGCAGGTTAAGTGGGCAGATCCAGATCGCTGGAAGAGCTTGATTGTTTGTCCAGGAGGGATGCATACCCTAATGTCCTTTGTTGGATGCATCGGCACCCTGATGAACGGCAGTGGACTCGAGGAACTTCTGGAAGCAGCATTCAAGGGCGAAGGAAGTATGCGAATGGCAAGGCATGGCCGAAGGCACTCCTGGGCTTACGGATGGTGGTAGTGGCACTACTGCGGCCACTGATCTCAGCGGAGACTACTGTGGAATCTCTAGAAGAGCAACTAGACACAATCTGCATGTCACAAACAGCACGACTCTGGGTGCACTGCTTGATCATCCCACTGCTGATCGTCCATCTCTACGTGCAAGCTGAATGAGAGGGAGACTGGCTCCTGCACATGTACGCTTTGAAGAGGATGGTTCCATACTTCTTTTCAGCAGGCCATTGGCACTATGCCAAGTATATCGTCTGGCACCTACAAGACATGGCATCGTCTCTTCCATCTGAACTACAAGATGCCTTCCTGAGAGGAGAACACGTTTGTCGTCATTGCAAGGGAGTGTGGAATGCTGTCTTCTTGGATCAGTTTGGGGAGCAAACCTACATCCGGTATGGGAAGGCCAAGGGGGGTTTGATGGGGAAGTCATTGTCAGATGAACAAGTGGCAGAGTGGACCTTATCACATCACATCTGCAATGCTGTCTCACTTGCAATGGACAACATGTTCGATGAGATGGAAGACGAGGATCAGGAGGACAGCACAGGACGACACAAAGAAGAAGGGAAGAGACGACTACAACTTGACAACAAAGACAGGAAGAAGATCATCCTTGAAGTTGAACGCCACACCAATCCACTCCTGACTAAAGCCACAGAACCATTGTATAACATTATAAATGGTCTCGTAGCTGCAGATGAAGTGAACATGGATCAGTCCATCAGCATAGGAGGAATCATGGCCGCTGAATTCACAGCAAAGCTTCCTGATGGTTCTACGTCCCTCTCAAGAAAACTGTCATAACTATGGAAGTAATGAAGAACAAGATGAAGGTAGGGAACTCCAGCATATACAATATGGAAAAGCTGTATGCGCGTTTACTAATTGTGTCCCAGAAGAGAGATGTGGAGCATTCCGACTTATTCCAGTATGTATTGGCTCCAGTGCCAACTGCCCTCTTTGATGATTATGGAGATATGCGCAAGGGAAGCAAGTCGGTCCTGGTGTCGAAGTTGGCCATCACCTACAAAGAACCACCACCTACAGTTGACGTGCAGTTGATAGATGGGAATGAGGCAATCTACCACACCCTGTGGCCAAAAAATGCAACGATGTCTATATTCGCCAAAGGATTCATTTCCTCATTCGCTCGTCCGTATACCACATATGTAGTATTCGACTGCTACCAGGAGCACTCCATCAAATCTCATGAACGTCGGCGACAGCAAAGGGTGCTGCTCCATGAGACTACAACCTGACAGACGAAATGGTACTTCCAGCCAGGGACATCATCATGAAAAGTGACCAGAACAAGAAGAGTTTCATCAAGCACCTGTGTACTGCAGAGAACCCCAATAAATCTGTGCATGTCCATATACACACGAAGAAGCAGATGTCAAACTCGTCAGCTACCTTCTTCATCTGCACCAACAAACAGAGCATATCCAAGTCCTCGCTGATGATATGGATATCTTCATCCTACTGGTATATTTCATGTGGTGCTATAATTCCCCTGCTCAGGTATCCATGAAGAAGTACAATGGCGAAGTCATTGACATCAATACAACGGCCATGACACTTGGAGACAGATATCAAGATTTGCTTCCTGCTCCTGCCCTCTCAGGCTGCGATAGCGTATCATACCCATATGGCAAAGGGAAGGCTTCCGTGTACAGTATGCTACTGAAATCTAAGGTTCCACTTCGGGCATTTGCAGATCCTGATGCGTCAGAAGAGGACTGGACAAGGGAAGGCTTCCAATTCTTGTCCTATTTGTATGGAGGTGTGGTGGCGTCAACACTAGATGGGCTGAGATATCTACTTTTCATCAAAAAGAAGGATCCACCAAAGATTAAGAGCCTTCCTCCAATGAGCGAAGCTGCACTACAGCATATCAAGAGAGCCTGTATCCAGATACTAACATGTTGAGCGGCAGACGAGCTACACCCACCAGATCTTGATGTTAGTCAGTATGGATGGGAGTTGAACAAAACCCTTCTTTGCCCTGTCAATGGCACTTACACTGCTGCCCCACCATCCCTAATGCAATTTGTGGCATGTGGTTGCAAATCGAGCATGCCATGTGGGAGCCTCAAGTGCAGCTGTCAGGCAGGCGGGCTTTCCTGCACAACGTACTGTAAATGCGCAGCAGACGAGGGATGCTTGAACGAACACACAAAACATGAATCTGCCCCATTCATGGATGGCAACGAGAACGACAAGGACAATGATGAGGAAAATGCAGAGGACTGATGGATTGGATCCTGAAACCTGAATCATGTGAAATGACGTGTCACAAACGCTTTATGTATGACACGTATGGCAACCTAAATGAATAAGACAATACACCATGTCTGTTTGTTATATTGGTTTATGTACTATTTCCCAAAGAAATACTACAATGTAGTTAAAAGCCATTTGACATATTTCAAATTCATCTTGTGAAAAGTGTATCTCTGCATATGTCAGATCTTATTCCGGATTTAGTTTGGTTTACTTATGTATCCATCAATTGCTTTGTTTAATATTGTTTTGATTAAATGTATAAATAGGATTGGGACTTGCTTATTCCAATTTGATACATATTTGAGGTACAACTACTACATTTATTATTATTTTAATAGCAAAAATTCACACTGAAATGAGTATTTTGCAATATTTTTCAGTTTGAGTTGCCGATGACAATTGCTTGTGAATGTATACTGTGGCATGTATATTTGCTCTACAATGATAATTTATACACCATGAGAACGGTACTTCAATATCCTTTCTTCTGGTATACTATATGTAGTGCTAAGTTAGAACTGATACTATAGCTGATATACGAATACTACCCCCTAATGCCGGAAAAAATGCCGGTTTGATGCAATATGACGTCATATCAAAAACGGCTTATAAAAAAAATTGCTCAAGGGTGCCAGAGTGGCACCCTCTTGATTCTCCCTTTGAGTATCAATATTGTAACTAATTGGTTTGACTAGAGCGGGAATCGAACTCCCGATCTGCCGCACGGGACGCCTACGCTCTATCGAGTAGGCTATTCTGTACGTGAAACATCACCAGTGTATCTGTCTGTAGGAAATTTGTATTACATCTTAAGACTATTGAGTGAAATCAATTGCTATTAGCGATGTTGGCTTCATGACGCAGATTACCATTATCTTTACTTACACTGGACGCAGTGGCCGAATCGATAGAGCGCAGGCTTCCCTGGAGTTCGATACCCGGTTGAGTCAAACCAATGACTCACAAAATTGGTACTTGCCGGTTCATTGCCAGGCAGTTGGCATTATTAGGATAGGACAAGGACTGGTTAGCTCAGGGTCCGGATAATGTGAGTGGGATATCAGGTCATGGTGCAAGTGGTCTGGTCTCCCAATGGGGTAATACTATAAAGCCGCCATGTGTGCGCACTGTCGCAAGTCGGTACCTGTCCTGATATGACCTTAGATGTTGACAGGACGTAAAATTCCAACAACCAACCAACCCAGTGGGACAGCACTATAAATTCATCGAGAGTGCGCCCTGTCGCAAGTAGGTATTCATCCTGATATGACCTTAGATGTTGCCAGGATGTAAAACTCCAACAACCAAACCAACCATTATCTTTATTTGAATGAGACTGTCTTAGTGGCCACTCTGCAGCGGATTCACCTGGAGCCTCAGCCGCCACCCGTTAGATGTGCTCACTGTGTACCTGCACTAAGACCAAGACAGCGCACCTTCAGGAGCTTGGTTGGTTGTTGTGATTTTATGTCCTAGCAACATCTAAGGTCATATCAGGACGGGTATCGACTTGTGACAGTGCACACTCATGGCAACTTTATAGTGCTTCCCCACTGGGAAATCAGGCTGCCAGCACCTTGACCCGATATCCCGCTGAGTCACATTGTCCTGACGTTGAGCAAGCCAATTCTTGATCTATCCTATTAATGGCGAGGGCCAGGCTAGGAAGTGACAAGTATCAATTTTGTAAGTCCTCAGTTTTACTCGATTGGGAACCAAACTCCCTACCTTTCGCACACCAGGCCTGCGCTCTACCGATTCGGCCACCGCGTCCGGTCCCTTCAGGAGGAGTCAGCCCTCTGGGACACCAGTCACCGCCTGTTTCACGACGAGGTACATTAAAGTACCGCCACGTGACCAGACGGTATGGCCGAATGAGTTGAGCGTTTGTCTCCCGTTATGGTAGATCATGGGATTCGAACCCATTGCTTCAAACCGTGGTCGAGTCAAACCAATGATTTGCCAATTGATACTTGTCATTTCCTAGCCAATACAAGTGCTTAGTATTATTAGGATAGGGCAAGGACTGGTTAGCTCAATATCAGGATAATGTGACTGGGTGGGATTTCGGGTCATGGTTTTGGTGGGCTGGTCGCCCAGTGGGGCAGCACTGTAAAGTCGCCATGAGTGCGCACTGTCACACGTCGGTACCCGTCCTGATTTGACCTTAAATGTTGCCAGGACGTAACACTCCAACAACTAACCAAGTACCGCGACGTTATTTAAATGTCATATGAATCCCAAGTATCGTAGAGAAAACATTGTGAAGTACTGTATTGTTCATTCACATGTCACAGTTCGAAAGCATGTATAAATACATCGCTCCGCCAATATTAAATATGTTGATGGTTTTACTACTATTTAGAATGCTAGCTATATGGAGTTATGTGGTTGCTAGTTGGTTATGAATGGTACCACTGCATTCCTCATCGTTGAAAATGTAGGATTAGGTTCCAGAATCAAGATCTTATGTGGTGTAGAACCTGAGTTACTTTGCAGCCCTATCGCACCGATAATGATGCATTTGTGGAACTGCAGGACCCAAACTGCCTTACCTCATCATAGAGAACTTTAGTCATCTCTATCCGCACTAGGTAGCGCCCCGTAGTGTATATATATAGTGGTGCGCCTGTGGCATGGGAGGGATTCGATGCTTGTTCGGCTGCCATCTTGATTGCTCCTTCTTAGTGTAGATTGAACCTTATAAATCATACTTAATTTTGTCGCTGTTTCGGTTGTCTTATCTCGGGATATGGAAATGTTTGTATATATATATGATGTTTTCCGGGTGTACAGGTGCCGTCAGCGCCTGAGGTGGCGCCACCTGTCATGAACATGAATGAGGCTGTGCAGTGTGTAGTGTAATAATAAGGAAATACTTCCCTTCCGCCCCTTTATACTCACATACTTCGTTATGCATTATATATATATATATATTTGCAGTAGTAGATGACTTAGTTTAGGCTTCTTCACCCGATGACTGACGAGGGAGGAGATGCTGAGGAGCAAGAGATGGCATCTTCCGGCCTTGTTATGTTCCTATAATGTCTTATATAGCACATGTATGTGGTGTATAACGAATTATGCGAGTGTACGTTCTAAGGGAACAACACCCAATTTCTGATTCCCCCTTACTGTGCAATGGTGGAGAACCCCCCCCCCCTCCCTCGGGGCGTGAATGTACACGAGTGCCCCCCCCCCCCCCTTGCGACTTTCACACATGACGAATATATATATATGCTGTATACGAATCATATGCGTATAATAACCCGGAATATTCCCTGGACACTGTCACAGCCACTCACTCTACCGCTGAAAATCCCATTATCATATCTTCCTCTTTTTCATTATATAGGCAAACTATTATACGCTATATATATATGCTGTATTTCCCAGCA
This sequence comes from Branchipolynoe longqiensis, assembly GCA_030323885.1. NCBI lineage: Eukaryota > Metazoa > Annelida > Polychaeta > Phyllodocida > Polynoidae > Branchipolynoe > Branchipolynoe longqiensis. The sequence goes on along the minus strand of CM059193.1, from coordinate 14,479,250 downwards.
TATTAGCAGGATGCACATATCGGTAGCAAATATATACTCACTGTGTGTTTCTGTGTGTGGTGCTGTGTGTGGTGCTGTATGTGGTGTTGTGTGTGATGATGTGTGTGGTGCTGTGTGGTGCTGTGTGGTGCTGTGTGTGGTGCTGTGTGTGGTGCTGTGTGTGGGTCTGTGTGTGGTTCTGTGTGTGGTGCTGTGTCGGATGCTGTGTGTGGTGCTGACTGTGTGGTGCTGTGTGTGGTGTTGTATGTGGTGCTGACTGTGTGGTGCTGACTGTGTGGTGCTGACTGTGTGGTGCTGACTGTGTGGTGCTGACTGTGTGGTGCTGACTGTGTGGTGCTGTGTGTGAGATGGTGCGTGTGGTGCTAACTGTGGGGTGCTATGTGTGGTGCTGTCTGTGGTGGTGACTATGGTGGTGACTGTGTGTGGTGGTGACTGTGGTGGTGACTGCCTGGTGGTGACTGCGTGGTGGTGACTGTGTGGTGCTGTGTGAGATGGTGCGTGTGGTGCTAACTGTGGGGTGCTATGTGTGGTGCTGACTGTGGTGGTGACTATGGTGGTGACTGTGTGTGGTGGTGACTGTGGTGTTGACTGCGTGGTGGTGACTGTGTGGTGCTGACTGTGTGGTGCTGTGTGTGCTGCTAACTGTGTGGTGCTTTACATGGTGCTGACTGTGTGGTGCTGACTGTGTGGTGCTGTGTATGAGATGGCGCGTGTGGTACTCTGTGTGGTGCTGACTGTGTGGTGCTGACTGTGTGGTGCTGACTGTGTGGTGCTGACTGTGGTGCTGACTGTGTGGTGCTGACTGTGTGGTGCTGACTGTGTGGTGCTGACTGTGTGGTGCTGACTGTGTGGTGCTGACTGTGTGGTGCTGACTGTGTGGTGCTGTGTGTGAGATGGTGCGTGTGGTGCTAACTGTGGGGTGCTATGTGTGGTGCTGACTGTGGTGGTGACTATGGTGGTGACTGTGTGTGGTGGTGACTGTGGTGTTGACTGCGTGGTGGTGACTGTGTGGTGCTGTGTGAGATGGTGTGTGTGCTGCTAACTGTGTGGTGCTTTACATGGTGCTGACTGTGTGGTGCTGACTGTGTGGTGCTGTGTATGAGATGGCGCGTATGGTACTGTGTGTGGTGCTGACTGTGATGCTGACTATGGTGGTGATTGTGTGTTGTGGTGACTGTGGTGGTGACTGCCTGGTGGTGACTGCGTGGTGGTGACTGTGTGGGGCTGTGTGAGATGGTGTGTGTGGTGCTAACTGTATGGTGCTTTAGATCGTGCTGACTGTGGTGCTGAATGTGGTGGTGATTGTGTGGTGCTGACTGTCTGGTGCTGACTGTGTGGTGCTGATTGTGTGGTGCTGTGTGAGGTCCAGACTGTGTGCTGCTTTATGTGGTGCTTTATGTGGGCGGCTGACTGTGTGGTGATATCTGAGATGGTGTGTATGGTGCTAACTGTGTGGTACTGACTGTGTTGTGCTGACTGTGTGGTGCTGACTGTGGTGCTGACTGTGTGGTGCTGACTGTGGTGCTGACTGTGGTGCTGACTGTGGTGCTGACTGTGTGGTGCTGACTGTGTGGTGCTGACTGTGTGGTGCTGACTGTGGTGCTGACTGTGTGGTGCTGACTGTGTGGTGCTGACTGTGTGGTGCTGACTGTGGTGCTGACTGTGGTGCTGACTGTGGTGCTGACTGTGTGGTGCTGACTGTGGTGCTGACTGTGTAGTGCTGACTGTGTGGTGCTGACTGTGTGGTGATGACTGTGTGGTGCTGACTGTGTGGTGCTATCTGAGATGGTGTGTATGGTGCTAACTGTGTGGTACTGACTGTGTTGTGCTGACTGTGTGGTGCTGACTGTGGTGCTGACTGTGTGGTGCTGACTGTGGTGCTGACTGTGTGGTGCTGACTGTGTGGTGCTGACTGTGTGGTGCTGACTGTGTGGTGCTGACTGTGTGGTGCTGACTGTGTGGTGCTGACTGTGTGGTGCTGACTGTGTGGTGCTGACTGTGTGGTGCTGACTGTGGTGCTGACTGTGGTGCTGACTGTGTGGTGCTGACTGTGTGCTGCTGACTGTGTGGTACTGACTGTGTGGTACTGACTGTGTGGTGCTGACTGTGTGGTGCTGACTGTGTGGTGCTGACTGTGTGGTGCTGACTGTGTGGTGCTGACTGTGTGGTGCTGACTGTGTGGTACTGACTGTGTGGTGCTGACTGTGTGGTGCTGATGGTGTGGTGCTGACTGTGTGGTGCTGACTGTGTGGTGCTGACTGTGCCGTGCTCACTATCAGGCCCTGCATGTGGTGCCCCCCGGTGAGTGGCCGCTGAGTGGATCAAAGTGCGGCAGATAACTGGCGGCCGGACTCCTGATGCATGTCGCCCGTCGCTGCCTGATTAAGCTGTCCGACTGCTGGAGAGGCTTCTAAGGCAATGTCCGGCGAACTGGGCGGGACCAAATGCTGCCATTTCCGGCTCGTATATGTCGCACAATTAGTCTGTGTGGCGGCTGGCCCTGATCGCGCCATATCTGCGTCATGGCTGCGTCATTGCCGGATCATGGCCACGTCGTGACTGCACCATGGCTGCGTTATGGATGCGTCATGGGTGTGTCATGGCTGCGTCATGACTGCATCACATCTGCATCATGGCTGCGCCATGGGTGTCTCATGTCCGCATCATGTCAGTATCATGGCTGCATTATCGCTACGTCATTGCCGGATCATGGCCACGTCATGACTGTGCCATGGCTGCATCGTGGCTGCATTATGGCTGCGTCATGGGTGTGTCACGGCTGCATCATGACTGTGTCATGTCCGTGTTATGGCTGCGTCATGGGTGTGTCATGTCCGCATCATGTCTGCGTCATGGCTGCATCATTGCTGCATCATGTCTGCATCATGGCTGTGTCATGGCTGTGTCATGTCCTCATCATGTATGCGTCATGGCCGTGTTATGGCTGTGTCATGTCTGCATCATGGCTGTGTCATGGCTGTGTCATGTCCGCATCATGTTTGCGTCATGTCTGCATCATGTCTGCGTCATCTCTGCATCATCTCTGCGTCATGTCTGCGTCTCGGCTGCATCATGACTGTATCATATATGTGTCTTAGCTGCATCATGTCTGCGTCATGACTGCATCATGGCTGCGTCATTGCTGCTTCACGTCTGCATCATTGCTGTGTCAAGGCTGCTTCGTGGCTGCATTATGCTTGGGTCATGTCCGCATCATGTCTGCATCATGTCTGCAGCATGGCTGCGTAATGGTTGCATCATGGCTGTGTCATGACTGCATCATGGTTGTGTCATATCTGTGTCTTGGCCACATCATTGCTGCGTCATGACTGCGTCATATCTGCATCTTGCCTGCGTCACGTCTTCGTCATTGCTGCTTCATGGCAGCATTATGACTGAGTCATGGCTGCGTTATGGCTGCATCATGGCTGCATCATGGCTGCGTTATGTCTGAGTCATGGCTGGGTCATGGCTGCGTTATGTTTGCGTCATGTCCGCATCATGTATGCGTCATGGCTGCATCATGTCCGCATCATGTCTGCGTCATGTCCCAAGTCACAAGTCAGTACCTGTCCTGCTATGACATTAGATGTTGCCAGGACGTAAAACTCCAAAATCAACCAAGACATGCCAGAGTGAGTCGCAACCTGAGATGGTCTCTCTCGTCCCACTGCCGACCTGTGCCCATTCCACGGTCACATGTCGCCTTGGCAACCCGCAGCAGCACCCTGCTTCGCAGGCCCCGGAGCGAGGCGGCATTCCTCCAAGTCTTTTACAATTTTTTTTTTTGTTATTGAGTCTGTATTTATACTGTCCATTTGTCCTATTTTGTATATTAGTATTGAAAAGCATTGCATTCCATTAAACTCTCCCCATTGATCTAAATTAGTCTGAATTCGCCATTCATCATTGCTCTTTTTCTTCCTGAAATTCGAATGAAAATAGTCTTGAATTCAAAAACAGCCTTGAATACGTGGCGGTACTTGGTTAGTTGTTGGAGCTTTACGTCCTGGCAACATTTAAGGTTAAATGTGGACGGACCCTGGATTTACCTCCAAGCACCATTTAACATCTTGCTAGAACGAGTATCGACTTGTGGTGACACGACACATTAATGTCGACAGCACTACCCTTTTTGCCACTAGCACCATGCCCTAATATCCAACTCAGACACAGTATCCTGATACTGAGCCAACCAATTATTATTGCTCCATCCTAATATTCCAGGATCCCATTTTCTTATCGAAATCGTTGATTTCAGTGAAAACTGTGTTTCCCAATCAGCAACAACAAAAATACCTTTTACTTTTAATTAATTGTTAATCTTGAAGTCTTAAAACAGTTGGAATTTCAAAGCTAAAATATGTCCAAGTAGGTGCCAGATTGCACCATTTTAATCATATGTTTTAAATAATGTCCAAGCGGGGACATGCGCCTGGAACACCCTAGTTTTTTAGGGATTTTTTTCATTTGTGTCACTGGGACCACTGATAATGCCATCTCGCAGGTAGGGTAGCGATATGTATGCATTTTGGACATCTTGGAGATTTACCAGCCCGGGAATTGATACCACGATCTGGATGTCTGCGCCCGGCCGAGTCGGCCATCCGGTCCGCCGGTTGTCTGACCCGGATGCCCTTCTACCTACCTGCCTCTTCTCTCATATTTTTGTTTGTTTTTTGGTAAGCTGAACATGACATTTGTCAGCGCCGGAGCACTGGTCTTCTGGCCATCTTACTATTAGAATTGACAGTCTCAATAATCTAAGTTTGATCAGTGCTGTATTAGTTACAACACTGATCCTGTAGAATTAAGGGAGTGGCTCCTGCTGTATAATGTACAGCACCAGTCACTGTAGTTCCTGCAAAAATGGGGAGCAGCACCGAGTAGAAGGTGTATACTCGGGGAAACTCAAATAATCGTTGTGGGTTACATTTTTTCTCTTATAAAACAAGTTTAAGTTCAGAGTTGACAAGACATTTTGTCTGTTGTATATAATGTTCAATGTGTTTAAACAAATTGATAGTCGTGTACGACATTCGGTGTGTTGATGGTTTGTTCATGATGGTTAAGGGTAGTGGCAGGGGAGGGGGGGCCCATTGAGTGCCTGATTTAACGCGATGACTGTGGACAAGGCAAGAGGCTCCACACTCAAGTACACACCCCATACCAGTCTCACTTCTTGATACAAGCACAGGCTTCCAAATCACTAAATTGTGCTTTTAGTAGCTCTCAGTGAAAGGCTACTCGAAATGATATTAATGTTTCTTTTATTTTGTGATGGGATATTTATGCTGTCATAATGGTTAAGTCTAATGACCTATTTTCACCATAATACAGCATGAGTCTTGTGGTTCCCCTTGTTTTGTCACTTCCAGTTGTTGTGTAGTTATCTATTGTATGCATTCTTTCTCTATTTGTAAGCATTTTCTCACATCCGCCTACCCTCTGTGATCATGTTTCTATTACCATTGGTTAGTTCTTTGATTGTCTGTAGTTACTTTCCTTGATGGCCTTCAACTTGTTGTGTTAGTGGTCATTGATTTTTGCTTTTATCGCTTAAAGTTTACCTTCTGGATGAATCCTGCGTGGAATTTATACCAGCAGGTTGTGCATTGTACATAATTATGACATTCAATCTTTACTATCATCTTGAAGTCTTTATCTTGAAGATTTATACGGCCTATCATGGGTAAGTCTAAATAGATTTGTTTTTGCCATTTTGGTTGATAGAAAGCCCAAACCCACACTTTTACCGACTGAGGAGATATTTTAACCTCCCACACCACATAGACATGGTGTGAGAGCAACTGGCCTTTGATGTCACTGTAAGTTATACACAGCTGTGGAAATCCAAAACGAGCACAGGTAATGGTATGGCATTGTGAAAATAAGTGGTTTGTAGAATGCAGAGTGCAAGTCACTCACACACCCACACACACACACACACACACACACACCCACACCCACCCACACATATCTCCCCACACACACGCACACACACCACACATACATATCCACACCCACACACCACACATACATATCCACACCCACACACCCACATTCACCCCCCCACACACACAATCACACCCACACACCCACACAACCCCCCCCACACACCCACACCCATATCCCCCCACATAGCCCCCCCCACACACCCACACCCACACCCACACCCACCCACACGCCCACACCCACATATACAGAGTGTCTGAATAATGGATCGCACCCGCGCTTTGGTCACAAACCGGAATTGAGGCAGCTGCTGCCCTCTGCTGGCTGACCACCACTTCCCGTGCGCCACTTCCGGTGACGCACGCCGGGAAGAACCGGCGCCGCATCCGGGACATCGATCACGTGGCGTGTGTGTTGACGCATGTATTCGCTTTTTGTGAGGTGGCTAATTGTTCGATTATTTTCATAAATTTGTAAAGCCGCATAGTCTGATGAAGCGTCAAATTTTCAAAAATCAAAACAATTATGTAGGTTTGATTCTACATATCTAGCTTAGATACTGATGCACTTATTAAGCGTTTGTTGCCAAATAGAAGGGAATAATATCGAGGCAATTTAACAGAACCTGTTATTGCTGAAGCCTATGGTGTCTGAGTTTTGCCATGCTTGCCGAAACTAATTTTACACGTTCGCACTTCAAATATCTCAAAACTTAGCCATTTGAAATAAAACTTCCTTCAAATTAAAGGAAGATAGATTATTACAACTAATTCAATATATTCATCTCAGAAAAATGGCAGAATCTCAAAACTCAGCTGGCCACACCCCAGGAGTGTCAATGCTGGAATAGCAAGAGGCTTCTACCAGGGTAGCCACCAGGGCCTTCAGCCTCCCCAATGTGATGGATGCCGCCAATGAGGTGGCAAGGCTGGGCACTGGATGCTACCTGTGGTACGCCAACCTTGCCAGGGCATGCCGACAACTACGTACGTGCCCACTCTCCACACCACTCCTCAGCATAAAGATAGATGCCTGCTACTACACCGACATCGATCCACCCTTTGGCTGCCATACCTCATCCATGGCATGTGCCCGCACCACTAATGCCGTTGTCTACCTGTTGAGGCAGAGGAGTCACTTTGTACATTGTTACCTGGAAGATTTTGTGGGCGTGGCCCCCAGAATGCCAGGCAGCAGATGCTGCATACAAGGATCTCACCGGCCTCGCGGGTAGACTCGGCCTGGAGCTATCACCTGTAATGTCGCGAGGGATTCCCTTCCGAGGGAGCTGATTATATACTGACTGCATGCGTTGAGGTCTAGTATCATAATGGCTTTATTCCGGTGCCTCCCAGTAGGCGCTGGTTAGCCCGTGCATGGTTTCGGTTTCCGTACATACACTACATCTCCCTTTTCACAAGCCGTTCGCATTTTTGAAAGTTATCGTGAACTGGGTATCAACAATGCATGCATATATATATAGTTTCCACCGACCTCGGGTTCCTGTGTTCGTATTTGTTGTGGAGGGTCGGTATTCACTTGTCTTTGCCTCTGTGTGACACTATATTTTACATTTCTAACTATGGTTATTGTGTGTGAGCATGCACAATTTTACAGGGATAGTTATGTTGTTTTTCTCCGTCTGACCTGTGTTGTTTATGGCGACACGACCAATTTCCCGCTTGGCTGGGTCGTCATTTACATAGTCCAACACATTTCCTTCCTTCTCTGGAAAAGACAAAACAAGATGAACAAACAAATAAAGTTCAATCACGGTTCACATGGAACGTTATACGAGATGTGATTGTAACGTGTCCTTTAACTTGGGTGTCCCGCTGACACTAATTGCGCTGTGCGGCGATGTCTGATAAGCTTGACATGTTTATTGATACCCTAGCCTTATAACGGGTTTTACTTGGCGTCCTTTCTTTGTTACATATGGACCTTGGCCCGTGGCTTGTGGGTCAATGTGCGCATTTTGTTGTGTGTGGGTGTTGGTCTGTTGGGGTGTATGTTTATCCTGCCGTGAGTGCAATATGTGTTTCCTGTTTCTGATTAGGTTCGAATTGTTTTGATTTTGTATCTCGTACTTTCTTGTGTGGCAATCTCCTGACCTGGTTATAATTCCTGGAGCCCATTTTCCTTTGTGTGTTAAGTATCTTATTTGTTGTCGGGGTTGTATTGTTTTGTGTTGTTTGCCGGCGTGTCGGTCAAATGTTTCTTTTTGTTTTGCTTGTACTTTCTGAATTTGCGCGTGTGTTATTTTCGTGATTTTTGGTTCTAATTGAGTTTGTATGATCGGTAATTTCGAGCGTAGCCGCCTGCTCATTAATAATTGCACCGGCGATGCGTTTATTTCCGCTAGCGGAGTGTTTCTGAAGTTTAGAAGGAATATGTTGTAGTCTTTCCCCTCTGTCGTGGCTTTTTTGATCATTTTCTTAACTGTCTGTATATGTCTCTCTGCCTGGCCGTTGGATTGCGGGTAGTGTGGGCTCGAGAAGCATGTTTTGAATCCGTACTCGCGCGCAAATTGCGCGTAGTCGTCACTCGCAAATTGCGGCCCATTGTCTGAAACTATGCTTTCTGGGATCCCGTGTCGCCCGAATACTTGCTTGTTCTGTCTAACTCTACCACTTCCGGGTATTTGGACATGTAGTCGACGATTAGCAAGTATGTTTGATTCCCGATTTGGAATAGATCCGCCCCTACTTTTGCGAATGGTCGTAATGGTATGTCATGTGATATGAGTGGCTCTTTGTGTTGTCTGTTTCTGTGTAGTTGGCATAATGTGCACCTGGCAATTTTGTCTTCTAGCTGTGATTGCATTCCCAGCCAAAAAATATGTTCCCTGGCTAGGTTTTTGCTTTTTATTATGCCTTGGTGCGTCTCGTGTAGTTTCTCTAACATTGTTTTTTGCATTTGTGCTGGTATTATGACTCTGTTACCTTTTAGCAGGACGCCATTGGACGCCGTAATTTCGTTTCGGAATGTATGGAACGGTGTGGCTTCTTTCGGTATGCGCGTTTTGCTTTCCGGCCACCCGTCTCTGACCAGTTTAGCGACTTGTATTAACACTTTGTCCTGCAGGGTCTCGTTCGCAACTTCCTGCAGCCCACCGTCTATTACTCCTATGGCTGCTACTGTGATCTCTGTGTCAAACAGCTCCTGCGTCCCTGTCGTGTCGCTGTGGTCCCTTGACAGGGCATCTGCAACATACATGTGAGAGCCCTTTATGTGTACCAGCTCTAGATCATAGTTCTGCAGGCGCATTCTCATGCGCTGCATGCGCGCGGACAGTTGGAATAGTGGTTTGTTGACAATTGCTACTAGAGGTTTATGGTCAGTCTCGACTCGCACTTTCTTACCGAATATGTAGTTATGAAATTTCGTGCACCCGAAGCAAATCGCTAATAGTTCCTTCTCTATTACGGCATAGCTGGCTTGCGTGTCATCTAGTGCCTTAGACGCCATCAGTATGGGTTTGCCTTCCTGCAGTAATGCGGCCCCTAGCCCTGACTTTGAGGCGTCTACCTGGAGGGTCACCACCTTGTTTACGTCGTAAAATCTCAAAACTGGTGCCTGTGTTATCATACGCTTTAGTTTGTCAAACGCGTTTTGCTGCTCGGCCTGCCAGTGCCACGCTGTTTCCCTGACTGTCAGAATACGCAACGGTTTTGTAATATCTGCTAGATTGGGCATATGAATTTCGCTACATACGCTACCATCCCGAGAAATCGTTGGACCGATTGTTTGGTGGTGGGTGTGGGCATTTCTGTGATAGCTTGAACCCTTTCCCTGCTGGGTTTGACCCCCTCGCTTGAAATTACATGGCCGACATAGTTTACGCTTGTTTTCCCGACACTGGATTTCTCTGGATTCAACCTCAGACCTAGTTCTCTCACGCGTTCTAGAGTTGCTGTCAGGTTTGCATTGTGTTCTGCCATTGTGCGTCCATAAACTAATATGTCGTCTGTTATGACGTTGACTCCCTTTAGTCCATGCAACACTTTGTTCATTTCATATATGAAAATGTCTCCCGCAGTTTTGATGCCAAATGGTAACCTTGTGTATCGAAATCTACCCCATGGGGTGTTGAATGTGCACAATTTGGAGCTTTCATTGTCCAGTTCGATTTGCCAATAGCCGCTTTTTGCGTCGACTACCGAGAAGTATTTTGCGCCATCTAGCTTCGCTATTACTTCCTCTACTGTTCGCGTTGGGTATGGTCCCCTTTTAATTGCCCTGTTCAATTTTGTCGGGTCCAGGCACACCCATATTTTGTCTCTTTTTCGAACTATAGTGATAGAATTTACCCAGGGTGTCTGTTCAGTCTCTTCTACTATTACTCCCAACCGGGCCATACGATCTAACTCCTGCCTCACTTTGTTCTTGATAGCATATGGAATCCGTCGGGGCGGGTCGATGACAGGTGGAATGCTAGCGTCTATGTGTATCTTCGCTTCTACTTTTATCTTTCCCAGCCCAGTGAACACATCTTTAAATGTTTTTACCGTATTTTGTGCGTCGCTGATGGCCTTGTCGTCCTCCGTCTGTATGGTGTCTATCCGGGACAGGATTTGTAGTCGTACGCACGCCTCCTTCCCGAGTATCGGACATCCGCTGTCCGTCACCTGGAAGCGTAGCCACTGGTCCCTGATCCGCAGCGACGTCTCCCCTCTTGGTGTTATCTTCTGACCCGAGTACGTGATTAAGCGGCAGTTCGCTTTCGTAAGATGCGTATCGCCGATCCTGTTGAATGTGTCGATGGGTATGATATTTGCTTCGGACCCTGTGTCTAGCTTGAACTTGATCACTGCCCGTCCTACGTCTATGTCGGCGAACCACAGGTCTCCCGATCCATTGCCGTCCGTTGCCAGCGCCCCGACAAAGAGATCCTCTTCAGGTTCGCAGAATTCGCTGTCGTCTTCCTGGTCGTATTCATCAAGCGCAATTTCATTCACGCTGTTTGTCTTGCTTCTGCACACCCTGGCGAAATGGTCGATCTTTTTGCAGGTCGAGCACGCTTTTCCTTTCGCCGGGCATGCGTCGCGTTGATTTTTATGCGCGTATCCGCACCACGAGCAACTAACGCGCATTTCTCCGGGTCTGCTGGTCTGATCTCATCCTCCCCTCGCTGCCGGTTGTGGCCTTTGTTGTCGCCGCTGGTTGTATGCGCGCGGTGTTTGGTGGGACGTGTTTTCTCTCCTCACGAAGTCCAATGCGTAATCCACGCCAGTACCTCCCGTCAGTTGTTTGGCGTGATGTTCGCTCATGCGACACATTTCCTCGCAAACCTGTAATGTTAGTTTCGGCGTTTGCAGGAGGCGGACGCGTAGTATGTTGCACTTTATCCCGCTGACCAGCCTGTCGCACATCAGGGATTCCTCTAACTCCCCATATTGGCAGTGTCCCACTCTGTGTCTTACTTCGCGGATGTACGCGTCCATTGTCTCTGTGCCCTGGTTGTACGAGTTAAACTTGTACCTTGTCACCGTCAGGTTTGTCTTTCCCTCGCAATAAGTCTTAAACGCTTCTCGGAGGGGAGCGATCTTGTCAATTTCGCCAGCCGTAAAGTGCATGGACTGATGCACTTTTTGCGCATCGGCTCCCGCCACGTGGAGGAATACGCAACACTGTACTTTCTCACTGCGGGTGAGCACGCCCGCCACCGTTGCGTAAATGTTATAAGAATGGCTCCATATTTTCCAGCTGGCAGCCAAATCGTCGTTCAGGTTAAGTGGTCCGGGGGTTTCAGACCTGAGAGAGCCATTTTGCTTCACAGATTTCCACGTCTGACACCATGTAATGTCGCGAGGGATTCCCTTCCGAGGGAGCTGATTATATACTGACTGCACGCGTTGAGGTCTAGTATCATAATGGCTTTATTCCGGTGCCTCCCAGTCGGCGCTGGTTAGCCCGTGCGTGGTTTTGGTTTCCGTACATACACTACATCACCAACCAAGTGTCACCCACCAGCCAAGTTCATTGAGTGGCTTGGCTTCCACATGTCTGCAGAAGATATGAGGGTGACGATACCTCGTACCAAACTCAATGACACACTTGACGAGCGCCAGACCTGGATAGGGAAGATGACAGAATCCCGAAAAGACATACAACACCTCGTTGGGAAGCTTCAGCACATAGCGAAATGTGGTTTATGTCCCGGATCTATGACGCACTACAGAACACCCCCCACACCAGCAGGCACCCTGTCCCAGACGAGCAACGAGATGATGTAAGGTGGTTCCTTGAATTTGCTACCCATTTGAATGGCATCGTACTGCTAAAGACAGATGAAAAAGACCCCTGGCTGATCGAGTGTGACTCTTCCCTCATCGCTGGGGGTGCCCACTCAAGCACCTACTACTATGGAAGAACATATCCTGAAAGCATAAGGAGCAAGTTCACAAACATAGCACACCTCGAGGCTATAAATCTGGTGGTGGCAATGTGTACACTGGCACCCACACACCCTGAGGACCACCCATAACCATCAACACCCACAACTCCGCGAGCCAGCAGGTCCTCGAATCTGGCGCTGGCAGAGACAGTGTCCTCACAGCTGTACACAGCGACACACAGGTTTGAGGTAAAAATAAAACACATACCCAGCAGAGACCTTGTCCTTGCTGATGCACTCAACAGGAAGGCATTTGAAACAACACCAAAGGCCAGGGCAGATCGCCTAACTAGAGACATTACCATTGTAGAGGTAGAGGTCTCATTTGAAAATGTATTCACTGCTGGCTTGTAGGGAAGCCTGGGAATCTCACACTAAATTGCTCCTCTATTCCCAGGCTACCCCAAAGGCATCCACAAAAGAATCCTAGAGGTGTACTTCGCCGGCCTGGTGAGTGGTACATGGAGGAACAAGGCAGCGCAGACGAGGAAGTACCTCCAGTTCTCGATGCGCCACCAGCTCAATCCGCTCGCCCCGACGCAGTATGACATCATGGCATACATACTTCCCCTCAAAGATGCCATCGCCTCCCCCGGTGGGGCGATGAACTACATAGGCGGCGCACACACCTGGGTCCGCTTCTTCGGGGGGCCAGGTGACTGCATTCGACACATACCCTACAACACTCATGAAGAGAGATCTGCAACATCTATCTAGCCACCTGACAACCCCTGCCCTGCCCATCACACCAGACAAAGTCCGAACCCTGGTCCAATACCTTCGGGAGGCAGAGCGCCAGGCCCGGGTCCTCACTGCGGCACTGCTACTCGCATATGCCACCCTCCTCAGGCAGGCCAAACTCCTCGACACCAACTCAGACCAAGACCCCGGCCACAACGCCTTAAGGGCTTCTGGTAACCATCCACTCCATGAAGACCAGGTGGAGGACAGGTCAGAGCTCTGACATCATCATCAACCATCATCAGCGCTCCGTGTGCTGCCCGGTGGCATCATGTGAGCGATACATCAGGTTCCAATTCCCACGCCCTCGCGTGGAGAGTGGGCACGTATGTAGTTGTCGGTACGCCCTGACAAGGTCGGCGTACCACAGATAGCATCCAGTGCCCAGCCTGGCCACCTCATCGGCGGTGTCTATCACATTGGAGAGGCTGTAGGCCCTGGTGGCTACCCTGGTAGAAGCCTCTTGCTATTCCAGCATTGACACTCCTGGGGTGTGGCCAGCTGAGGTCCACGATGACACGCCAACTGTCAGAGTCCTTTGTGGGGTGTGTCAGCATGGGGCTCGTCTGAGACCATGGGTGGAAGGGGGGGCTCACTGAATGGGCCTATCATTCTCCAGGTCGGGTGGCCCCCTCCAGCCACCTACCCTCCTAGCGGCTGTAAGAACAGGGCTAGCAGCAGTCGGTGCCGAGTCACTTCACCTATACACGCTGCATAGCTTGCAGAGGGGCAGGGCCCAGGCATATGCAGCAGCAGGCAGGTCGATCCAGCAGATCATGCAACTGGGCTCCTGGACCTCTGCGGTGGTTCATGTATATGTACCCAAGGACCCGGTGCCAAGCGGCCCTCAAACCCTCCAGTAATTGGTTGAGTGTTTGAGCCCCAGCCACCTGACCTTGACATTTCTGAACCTTGAACTTTGACCTTGAACCTTGACCTTGACCATTGACATTTGATGACCTTGAACTGATTGACTGATGTTCCATAATGCTCATTTGGCCCCAAGCCCTTCTCTCTATCATGCTCTAAAATAAAGACCACTCTACCCACACGCACTCTTCGCCTTTCGTGAATTATGCTCCTCAGTAAAGTATTTAGGATGTTATTGACCCTACCAGCTAAGACATACATAATGTCACATTAACTAATTAATTATAGGCCCCCCTACTTCTTACACAAGTATTTAGGATAATATTTACTCGACCACCTAAAACATACATAGTCTGTATCGTCGGAGAACCGCTATACTGTTTTCTCCAGAGGATCTTTTGAGGAAAGTTTCCCAAGGTCATCAGTGTCAGCACTGAACATCTGTCGTTTCCGGTTCCGCTGCGCTGTAAAGTTGCGCAGTAGCCTTGTTAGGCAATAATCACCTCGTTAGACGGGAGACGAGACTGCCTCCGTCTCAATAAAATACGTCCTTTTAGCTTGAGTCTATCTATATCTATGGAACAAACATCAGGATTGGTGGAAGTCCTCGTGGTATTAAATGCGAAAATAATTCTTTTAATATACTTTTATTTATTATTTTTATGTTATTAGTGATATATATATATGATATTTTTAAATGGAAAGCGCCTCATAAGTATTGTACTTCTGCTTTCTCCTTTTTTTCGTGGGACACATTACTGGTATAACTATTAACTTATATGTACAATGATCATGTGGACATAAATATTGCATTATTATTATTATTATTATTATTATTTACCCGTGTATTTGTGGCAATTCCACGCTTACATGGTTAATGGTTACGCGAGCATATCACTTACGTAGTCGTGAATACATTACTCATCTAATTAGATAGGCCTACACCAACTTCATAGTATTATTGTTGTAAATACTACATAGGTTAGCTTGACTACATATGAGGAGATTAGGCTCAAATTCCCGTAGACACCAATCCAAAAGGTGAGATAAACATTAGAGTCAAACCTTCAAAAGTATGTTATTGTTCATTGCTCTGTAGCCATTTCATTAGAATAAATGTAGAATTAGTGAGAATTAATATTACTGTCAGGGAAACATCTGTTATTTTAATTCCATATTTCGATTGGCCTTTACAGGGTTTTGCGCCTGAACTCTTTATATGTCTGTGAAAATAAATTGAATTAAGTTAATTTTACTGACAGCATACCACATTTAGTTTATAGTCGGCAAGCTAGGGTTAAGAAGTAATTATCCGATAATGACTGGGATGACCTCTAATTAAAGTGGGGCATCAATCAGAATTAATATGCTGCAGTTGGTGCGTGCCATGTTAGTGGTGCACACTGTATACAGTCATGATGTTGCCGCATCTAATGTGAGCAAACTACACTTAAAGTTGCAAAATCCGATGTTTTTTTACGCTATGTCATTTTTTTTATGAGATAAATATATTAAAATGATCGTTATAATCTACCTTAATTTACATTGAAGGAACCTTTATTTTAAATGGCTAACTTTTGTGATATTTGAAGTGCAAACATGCCAAATTAATTTTGACAAGCACGCCAAAAACCTGACACCATAGGCTTCAGCAGTAAGAGGTTCTGTTAAATTGACTCAGTAGCAATAAATGCTTACTAGATGCATCAGTATTTAACTGAGATATGTGGAATCAAATCTAGATAATTTATTTTTATTTTTTAAATGTGTCACTTCATTGGGCTATGCAGCTTTAAGTGTCACATTGTTGTTAGCTTCCATTAAAGTGGCATCACGTGGGGAATGATAGAAATGTTGGGTATGTCCGTGGCAGAAACAAAAAGCATATTCTGGTGTGCATAACTAGAGAGTCAGTATCATCGTAGCTGAGCCATAATAGAATATAGAAAGCTATTACTGTAATGCTTTCTGCTCGGAGTCATACAGACCCTGTCAGACTGCAGCTGGCACTAAGCACCTGGGCCGCATTCACGGGAGACGGCTCAGAGATGTCTTTTTGGCCTATTTGCGTTCAGGGTACGCCTCGGAGATGCCCCAGAGACGTCTCCCTTTTCAGGTAGGAAGCAAAAAGCGCCTGGAAAATGGCTGCCAAATTCAGTGGTTTCAGCCAATCAGAGCTCTTCTTTTCCATTGCAAGGGGTGGCCATTTTTGAGGCAACCGACTGCTTTTGCCGTTCAGATTAGCATGACGTCAGAAATTTCTCTGAATCGTGGCACTATTCTTCCAGCCCTGTGACAATACAGTTATTTGTAATATATGTGCCATCAGCAGCTAGATCAAGTCAACTGAAAAAACACTATTTGTTGACAACATATGGTATAGTTTGACAATTCATATGGTTATTTTGACAACATATGGTAGTTTGGCAATTCATATGGTATATTCCTGGAAACATATGGTACAGTTTGATGATTAATATGGTATATTTTGACAACATATGATATATAGTTTGACAATGCCCATCGTTAGTTTGACAACATATGGTATAGCTTGACAATTCATATGGTTATTTTGACAACATATGGAGTAGTTTGACAATTCATGTGGTTATTTTGACAACATATGGTAATTTGGCAATTCATATGGTATATTCCTGAAAACATATGGTACAGTTTGATGATTCATATGGTATATTTTGACAACATATGATATATAGTTTGACAATGCACATGGTTATTTTGACAACATATGGATTAGTTTGACAATTCATATGGTTATTTCGACAACATATGGTATAGTTTGACAATTCATATGGTATATTTCGACACTATATGGTATATAGTTTGAGAATGAATATGGGTATTTTGACAACATATGGTATGTAGTTTGACAATTCATATGGCTATTTTGACAACATATAGTATGTAGTTTGGCTATTCATATGGTTATTTTGACAAAATGTGGTATAATTTGATAATTCATATGGTATAGTTTGACAACATATGGTATAGTTCGACAATTGATATGGGATATTTTGACAACATATGGTATATAGTTTGACATTTCATATGGTATATTTTGACAACATATGGGATATTTTGACAATTCATATAGTATATTTTGACAACATATGGAGTGGAGTAGTTTGACAATTCATAATGTGTATCTTCCCAACATATGGTATAGTTTGACAATTCACATTGATTCCTTGAAATAAGGCGACAGGTTACAATACTACTCACAACCACAAAGGAACCCTATTTAAAATGGCCTCAGCAAACTCAATGTTTACTGAACAAACCTGGTCTAGTTAACTTGCTGACCGTATCATTTCTATTTGTGTAATCCTCGCCAACTTTGTGCTGCTTGTCAAGCCTACATCTGCTTAGTCAAAATAATGCGTATCGTTGTAGTTGAATCCAGCGCTTTGTTGAACACTTTAGCAGTAACGTGAAAAGAGTGAACTAGTGTAGTAGAAAGCCATAGTGAAAATAGAGCCTTGATGCAGGAGATGGTTTCTGACAATACGGTGTCATCACAGCGCCATGTATGAAGGGTGGCTCGAGTAGTAACTAACAGCTCAATGCACACACAGCGAATATTGACATAATGCGCGCACATAACCATATACTGTACATTCTGCACCTTGTCTGTCATGCTCTGAGCCTCTCTCTGCACCTTGTCTGTCATGCTCTGAGCCTCTCTCTGCGCCTTGTTTGTCATGCTCTGAGCGTCTCTCTGCACCTTGTTTGTCATGCTCTGAGCCTCTCTCTGCACCTTGTCTGTCATGCTCTGAGCCTCTCTCTGCACCTTGTGTGTCATGCTCTGAGCCTCTCTCTGCACCTTGTCTGTCATGCTCTGAGCTTCTCTCTGCAGCTTGTCTGTCATGCTCTGAGCCTCTCTCTGCACCTTGTCTGTCATGCTCTGAGACTCTCTCTGCACCTTGTCTGGCATGCTCTGAGCCTCGCTCTGCACCTTGTCTGTAATGCTCTGAGCCTCTCTCTGCACCTTGTCTGTCAGGCTCTGAGCCTCTCTCTGCACCTTGTCTGTCATGCCCTGAGCCTTTCTCTGCACCTTGTCTGTCATGCTCTGAGCCTCTCTCTGCACCTTGTCTGTCCTGCTCTGAGCCTCTCTCTGCACCTTGTCTGTCATGCTCTGAGCCTCTCTCTGCACCTCTCTCTGCACCTTGTCTGTCATGCTCTGAGCCTCTCTCTGCACCTTGTCTGTCATGCTCCGAGCCTCTCTCTGCACCTTGTCTGTCATGCTCTGAGCCTCTCTCTGCGCCTTGTCTGTCATGCTCTGAGCCTCTCTCTGCACCTTGTCTGTCATGCTCTGAGCCTCTCTCTGCGCCTTGTCTGTCATGCTCTGAGCCTCTTTCTGCACCTTGTCTGTCATGCTCTGAGCTCCTCCTGTGCACCAATCACGTCTTGGTGCAACAGAAACCATTGCATCTGCGGCTTTAGTTCCCTGCCCTTGCTGCCACCGCCCCTACTGGCTCTCCGCTCCCCGATCCCAGTTCCCCCGCTCCCCCACTCCCCCGCCCACCCCCGGTACCCGCCCCCCTGCTCCCTGGCTCCCCACACCCCCGCTTCCCCGCTCTCCCACTCCCCTCTTCCCCGCTCCCCCGCTCCCCGCTCCCGGCTCCCCGCTCCCCGCTCCCGGCTCCCGGCTCTCGGCTCCCCGCTCCCCGCTCCCCTCCTCCGCTCCCCGCTCCCCCGCGCCCCGCTCCCCGCTCCCCCGCTCCCCGCTCCCCGCTCCCCCGCTCCCCCCTCCTCGATCCCCGCTCCTGGCTCCCCCGTTCCTCATTCCCCCGGTCCCCCATTCCACCTCTCCCCCCGGGCCCCATCCGGTGCTCCTCCGCTCCCTTGCCTCATCCCCGTCTCCCGTCCCCCACCCCTCATCCCCCGGTACCCCGCTCCCCCACTCCCCCGTTCCCTCGCGCCCCGCCCGCCACTCACGGGCACCCCGCCCGCCCCGCCTCTCATCCCCCGGAAGCCGGGCACTCCACTCCCCGCTACCCGCCCGCCCCGCCTCTCATCCCCCGGAAGCCCGGCCACCCCACTCCCCGCTCCCCGCCCACCCTCCGCGCTCCTCGCGTAACCCCATCAGGGCGTATGGCGGGTCTATAACGCCAGGAATATGGCCACTAACCGCGTCACTCGGAGCGTACTGACATCCAAGTGGGCCCATGAAGGGCCAGCCTTGTAGCGTGGCCTCTTCCCCGGGTCGCGTCCGTAAACAGAGCCGGCTGGCGGCAACACGGTCCCCGCCGCACCCACTCCCCTCGACACACCCGGTACAACCCCCCCCCCCCCACCACACACACACACTCCGACAGCTCCCGGCACAACCACCCGACACACACACGGCACCCACCCCGGCACCCACCCCGGCACACCCGGTACAACCCCCCCCCCCCTATCACCCCTCCCCGACACACACCCGGGACAGCGGGCCACTATGCGCCGGTTAAGGCCGACACCGAAGGACCTGAGGCACAAGCCGTGGCGCTGATGGAATATGACGTTTGCCGATGTTTACAAGTCGGTTTGCCAATAGGGAAAGGCAGATATCATTAGGTACTAAGTCTATAGGACTAAGTAATATATACATATGTATATATCCGAGGCCTGGACAGTGTACAGATGACAGGTGAAAAAGCGGCATGCCTTCATGATGCGACATGTGCGGTCAATCATGAGGCTAACCTGGAAGGACAAAGTGGCAAATAAGGAAATACTTGAACGGACAGGGCTGCTCTCTATGGAAGATCTTCTGATCAAAAAGAATCTCTGGTGGACTGGACACCTTATGAGGATGTCATCAGACAGGCTACCAAAGCAGATCCTCTACTCTCAACTGTCTTCTGGTTACAGAAAGAGAGGGCGCCCTCATCCCCGGTTCAAGGATACCATCAAGAGAAACCTGAAGCTGAGAGACATCAGACTGACTCATGGACTTCACTCTCACTGCAGAGAGCTAAATGGAGAGCGGCAGTCAAGTAATGAAAGCAGTCTTTGTCTCATCGCGACTGACAGCATGATGATGATGATATATCTATATGTATATACTGCGATGGTGGGAGTAGTGTAAGGTTGGTTGTTGGAGTTTTATATCCTGGCAACATCTAAGGTCATATCAGGACGGGTACCAACTTTTGACAGGTGTGCACTCATGGTGACTTTATAGTACTGTCCCACTCAGAGAACAGGCCACCAGCACCATGACCTGATATCCCACTCAGTCACATTATCCTGACACTGAGCCAACCAGTCCTTGCCCTTTCCTAATAATGCTGAGTGCCTGGCTAGTAAGGGACAGGTATCAATGTCTAAGTCGTTGGTTTAACTCGACCAGGGTTTGAATCCCACGATCTACCAAAACGGGAGTCCGATGTTCTTGCCAATAGGAGAAGCCAACATAAATTAGGTGCTGGCGTCAAATTACGTAATACACAAGACATCGGGACTTACTTACACAAAAACACACCGCAACTAACACCTAAATCATACTGTGTTCATCACAATGCTGTCGGTCGCGATGCGACAAAGACTGCTTTCATTACTTGACTGCCACTCTCCATTTAGCTCTCTACTGTGAGAGTGATGTCCATGAGTCGGTCTTAAGGCCCTGCCACACCTTACCGGACTGGAGAACCGGACACTGTCCGGTACTGTACGGCGATGTCCGGTACATGTCCGGTACCCATCCGGCGGTGTCCGGTGGTGTCAGGCGGTGTCCGATACAAGTTTTGAACATGCACAAAACTTCTACCGGACACCGCCGGACTGATGTGTCCGGTCGGTGTCCGGTACCCATCCGGTACCCATCTGTACATGCCCGGTACCCATCCGTTGGTGTCCGTTTTGTCCGGTACATGTCTGGTACCCATCCATTATGTGTCCGGTTCTCATCCGGTACTTGTCCGGTACTCGTCCGGTACATGTACGGTACATGTACAGTACTTGTCTGGTCGCCCTGCGCCAATTGATCCAATTCCGCTCCATTTCGATACATTTCGATACATTCTGTCACCGGAAAGCACCGGACTGGACACTTCTTTGTCCAGTGGTCTCCGGTGCTCAGTCCGGTGAGGAGTGACAATGGCTTTAATGTCTCTCAGCTTCAGGTTTCTCTCGATGGTATCCTTGATCACACTGCATCCGGATCAGTTCCAACTGAACTACTCACACTGCGCGACTCACCCCGACCAGGTCCCGCCGAGTTGCTCAACCTGCATCGCTCATCCCGATCAGATCCAACCAAGACGATCACACTGCGCTCCTCATCCTGATTAAAGTCACACCATGCTACTCACACTGGACCACTTATCCTAATCAGGTCATACTGTTCTATTCACAGTGGGCCACTCATCCTGATCAGGTCATACTATTCTACTCACACTGTAATACTCATCCTGATCAGGTCACACCATGTTGCTCACACCAAACCACTCATCCTATCAGGTCACACCATGATACTCAGACTAAACAACTCATCCTGAATAGGTCACACCATGCTACTCACACTGAACCACTCATCCTGATAAGGTCAAACCATGCTTCTCACACTGAGCTATTCATCCTGATCACGTCACGCTATTCTACTCACACTGAACTACTCATCCTGATCAGGTCACACCAAGATACTCACAGTGCGCTACACATCCCGATTAATGTCACACCGATCTGCTCACACTGCACCACTCATCTCGATAAGATCGCCCCTACCTGCACCACTCATCTCGATTACCACTCATCTCGATCTGATCCCACCGACCTGCTCACACTGCACGACTCATCTCGATTACCAATCATCTCGATCAGATCGCAACGAAGTGCTCACACTGCACCACCCATCCCGATTACCACACATCCCGATCAGGTCCCACCGACTTGCTCACACTGCACCACTCATCTCAATTACCACTCATCTCGATTAGATCGCAACGAACTGCTCACGCTGCACCACTCATCCCGATTACCACTCACCTCGATGAGATCGCACCTACCTGCTCGCACTGCACCACTCATCTCGATTACCACACATCTCGATCAGATCCCACCGACTCGCGCATACTGCACCACTCGTCCCGATCAGATCTCACCGACCTGCTCACACTGCACCACTCAACCCGATCAGGTGGTACTGACTTGTTAATCACGATTAGATCGCACTGCGCTGGTAACACTGCACTGTTCTCACGATCAGGACACAGTAAGCTGGTAACCAACACTGCACTGTCCACATTGCGTTTTCTTCTTCTTGTTTTCTTTCTTCTCAATGCGCATGCTCAGTAATGAACAATGTACACTCGCGTCTCGCGTTGGTGAACTGCGAGTAAAACACCCGGGAACTCATGAAGACAAATTCAACTAATTTGGATTAGAGTACGATTTCTGGAGGGGACAAAAATGGTGCGCCCTGACCCGGGAGGTAGTTGCACAGGCTGGTCAGGCGCAGTGATGTACGCATGCGCGCAGTGATGTACGCATTCGCGAAGTGGAATGGAGACCAGCTTGCAGGAGGGTGGAATGCCTGATTCATGGACACCGACAGGATGTCCAGTGAAATCAGGGAGT
Source organism: Branchipolynoe longqiensis (assembly GCA_030323885.1). NCBI lineage: Eukaryota > Metazoa > Annelida > Polychaeta > Phyllodocida > Polynoidae > Branchipolynoe > Branchipolynoe longqiensis. The sequence goes on along the minus strand of CM059193.1, from coordinate 14,456,701 downwards.
ATCCAATCCATGGGATGTGGCGCAATGTAGTAGTCTGCACTGACCTCTGAGGCAAGGAGCCACATATACATCCTGACGCTTGGCATAAATAGGATAGGACAAGGACTGGTTAGCTCAGCATCAGGATAATGTGACTGTATGGGATATTGGGTCATGGTGCTGGCAGCCTGGTTTCCCAGTGGGGCAGCACTATGAAGTTGCCATGAGTGCGCACTGTCATGAGTCAGTACCTGTTCTGATATGACCTTAGATGTTGCCAGGACATAAAACTCAAAAAACAAACAAACATGGCGGTTCCAGTTCGTAGAAAGGAGCCGTGCCCCCGCCCGATAACTAGCGAAGTATCGGCGATAGGGTCTGGTATCGAGGCGCGGTGATCTTTTAGTTTTACACTACTAATATAAGAGAATAGAATATTGAGTGTATATTTCAGGCAGGGTTTTGAGCGAAATTTTAGACCCATATAATTGAAGAGTTCAAGCGCAAAACCACGTAGACGTCAATCCAAAAATGGAGATACAAATTGGAAATAAACCTACAACAACTTTATTTTGTTATATTCCATTTTTTTTTGTTCAGTGGTGTGTACCCCATATGATCATATGAAAAGTGGAATCAGTGAGAATTAAAATTATTTTCATGTAAAAAACCTTTTATTTAAACTACATTTTTTTATTGGTGTTTACGGGGTTTTGCGCTTGAAATCTTCATATATATATATGTACTATATAATTTAGTATGTGAATATAAATGAGGGCCTTCATGTTTCTCTCTACCCATTTTAACCGCCATGATATGCACTGCGGAACAGGCATTCTCTCCTTTCCGCCTCCTCCACACAGTGAGCTAACAGTCATTCTGCCCACTTTCAAACTTATATATATGCTGTATAATTTATTATGCGAATATGAATAATGTATGTATGTCTGTTGGTGTGGATACCAGACTAACTTGATTAATAATTTGTTGTGGGTACATTATTTGGTATGCAGGTGTTGCAGGTATAGCAATGCCTCAGGGGAGTTTGACGCCCCTGCCTTGCAGAGTTGTAAACCACTGCCTTGTGGTACAGGTTCTTGACAGAACCGAAGGCTAAGGGAGCAAACCCTAAACAGAAAACCATGTCACTGTGGCAGCATTAAGGGCGGTTGATGTATGGAACCCCCAACATCTCCCGACCAGCCACTGCAGGGACAAATAGTTTTGCGCCTGTCTTGACATGTTCTTGCCGGTGTGAAACCTCTATTTGCTCCCCGAGAGAGTGCCGCTGGTAACTTGCAAAAGCCAGCAGCACTTCAACACTTTTGCAGGCAACTTTAATGAAATGTAGCTAAATGCAGAGCGGCAGACTAGTAATGAAAGCAGTCTTTGTCGCATCGCGACCAACAGCATGATGATGATGATGATATTTGATTACACAGGAGAAATCTCAATCGAGGTCAATTGGTCTTCTTCATTTTCACTGCTACTTGCCCTATCCTAGTAATGTCAGATGCCTGGCTAGGTGGCGACAAATATACAATTTTAGCTCATAGGTTTCACTCGGCCGTGGGCTGAACCAGAGGATCGAAGCACACAACCTATCAACACGGGTGGCGGACACTCACCTCGTTCTGATTTGTGCACGTCTGCCTCACACTCCACAGCATTTCGAGCAATGCCACATTTATGGAAATCCACTAAAATAATCCGACGCAAATAAATTCAATTTCACTGATAAAAAGTTTGTTTTATTTAATGACACCTCTAGAGCTCATTGACTTTTATCATTGGCTATTCGACGTCTAAAATATCATCATTCTGACATATCTCTTTGGAGGAAACCTACTGCTGCCCCCCCATAGGCTACTCTTTCTGATAAGCAGCAAGGGGTTCTTTTATATGCACTTTCCCACAGACAGGACAGCACATTCCACAGTCTTTGATGAAACCGTTGTGGACCATCGGTTGGAAGAGAAAATAGCCCAAACTGCAAATTTATCCACTGAGGAGGATTGATCGGATGACCCACATCTTCACAGGTGAACACTCTACTGCCTGAGCAACGTCCCGCTCCCCTAATTTCACTAATACGGCTTGTTCGTGTCTGTGTACAGTTTTAGTTGGTGATACAGACCAACCCGCGGAGACAGCACAGTGCCTAATACCTCTGTGTGTGACATCCTTTCATGTTCAGGGGGATTTCACTCAGGAGACAGTTGGAACACAACACACAGACTGAAAGGAACACTTGCTTCTCTGCTAATTGCCAAACTGCTCAGCGATCATCCATGAATCGTTAGATGTCAGGCGTTTCTGTCGTCTGATATTTTCTTGCACTAACAGCAATAAACATCGCTGCAATTCAGATAGTGCCGTGATGGCCAAGAACCGGCTGTAACTGGTTTTAATAGCGAAACTTCCGGTTAGGGCTTTGGGGATATATGGTGAACTATGCCTGATGTCGTCTGCATCCACTGAATGTAATTCAGACAGTGAGTAAAGTTTACCTGTGCATGAATGGGCTGTAACTTGTTTTAATAGCACCACTTGCCCTTGAAACCTTGCGAACGATTCACTGGATGTAATTCAGACAGTGACATCAGTAAATGCCATGTGTGCAAGAACCGGCTGTTACTTGTATTAATAGCACCACTTTCCGCTAAAACACCGGGCCCGGTGGCCTAATCGGCAGAGCGCGGGGCTCGAGTGCGGAAGGTCGGGAGTTCGGTTCCCCATCGAGTCAAAGCAATGACCTTAAAATTAATACTTGTCGCTTCCTAGCCTGGCGCTTCGTATTAATAGGATAGGGCAAGGACTGGGTAGCGCAGCATCAGGATAATTTGACTGAGTGTGATATCGGGTCATGGTGCTGGCGGCCTAATTTCCCAGTGAGGCAGCACTATAAAGTCGCCATGAGTGCAGGCTGTCATAAGTCGGTACCCGTCCTGATATGAACTTAGATGTTGCCATGATGTAAAACTCCAACAACTAACCAATCATTCAGTAAAAAACCCTCAGGTACAGTTAAATGTGCCTGATGTCGTCTGCATCTATTTAATGTAATTTAAGGCCCTTTCACACATAACCGGATTGGGGACCCGGATAGAAAACAGACACAGTCTGTTGAAATACGTCAATGTCCGGTTTATATACAGTACCCATCCGGCATGTCCGTTATCTGGCCAGTGGTGTCCGGTGTCTACAGCGGCAAGTTTGAACATGCACAAAACTTGTACCGGACACTGCAGGACTGACGTGTATGGTTGGTGTCCTGTTTAAGTCTGTTTAGACCGTTTTGTCCGTTTCATGTCTGGTACCCATCCATTATGCCTCAGGTTCGCTTCCTGAATAGTCCGTTGACGGTGTTGCCGGAATTCGGTCTGTCGTTTTTTTGTGTTTTTTTTGGGTGTCCATGATCAGTCCAGTACATGTCCGTTTGACATTCCGTTCTCATCCGGTTATCGTCCGTTGGCTATTCGTTAATGTATGTTCCTTGTCCATTTAGCATCTGTTTCGTCCGGGCGCCTTTGACCTGAAAGTGCAACATTTTGACACATTTCGATACATTTTGATACCGAACACCACCGGACTAGAAAGTTCTTTGTCCGGTTATGTCCGGATATCAATCCGGTAAGGTGTGACAGGAACTTTAGACAGTGATGTGAGTAGAGTTCACGTGTGCAAGAACCGGCTTTACCTTGTTTTAATAGGACCACTTTCGGTTAAATCCTCGCATATGATTAATTCTCTCTGATTTCGTCTGCATCTACTGAATATAATTCAGGCAGTGACGTAGAGTAAAGTTCACGTGTGCAAGAACCGGCTTTACCTTGTTTTAATGGGACCACTTCCGGTTCAAACCTCGCATATGGTTAATTCTGTCTGATGTTGTCTCCAACTGCTGAACAGAGTAGTCTGTCCACGCCAGGATAATTCAAACCGTTTCCTTCTGCTCTGACAACGTAACATGTACATTAAATCTGTATACTGACCAGCTAAAATAAGTCACAGAACTCTACACTAGTGTATTTGTCTGCACTAACCTCTTATGCGAGGAGCCACATAGACGGGTAGGTGTGGATAGAGTGATTGCATCAGGGAGCCTAGATAGTGTAATGGCTAGCACGATAGATCCTGAATGGCAGGAAGTGAGGGCTGGAATCCTGCTATAGGTAACATATTTTAAATATTCATACCCCCATGCCACTAGTGCTGTTACTAGGATCCTGTATAAGTAATGCACTGTATTGTTGTTGAACTTACCTTGTATAAGTAAGTACATAGCTTCTATGTATGTAATTGTAAGTATTAAGCAACTTACTGATGCAAACCAGTGACACGACTTACAATTCCAGGGGGATGAGTGTAGCAGTTTGCACTGCCGTCTCAGGCAAAGGGTCACATAGACATGTGGGTGTGGATAGGGTGATTGCATCAAGGATCCTAGGTAGTGTAATGGTTAGCACACTAGCATTTTTTAGAAGGACCCATATCTACATCATTGTCTGAAGACTGTGACCGGAGATCACTGATATATTGTTCTCTTTAATATGAGCAGCTCAGAGCGATATTAGCAGAGCATAGTGATATGAGCAGTTCATAGTGATATGAGCAGTTCATAGTGATATGAGCAGCTCAGAGTGATATAAGCAGCACATAGTGATATGGGCAGCTCAGAGTGACATGACCAGCTCAGAGTGATATGAGCAACTCATAATGATATGAGCAGTTCATAATGATATGATCAGTTCATAGTGATATGAGCAGTTCATAGTGATATGAGTAGTCCATAATGATATGAACATATCATAGTGATATGAGCAGCTCAGAGTGATATGAGCAGCACATAGTCATATGGGCAGCTCAGAGTGACATGACCAGCTCAGAGTGATATATGCAACTCATAATGATATGAGCAGTTCATAATGATATGATCAGTTCATAGTGATATGAGCAGTTCATAGTGATATGAGTAGTCCATAATGATATGAACATATCATAGTGATATGCGCAGCTCAGAGTAATATGATCAGATCATAGTGGCATGATAAGATCAACGTGATATGATCAGCTCATAGTGATATGAACAGCTCATAGTGATATGAGTAGATCATAGTGATATGAGCAGGTCATAATTATATGTGCAGAGTATAGTGATATGAGCAGCTCAAAGTCATGTGAGCGGATCATAGTGATATGAACAGATTATAGTGATATCAGCAGTTCATAGTGATATGACCAGCTCATAGTGAAATGAGCAGGTCAGAGTGACATGATCAGTTCAAAGTAAAATGAGCGGATCATAATGATATGGACAGAATATAGTGATATGATCAGATTAGAGTGATATGCACATATTAGAGTGATATGAGCAGCTCAGTGTGTCTCTACCGTAATACACCGCACCTTGATAGCTCCAGTTCCAATCACAGAGCTCTATCAGTATTCGCAGTCTGCCTTATCGCATTACCAGGAAGGGCTCGGTATATTATAGTCAACCAAGTCTTGCTTTTCATCCTGGTCCCACATTGGTCTATATATATATATATGTAATTTGTAATATATATTATATATATGTAATTTGCCCTCAGACACTATTAAAAACACTTCAACTCACAATAAACCTGATCCAGCTCCTGTTTTGGTAGATCGTGGGATTCGAACCAACGGGTTCGAACCCTGGTCGAGTCAAACCAATGATATACAAATTTACACTTGTCGCTAGGCGCTTAGCATTCTTAGGATAGATCAAGGACTGTTTGGTTCAGTGTCTTGAAAATGTGACTGAGTGGGGATATCAGGTCATGGTGCTGATGGCCTGGCCTATCAAGGAGGCAGCACTATAACGTTGCCATGAGTGCACACTGTCACAATTCGATACCTATCCTTATATGACCCTAGATGTTGCCAGGACGTATAGCTCCAACACCCAACCAACCAAGAAGGGTCCGGTATCTTGAGGTCAACCAAGTCTTGCTTATCGTCCTGGGACCACAATGGTATATGTGTATGTAACCTTGACATTAGACAGTGCTGTAGTAAAACCCTTCAAGCCACACATAACTTGATCCAGCAGCCCATGGAGCAGTGGGAAGGAGGTCTGGGGGGACAGAGACTGTCCTGAGTCATCCAGCTATGGGAGACCCAGTCCTCCAACAGTTGCTGCAGTACAGCGTAGTCACCAGGCACTATGTGAAAGTAACGCCCCTAAAAGTCAGAGTAATGGGCGCGTGCGACTAATAAAACCACGCTTGTGTAATGTCATCGTAGAAGTCTGTGTATTGATTACTGCTAGCATTCACCCTTAGGAGGCTGTTTTGGGTAACGGATGAATCATCCCTTTCACTTCCAAACACATCACCATCGAGAAGCGATAAATATATGGATAGGTCCCCTTTTTATAAAGCAAATGTATTAAAGTTGCGTTAGTCCGATAGCTTTTGAGTTTCTGTTATTTAATGAGATAAACATATTAGGGTGATCGTTATCAGCTAGCTTACTTAAGTTTGAAGTAATTTTTATTTTAAATAGCTAACTATTTGAAACTTTCGAAGTGCAAATATGCTCAAATAGTTTTGGCAGTTTCGCCAAAACTCTGACACAATAGGTTTATGCAGTAATTAGTTATATTAAATTGCGTCAATACTCTCTTCTATGGGGGTGACAAACACCCGTATCTAAGATACATAGTGTAGAATCAAATCGAGATACTCGTTTTGGTTTTTGAAAATCTGATGTTTTCATCGGACTGTGCAGCTACCTGCAGCAGATTTTTTTTGACTTAAAAAAATCTTTTTATTGAGACTGTATTTATTCTGTCCATAGCATGTAAGCCTGAGTACCCAGGCTTGTTTCCAATGCTGGCCAGCTGTAGTGTCGGTGTTATCTTACCAAACAGTAGCTGCTGATAAGTTATTTGATTGTCTGCATTTCAGTAGCAGATAGATAGTATGTTGGTATGTTTAGTAGGCTATGTTAGTTCTTTGGGGCCCTCTTGGCATTGTATTTTTGTTCTATTCTTATTACTATGTTAGTTGTTTTCTTAAGGTTCTATGTTAGTGTTTTGGGGTTTTCTTGGGAAGAGTTTTCCGCTTTTTTCTACTTAATTCTATACTAGCCTATTTCATTGACATGTCCATAGGCTTGTACGTAATAGGTGGTTGAGTTATGTTTGTTTGAAATTGATTTGATTCATATTGTTGTTGGATATGTTATCTGGCAGAGTTAGGATACACTGTCTAAACCTTCCTAATTGATCCCCAGCCGAGCCTTTTCTATCTGATCAACTACATTTTATTTGAAGTTATAATGGCGTTTGAAGTGCCTCTTCCTGCTCCGTGCTATATTAGCCTAAAAATGGTGCTATATTGGCCAAAAGAAAGGTGAATATTCCGTTAGAAGACGGACCTGCTGCCGAGTGCCTCAGAGCAGCTCTGATCAGAGACGCGTACATCTGTAGAGAATGGATGGCTGGCGGGAGACGATCCGAGGGGGACAGGGGAGCGAGGAGGGGGAGGGAGCGAGAGGCTCGGGGGTGGCCGCGAGCGGAGCGGAGTAATGGACCAATTGTGGGCGCGATCAAAGTTCACAGCGCTGAACAAGCACCTCCAGGCAGCGTGGTGGACCGGCTCACTAAGTACTCACCCCACATGTCTGCTCCCTTGAGCTGCTCGCTCTCTGGCTGCCCTCATATATTTGAGACATTCCACACAGTAACATGGGGTACTTCTATTTGGATTGAAATAGCCTGTGTAGATAGGATAGCCGAATGAGTTGAGCGTCTGTCTCCTGTTTTGGTAGATCGTGGGATTCGAAGCAACGGAACCCACCCGTTCGAACCCTGGGCCCGTATGCATGACACAGTGTTAGCTTACACTCGGTGTGTTTACATACTGAGTTTTCGCCGCTAACCTAGAAATCCCCACCAAAACCAGTTTTGGCTCGCTAACACCGCATCATGCATATGGGCCCCGGTCGAGTCAAACCGATGACTTAAGCATTGATACTTGTCACTTCCTAGCCAGGCGCTCGGCATTAATAGGATATGGCAAGGACTGGTTGGCTCAGTGTCATGATAATGCGAATGAGTGGGATGTCAGGTAATGCTGCTGGGGGCCTGGTCTCCCAGTGGCGCGGCACTATGAAGTCACCATGAGTGCGTACTGTCACAAGTCAGTACCTGTCCTGATATGACTTTACAGGACGTAAAACCCCAACAACCAATCGGAAATAGCCTGTAGACATACCAATGGAGGCGCCACGTAACATGGTTTGTTTTTATTGTTGTTTTTGTTGTTGTTTTTATTTTTACTTCCGGTTTGATATATTTGGCTTTGGTGATGTACGAGCATCTGGAGTCGGAGATTTGGTAGTAAAAGGAACGACATCAATTAAAGCCACTGCAGCCTGGGGGTGGGCGGGGGGGGGGGTGGGCGAGGGGCGGGGGGGCGGGAGGTTAGGTGGGTCCTTGAGGTGCCTTGCAAGCTGGCTCTGCAGTGCATTGCGCATGTGTAGATACTCAGTTTGGAGCTACTCGCGCATCTATGAACTGCTATGTAATGTCCGCATGTGTCGACCATATATATGTGCATGATGATGTTAACGGCTTGTAATTAGACCCAGTCTGCAATACACTTACTGCACTTTAAATAAAGGACTGTAGCCATTAGTTGATTAGGTTGAGATAATTATGAGCCATCTAATTGACTCTAATAGTTAGTTTGTTTGGAAATGCCGGCTTATGTAATTGACTGTCGTAGTTAGTTAATTAGGTTGAGTAAATTTGCTTGGACATGCTGTGTCATCAAATTGACTCTAATATGTAGTTGAATTGGTTGAATTAATCTATTATTTTTTATTTTTGTTTGCTTTTGTGATGAGTGTATTTATGCGGCCCATAATGGATAAGTCTAATGACTTGTTTCCGCTGCTAGACAGTACTAGTCTTGTGACTCCCTTTGTTTTTTATCACTTTCATTTGTCGTGTAGCTATCACTGCATGCATTCTTTCTCTGCTTGTATGCATTCTCCCACATCCCACAAACCTCTGTGAGTTTGTTCGTTCTACAATCGGATTGTTGTTTGGTTACCAGTAGTTACTTTCTCTGACTGTCTTCACCTTGTTGTGTTAGTGGTCATTAGTTTTTGATTTTAAGTTTAAAGTTTACCTGCCCGCTATGCAATGGACTCTTCTTCAGCTGGATGGATGAGTCCACTGTCCGTCCACCCGATTGGCCAGTTGGCTTCCACACCTTTTCTGTTTATTTATCTAGCTTTCTTTTTCTCTTTTCTTTTTTAATTCATTTTACTTTATTATTATTAGTTGTGATAACTTGCTTATTTAATTGACTGTTTTAGTTAGTTGATTAGCTCGAGGAGATTTGCTTGGAAATGCTAAATCATCTAATTGACTCTAATAGGTAGTTGATTAAGTCGAATTAATTTGTTTGGAGATGCCGGCTTATTTACTTGACTGCAGTAGTTAGGTGAATAGTTTGAGTATTGCCTGGAAATGCTGAGTCATCTAATTGACTCTAATAGGTAGCTGATTAGGTTGAGTTGATTGTTTGGAAATGCCGGCTTATTTACTTGACTGCAGTAGTTAGTTGATTAGTTTGAATATTGCGTGGAAATGCTGAGTCATCTAATTGACTCTAATAGGTAGCTGATTAGGTTGAGTTGATTGTTTGGAAATGCCGGCTTATTTACTTGACTGCAGTAGTTAGTTGATTAGTTTGAATATTGCGTGGAAATGCTGAGTCATCTAATTGACTCTAATAGGTAGCTGATTAGGTTGAGTTGATTGTTTGGAAATGCCGGCTTATTTACTTGACTGCAGTAGTTAGTTGATTAGTTTGAATATTGCGTGGAAATGCTGAGTCATCTAATTGACTCTAATAGGTAGTTGATTAAGTCGAATTAATTTGTTTGGAGATGCCGGCTTATTTACTTGACTGCAGTAGTTAGTTGATTAGTTTGAGTATTGCCTGGAAATGCTGAGTCATCTAATTGACTCTAATAGGTAGCTGATTAGGTTGAGTTGATTGTTTGGAGATGCCGGCTTATTTACTTGACTGCAGTAGTTAGGTGATTAGTTTGAATATTGCGTGGAAATGCTAAATCATCTAATTGACTCTAATAGGTAGTTGATTAAGTCGAATTAATTTGTTTGGAGATGCTGGCTTATTTACTTGACTGCAGTAGTTAGTTGATTAGTTTGAATATTGCGTGGAAATGCTGAGTCATCTAATTGACTCTAATAGGTAGCTGATTAGGTTGAGTTGATTGTTTGGAAATGCTGATTCTTCTAATCGACTGCATTAGTTGATTATGTTGAGTAGAACCTCTTGGAAATGGTGAGTAATCTAAGCACTGGTCACATACACATTAGTGAACGTAGTGGAACGTAGTTGAACATAGGATAGAATAACGTGGTTCAACCATGGGGTAAGTACGTTAAACTACGGCGAAAAAAACGTTAAGATATGGCAGGTTTTGGTACGGATAAATACGCTATGGCACAGATGCTGGTACGTTCAACTACATTCAACTACGTTCAACTATATTCAACTACGTTCAACTACTTTCAACTACGTTCAACTACGGTCAACTACTTTCAACTACGTTCAACTACTTTCAACTACGTTCAACTACGTTCAACTACTTTCAACTACGTTCAACTAGTTTAAACTATGTTCAACTACGTTCAACTACGTTCAACTCTGTTCAACTACGTTCAACTACGGTCGACTCCGTTCAACTACGTTCAACTACGTTCAACTACGTTCAACATGTTAGCCTCCACTACGGTCAATTACATTCAACTATGTCCAAGTATGCTAAAGTATGCTAGAGTACACTAGGGTATGCTAGAGTATGTTAGAGTACATTAAGAGTATGGAGACTTTGCCACGGTACATTAGCCTCTAACGTAACGCTCTTTTGAACAATGTCCAAACATTAAATCGGAAGGCTTGGCTCAGTACTGTGCACGCCCAATATAACGCCATCGTTAGGTTCTATACAATGCCACCCCGAAGAAAAGCAGGTCACACTAAATCGGGGTTCAGATTGCTGGATTACATCTGAATTAAAGAATTGCTCTCATCGTGTTAAAACCGGATTCAAGTAAAATCAGGGCACGTTATATCGGGGTTTGACTGTATCATTTTAATGTGGCTGGGTGGAAGATCGAGACATGGTGCCAGCTGCTATGTCTCACAGTGGAGCAGCACCATAAAGCCGCCATGAGTGCGCACTGTCACAAGTCGACATTAGATGTTGCTAGGACGTAAAACCCTATCAAACAAACATACAGATCGAATTAACTGCATTCTTCTCTGAGCCCTTCTGTGATACTTTCTTGAAAAATGCCCGTACGGTTTCTGTTATAACGAACACATAACTTAAGGACATGTCCAGGGGCGTAGCTAGGCGTACGCGCGTACGCCAAAACGTCCACATTGTTTTGTCAAAAAAATAAAAAATAAAACAATAATAAAGAGAGAGAGAGAGAGAGGAGGCATGTAGTAGTCCGGAGTGTCGAAAACTCAAGTCTAAAATGTGTAAAATCTGCCAGCTTAAGCTTAAGCAGCCCCCTAAACCCCCTGCCGAAATTAGAAGCACACATCGTTAAAGGTCTAGCTACGCCCCTGATGTCAGTGTTTGAAACGCCCGTGAACCGGGCGCCGTGGCCGAATCCGTAGAGCGCAGACTTCCCATGCGGAAGGGAGGGAGTTCGATTCCGAGTCGAGTCAACCCAATGACTTACAAAGTCGATACTTAGCCTGGTGCCCGACATTACTAGCATAGGGAAAGGACTGGTTAGCTCAGTGTCAGTACAATGTGAGTGAGAAATGGGGAAAATGTAAATTTAATTAACACTAATATTACTATTATAATGGCGAACATTTCTAAATTATTGTCACAACTTAGGAAATATAATAAGGATATGGCTAGCTTGCATTGAAGTCAAGTAGCAAAATGCATAGGATTTTACTAGGGACATGAAAAACACGGCGCTTTCACGGTACTTCGCTTGTCCCACGGTGCGTGCACGGAGCACTGCGTGGTGCATGCCTGACTATCTTTTTACATCTCACTTGCATTCTTTATTTTAGGCCTACAAGAAAACCATAGGGATGATATAGTTCACATTTTGTCCACTTCTACATCAAAATATATTTGCTGTCCGATTTATAGAAGTCAAATTTATGTCTGTTAAAGTCAGGGAGCCTAGGTGGTGTAATGGTTAACACACTGGCCCGGAATGCAAAGATATGTGGGTTCGAGTCCCGGTCTAGGCGCAATATTTCCCATTTTCATCATCCCCTATGACAATATTTGTTCCATTTGTAGGGCTGGGCCCGGGTGACACTCTGTCTGCTGAATATACTAGTTTTACTTCTAGTACTTGTCAGTGTCGTTATATGTACTACATCTACAGTGTGCACACATGGCAACTTCATAGTGCTGCCCCACTGGGAGACCAGACCACCAGCACCATGACCTGATATCCCGCCCAGTCACATTATCCTAATACTGAGCCAACCAGTCCTTACCCTATCCTAATAATGTCGAGTGCCGGGCAAGGAAGTGACAAGTATAACATTTTAAGTTATTAGTTTGACTCGGCCAGAATTCGAACCCGTGAGTTCCAGTAATACCAAAACGGGAGACGGACGCTCAACTCATTCCGCCATCCCGTCTGGTGGCGCCACAGTTCTCGCGCCTCATTCCAGTTCGGTTTAATATCACTTCACTATGCCGGGGGAGTGTCAGTGTCCGAGAGGGACTACTGGTGCCGTCACCAGCAGTCGGCAATAGTCTGCCCTGAAAGCCGGCCCAGCAGGAGGTGGCAGGCACTGCTCGATGGCTTCTCCAATTTGTGCCGGACCCCCGGACCGATCCACCCAATCCATCGTCAGTAACGGATGGGGGTCGGGGCTGATAGCAGGGCGCCCCCTGGTGAGCTGCCGTATGGTCACGCCACCTTTATTAACATCACCCACTATGATCTGTGACCATGGCACCCAAAGTGAGGCTTCTGTGGAAGTGCGCGTGTGCGCATGTAAAAGCCATTCAGGAATGCTTCATCATCATCAGCATCATCCTGTCGGTCACAATGCGACAAAGACTGCTTTCATCTTTTAGTTTTGTGTGGTTGTGCATTTCATAAAAGCTGCTTGCAAAGTGTTGAAGCGCTGCTTGCTTTTGCATGTTACTAGCAGCACTCTCTTGGGGAGCAAATAGAGGTCTCACACTGACAAGAACACGTCAAGACAGGCACAAACTATTTGTCCCTGCAGGAATGCTTACAAACACAGAAAGAATGCATGCGGTTGGTAGGTACGGAACAACTGAAGGTGGAAAACAAGGGGAAACGATGCTATTATTACTGTCTAGCGGCGAAAATGAGTCATTAGAGCTAACCATTATCATCATCAACATCATCATGCTGTCGGTCGCGATGCGACAAAGACTGCTTTCATTACTTGACTGCCACTCTCCATTTAGCTCTCTGCTGTGAGAGTGATGTCCATGAGTTGGTCTTAATGTCCCTCAGCTTCAGGTTTCTCTTGATGGTATCCTTGAACCTGAGACTAGGGTACCAGCTCTTTCTCTAACCAGAAGACAGTTGAGAATAGAGGATCTGCTTTGGTAGCCTGTCTGATGACATCCTCATGAGGTCTCCAGTCCACTGGAGATTCTTTTTGATCAGAAGATCTCCCATAGAGAGCAGCCCCGTCCATTTGAGTATTGGTTAACCATTATGGGTAGCATAAATATACCGTTATACAAATGCAAAAACTTAAGCGACCCAATTTGAGCTAAGGAAATATAGATAGCGCATTTTTATGTTGTTGTTGTTGGTACATTAGTTGTTTAAGCAGGGGAAATTTCAATCACGGCCGATTGATCCTCATTCCACTGCTCCTTACCCTATCCTAATAATGCCAAGCGCCTGGCTAGGAAGTGACAAGTATCAATTCTTAAGTCATTGGTTCAACTCCACCAGGATTCAAACCCACGATTCCATGATTTACCAACACTGGAGACGGATGCTCTAACTCATTCGGCCATCCCATTTTGTTCCTTAGCTGTGAGTTTCTTTAAAACAAATATAGATAGTGGCTTGTTCCTTAGGTGTGTTTCTTAAATAAATTACAGATGGTACTTTATTCCTTAGCTGTGAATTTCTTTATTGCTCGAGATTAATGGTAAATGATTTAGTTTCATAATTTGAGCATGTATTATTTACACTTGCAATTACTGCTTCTTAACCAAGTGTCCATATTCTAAAATAGGAACATATTGAACAAAGGCTATACATGCAATCACTATTATGTAACTTTGACATCACTTGCCCTGTGAGCATATATATATAAATGCTTGTGAAATGATTTGATATGTGCATACATTCAGTACATATCTGATTCTAGATACAAATTGCAATTGCTGATTTGTTCTAATAATGTATTTTGCATATAGGTGTGAACCTTAATTTAATGTAACATTGGTTCCTCGACTGGAAGATCACCCATTGGAGAAGCAGTATACTTTTACCTGACAACATGTTTGTTGGTTAAATAAAACTCAAGTCAAATCACAATGACTAGATGAATTGCTACAACTGCTGACTTCAGCCGTTCAGTCTACGCCTTTGGAAGGAATCATGTCACCGACTAGGCTGGAGGTGAAATAATGTAATCATGTCAGAGAGGAAAGTGGCAGGTCAAGTCACATAAGTCACGATGGTCAAGATCACCATTATTATTGGAAGACTGTGCATAACCACCTGTAAAATTGTCCGATCTAATGGCATGAGGATATATGTGAACTCTGCTATAATAAATTGCAACTTGTCTATATAATGGTAAATGGTAATATATAAAAGCCAAAGGCATATGAGGGATATGTGGAGTTGGTAAACTATTACTCATTAGGTATAGACATTGTATAGTAAAATAGTATAGAGGAGGAGTGTCACTTCTTAGATAGTCTTTGGAGGAGTCACATCACATACCCTCTCCCCCCATGGTGTTATTTATGGATCACTGTCCACCACAAGGCACTGTAGCCAGCACTGTAGCCAGCATGACAAGGCCTTGGATACAACAGATTGAACCCTTATTGGTGGATCAACCCATGTGACCACTGCCATCTTGGATTCTAGAAACCTATATAAGATAATAAACCAGGGAGTCTCACTCTACTACTTTCACTCTTTACCTACTTTCCTTCATTACCTGTATTGATTTCTCATTAGCTTGTCCAAACCATTCCAACCACCAGCCGGTGACTTTACACACCGTTAGAAGCTTCCTGACATCAGAGTGATATTCTTTAATAAAAAAACCTGGATCTAGCACCACTGATCTGAAAAGCTATACTAGTCGGTAGAGCATGATTCAGTGTCAGTATTTCCTCGAATAGATAACTGGGGAATATTGTTATGGTCGACTGACTCTGATCGGCACAGCTTGATCCTGACTGACCCTATCTTAATTAACTCCTACATAACTCACAGAGAATAATTAGTCTTAAATTGCACAAGTGTACGGCTGAGATCATGGGTACTGAAAGTGTTACAATATAACCATAAAATAAAAGTGCAACAAGGTCATAAAAGTATATGTACTGTGTTGTGTGGAATATCTCCTGAGGAATGAGTTATAATTTAGAGAAAGAAAGTTTGTATTTTGACTTTGTACTATTCACATGTTGCAGAATAAGGGTCAAAACATGCATCATTAATAGTCACACATGAAAATCGGACACAACACGTTATGTACAGAAGTGAAAACTTGCTACGTTAATAAGCTGGCTAAGAAACAACACACTGAATGATACAAGAATCTGTGAGTAAAACAAACACTTTTTTAACTCATATAATGTGAAAATTAAATTTGTATTGAGTGGCCTTATAATAGAAAAGAGTGTATGAAAATAGTGTATCAAATGAGTGCTATTTTTAGTTCATTTTAAAACAAAGTTTTGTCCTTAGCTACAATTGTACAGCACTGCGGCCATAATGTCTGCTTTCTCTAGGCTACTGAATATCATCTATTAGCCGAATCGGTAGAGCACCGGCCTGGTGTGCGGTAGATCGGGAGTTTGCGAGTTCGGTTCCCGGTCGAGTCAAACCAATGACTTAACAATTGATACTTGTCGCTTCCTAGCCTGGTGGTTGGCAAGGGTTTATTAGGTTGGTGTCAGTATAATCTGACTGAGTGGGATATCCGGTCCTGGTATGGGCGGCCTGATTTCTCAGTGAGGCAGGACTATAAAATCGCCATGAGTGAGCACTGTCACAAGTCGGTACCCGTTCTGATATGACCTTAGATGTTGCTAGGACGTAAAACAACAACACACAACAAATCAACATTTTGAAACTGTGGACCATTTAGTGGTTAGATGAATATTAAATGGGCAGGTACTGAAAGGACCCATGATCAGAGCCTTATGGCCCTGTCACACTACGACGTAACGATGTCAACGTAGGGAGAATGTGAAAAACGTCGGACTTCTCGGCATAGTATGCAAATTTGGGCACAAGTTGAACGTGGATGCAGCATAGTGGACGAGAGAGTAACGGCGGTAAAGCGTAGTGATAGCGTCATTCAACGAGAGAGGACAACGTAATTATGCTCAGGGAACGTTATGTACGTTATTCCATTGCCAGAACTATGTTGCTTTACGTTACCTTACGTTACTTACGTCATGACATGGTGGTGAAACGTTGAACGTACGTTGAACGTACGTTCTCCTGACGTTCTCCTGACATTCTTCTGACGTTCCCATTGCGCC
This sequence comes from Branchipolynoe longqiensis, assembly GCA_030323885.1. Taxonomy (NCBI): domain Eukaryota; kingdom Metazoa; phylum Annelida; class Polychaeta; order Phyllodocida; family Polynoidae; genus Branchipolynoe; species Branchipolynoe longqiensis. The sequence goes on along the minus strand of CM059193.1, from coordinate 14,439,910 downwards.
GCGTGGACGTTCCCACTGGGTTTAATGTGGGTCAACGTAGTGGAACATAGTTGAACGTAGTGAGCAGCGTTTGACTAACGTCATTGACGTTCACCGAACGTGTACAGAACGTACGGTGAACGTAAACCCTTACGTTTGAGTTACGTCAAAAGTTTTGAACAGGTTCAAAACTTTGACGCGTGCCGACGTCACACAACGTAATGTGATGTAGCTCGACGTCAGTCTAACGTCATTCTGACGTCATCATAACGTAACCCAACGTACGTCAACATAATGACGAAACGTGATCACGTCAGCCTTACGTTTGCTCATTACGTCATCGTGTGACAGGGGTATAATACACAAGCAATGGGAACCATCCTGAGTGTGATTGGATATTTCTGGATATGTCGTCTTGTCTCTGTCACATTAATGCACCTCTGATTGAATGCAACGCTGACTGATTTAGATGGGGCATGCATGTGCAGTCGACTATATATCACATTACTGTTGATTTAATTGCTGCTCCTGCTGTTAATGTTGGTGCTACTGCTTCTCCTACTGCCGCTACTTCTATAGCAATGTTGATTGATACTGCTATTACTCCAACCATTGCGATTGTTACTGCTACTCCTGCTGCTATTGTTACTACTACTGCTAATGTTACTGCTGCTACTACTGCTACTACTCGTACTACTCCTACTGCTGCTACTACTGCTGCTGCTCCTGCTATTAATGTTGATGATACTGCTTCTCCTACTGCCGCAACTTCTATAGCAATGTCGATTGATACTCCAACTACTCCAACCATTGCGATTATTACTGTTACTACTGCTGCTACTGCTACTGCTGCTAGTCTTGCTACTGCTGCTGCTACTGCTGCTACTACTGCTATTACTGCTACTGATGCTACTGCTAGTGCTGCTACTGCTGCTACTGCTACTACTGCTACTATTACTACTGCTGCTCCAGTACTTCTACTGCTGCTGCTGCTACTGCTGCTGCTGCTGATATTGCTGCTACTACTGCTACTGCTGCTAGTACTGCTACTCTTACTACTGCTGCTACTGCTACTACTGCTACTAATACTGCTACTGCTGATGCTACTGCTACTACTGCCGCTACTGCTGCTAATACTGCTACTGCTGCTAGTACTGCTACTCTTACTACTGCTACTACTGCTGCTACTGCTGCTACTGCCGCTACTGCCGCTACTGCCGCTACTGCCGCTACTGCCGCTACTGCCGCTCCTGCAACTACTGCCGCTACTGCTGCTACTGCTGCTACTGCTGCTACTGCCACTACTGCCGCTACTGCCGCTACTGCCGCTACTGCCGCTACTTCCGCTACTTCCGCTACTGCAGCTACTGCTTCTACTTCTGCTGCCTCTGCTACTGCTGCTACTACTGCTGGTACTGCTGTTGCTGCTGCTGCTACTGCTGCTACTGCTGCTACTGCTGCTACTGCTGAGTAGTATAGAGAGGACCGATATAGGTCCATCTTATGTAATCGCACATGTCGGACCTCTGACGCAATGACCTTAAATGAACCCTCTGATGCGAGACAATGACCTTAAATGACCCTCTGCAGTTGTTTGCAGGATGGCCATCTGTTTTGGGTTGAACTCATTTCACCTTTTGACTGGATTGATGATTTCCCCGTTCTACCTTGCAGGATGGGATCTGTTCTTGGTTGAACTCATTTGACCTTCGCTTGCAGGATGGCCATCTGTTTTTGGTTGAACTCATTTCACCTTTTTGACTGGATTGATGATATCACTGTTCCACTTTTCAGGATGGGCATCTGTTTTTGGTTGAACTCATCATCATTTTTTATCTCTTTTGACCTTTCTTTGTTGATAAACTTGATAGTTTTCCTCACTTTTAACTAGCACATCTTCATAATCAGTCAAGAATATCACCTACACCACCTTCTCTTCAAGCAATTATTCAATATGAATGAATAATAATATTTGAAACATTACAATTGACAAGCAGCAGGTATGTGTACTCAGTTTCTATTTATATATATAATACATATATAATATATATATATTTTCATTAGTTTTTATCACATTCAATAGAAATAATAATAATAATACAACAAATGAGTGATCGAATGAATGATTATCCTTTCCTTTTGTCTCTCTCTTTCTATCTCTCTCGCTTTCTCTCTCTCTGTTTCTTTTTTCATTCTTCCTTCCTTCCTTCTGTCCTTCCATTCAAGCTGAAAACAGAAGAAGAAGAAGAAGAAAATCAATAAAATTGTTATTTATTTATTTTCAGATACATTCATACAAAGATTTTTACTTCCTCTTCTGGTTTGTGGAAGCATCACTCCAGAGTCTACGCATGTCATGCATCACTACAATCGGACACTGGCAATCGATGTTGGAAGGAATTCTGTTCCTTGCTGGGACGAAGAAGACATGAGAATAGATGCACTTCCAGAAATCACGATCACGATCACGTTCAAAACTACAATCACTTGCTGTTGCTGATACTACTACTACCACTACTACTATTCCTGCTGATACTTCTACTATTACTAGTTCCAACACTTTAATTTTTTCTCACACAAGCGATTTATTGAGACATGAAGGTACATAAAATTTGATGTTCTCTATGTTCAGAAATGTTGGAGAATAGTAGAATTCTTAATAGACATATGCGAGTACAACATGGGAATTATATTTCTACTCCTGTTGCATCAACATCATCTACTCCTGCTACATCAACATCATCTTATGCTGCTTCTTTTTTTCTCCACAATTCAGGAAAGATGAAAATGTTGAAGATGTTAATGACGATACTAGTAAAAGACAGAACCTTTCAATGAATAATAATAATATTACTTGTATAGATTGTGGTAAACACTTTCCATCATGGAGACATTTGATTTCCCATAGATGAATTCACGCTTCAGGAGAAGTGACTCCCCATCAAGAACCGTGGGTTACAGTTTCTAATATACTCCCACCTTGAGGTGAGGGACAGGACATCGACATTCCATTGGGTCTGCTTTATTTTGAAAATTACAATACTATTTTAGCTCCTCACAACATGCAAACATTTAGAGGAATCTGTAACTTCCCTATTCCCGATTTCACTGATGATACCTCATTGATAGAAGAACATCTTTGTTGTATGTATCTTCATTTAAGATTAACTTTGCTTCTGGAATAATTTTGAAATCGATTGAAACATCTGAATACCATTATTTCACCTCTTATTTTAATTCAACAATTTCTGTCTCCACTCTATTAATAATCATGCTAATCTATTGTCATTATTTGACTACATTAGACAAATAAATGTAGAGCAAATTATTCAGTCAGTGGGTGAGAATTCCAAATGGTGTAAAGTTTACATTACTAATGTTAATTACAATGTTTTCAGAAAATCCTTTGTTATTGTGTACGCAAATGACATTCCGGATTACATTCATGCAAAGAGATCCATCAGATCCTTTTCGAAGATCATTACCAATAATAATCTATGTTGTATTCACTGTTTATCTTATCATACAGAGAATAACTTTCAAAAGATGCGAAAACTTTCTCAGAAATTATTTGATGAATGGATTTTCTTCTGCAATTCCCAACATTTACAACACTTTCCTTGGTTTGCAGTATATGATTTTGAATGTCTACTTCCTGAAAAACTTCTTCACCAGGAAAGAGAAGTAAATGAAAATGGTGATGATAATGATGAAGATGAAGTTGATAATGTTAATGTTGATGTTGCTAATGCGAATGAGCAAAGAAATTGAAGGTAGTGTACAGAGCATAAACCCATCTGTGTTAGCATATCTTCAAACATTCCACATTATCTAGAACCCAAATCCATCATTGAAGAAGATTTAAATACATTACTTTCTAAGATGGAGCTCTATTTGAGTAAGATATAGGACGCATTGAAAATACTATCAAAATCTCGATGGAAGGCAATTCATAAGAGGTTAAATGAGTTATTTATTTCCTAAAATACACCTTCAAATGAATACATCCCTATTGTGAGAGCTTGAGAGAGTGAGGGAGATATTATCAATGATGCTGATATCAATGATGATGATGATGATGAAGATGATGATGGAGGTCATTTTGATGATGATGATTTTGATGATGATGATGTCACTGATGAAGATGATGATGATGATGATGATGATGATGATGATGCACAAGGAGAAGGAGAAAATCTGTTTCTCGCTTCCGAATCCGATAATTTGAAATGTGCTGAAAAGATAAGATTAGAATATTAAAATCTATAGAAAAGTTAAAGGAACGCTTTGAGACATGTTGTTACTGCCTGCCTTGTTTAGGTTTCAACTCTAGTAGGTATGATCTTCCAGCTGTGCGGACTTCATTTGCAAAACACTTCAATCTTGAAAATGATTTTGACCATGTTGTTAAAAAAGTGAAGAAATACACCACTATTGTAACAAAGAAGTTCGCCTTTTTCGATATCAGTCTTTTTCTTGCAAGTGGAAGTAGCTATTCCAAATTTCTTATAGCCTATTCAGCTCCAGATTTTAAGAGCTATTTACCTTTTGAATGGTTAACAACTTTAAAAAAATGTTCTCACCCCAGTCGTCCTGAATATGAGAATTTGTATTCTAAGCTCAAAAATGTCAATGTGTTAGAGGAGGAATATATTGAGTGGGAAAAGAAGGGAGATTTTGATTCCAGCACACCTAAGGCTGGTCACATGAAGTATAATGATTTACAAATGATCTGGATGGAGAAGGGTATGTAAACGTTTCGCAATTTCCTAATTTACTACGCAAATCTACATACAAAACCATGTGTCACAGCAGTAGAAAACATGCTGGCCTTCTGTACTTCTTTACATATCGATACTCTAAAAACATATATCTCAGCACCGGGTATAGCTTGCAGATTATTATTCCAATCAGCTAAGGAAAATGACTGCTTCTTTTCAAGTTTTTGTGAATGTGATGCTGATCTCTATACAAAAATCAAAACTTGTGCCTTTGGAGGACCGAGTCTGATTTTTAAGAAGATATCCTAAGGTGGGAGAGACGTTCCTACACAATAACCCAGAGAAACGCTGTTGATCTATTCTGAAATATGATTCTAATGCGATGTGTATATATTGTCTCTCTCAAAAACTCCCAATTCGTTTCCCATTTAGACGAAAGTTGGAGAATAACTTTAAACCTCAATGCAGCTGGAAGTATCTTGATGTGTATTAATGGATGAATTGGAAATCACGAGATAACAATATTAGGAATAAACATAATCTCAACACTGGAAAAGAGTTGCAGATGGGTCCTTATTTTGCTGATGGATACTGTTGAGAAAACAACACTATTTATGAATTTAAAGGATGTTCGTTTCATGGTCATCTTGTGAGTGAGTGCGCATTTTCTCCTTTCACTAGAGCCTCAAATATCAAATCACAGAAAGAGAGACATCTTTCCACTTTAGCTAGAGAATACTATATTCAAAAGTGCGCTTTCAATTTGATTAGAATATGCTGTGTTTATGCTTTTATTATTCTTGTAAGTATTACTATTCCTACTGTTCTTACCCACTACTGTTCCTACTGCTACTGTGATGTTGTTAAGGTTCTTAATATTGTTGCTACTGCCACTGCTGACACGAGAGCTGATACTGTGATGTTGTTGCTGCTGTTACTATTGTTGTTACTGCCCCTGCTGCCTGGACTGCTGATACTGTGATGGTGTTGGTGTTATTACTATTGTTGCTACTGCCACTCCAGCCTGGGCTGCTGATTTTGTGATGTTGCTGGTGTTATTACTATTGTTGCTACTGCCACTGCTGCCTGGACTGCTGATTTTGTGATGTTGCTGGTGTTATTACTATTGTTGTTACTGCCACTGCAGCCTGGAGTGCTGATACTGTGATGGTGTTGGTGTTATTACTATTGTTGCTACTGCCACTGCTGCCTGCACTGCTGATAATATGATGTTGATGGTGGTATTACTATTGTTGTTACTGCCAGTGCTGCCTGGTGTGCTGACAATGTGATGTTGTTGGTGTTATTACTATTGTTGCTACTGTCAGTGCAGTCTGGACTGCTGATACTGTGATGTTGTTGATGTTGTTGATGTTGTTGCTACTGTCACTGCCGACGCGACCGCTGATGTTGTGATGTCGTTGCTGTTGTTACTGCTACTGGTACTACTACTACTACTGCCGTTACTGCTACTGGTACTGTCACTGCTGAACCCACTGCTGCTTCTCTGATATTAACACTGTTGTTACTCCTGCTGCTACCATGTTGGTTACACCTGTTGATCTCCCACTATTGTGACTACAACTGTTGCTACTCCTACTGCCACTGTGCTGATGCTGCTGGTACTGCTATGTTGCTACTGTTAGTAATATTGCTATGCCTGTTCCTCTTACTGCCACTGCTGTTACTGCTGCTATTGTGATGTTGTTACAGTTGTTACAGCAGTTGCTACTGTTCTTAACACTGCTATGCCTGTTCCTCTTTCTGCCACTACTGTTACTGCTGCTATTCTGATGTTGTTACAGTTGTTACAGCAGTTGCTACTGTTCTTAACACTGCTATGCCTGTTCCTCTTACTGCCACTGCTGTTACTGCTGCTATTGTGATGTTGTTACAGTTGTTACAGCAGTTGCTACTGTTCTTAATACTGCTGTGCCTGTTCCTCTTACTGCCACCACTGTTACTGCTGCTATTGTGATGTTGTTACAGTTGTTACAGCAGTTGCTACTATTCTTAATACTGCTATGTCTGTTCCTCTTACTGCCACTGCTGTTACTGCTGCTATTGTGATGTCGTTATTGTTGTTACAGCAGTTGCTACTGTTGAAACTACCACTGTTGATATTACCGTTCCTACTGCCCAAATTAGTTACTGCTGTTATTGTTAACTCTTACTGCTATTGCTGTTACTTCCGGTGCGCATGCGCCCCACCGGCAAGAAATGGATGGTTACTTCTGGCTACAGCGTGGGAACAGTGACCAGTCTGAGGGTTACTACTATTACTATTACTAGGGCTGCTACTACTGCTCTTACTGCTAGTGCTACATTGGTATCATAGTGCCTCACTCTTGCTACTCTTATGCTTGCTACACATTCGTTCCGTCCCGCAATAATTGACCAATTAGTGAGATGCTGCAGTAGACGCAAGAAGTCCGCTAAGATCAACCTCTCATTTATAATTTATGTGGCAACATTTCAAAGATAGGGTTGCAGGAAATATTGCAGTCATCCTATACCGATGCAGCGTTCTTAGAAGATTGCATACAATAACTTGTATATATATGTGAAAGCCGATAAGTTCTGGACAGGTTCGAGCAATCCTGGTTCATCAATTCTCGATGAAACAAACTTAAAATTAATTATTTCAAATGGAGAAGATCGTGGTTTAATGGATTTCAAGCATCAAATATAAGACGAATTGAAAATTAAGATCAATAACTAGTACAGTAAGATCTTGACAGAATATGAGCCTGTCTCAAAAGGTGCTAACTCTTCTTTTTGTTGTCAATTGTAACGAGTGACACAAAAGAGCACAGAGACGGTTACACTGAAAACACAATGACATTTGCTTCAAATCAATATGTATTCCATTGGGATTATGAAATACCATGCAACAAACAAATCAGTTTATCCTGAGCAAATGCATAAGCAGATAGTGTGTTGATCGTTACAATGGACAAAGTTTAGTCCCATATTGCTTAGCACCTTTTGAGACAGTCTCATATACGATTGGACTAAAAGCTTGCTACTTAGATTGTATCCGAAAAAATTGCTCGAGAATTATAAATAATAATGATGAGAAACAATTAACGTTAATCATGTCCATTGATTTCCGATAGCATTCACTAATTTGGAAAATTTCTAAATGTAACACTGAGTAGGACATATAGAACTACAGGATCTCCACGGATATCCGGGTACCGCGCATTATTAGACGGCCCATCATTCATTCCGGAGGGAATATGTCGCACAATGTTAATGCTGTTCCTGCATATAGATGAAGTTCTATATGAGATTAATGTGCTTTCAGAAGCTGAAGACGACATTGTAGTTTACCAAGGCGACTGGTTCTGTCCCCGACTACTTCCTGTGTGGGACCGGGCTCGGGGACTGAATCGGTAGGCCGCAGGTTTCCCGTGCGGAAGGTCGGGAGTTCGAATCCCAGGCAAGTCAAACCAATGATTCATCAAATTGATACTTGTCGCGTCTTAGCTTAACGCTCGGCATTACTAGGATAAGACAAGGACTGCTTAGCACAGTGACTGTGTGGGATAATATCGGGTCATGGTGCCAGCGGCCTGGTCGAGCAGTCGGACAACACTATAAAGTCGCCAGTAGTGCGCACTGTCACAAGTCGGTACCCATCCTGACATGACATTAGAAGTTGCTAGGAAAACTTGTTTTAATTAACGACGCCTCTAGAGCACTTTGATTTTATCATTGGCTATTGGATGTCAAACATATGGTCATTCTGACATATTTCTTTGGACTAAACCCACTGCCATCAAATAGGCTAATCTTTCCGATAAGCAGCAGGGGGTATTTTATATACACTTTCCCACAGATAGGACAGCACATACAACACCCTCTGCTGAACCAGTTGTGAACCACTGATTGGAACGGGAAAATAACCCAAACTGCAAATGGGGTCCACTGAGCAGGATCAATCGGATGACCCACACCTTCACAGGTGGACCCTCTACCGCCTGAGCTACATCCTGCTCCCCCAAGTTAGAGTGTCCGTCTCCCGTGTTGGTAGACCATGGGATCGTGGGTTCGAATCCTGGTTGAGTCAAACCAATGACTTAAAAGTTGTTGCTTCCTAGCCAGACACTCACCATTACTAGGGTAGGGCAAGGAGCAGTAGAATGAGGAAGACCAGTCGTCCGCGACTGAAATTTCCCCTGCTTAAACAACTAATGCACCAAAAATAAATAAAAAGAAACAAAAGTTGCTAGGATGTAAACCAACAACAAACAAGCAAACAACAACAGCTCCCGGTGGGGACTTCCGGTTGAATATTCACCGCCGGTTCCTCAAGGACACGCGGTCCGGGTTCAGGCCGTGTGGTGGTGCTTTATCAGCGCCGGATGATGCGAGTCACGTGACATGGCGCCGAAAGTGGGTACTCTGCGTCTGGGGCGCTGCGCTTGGAGAGCGGGGACACATATGGGAGAGTGAGTGGCTTTGATTATCGGGTTGTATGACCGAGGACGGCTGTGTACATGGCAGGGCGATGGCCGCGGTGCATTGTGGTCTGATCCCATTGTTATATGTGCTACGATTATCGTGTGTGATATGGCTGCCCGGAACGCTGTCACAGCACCAGTCGCCGCCATTGTTAAGTCATATCAGACGCTGTGTCATCATCATTCTTAGTTACAGTGCAGTTACCGAATGTTATTATATCTGTCATCATTCTTAGTAATGGTGCTATTACAAAATATTATTATATATGTTGTCATTCTTAGTGACGGTGTCATTACCAAATATAATTATATATGTCGTCATTATTAGTAACAGTGCCATTACCAAATGTTATTATATTTCCTCATTCTTAGAAACAGTGCCGTTACCAAATATTATTATATATGTCATCATTCTTAGTAACAGTGCCATTACCAAATATTATTATATTTCCTCATTCTTAGTAACAGTGCCGTTACCAAATATTATTATATTTCCTCATTCTTAGTAACAGTGCCGTTACCAAATATTATTATATATGTCATCATTCTTAGTAACAGTGCCATTACCAAATATTATTATATGTCAACATTCTTAGTAACAGTGCCATTACCATATATTATTATATGTCAACATTCTTAGTAACAGTGCAATTACCAAATATTATTATATGTCATCATTCTTAGTGATGGTGCCATTACCAAATATGATTATATGTCATCATTCTTAGTAACAACACCTTTACCAAATATTATTATATCTGTCATCATTCTTAGTAACGGTGCCATTACCAAATATTATTATATATGTCATCATTCTTAGTAACAGTGCCATTACCAAATATTATTATATTTCCTCATTCTTAGTAACAGTGCCGTTACCAAATATTATTATATATGTCATCATTCTTAGTAACAGTGCCATTACCAAATATTATTATATTTCCTCATTCTTAGTAACGGTGCCATTACCAAATATTATTATATTTCCTCATTCTTAGTAACAGTGCCGTTACCAAATATTATTATATATGTCATCATTCTTAGTAACAGTGCCATTACCAAATATTATTATATGTCAACATTCTTAGTAACAGTGCCATTACCATATATTATTATATGTCAACATTCTTAGTAACAGTGCAATTACCAAATATTATTATATGTCATCATTCTTAGTGATGGTCCCATTACCAAATATGATTATATGTCATCATTCTTAGTAACAACACCTTTACCAAATATTATTATATCTGTCATCATTCTTAGTAACGGTGCCATTACCAAATATTATTATATCTGTCATCATTAATCAATAAAAGTATAACAGCAGCAAGGTGGAATCTCTTCCAATCACATGTCCCGTGTTGCTTGTAAATATGAAATAAATAACATTTCTACTGAAATTGGCTTTACCGAGTGTAAAGTTAGAACTCAGGAATGACTGCACATGTTGACGTCTAGTTACGCAATGGTTTATTACCCTTCACGCCAGTCTACACTCATTGCATGTGACACTGGTCCCGAAGGGCTGGTTCCCGACCCGCCATGCCTCGGTACATACATAACACCAATTAGCTATCTACCTACAATAATTGTCAATGTTGATATCAACATGGGTAATTTAACCTGCGAAATATGTACACTGCTTTCTATGGACGAGATCATTGGTGCCATCTATATTCTAACCGAGAACTAAAAATATCTACCAATTGAGCTGCCACCTGGTGTAAATTACTTATAACTAATCGATGATGTGGCACTTACGATCACTTCGACCGGAGCACCTGGACTGGGAGGACGTGTCCATAAGGTTCAGATTTACCATCCCTCCCACCCAGCTATATGCGGTTCATTGGGTTAGTGTCTGGTATCCTCGAATCATTGACTCAAAAAACTCACAAATCAAGACTAATGTAACAAGTTACAAAGTTTTAATAAATGCCACTTTATACTGTACTTGTGTCGCGTTGGTTGAATCAGCTTTAGCAGTGCGATTTGGGTGGTACAGGTTGTACCTCTTTAATACGGCAACCGTGGAACCTTGCTATTGCCGAATTTAAGAAAATGCTAGACTACATAAACCTGAATGTTACCAAATGAGTCATTACTTTATGTAATATAAAGCCCATGACCAAAAATAACACCCATAGCGTCCCGTTCCGGAGCATGGGAGAGGCCAAAGCAGGGGAAGATCGATTAAAGAGGTACAACCTGTATTGACATATGAAGAGTTCATGCGCAAAACCCTGTAAACGCCAATCACAAAAATGCAGTTTAAATAAAAGAATTTTTAACTGAAAATAATTTTGATTCTAATTAATTCCACTTTTCATATGTTGACAGGATTGGTCGTAATGCGAAGCCCAGCCTCACGAGAGACCCCCCCGAGACAGCCCAGCCACCGACCTTCACGCCACCGACCTCCACGGCACCGCCTTCTTGATGCCGCCCGACCCGACCCCGACTCCCACCCAGCCCAGCCCGGAGGAGTTCGCTGCCCCCCTGCTCGACCCTCGCCGGACCTCCTCCCCCAGGACTCAGGAGCGGGCCTCCCCTTTTTTGGCCGCCCGCTCCCCCTCCACGTAGGCCCCGGACCCTCCTCTCACCCAGGCCTGCCTATCCGGGCCCCCGCCTCGGGTGCCCCGCGCCCCCGCCTCGGGCGCGCCTCGAGCCCTCTCCTTACTCTTTGGCGGAGGGCTCCTCGGCCCCCCCTCTACCAGAACTCTGACATTGCTCCTTATGAGCCCCTCCTGTATTGTATCTTCTGCTCCTCATGAGCCCCTCACTTACTGCTCCTCACGAGACTGTTGCTCCTCATGAGCCCCTCTGTTGCCCTGCTTGATTTTTACCTTACTCTTCTCATATGTTTTGTTATCTTCTTTCATACTTGTTTGTATATTGTCCGAGGCGTCACAATAAATGCCTCAGTTTCCCACCTCCGCCTCTGTTCTTCCTTCTTGCGCATCATGGAGCAATGAACAAAAAAAGTAGGAATGCAAAAAACCAAACCTTTTTGAAGGTTTGATTCCAATGTCTATATAAATTTGTTGATTGGCGTTTACGGGGTTTCGCACCTGACCTCTTTATATTTAAGGCTATCTTCTTAATGCATGACAGGCGAATGATTGGTTGCTGATGGCTTAAAGCCATGTCAGAAGCAAGCGTTATATTCATGGCAAACAAAGCTAATGGTATTGTCGTGGTCTGCACTAACCTCTCAGGCAAATATCCACAGAGACAGGTAGGCGTGGGTCGTGTGGTGATATCAGGGAGCCTAGGTGGTGTAATGGTTAGCACACTGGCCCAGAATGCAAAGAGATGTGGGTTCGAGTCCTGCTCTAGGTGCAATATTTCCCATTTTCATCACCCCCATGACACTGGTTGCCATGACCATGATCCTGTAAAGCTTTGCGCTGTATGCTTGTTGAACGTGCCCTGTGTATGTATGTGTTAGTGCATTGCTTGTATGTATGTAATTGTAAGCATTAAAAGACTTACAATTCCAGGGGGACTAGTGTAGTAGTCTGCACTGACCTCTCAGGCAAGTAACCACAGAGACAGATAGGCGTGGCTAGTGTGGTGGTATCAGGGAGCCTAGGTGGTGTAATGGTTAGCACACTGGCCCGGGATGCAAAGAGATGTGGGTTCGAGTCCCACTGTAGGCACAATATTTCCCATTTTCATCACCCCCTGACAGTATCTATTCGGTCAGTCTTGTCAATCACATTTATACCCCTGTCACACTACGACGTAACGAGCCAACGTGATCCTAACGTGGCCATTTTTCGTCATTTCGTTGGGTTACGTCATGATGACGTCAGAATGACGTTAGAATGACGTCGAGCTACGTCACATTACGTCGTGTTACGTCGAGTTACTTCGAGGTTTTGGACATGTTCAAAAATGTCGACGTAGCTCGAACGTAAGGGTTTATGTTCACCGTACGTTCTGTTCACGTTCAGTGAACGTCAATGACGTTAAACGGACGTTTTTCCAACGCTGCTCACTACGTTCAACTACGTTCCACTACGTTCCACTACGTTCCACTACGTTCCACTACGTTCCACTACGTTCCACTACGTTGACCCACATTAAACCGAGTGCAAATGCCCACATGCCGTAATGGGAACGTCAGGAGAACGTCAGGAGAACGTCAGGAGAACGTCAGGAGAACGTCAGAAGAACGTGCATTCAACGTACGTTCAACGTCTCATGACGTAGGTAACGTCACGTAACATTCTTCTGGCGATGGAATAACGTTCATAACGTTCCGTGAACGTAAAGACGTTGTCCTCTCTCGTTGAATGACACAATCACTATGCTTTACCGCCGTTACTCTCTCGTCCACTTCGCTGTATCCACGTTCAACTTGTGCCCAAATTTGCATACTACGCCGAGAAGTTCAATGTTCTTCACGTTCTTCCTACGCCGACGTCGTTACGTCGTAGTGTGACAGGGCCATAACATACCTGCCTTGACAGTTACACAGAACTCTGAATGGTCAGATCCGTGTCAAATTATAGCAATGGTTGGTTGTTGGAGTTTTACGTCCTGGCAACATCTAAGGTCATATTCATAAAAACAACAACAAAAACAACATAGCAACAATAAAAACAAATTATTTTCCGTGGCGACTCCATTGGTATGTGTACAGGCTATTTTCCTGTTTGATTGTTGAAGATTTACGTCATGGCAACATCTAAGGCCATATCAGGACAGGTACCAACTTGTGACAGTGCACAAGTTTTGCATATTGGCAACATCTAAGGCCATATCATTGTTATTTTGGCTGACATGAGCCAGCTGAAGACAATATCCGACAATATCCGACAATATCCGCCAATACCAGACAATACCAGACAATATCAGTCACTATCAGACACTATCATGCACTATCAGACACTATCAGACAATATCCGACAATATCAGACCATTTCATACCATATCAGACAATATCAGACAATATCAGACAATATCAGACAATATCAGACAATATCAGACAATACCAGATAACATCAGACACTATCAGACAATATCAGATAATATCATACTCTATCAGACAATATCAGACACTATCGGACAATATCGGAAATATCAGACTATATCGGACAATATCGGACAATATCGGACAATATCAAACTATATATATATTGTTAATAACTGCATTGTCACATAACTGTAAGAGAAATGTAATGCCCCAGTCACATACACGTTAATGGACGATGTTGAACGTAGTGGAGGATAACATAGCTGAACGTAGTTGAACGTAGTTGAACATACTGGCATCCATACTTGTCTGTGATGTTAACTTGGTAATAATGTGGGTGAGCCATGATATCGGATTTAATTGTTGGACATGTTCAAAAGAGCGTTATGTTAGAGGCTGAATTTGCATTCGTGTTGCTAACATACTCTAGGGTACTCTAGCATACTCTAGCATGCTCTAGCATACTCTAGCCTACTCTAGCATACTCTAGCATGCTCTAGCATACTTGGACGAAGCCCGGGTCACATAGCGATTAGTTGACATAAGCGAACATAGTGGAGGAAAAGCGTAATTGAACGTACCGGCAGCCGTACTGTAATGCATTTATCTGCACCATAACATATTTATTTGTACCAAAACCTGATGTACCTTAACATATTTCAACTTAGTTTAACATACTTACACCATGTTTGACCCACATTAGCCTCCTCTACGTTCACCTATGTTCAACTACGCCCACTAACGTGTATGTGACTGGGGCATCACAGTGCTGACAGAATACTTTATTCAATAAATAAACTATATTTACAAAAGAAAGATGTGTCAGTGATTCAAGCTGATAATGCCTTGAAGCTTCACGCGATGAAGCCAATAGTAAATATGTGTTACTTGTAGAACGCCACATACGTTTCAGCTATGGAAATGGAAACTAATTGGATGTAATTAGACCAAATACAAAAAAAGTTTGTGATCGTCCTTTTGATCACAGAAATCAGTGTCGGGCAGGCAGTTTTTAAATCAAAATGATTTTTTTTCTGGCATATGATGTAGACGTATTCCATAGCCAGACAGGATAGTCTAATGAGTTGAGCGTCTGCCTCCCATTCTGGTAGGTCATGGTATTCAATCTCCTGAGTTCAGACCCTGGCCCAATCAAATCAATCAATCAATAGTTCCGTCCTCTAGTCGAGGGTTGGATGCAATGGTTCTCCAGTTGTCCCGATGTTGTGCTGTTCTGATAGACTGTGAATAATTCAAGCCTGTCCACTGTGAAATATTTGTAAACCATGATGTTCTTGGTCTCCCTCTCCCTCTGCTGCCATTCACCTTCCCTTCCAACAATGTACGGTATATTGAACTCTGACAAATGATGTGGCCAAAATAAATAAGTTTCTTTGTCTGTATAGTGGCAAACAAGCTTTTCTTATTTTTAATTTTTCTGAGAACTTCTTTGTTGGTGATCTTCTTTGTCCATGATATTTTCATCATCCTTCGATAAGTCCACATCTCAAATGCTGCTAAACGTTTGTACATTTTCTTAGAGATTGTCCATGTCTCTGCCCCATACATTAGAGTAGACCACACATAACACTGAATAACACGCTTCCTTGTTTGTATTAATATCTTACTTGATGTTAACACTCTATACATTTTGGAGAATGTTGTTCGGGCTATTGTTATCCTTCTTTTAATTTTTCCTCACATCTCCCATCATTTGTAATCTTTTGTCTGAGATATATGAATTCGGATACTTGTTCTATGTTTGTGCCATCTATGGTTATATTGTCATTTGGTTTATCTGTCGTTTTACTTCTAACCATTGTTTTGGTCTTCCTGGCATTCATCTTCATGTTGAATAGTATTCCAGCTTTATTGATTCTATTCAATATATCTTGTATGTTTTTCTCACTGTCTGCTAGTATTACACTGTCATCGGCATATCTAAGATTGTTGATGTTCATGCCACCTATTGTCACTCCCTTGCAATCTTCAATGTGTCTGAAAATCATCTCTGTGTACAGGTTAAATAGACATGGTGACAATACACAATCAAAGAATGACTTAATAATTGATGCGTGTCGCGACCTCGTGTCAGCATTTACCAAAATCAAAAAATCAAAAATTCAGAAGGGGGTGATTTTTCAGGCACGGGCGGGGACGATCACCAATTTATGTTGTTGGCCTAATGGCAGAATAAGCGCTTGATGAAGTCCAGACTCCACCAGCCATGTACCTCATATTCTTTGAAACTGTCAGACCCTATTAGGTAGCTTAGTTGCGTCTGCGACGGGAATGAATGCCGACTCAAGTGTGCGCGTTCACGTAAACCTAATGCCATTTTAATGTCGTTGTCAATGTCAGTGCTCAAGGGGAATTGCTAATTCAATTCAGTTATACCTTGTCTAATGTCAGACCTTTGCTGCCATCACCAAAATGCGTGTGTGCACGGTGAACACAAGTGAGTCCTCTCAGAACTGTGCCCTTGATTAAATATTTGCTCTCCCTGGCAGGTTAGGTTCAATTTGTTGGTTGGTTGTTGGAGTTATGCATCCTGGCAACATCTAAGGTAGTCAGGACGGGTATCGACTTGTGACAGTGCACCCTCATGGTCATGGTGATTTTATAGTGCTGCTTCACTTGGAAATCAGGCTGCTTGCACCATGACCTGATATCCCACTAAGTCAAAGTATCCTGACAGTGAGCTAACCGGTCCTTGCGCTATCCTATTAATGCCGAGCGGCAGGCTAGGAAGTGACACATATCAATTTTATAAGTCGTTGGCTTGCCTCGACCGGGAATCAAACTCCTGATCTCCTGCTCGTGAAGCCCGCGCTCTACCGATTCGGCCACCGTGCCCGGTCAGGTTCAGTTCGAGGCGTTCCAGTAGTGACGCATGAAAGCAACGATGGTCACGTGATCCAAAGTATCCTCACCATAAATACAGGATCTATTAGATCTAAGAAGGCAAAGAAAGGAAGGATGGATTTAAGAATTGAAGCAGGAAGTCTAGATCTAAGAAGGCAAAAAGGAATCTAGATTTATTAAGTTAATGTGAGAAGTCTAGATGAACGAAGTGAATACAGGAAGTCTAGATCTAAGAAGGAAGGCAGGAAGTCTAGATCTAAGAAGGCAAAGCAGGAAGTCTAGATCTAAGAAGGCAAAGCAGGAAGTCTAGATCTAAGAAGGCAAAGCAGGAAGTCTAGATCTAAGAAGGCAAAGCAGGAAGTCTAGATCTAAGAAGGCAAAAAGGAATCTAGATTTATGAAGTTTATGCGAGAAATCTAGATCTAAGAAGTTAATGCAGGAATTCTAGATCTAAGAAGGCAAAGCAGGAAGTCTAGATCTAGGAGAGCAAAAGTGGAAGTCTAGATCTAAGAAGTCAAATAAGTAACTATCGATCTAAGAAAGTTATCGTTCATCCAATATTAATATGTTCATAAGGGGCAGCGGGAAGGCAACCATTACTGCTTACGCTGTTCCTATAATTTCCATTATCAACAGGTTATGTTAGTTTATGTTTGCAGAATATATATATGAAAATTGTGATGACAAAATAGCTGAAATTAGCGAGTTACTACGGGATATAATACCAGGGGGGCGCGTGGTGGCTCGCCCCCTAGTGGGCGGCGTGTAGAGGCAGGATGCTGGGGCCGGTGGTGGGCGGTAGGTGTCGCGCCGCAACGTGAGCAGCTCGCGAGTTCCACAGGAACGCGGATGATGCCATTGTGTGTGCATATACAAGGAAGGCCTGATCCGCGTCTGTAAATGTCTGTGAAAGGAGAGCAAGGAATGTGTCTATGCGGCTTCACCTGCACGTCATGCTGTCTGAGTGGGTACTACTGCACGAGAGACAGCAGCGTTTGGAATAAGGCTTGTCTGCTTGTGTGCGCCAAGTGAAATTAGGCAAGGACAAGCAGAATAGGACTTGAACTTTTTCCGTTGGACAAGTGAAAAATGGTGGGCAAGAGGAGAGGAAGGGGTGCGGACGGGGGAAGGAGCGGAGGGATGGGGGGTACGCTGCTGGCAGGATGCTTTGCTTGTCGCCGGGAGGGGAGGGGGCGGAGTGGGGGGGGGGGGGCAAGAGGGAGAAGGGGGAAGGGGGGGAGGGGGGGGGGGTAGGAAGGAAATAGGGTACACTGATGGCAGCATCCCCGAGAGAGGAAGGGCGGGTACATGATGGGGGAGCGGGAGGGAAGGCAAAGGGGAACTCTGATGGCATTTAAACAAAAATGTTGTTAATTGAATTATCATATGTAGTGGAAGCAGATAACCAAACGACAAAGGGCGGATACAGGTATTTATTCATAACACAACCGTTACCTAACTGAATTGACCGTATCTGGCTGGGCGAGATGCCCTACCGAGTTAATATTGAGCATTAATGTTCAGAATCAAATAACAAAAAATAACCATAAGTAGTATAATAAAAAAAAAATTAGGAAGCAGCGAGCAGCAGTAGCACGGGCCAGGTCCGGAGCGTGAGTGGGACTGGGCAGGGCAGGGAGGTAGGGACGAGACCGCGTGGGGCGCCCTCTAGTGGATTCGAACCCAACTACCTACCAACCAATGCCCTGGAAACACACTAGAGGGAGCACTGCATTTCCACTACACCGTCATATCCAGATATACGCAAGTATATTTGTTGTCAAGCCCGTAGCGCTGGTCTTCCGAGCATGTATAAGTATTACAGGTATGTAGTTATCTGTATAATTGTTTTACATGGTTTAAATTGTGAATTTAAGTGTGTAGTAAATTCTGAAATTAATGTGTACACAATACAAACAGTAATGAGTGGGTAGCACATGAAATCATTTTACATTTACATACCAGATTTTACTTGTTGGTTCAGGAGTTACAATTCAATAGATATTAATATCCTTAAAACTACACAGTTAGATGAACATAACAAATCTTCAAAACCAAACCAATTATCAGATTTTATTCTACATATTTAAGTTACATAGCTGTGCATTTATTAAATACTATTGAGGCACTTGCATAGAATCTGTTACTGCAGACGTCTATGATTTCAGAGTGTTGGTGTGCTTGCCAAAATGTTACTTCAAGCTAATGTATGGTAGATTATAATGATTAACCTAATATATTACACAGTGGTGTTCGCTTCGCCATCTCCGGTTCAAAGTTACCATCAAGAGAAACCTGAAGCTGAGAGACATTAAGACCGACTCATGGACGCAACTCTCACAGCAGAGAGCTAAATGGAGAGTGGCAGTCAAGTGATGAAAGCAGTCTTTGTCGCATCGCGACTGACAGCATGATGATGATGATGGTGTTCGCTGCGGCAGAGTGGTTAGGATGTCTGTCTTTTTCCTAGGTCAGACTCCTAATTTGAAGGTTGGTTGTTCGATTGCCCATGCCCCCTCCTTGTGCCAATATGGATTTCCATCACTGTGTATAACTTACAGCATCATCAAAGGCTGGTTGTTTTCATACCATGTCTATATGGTGTGGGAGGTTAAAAATCTCTTGGGTCGGTAAAAGTGTAGGCTCGCGCTTTCTATCGACAAACTGTCTCAGGGTGAACACAAGTCTATTCAGACTTATCCATGATATGCAGTATAAATCTTCAAGAAAGAGAAATATTTATCTCAGAAAATCACAGAAATTCAAAACCATGGGACGATGCAACTTTAATTACTCAGTCTTAGTTGAATGTGATCAGATACTATTATATTCACTACATTGGTTTGCACGCAGTATGATGTGGCTGTTAGTCGGGGTATTTTTCTGTTTTATACCTGTCGCTACATCGTTTCGATGTGCTCCCCAACCTTCTAGCGAAGCATCGGTCGTGACTACCATGTTGGGTTCTCCCATTCTAATGGGATTGGGAGAGTCATGAACATGTTCAAACCACCAGGTAATATCCTGTAGTCCCTCTTCCCCCTGCACACACACATTAAATTTAGTGTTGTGCAAAAGTGAAAATTCAGGGGCCATATGCACGAATCGGTGTTAGGGCCGTAACCGCGGCTAGACTAGTTCCACAAGGCTAAATGTGAGAAATTGGTATGCACCAATCGACCGCAAAATTTAGCATAGGCTAAGCTAAACCACTTTTTGATGTGGGGTAAGGGCCTACCCGGTCCGTTAGTGTGGCGGCCGCCAATATATTACAGCCAAATCTATTCAATGTGATCATATTTAACAAATTTACATACGCAATAAGTGAAATTTAATCAAAATATCCCTAAAAACGAAGCGATATTAACGCTGCTGCCGCATTGGCAGTGATATTAATATTGTCGAATCGACGAATGTAAAGTAAACAAATCGCCGCCGCAGCGACGTGGATATCCATACTGTCCAACGTCAACAAACCACACATCGCCACCACCGTCGCCGTCGAATAGGAAATATATTATACCCAAATCTATTCAATGCGATCATATTTGACAGAATTGCATACTCTAAACATGATATTTTATTAAATATACCCTAAATTCGAACCGATATTAATGCTGCCGCTAAATCAGCGGCAAAATGCATACTGTCGAATCGACGAATGTAAAGTAAACAAATCGCCGCCATGGCTTCGACTTCGATATCCATACTATCCAATGTCAACAAAAATGGCCGCCGCCGCCGAATCGAATATATTAGGCCCAAATATATTCAATGCTGTCATATTTAACAGAATTACATACGCAATAAATGAAATCTTATTATTTAACCCTAAATTCGAACCGATATTAACGCCGCCGCCGCATTGCCGGCGTTATTCATATCATTGACTGAAGGGAATTCCCAAATTTATAAATAAACTCACGGTTAGCTATCCACCCTGGCTAGTACATTGGTGCATACCGATTCACACATTTCTCCAACCCCCCGCTACCCTGAGGTAGCTAACCGCGGCTAGTGCCTTAACTCCGGCTAAGCCTAACACCGATTCGTGCATACAGCCCCAGGGCCCGTATGCACCAATCGGTGTTAGGGCCTTAACCGTGGCTAAGGTATCCCCGCAGGCCTAAATGTGAAAATTTGGTATGCACCAATCGGAGTTAGCGCTAACTGCGTGATTTAACCACGGCTAAGCTAAACCACCTTCTGAGTTGGGTTTAGGGCCTATCCGGTGCGGTTAGTGTGTGTTTGTGGGTCTCAATCTATTCAATGCGATCATATTTGACAGATTTACATACGGTATAAGTGAACTTTGGTCAAATTAACCCTAAATATGAACCGATATTAACGCTGCCGCCGCATTGGCAGCGTTATTCATATTGTCGAATCGATGAATATAAAGTAAACAAATCGCCACTGCCGCAGCGACGTCGATATCTATACTGTCCAAATGTCAACCAAACATGGCCGCTGCGGTCGCCGCCGAATCGGCGGGAATATATTACGCCCAAATCTATTCAATGCTGTCATATTTAACAGAATTACATAGGCAAATCGTGAAATTTCATTAAATTAACCCTAAAATCGAAGCAAGATTAACGCTGATGCCGTAACGGTGGCGATATTAATATTTTCGAATCGCCGAGTGTAAAGTAAACATATTGTCGACTGGAGGGAATTCCCAAATCTATAAATAAACTCACGGTTAGCTATCCGCAGCGGCTAAAACATTGGTGCATACCGATTCACACATTTCTCCAACCCCCCGCTACCCTGAGGTAGCTAACCGCGGCTAGTGCCTTAACTCCGGCTAAGCCTAACCCTGATTCGTGCATACAGCCCCAGGGGGACAACTGAGAATCACGCCAGACTTCTGCTTATTTCTATCAGTACCACTGAGAGCGCGAGAGAGGACTGGGCTGAAAGGGACAGACATAGCCGCAGCAAAGGCGGGTAGCGAGGAGATGTGGCGGGAGGGTGGGAGTGGTGAGGGTAGGGTAGGGGAGTGGGGTAAGGAGACAGAACTGAGCATGCGCGAGTGGAATGAATGGAACGTGACGAGATGGACCGGGCGAGTGGAAGGGGGCACTGACGCTGAGAGGAACACTTATTACACTGATGGATAGGAGGAGTGGGGAAACATACAGATTCACTGCGGAGGAATAGAGGCGCAACGCGGCGTGTGTGGGGTGGGTGGGAGCGGAGTGGGGGGTGGAGCGAGGGTGGGGGAGGGTGGGGGGAGGATGGGGTGGTGCGGGAGGATGGGGGGAGGGTGGGGGGAGGGGAGTGGGGAAGCGGAGTGTGGGCGGAGTGTGTGGGGTGGGGAGGGGGAGTGGGGGGGGGGAGGTGGGGGAGGGTGGGAGAGGGTGAGAGGAGGGGGGGGGAAGGGCAGGGGGGGGATGGTACTGGAGGATGGGGAGGGGGTGGGGGAGGTGGGTGGGGAGGGTGGGCAGAGTGTGGGCGGAGTGTGTGGGGTGGTGGGAGGGTGGGGGAGGGTGGGCAGAGTGTGTGGGGTGCGGGGAGGGTGGGGGGAAGTTGGGGGAGGCTGGGGGGTCGGGGGAGGCTGGGGTGAGTGTGTGGAGTGGGGGATGGTGGGGGGAAGGTGGGTGGCCGGAGTGTGTGAGGTGGGGGTGGGGAGGGTGGGGGAAGGGTGGGAGGAGGGTGGGGGAGGGTGAAGGGAGGAGAAGGGGTGGGTGGGTGTGAGACTGAGTTAGAGATGTAACCAGGCTGGCAGTCGCAGGCATGGACAAGAAAGAGGTGGGCGTGGCGTTAGCAGATTAGCAATAACAGCGTGAGGAAAAGGATACCGAGGAAGGAGAGACAATGATAGCAGTTGTGTAATATAGCGAGTAGAAGTTATATATACGGGCGGCATACTGAGTTAGATACGTTATCAGCCGCAGCCACAGCCATGGAAATAGGTTGATTTTGTTGTTATTGTACATTAGTTGTTAAAGCAGGGGCAATTTCAGTCGCAAACAATTGGTGTTCCTCATTCCCCTGCTCCTTGCCCTATCCTAGTAATGCCGAGCCCCTGGCTAGGAAGCAACAAGTATAAATGTTTAAGTCATTGGTTTGACTCGACCAGGAATCGAAACCACGACCCCACGACCCCACGGTGTACCAAGACAGGAGACACACGCTCTAACTCATTCAGCCTTCCCTACTGGATAGCGGGCTGTGTGTGTGTAATGTAGTGAGCAGAAGTTATACGCACTGCTAATGAAGTGCAGCCCGGCTGTTAGTTTGACTGCAGACAGTAAAGTTGTGCGTCATTTGACATATGCACGAGTTAGACAGATGGTGCTGGTGGTGCTTCCCCTGTGAGATAGCTGTTGGTCCATGCAGCGCCCTCTGTGGCCAACTTCCGGAAATGCTCTGTGCAGCGATAAAGTGGTTTTAGTGGCGATGCTAATTGTCTTATACTCTGAGGTATCCATACATTGGCGTCTGCCGCCGGAGCAGCATGGCCTTTAAGGAGCTCTTCACCGACTCCTTTAATAGTCGCCCATGATTGTGCATCACAAATGTCACAATCTGCATATATATGGTACATATGAAGTACGCCCAGGGTTGTATTCTTGTACCATGATGATTAATTTAAGAAAGGTTATAATTATAAATATTAGTGCTAGAAAGGAGGATGATGATGACAGTATGGAGAAAATTATAATGACTGGGATGATAGATGGCAAACAACATAGAGGACGACCTCAAACCCAATGGTTTGACAGTGTAAGGCAGCTCACTGGCATAAGAAGGATCCCCGTCCTAATTCAATAAGTGGCCGATGGCGAATGCTGGCGATGAACAGTCATGAATATTCCTGATAGAATGAACACGTCCGGATCGACCGACCCCCATAGTATCCTGGGAGTATTTCTAATTCATATCACTAATGGCATGCGTGTACATTAAGGGGCTGTCACACTATGATGCATAGCCTTAGCATGTGCTGATATATGTGATTTTCGACCTACACGTTGGGGTACGTCATCATATAGTACATATAAATTTGGTGTACATCGGGTACATTCTGGGTATGTTGTTATATGTCATCTTACGTCGCCGTGCATCGAGGCTCGGAAAAAAATGTGTGCATGCTCAACATTTCCAACGTGTGTCGATGTGTGCCTCGTACATTGAATGTAAGCTGTGTGTACATTCAGGATACGTAGGCGTAAGTTGGGAGTATGTTAGGGATACGTTGGAATATGTTGCTGCATGTTAGCCATACATTTAGCCTGTTGGGAACGTACAGTCCATGTGCTGCCAACAGATGCATAACATACTTTGAACGTATGCCTGCCGTATCTCCAGCACACTTAATATATACACCATACTTCTAGCTATGGAGTAACATACGTAGGGTTGGTCAACGTACAATGAGTGTATGCAAATGTTTTGCGAACGTTTTGTGAGGCATATGAACGTTCTCAATAGGTCAGAGATACGTTCTGCATACGTTACATACATTGTGTGTACCTTGTGTGTACGCCCATTTTTATCCCTCACAGCGCGAAAAGTTTGGCGAATGCCGACGTATTTAAATTTGAATTTTATTTCAACACGTTATGCACCCCCAGGCGCCATACGTTGTAGTGTGACAGGGCCTTTAACTTGAATATTACCCACATTTAGGTAGAGAATACAAGTCCTGTTGTCTCACTAGTCCTAAGACCTGAAATATGAACCATGAAACATGAACCGTAGTGTGGAAATCCTTTGCAGGACAAACCTGTACTCTTCATTGTGTGTTCCGTTTAGACCTCCCTCTGTGCCACCTTTTAGATCAGTCACACAGTTCGGCTTGCACTAAGTAGTTAGCACATGGGATTCTCTCCTCGCTGTTGATGTCCTGAAGCATCAATATATTATGTAGCCATCCGGACAGCTGGGAATATCAGACCACTTAGCAAGAGGTACTAGAGACTAAGTGAGCTAAATATATTATGGCGATGGGATTCAGACGGAGTGCAGGTAATGTCTTTTAGGCTCTGTGTTTGAAGACAATAATGCCGACCGTGCATCCTGCATGTCCCTCAAGACAGCTGCTGTAATTACAAAGGAAATGTTTCTGTGAACTTACTAAGTCGCATTTGGGGACAGTCGCGATAGGAAATACCAAAAGCAACCAACCAGAGATACAGAAATAAACAATGCACCAGTAATAAAACAAACAAGGAGCGGCATAAAGGCCCATGAAAGGAGCACATTATAAATAGCTGCTAAGGCTTGGAACGCCCAATCAGTAAATGAAAGAAAGATCCCTGATCTAAAGACATACACAAAATATCTATGTGAAAAAGGGAGGTTGCTGATGATATCCTAGGGCCAGAACCCAGATGGGCATGTGATAGGTCATTGCTCACAAACTGCACTGCCCCAAGGGAGAAACCTGGACCACTCTCAGTACATAACAAACAACCACAAACCATCAAAAACAGAGACTTCCAATCTGAAAACATACAAAAATATATATGTAAAACAAGGGAGACCCTGAAAACACCCTGGGGCAAAAACCCAGATGGGCATGTGATAGGTCACGTCCCACAAACTGGGCTGCCCCAAGGGGGTAATGTGGACCATCCTCAGTAGATAATGAACAGCTACAAACTATCTACAAGCCTGTAAATGTAGAGTCGGCTATTTCATAAGTAGTAGTAAAACTAAAACAAAAAAACTAATATACTTCATATACTATTTGCACCCACTACAAGGGTGGTCAGAAAATAAAAACAATATACCTATCAGAACACCTAATTCTAAATAATAAACATGTACCTACTACTGTGTGAGAAACAAAAACATCTTATCACCTCAGACTGTGTGATAAGATTAAGCCACTACTACAACTGGCCAGCATTGAAAACAAGCCCGACCAGTCAAGCTTACATGCTATGGACGGTATAAACACAGCATAACAAACAAATTTAAAAAGAGTTTCTCATTTATGCCCCAATCACATACACATTAGTGGACATAGTTAAGCGTAGTGGAGGCTAACTTAGTTGAACGTAGCGGCATCCATACCTGTCCATGATGTTAACTTGGTAATAACGTGGGTGAGCTGTGATGTCCGATTTAATTGTTGGACCTGTTAAAAAGAGCGCTACGTTAGAGACTGAATTTGCATCAGTGATGCTAACATACTCTAGTGTGCTCTAGTGTACAATAGCATACATTATAGCATACCCTAGCATACTCTAACATACTCTAGCATGCACTAGCATACTCTAGCATACTTGGACAAAGCCCTGGTCACATAGCCTGTAATGGACGTAGGCGAACATAGTGGAGGCTTACATAGTTGAACATAGTTGAACGTAGTTGAACGTAGTTGAAAGTACTGGCATCCGTACCGTAATGTATTGATTTTAGTTTTTTTGTTCAAGTGTTTTTATTCCTGTACTATGTTGTGTACCTATACTGTACGCTATTAGGCATAGGCTGCTCCCCCACTTTTAATGTTCAGAATCGGGTGTCCCGCACACAATGCAGCACATTCCACTTCCCCGTCACCATGTACAAACCAAATGTGATCGCTTCAATGGCTGGAAGACGGGTGCCTCAGCACTGAAAAAATATATTTTCAGATGAATAAAATATTTATCACAAAAAAAAATAGAGCTCGACCTTCAGGGCTGATCTGCCTGTAAGTAAGTGTAATTGATATCACTGTGCCGCAGTCCTCTTTAAACACAAGATGCCTTCTGTGATGTTTGTCTAGAGGGATAGGATGTGAGGTACCCGAATCCCTACCCAGACTACAAGGGTGTGGTTCGGTTTGTTGGAGTTTTACATCCTGGCAACAATCAACGGTCATATCAATGGGTACTGACTTGTGACAGTTTGCACTCATGGCAACATAGTGCTGCCCCATTTGGAAATCATTCCGCCGGCGGCATGACATATTTTCCAACTTAGTCACTTTATCCTGATTGTAAGCTAACCAGTAACCTTATCCTAGTAATGCCGAGCATCAGGCTAGGTAGTGGGAAGTATCAATTTTGTAAGTCAATGGTTTGACTAGACCTGTAATTGAACTCCCGACCTTTCACACGCTAAGCCTGCGCTCTACCCATTCAGCTGCCGAGTCTGGTCCACAAGGGTGTGTGCAGGTCCCGACATGCAACGCGACCCTGGAGGTCACGTGCGTACTATATGTACATATATATCACAGTGCTGAGAACAGGAGACATCTTCGGTAAATCTTAGTGTTAAGGTGCCTGACAGGTGAGCACCAGAATCAGCTAATATGTGATCACCAGTATTTAACACTGTTAACACCGCTAATTTCATTAGTGAGTCTTAATGATGAGGTGACTAACAGGTTATACTAGAATCAGCTAATATGTGATCACCAGTATTAAACACTGTTAACACCACTAATTTCATTAGTGAGTCTTAATGATGAGGTGACTGACAGGTTAGGCTAGAATCAGCTAATATGTGATCACTAGTATTAAATACTGTTAACACCACTAATTTCAATAGTGAGTCTTAATGATGAGGTGACTAACAGGTTAGACTAGAATCAGCTAATATGTGATCACCAGTATTAAACACTGTTAACACTGCTAATTTCTTTAGTGAGTCTTAATCATGAGGTGACTGACAGGTTAGGCTAGAATCAGCTAATATGTGATCACCAGTATTAAATACTGTTAACACTGCTAGTACTGCCATCATTATTTCCTGACATGCAGTTGAGGTCGATTGATACCCAGCGAGGATTTTAAGTCGATTTGGAAAATTTACTTTTCAAATAGTAGCAATGCCACTGCAACTTCGGAAGATATTGTGAAATTAGTATTAATCATATGCAAGCCATGGTTGGAGTTTGTTACAAAAGTAGCATCCACAGCCGGAAATCTCCGGTTGGGACGCTGGTACATTGAGTAATGACAGAATGAGAACCTCTGAACAGTGGCCTCGTTTCCACATATATATGCAGGTACGCATCTGCGTACCGTGTGATATTACAAATATTTATCTTGATTAAAATATATGATGCTTTGTAGCACTTTATTGCATCGTGTATTATTTCAATAGCGTACATTCCATTGCTGAAAAGGTCTGCATACCACGTGAAAATCCCAAGCTCGGCCAGTTGTCTCTGAGCATAGATCTCTGTTCATCAAATACACATGGCTTGTATCGGCAACATATGAAGGGCCTTAATACTACAACTTAAGGCCCTGTCACACTATGATGTTTCTCACGAACGTGCTTCGACACGTGGCAACGTGTTGCCTTTTTGGGCGAAACGTCGGTACACGTCCAGTACGTTACTGGCGCGTTACCGGCGCATTACCGGTGCGCTACCGGTGTGTTACCGGCACGTCGGTACACGTTGAGGGATAGCAACATGTGAATCGACACGTCGGCGGCCGTCGGCGCGCGTTGGGGCGCGCCGATTATTTTGTGCTTGCACAAAACTGGCGCCGGCGCGCCGACAACAAGCCGACAACGCGCTGACAATGCGCCGATAACACGCTGATGGCACGCTGGGAACCCGCTGGCGGGACATTGACACTTTGTTCCGCCATGTGTCGAACCCCGTTGGCCGCGTGCTCATAGCATGCTACTAACACGCTGCGCCCCGTCAAACTTTCTCCCAAAGCGCCGGAGATTTGGACATGTGTCGACGGGTTGCAAATATTTTGCGCATTGCCGCCGCGCCGGTGAGAAACGTTGTAGTGTGACAGGGCCCTTAGGTTGCATAGTTCGATGAAAAATCTAATTTTCAAAACCAAATTTTCAAAACCAAATTTTCAAGACCAAATTTTCAAAACCAAAATAATTATCTAGATTTGATTCTACATACCTAACATAGGTACTGGTGCACTTATCAAACATATATCACCACATAGAAGGGAACATTCAGGAAATTTAATATACCCCATTACTGCAGAAGGCTATAGTGTCAGAGATTTTGCATGCTTTCCAAAATTAATTTGGCATGTTTGCACTTAAACTATCTAAAGAAATTGTCGATGTTGATTGCAACATGGGTAATTGAACAAGGTGGAGTCGGATACTTATTCAAACGGCCGGTGGTGCCAGCTATACTCGAACTTTAACGTTAAATATGTACATCAACATCTACCATGACTAGCGGGTCTTTTGGAACTACGCCGAGTAACCACACAGGGCTGGCAGACGTGCATATTTAAATTAGATATGACGTTGGCAGCCGAAATCTGTTACAAAGTTATGTAAACTCGACATAGTAGTGACGTTGCGGCCCAGCTAGCTGCTATATAAAGTGAGCAAAACCCGAACTCTGCCACTATAACTTAGCGGTGGACGGCGACGGACATTCTACTCTGCGATCCCCCCCACCCCACAATAAGAGCCTAGAACTATAGGGCTAAAGCATCTCGGGGCCTTCTCTCATTATACTCAAGGATGTACGATTGCTATTTTAGTTCATTAAAAAGTCCAAAATATATACCATTTGTCCGTGTTCGCGTTGTTCAATTAGCTGTTTAAAATCAAAGTTGCTTCAAGTTAAAGTAAGGTAGATTATAACAATCAATCTAATATATTTATCTGAGAAATGAGAGCGAGTCAAAATCATTGGACTATGCAACTTTAAGTGCATTCTAATTCAAAGCAGCCCAGCAGAGGCGAACTATTCCTTGTTGGAATTGGAGAGAATGAGAAGCTGCCAAACCACATTAATTCTGAGTAATGAAGGACCGAGGAGACATCCAGAATACGTGTAAGTGCTGGTATTTAGGCCAGGGAGAATTGCTTTTGTTGAGTGACACAAAGAGGTTATTTTGAACATGAAGTAGTGTGATGTCAGCTGATGGGGAGGACAGTAAATGTGAATATGTGTGCAATGATTACAGGCGGGACAGCAATCAATAAAGTTTAAAAAAAGTATAGCTTGTTCCCATGACATATCAGAATGGGAGGGGGGGTGCTCATTCAGCCATGGTCTCTGGTTATGTATTACGTCTATGTCAGAAATTAAAAAATTAAAAATTAAAATAAAAACTGCCCGCCCCACCCTGATTTTTTATTTTAAACGGAGGATCACCAATATTCTTTTTATATGTGGTCTTAAGTCAAAATTTCTACTTTATTGGAATGATGAATTATTGACCCATCTGATAAAAGGACAAGAGCGCATTGATTTTTATCATTGCCTATTGGACATCAAACATGTGGTCTTTCTGACATTTACTTTGGAGGAAACCTGCTGCCGCCACATAAGCTACTCTTTCTGATAAGCAGCAAGGGGTCTTCTCTATGCACTTTCCCACAGACAGGACAGCACATACCACAGCCTTTGATGAACCAGTTGGGGACCACTGGTTGAAACGGAAAATAGCCCAAACTGCAAATGGTTCCACTGAGCAGGATCGATAGGATTACCGACATCTTCACAGGTGGGCACTCTTCCGCTTGAACTATGTCCCGCTCCTTGCAAACAATAAAGAGATCAATCGAGGCGTGCCACATGTTCTCCGGTGAAGACAACTTAGATTCCATAGCAAATGCCACCTGTGTTTAGCATTAGGCCAACTACTTGTTTTTAAATTGTAAAAATTGTTTTAATTGTATACTATTTTAAGTAATTAGTTTAACTTGGCCAGGGTTCGAACCGAAGAGTTCAAATTGAATCCCATGACCTACCAGAATGGGAGGCGGGAGCTAATTCAGCCATGGCATCTGGTTATGTATTACGTCTATGTCAAATATAAAATAATAAAAATAAAAACCACCCGCCAGACGCTGATTTTTATTTCAAAGTGAGGATCACCAATTTTCTTTTTATGTGTGGTCTTAGGTTAACATTTTTACTTTATTGGAATGATGAATTATTGACCCATCTGATAAAAGCGCTAGAGCACATTGCTTTTTATCATTGCCTATTGGACGTCAAACATATGGTCATTCTTACATTTACTTTGGAGGAAACCCGCTGCCACCACATAGGCTAGTCCTTCCGATAAGCAGCAAGGGGTCTTTTATATGCACTTTCCCACAGACAGGACAGCACATACCACAGCCTTTGATGAACCAGTTAGGGACCACTGGTTGAAACAGAAAATAACCCAAGCTGCAAATGGTCCCACTGAGCAGGATCATTAGGATTACCGACACCTTCACAGGTGGCCACTCTACCGCCCGAGCTATGGCCCACTTCCCGCAAACAATATAAAGACCGATCGACGCATGGCACATGTTCTCCGATGAAGAGAACTTCGATTCCATAGCAAATGCCACCTGTGTTTAGCATTAGGCCAAATCAATTTGAAAAAATTAGTGATCGTCTCCACCCATAACTGAAAAATCGCCTGCCCCCTGAAATTCTGTCGTTCTTTTTTTATTTTTTAAACTGTTAAAAATGCTTTGGGCTAGCAGCAATTAAGCCTTTGTATCAATGTTCAAGTCATTGGTTTGATGCTCCCAGGGTTCGAACCCTGGAGTTGGGATCCCCTGACCTACCAGAATGGGAGGCGGGTGCTCATTCAACCATGGCATCTGGTTATGTATTACGTCTATGTCAAAAATAAAAAATACTAATAAAAAGTCCGCCCAAACCTGATTTTTTTTAAAAGGGAGGATCACCAATTTTCTTTTTATATGTGGTCTTAAGTTAAAATTTCTACTCTATTGGAACGATGAATTATTGACCCATCTGATAAAAATTTTATTTTAAATAACCCTTTTGTTCTGTCTTGAAGCATTTGTACACACGAGTTCAGAGGATTGAATTTGTCTCTGATGCGGTGGCCCGATCGGTAGAGCGTAGGCCTCCCATGCGGGAGGTCTGGGGTTCAATTCCCGGACTTACAAAATTGATACTCTGTGTCTTCCCAGGCGCTAGACATTATTAGGATAAACATCCCAGGATACTACAGGATACGCCCAGGAATGCAAGCACGACACATATATGAGACAAAAACAAAACAACAGGGAGACCGTCCAGCTGTATGCGGATGACACTGTAGTATATGCAGAATGAAGCACAGTAGAGGAGGTAGCAACCAAACTGAACAACCTCATGCTAAAGCTGGACAGCTGGTGTAAATCCAATAAAATAACCATCAATGCAAATAAATCTAAAACAGTGCCCTTCTCACATACAACAATCACAGGAAGAAACCTGCAATGCACACTAGGGAACCAAACACTGGAAAGTGTCAATCACTACAATTACCTAGGTCTAGAACTAGATGGCCAGCTAAACTACAATCTATGTGTAACACAAATTATTTAAAAAAAGTAAATCACAAACTATGGCTATTTGCTAAACTAATAAACTATATGACACAAGATATGTCAATACAAATCTTCAAAGGCATGGTACTCCCCTACTTTGACTATGGGGATGTAATCTACATGGGTGCTAAAAATGAGCTACTTAAAAAACTGCAGATTCTACAAAATAGGGCCCTGGAAATCTGCCTGAAAGTAGACAAAATACACCACACTTATGACCTACACAAAAGAACTAAAGTAAAGCTACTAGAAAACAGAAGGATAATCCACCTAAAAACATTAGCATATGGATATAGCCAAGACATTAAGCATCTAACCCAACCACTAAGGGACACCAGAGCAAGCAAGGTACCACTACTAAGGCAGACCAGAAGGCAGATCAAAGCTCATGAAAGGAGCACACCGGAAATGGCCACCAAGGCATGGAATGTGCAAACGGTGAAAGAGAGACAAATCCCTGACCTAAAAACATCCAAAAAATATCTGTGCAAAATAAAAACTGGGAACCGCAACTGAACTACACCACAAGGGGGTAGGTGATATGTCACGGCCCACCAACTGGACAGCCCAGGGTGGGAAAACCAGAAATATAAAAGCCAGATAACATGTCCAACAACAATATAAATCAAATCAAATCCAAACAGACACAACTCAACCACCTATTACGTACAAGCCTATGGATATGTAAATAAAATAGGCTAGTATAGAATTAAGTAGAAAAAGTGGAAAACTCTTCCCACGAAAACACCAAAACATTAACATAGAACCATAAGAAAACAACTAACATAGTAATAAGAATAGAACAAAAATATAATGCCAAGAGGGCCCCAAAAAAACTAACATAGGCTACTAAGCATACCAACAAACTATCTATCACCTACTGAAATGCAGGCAATCAAATAACTTATCAGCAGCTACTGTTTGGTAAGACAACACCAGCACTACAGCTGGCCTGCATTGAAAACAAGCCTGGGTACCTGGGCTTACATGCTATGGACAGTATAAATACAGCCTCAATAAAAAAAGAAATATAAGAAATTAGGATAGGGCAAGAACTGGTTGGCTTTGGTGTCAGGATAATGTGAGTGTGTGGGATATCAGGTCATGCTGCTGGTGGCCTGTTGGGCATCACTATACAATTGCCATGAGTGCGCACTGTCACAAATCGGTACCAATCCTGATATTACCTTAGATGTTTCCAGGACATAAAACTCCAACAACCAACCAACAACCAACCAAGTAGGCTGAATGGAGTTTTTACACAAAGACTGTCCTCGACATACACCGTGAACCAGTTTTTCTACATTGTCCTTTCTCCACCAGCAAACAAAAGTCACTGGGATATTGCTGGGTGTGAAACGGTGGCAGATTGATTGATTGGTGGTTGCTTTATGCCATGTGGGCAGCATAGGCCATATTCACGGCGAGAAATGTTAGTTTTTTGTCCAAACCATCGCTTTTACATGTAAAAGCAGACAATCAATTATGTGCCAATAGAAACTCATTCAATTAAAAAGTTCACATTTATATATTTGTGGCCGAGGGAAAAAGATTCCCGTAAAAAAGCAAAAGTTTATTAATAATTGTTAGAATTTATTTAGCAAACTATATGAGGTGGTACAGACCAGCTGCGCTCAAAAAGGCTAAAATGTTTTCTTGTTTTACTTTAGTAAAAAGGTCATGTATATTGTCTGACCACAATGAATGTGGGTGTTTGAGGCAAAGCAGCCATTTTAGTTCTGCCTCTACCCGAAGGGCCTGGTTATTCAAATCGAGGTGGAATATTATTTTCTGTTTTATAAGGGAAGTTCTCATTGGAAGGACTACATTTCAATTGAGAAAAATGCTAGAAACACAAGCACAAAGCAAGTGTCGGTTTCACTGTTAGCTTCAACATGAGATCTCACGTGATGTCTGACCTGGTGGCTTCTGCAGAGACAGTACAAGGAACACTCTGTTCTGGCGTTCTTATTGTAAAACGCCGTTTATTCCCTTGTGGGATTCTCATCTAATCGAAGAAATACGGTACTCCAATCGCTAAAGTCAATTCCAAGCCGACAATGAAAGTTTGCGGCCTTTGATTCAGACGCCTTCCTTATAATTTCCAATCACGTTGACTTGATCCTTTTAGGTCGCTGCTCATTATTGTAATCTGTGAACATCGCAGTAATTCCACAATCTCACTGACTCAGGTGAAGTCACTCAGCAGGATGGCTGAAGGAAGCGCAAATCATTCCATGGACGTGTACCGACAAGCTGAGGGTAGCCTGTTTTAAAGGTGATAAGACAAGTTGGACAAAGGAAGAGATGGGAAGACAACATCAGAGAATGGACAGGCCTGGAGTTTGGCAATTTCCAGAGGGCGATGGAGAACAGGGAAAACTGGAGAAAACTGGTCGCAAAGTCATCTGTGGTGCCCCAACGACCCTCGCGGTTAACAGATTGATGGTGAAATTTGAATTAGTGGTTAAAGCACCAGAAATATTTTAAAGAAGGCTCGATAGACATTGGAAAGGACACCCATAATTATATGACTTCATGGCTCCGTCCACCTCCATAATTGTTTGTGATGCTCAGCAACACAGGTAATTTGGCATTCGATCGCTGCCATAGCCTCATAGCGTTAAAATAATACTTATGCTGCCACCTATCTAGTAATGGCGAAACTACCTTCTGACTTGTTCATCAGCGCCACCTATATATTCGTACTTTGATACGAAATACTTCGAGCTGCTAACTCTATCTTACTGGCCTGCCATTTGCGGTCGCCCGCTCGAACTACTGGCCCAAGCGCCTATGTAAGGACTGACTTTGCGGCGGTGAGCTCACTTCGACACGGCCACAGGAGGACACTAGCTGGCTGTTCGACTAGCCCCGCCTCCCACCCACCCCTGCTAAAGACTATATAGGGCTAAGGGTTAAAGCTTATTGACCTCTTTGTGCATAACTCATTGGCTTATCTCACTGTGCTTATTCTGTTGAACTTAATATGTGCTTACTAAAATTGACATGTGCTTACTACAGACTCGTTATTGAAAAAAGAAATAAATCCATCTTTAAACTCATGTACGGTGTCGGTGTCAAATTATTTGTGCAAAAGAAATAGCTGGTTTTACCATAACGAGCTGGCATTAGAGGCCCAATAGGGCCTAGATCAGCAAGAAGATGATCTGTCAGTAATTCTGTAAGTGATGAAGATGATGTAAGACAGTGCCTGAAGCTGAACTAGTGGCGTAAAGCAGTGATGCTGGTCTTTACTCTTGGTATTGTTGCCCACTTTTCTCTCCTGTCGATAATATTTCCTCATTTGTCTTTTCTGTTGATAATCTTGCCCCACTTGTTTTTACTTTTTATAATGTTGCCCTATTTCTTTCCTGGAGATAATATTGTTCAATTTGTCCTTATTCTTGATAATGTTGCACCACTTGTCTTTACTATTGATAATGTTGCCCCCCTTGCCTGTACTGTTGGTATCAGGAAGGGTGCTGACTTGTGACAGTGCACACTCATGGTGACTTTATAGTGTTGCCCCATGGTGAGACCCAACTGCCAGCACCATGACCCAATTTCACACTCAGTCACATTATCCTGATACTGCGCTAACCAGTCCATGTCCTAATCTAGTAATGCCGAGCGCCAGGCCAGGAAGTGACAAGAATCAATTTAGTAAATCATTGGTTTGCCTCTACTAGGATTCGCACTCCTGAACTTCCGTACAGGAAGCCTGCGCTCTGCCAATTCGGCTGAGTCTATTGCGGATGCCTCCCCGAACCACACAGGCTGCGCAGTCATTAACTGGGGCATTAGAGGTGCAGTATCCATGCCATTGCATCTACCTTCTATGCTTTCAATTCATTAAATGTACAACTACTGACTAATGCCTATACACGTGCATAACTTGTATGGCATTGATTCAATTTACTTCAAATCTGAGCTGAAGTGGTGGACAATTTGATCTATTAATGGTCAGAATCCTCCTCGACATACATTTGAAGGCTCTTTGCCGTCATTTACTGTCCTTATATCAAGTGACTTGAATCAATTCAATTCTTTTATTTTAATTCTCTGCAAGGAATGTTTACAATAAACTGAGGTGATACAATAAATGCATACAAATTCCTTACAGACAGAAAGGATCCCAGAAAAGCGATGCTTATCTAGCTGGTCTCCATGATGTGAATGAACAAGTGATGACAATAACCGATGATTAAACTTAAGCTACATTTTTAACTAATGATTATGATGAGATACTGATGCATCTCTTCACAGTTAGTACAAACACTACGTAATTATAGGAATATTATATGTATATTGTGTTATGGATTCATGAACTCTG
Source organism: Branchipolynoe longqiensis (assembly GCA_030323885.1). Classification (NCBI taxonomy): domain Eukaryota; kingdom Metazoa; phylum Annelida; class Polychaeta; order Phyllodocida; family Polynoidae; genus Branchipolynoe; species Branchipolynoe longqiensis. The sequence goes on along the minus strand of CM059193.1, from coordinate 14,403,307 downwards.
AGCGTTCATTGGCTGTCACATGACCTCGGGTGGTGCAGCGTTCTCGGGTGAGCTCTCCACATTATCCTGGGATATGCATACCTGGGATATGCTTAGTGTGACTTGTTGGAGCCCTGGCATTTCCTGAATACACACATGATCATATACAGTAAAACCTCTCTAAATTGACCAACCATGGGACCGACTTTAAATGATCCATTTAGGGAGATGATCGGTTTAGGGAGTTTAAACAAATATGTACAATGGTATTGTATGAGCGATCGTTTGGGACCCAAATAAAGCGATCGATATAGGGGAGTGGTCGATCTGCGGAGGTGTTCAGTTAGAGAGGTTTTCACTGTATATACAACATATTATATAGATATATCGTATTAATAATCCAAACACATTCCCAGCGTGTCCATCATTTTTTTTATAGATATTCTTTTATTGAGGCTGTGTTTATACTGTCCATAGCATATAAGCTCGAGTACTCAGGCTTGTTTTCTCTTCTGGTCAGCTGTAGTGGTTGAGTTATCTTATAGCAGCTGATAAGGTGTTTGATTGCCTGCATTACAGTAGCCGGTAGATAGTTACTTAGTATAGTTAGTAGTCTATAGTCGTGTTCACACACACAACTTTAGGCCGAACTAGAGAAGGCAAACTAGATGAGGTGAACTAGTGTTGTGTCCACACACTGGGCGGTTTAAGGCTGAAATTGATATCTGCGCATGAGGAAGTCCATACTAACCAGCGCCAGTTTCGGTTAGTCGACGTCGGCACGAGAGAGTGTGGGTTTGACCTATATCTGTTTCAACTGAATCGTATTGTTTTGGAATGGTCAAAACTTCTGCTGGGCAGTGAAACCCTAAGAATAAATGATGAAAAAAATATCTATACACAGCTAGCAGTTTCATAGAGCAAATTTACTGGAAAGTCAACAAAATCAGGTCTCGACTGTGATGTCCTTAATCCGCCTCATCTAAACCGCTATCATCCACACAGGCAATATGGGCCGACTTAAGCTAGTTCGATTCATCTGGACTACCTCGCGACATGGTTTACTTGAAGCGAACTAGATGAGGCGAATCAGCCCTAATCCGCCTCAGTGTCGCGTCCACACGGCGAATGTGAGCCGAACTAGACAAGGCAAACTAGTTGAGGCGACTTAACGCCCGTGTGTGAACACGGCTTATGTTAGCTTTAATGGATTTTCTTGGTATAAATATATATTTTACTTGTTTCTAGTCTTATTACTAGACTAGTCTACTCTTACTTACCTATCATATGCTTGCCTGCTGGTTAGGCTCACTACTCGTGCATGCAGCGTTCCATCAGTGATTAATTACGAACCATGCATTTATGGAACGATTAGCTCCTGCTTTATCCGATTTGTATCACCCGGCACCACTGCTTGCATTACGGCCTGGTTTATTATTAGCCGGCAGGGGGCGCCATATGCCCCATAAGGCGTTCCTACAGAGGGCATTTAACTGAGTGCAGGTTCGTTCACGTGCCAGGGGTGTGGGCGGGTGTTGTTTGCGTTGCTCACTGGGGTGGGGGAGGGGGTGATGGTGGCTGGCCGGGCCATGCATTGCTGAGTGTGGCGCAGCACCCACAGCGTATGCATTATACATAGGGGTGAGGGCTGGGGAGGCGCTGGGGCAGCTGCCTCATTCTGGAAGCAATGACTTGGGTAAACACTCGCCGCCACTCTATGATTCCTCTGGCTCATCCCTTGTGGCCACACATTGTGCTACACCATAGGACAACACCTGGGAGGAGGAGGTGGGGGGGCGGGGGGGGGGGTTGTGGTTGAGGCAGGCGGGAACCAGCAGAGCCGGGGTGGAGCCAGTATATCCGGGCGTAACCAGTATAGCCGGGCGGAACCAGCATAGCCGGGGCGGAACTAGCACAGCGGGGGCAGAACTAGTAGAACTGGGGCGAAACCAACACAACCGGGGCGGAACTAGCACAGCCGGGGCAGAACTAGTAGAACTGGGGCGAAACCAACACAACCGGGGCGGAACTAGCGCAGCCGCGGCGGGACCAGTACAGCCGGGCGGAACCAGTATAGCTGCGCGGAACCAGTATACCTGGGGAAGAACCACAATTGCAGGACGGAGACAATAAAGTGGTTATGTTTCCTGGTAGGAGGCGGGCAGTTTGGAATGTAGTCAGGACCTCCCACTCACAAGTTACCGGGTGTTTACTATCATTAACGAATATCCACCGGACGATAACCAGAAGACAACCGAATGTCAAAACGGACGGACCGAACACCAAACGGACTGGACTGATCACCGGACAGAGAACGGACACGCTGGATGAGTACCGTATATAGACCGTACATTGACGTATTTCACAGGACAGTGTCCGTTTTCTATCCGTTACTCCAATCCGGTGATGTGTGACATAGCCTTTATATACAATGTATGTGGACACTTTGATTATTGTTTTTTATGTTTATACACTATAACCCCATTAAACCAAGCTCGATTAAACCAAATGATCAGTTAATCCAAACTGTTGTTGGCAGCCCTGCAAAATACTACCATTTATCATATAAAGAAGTTGGTGGGGTCTCAGATGACCTTATAACCACATGAAAGTTTGGTTTAACCGTACTGGAAGTGGCCTGGGTCCCGACAATTTTGTTTGGATTAACCAATATTTTGGATGAACCGACTTTGGTTTAACCAACTTTTTTATATGATAAATGGTAGTATTTTGCCGGGCTGCCGAACAAAGTTTGGATTAACAGATTGTTTGGTTTAACCGAGCTTGGTTTAACGGGGTTGTACTGTAATACTAAACCTGACATCTTATTTCTCCGTGTTCTCAATTCTAGTTGTTTCTTTTCATTTAAAGTTATCTAAAGTTCCATAGTCCGATGGCTTTGAGTTTCTGTCATTTTCTGAGATCAATACATTAAATTGATTGTAATAACCTGTCTTACTTTAGTTTAAAGTACATATTATTTTGAATGGCTAATTTGGAAATATTTGAAGTGCAAGCATGTCAAATTAATTTTGGCAAGCACAACAAAACTCTGACACCATAGACTCATGCAGTAACAGGTTCTATTAAATTGACTCACTATGCACTTCTACATGACAACAAAAGCTTAATAACTGCAACATTATCTAACATAAATGTGTAGAATTCAAATCTAGGTAAGTTATTTTGTTTTGAAAATGTGATTCTTCATCTGACTATGTAGCCTTAAATTCTGAAACGACTTCTTTCTTGATGTTTGATTTTATGTCATCTTCAAGTATTTTGAGTAACTCACGGTTTGTGTCATTGTTCATGTTGGTTCGTCAACATGGGTAATTTGCGTGCAAACGGGGGACTGCTGCTGCAGTGGCACTCCCTGGGTTCGATCTTGATGCCTAAAACCCCCTGACGGACCTCCACAGAACCACATCTTGCCGTGCGAGAACTGTGACATCATATCCGGTCGACGACGGGCCGCCAGGTCCTGGATTTCTACACATCGCCTCCAGCCGCCGGACCGACAACAACCACCAGCTTACTCAGCCGCCCACCCATCCCTACAATAAGACGACAAGGATTGATAGGGTTGAGAGCCTGATTCACTGACTCACTTGAATTCATGTACCTTATCTGAACATTACCTCCTATGCTCTGACATTTTGCTTGAATAAAAGTCCATATCATGCAGTCCCTTGTTTGTGTTGTAAATTACATAATGTGGACAGTATTGGGAACATCCCTTACTCGTCCTGAGGGAACGCGCAAACTTCCAGGTGTGCACTCAGCTACCTGTTCACAGACGCCACCCCCCTGCACCCCCGTCACTACCCATGTGACCTACTGTTGCCCACGTGACCCGTCTCATAGAGGACGCCCCAGATCTCACCCTCTCCTTTCTAACATTATTTGGAACCAGACGTGGTAGCCGAATCGATAGAGCGCCGGCTTCCTGTACGGAAGGCTGGGAGTTCGAATCCCATCCTAGTGAAACTAATGACTTAAAATCTGATACTTGTCACTTCATAGCATGGTGCTCGGCATTATCAGGATATGGCAAGGACTGGTTGGATCAGTGTCAGAATAATATGACTGAGATATCAGGTCATGGTGCTAGTGCCCTGGTTTTCTAGTGGGGGAGAATTGTAAAGTTGCCACGAGTGTGCATTGTCACAAGTCAGTACCCGTCTGGGTATGACCTTAAATATTGCTAGGACGTAAAACAACAACAAACAAAGCCTCTGTTGTCTGATCCAGTGTTACTTCTCATCTCATTCACATACCGGACACAGAGACCGAATCGGTAGAGCGCAGGCCTCCCATGCGGGAATTCGGGAGTTCAATTCCCAGTTTAGTCAAATCAATGACTTGCAAAATTGATACTTGTTGCTTCCTAGCCAGGCGCTCGACATTAATAGGATAGGGCAAGGACTGGTTAGCTCGGTGTTAGGATAATGTGACTGAGTGGTATATTGGGTCATGGTGCTGGTGTCCTGATTTCCTAGTGGGACAGCACTTTAAAGTCACCATGAGTGAGCACTGTCCCAAGTTGATATCCATCCTGATATGATCTTAGATGTTGCCCGGAGGTAAAACCCCAACAACCAACGGTCACTTTCACTTGCATAGCAATACTACAAGTCGCGATGAAAATCGAGCCACATTCCAATGGCTTTTATTTTTAATATAATTATCCATTTCAACACATTGAGCAAGATATCCTATTTCAAATTAACAGTGGACTATGTTTGCAACCCATGAGAGCTAGGTATAGTTTAAAGTTGCATGGTCCGATGGTTTAGAGTTTCTGTCATTTTCTGAGATAAATACATTAGATTGATCGCTATAGACTACCTTACTTTAGTTTGAAGTAACTTTTATTTTAGATGGTTAACTTTGGAGATATTTGACGTACAACCATGCACATTAATTTTGGCAAGCACACCAAAACTCTGACACCATAGGCATCTGCAGTAACAGGTTCTCTTCAATCGCATCTGTATTCCTTTCAGTGTGATGACAAATGTTTAATAAATGCAACAGTATCTACCTTAGATATGTAGAATCAAATCTAGATAATTGTTTTGTTTTTGAAAATTTGATATTTTCATCGGACTATGCAACTTTAATGTTTAAGGAGTAAGCAAGACATTTATTTCCAAACCATATATTTATTTGTTATTCATTAGATAAATACATATCGTTAGTGTTTGTACCCCACGACAATCCATTCGCCCTGATGAAAAATAAGTTGTACAGTAGCAGGTGAAATAGGACAAAGTTGAAGCTTGGGTAAGGGTCACATGTATCACATTGGGGTCAAAATTGCTGAGTCTCTTCACTGTTATTTGTCCAGTGAAATATGACACATTCCCAGATACTGCAACTTCAGCAGAATGTCGCAATGAGTGCACACACAGAAGACAGAAGTACCGATGAGAAACCTTGCACAGACAGGGAAAGCAACGCTGTAGTTCATGTGAAGAGCCACTAATTAACACCGAAGATAACAAATGATTACATATACAAATAACATTTCCAGAATTCTGGAAAATAACGAAACAAGATAGAAGATTACATATGGTAATTAATAAATAGGAGTGTTTGTATTTCTAAATTATGATATTTATAATTCACTTCACTCGGCACATGGAAGAGAGAAAAGCAGGAAAAGGCTTAAGTTATTTATATTTAAGAAAAGTAATCGTCACCCACAGGTAGGCTGAGCATAGGTAGGGAAAGGCGTGACTGGGACCCGAATGTCTTGGATTGCTTGATATGAGCGATTGCATGGTCGAGGACCACAGAGTCAGGAGAAGTTCAGGCAGTAACGTCATGAGTTTCAGGTAGGCAGTAAGGTAGGACAGCGCTCACCCCCCAGTAAGAATGTGGGTGGGTGGGGAAGAGTTTTGAACAGTAGCGTGTACCGAGGCAGAATGACTTAAGGGGTAGTGAGGAAAGCGAGGAAGACAGGAATAACAGAGGAGACAGAAATAGACATTGCCTCGCTCGCAAATCACCCATGTTAGCCTCGGCCAACATGCATAATATTTCAAATATAATAGGTTTAAAAAAAAAGAAAATATTTATAACGTTTCAAATAGGATAGTTTTTTTTCTTTCTAAATTACGATGTTTATAAAGTTTCAAATAGGACAATTGGATTTTTTTTATAACATTTCAAATAGGATAGTTTTTTTTCTTTCTAAATTACGATATTTATAAAGTTTCAAATAGGACAATTGGATTTTTTTTATAACATTTCAAATAGGATATTTTTTTTCTTTCTAAATTACGATATTTATAAAGTTTCAAATAGGACAATTGGATTTTTTTTATAACGTTTCAAATAGGATAGTTTTTTTTCTTTCTAAATTACGATATTTATAAAGTTTCAAATAGGACAATTGGATTTTTTGTATAACGTTTCAAATAGGATAGTTTTTTTTCTTTCTAAATTACGATATTTATAAAGTTTCAAATAGGACAATTGGATTTTTTTTATAACGTTCAAAGGATGTTTTTTTCTTTCTAAATTACGATATTTATAAAGTTTCAAATAGGACAATTGGATTTTTTTATAACTTTCAAAAGATAGTTTTTTTTTTCAAATACGATGTTTATAAAGTTTCAAATAGGACAATTGGATTTTTTTTATAACGTTTCAAATAGGTTATTTTTTTTCTTTCTAAATTACGATATTTATAAAGTTTCAAATAGGACAATGTACTTCTCTAAATTGTGATATTTTAAATAAAGTAGTTCAAAGTTGCATCGTCCGATCGTTTGGGGTTTCTGTCATTTTCTTTTCTGATATAAATACATTAAATTTATTGTTATAACCCACCTTACTTTACTTTGAAGCAAATTTGATTTCAAATGACTAAGTTTTTAGATATTTGAAGTGCAAACATGCCAAATTAATTTCGGCAGGCACTCCAGAACTCTGACACGAGAGGCTTATACAGTTAGAGGTTCTATTAAATTGACTCAATATATCCTTCAATGTGGCAACACATGTTTAATGAGTGCATCAGGGCCCGTATGCATGGAGCGGTGTTACCGACCCAAAACGCGTTTATGGCGGGATTTCTGGTTTAGCGCAGAAAAGTTGGTATGCATGGAGCAGTGTTAGGCCTAACACCGAGCGTTTAAACTCGGAAATTCTAACTCTGCTCATAGCAGGTTTACAGCGGTGTTAGTGTTAGGTTAGTGTCCGGATGGAACCCAAATCTACTCAATGCTATCATATTTAACAGAATTACATACGCAATAAGTGAACTTTTATCAATTTATCCCTAAATTTGAACCCTCCTTAAGGCTACCGCCGTATTGGCGGCGATATTAATAGTAATATTTTCGAATCGACGAACGTACAGTCTTGAAATCGCCGCCGCTGCCAGTATGGAAAGGGAGGTCGATGCGGCGGCGGCGGCGATTTGTTTACATTACGTTCGTCGATTCAAAAATATAACTATTAATATCGCCGCCAATGTGGCGGTAGCCTTAAGGAGGGTTCGAATTCAGGGTTAAATTGATAAAAGTTCACTTATTGCGTATGTAATTCTGTTAAATATGATAGCATTTAATATATTTGAGCCTAATATATGGCTACAAACGCAGAGGGATTTCCAAAATCTATAAATACATTCATGTTTAGCTAACACCCACCGTTTAAGCCCCCATGCATACGGCTTGACATAGTTCTCTATGACGCCGATAACCAGAGTTAGGTACCCGGAGTTAGAGGTATAACACCACACGCCGCTAACACCGCTTCATGCATATGGCCCCTGTATATAAGATAGAATTGTAGAATCAAATTTAGGTCAATATTTTGGTTATGACAATTTGATCCTTTTCGGACTATGGAGCATTAATCTATTTCACTCTTAGTTGAAAGAAATCCAACTATGTTTCCAATTATGTTGTCAGTTATTGGGTAAATGCAGATATATTTTGTTATTTTAACTGATAGCTTTGCTGTTCTTTAAGAAGTGAAAGATATTAGGCAGGTAAGAAATCTCGCACATTGTCAAATTAATTACTGCAGCCAATAGTTCTTGATTGTACCTCGGGTAGAAGTAAGACGCACACACGGGGAAACGTTGACAAAATATACTTGTCTATTTCTGCTAGTATTAAGCATAACATAAATATAGTGTATGAAATGAAAATCATAGAAATGTTATGTGCAAGCAGAAAGCACGTCGTTGGGTAACCATATTAGTATATAAAATATCCCCTCATAGATTATAATCTATATTTTGGTAATATATAATGGTAAGTAACGATTTTAATAACACAGAGGTAATAATAATCCATTAACAGAAACTTGGATTATTCATATTCACACCCAGCACATATCCAAAAGTACAGATTCAATGATATCCAAATATAGTTCACGATTATTTTCTTGTTGGTATCCATTAGCCCTAAAGGCAGAGTGCGTGCCTTCCAGGCCCTGTACATATATTTATATATATATATGTACATATATATATTATATACTATACGGTTTCAATAGAAGTGTACAATATATAATGATCCATAATAATGACGATAACTCCAGCCGAAGATTTATACGTGTGTACGGATATACTCACTATATAGATATACATATAAATACAAATATACATATCTATGTAGATATAATTATTTCTTTTCATGTATATACATGTATATATATGTATGTATATATGTATACATGTATATATATATGTATATATATATATATAATGTATATATGTATATGGGTCTCTCTCAAACCGGGCACCACATATTTGGTTTCCATACTACCATGGTGATAATTGATTCCTTCTTTCTTTGATAGCAACTAAAGTAATTATTGTTGCCTCTGTATGATAAATCTGTTAGCAATACTACATGCATTTCATCTATCAAAGAGAAAGTATCAAAAGAATGCTTGGATGATTTTGCTCTAGAGCAAAAATGTGAAAATCTACACATTGACACAATGAATTTACCCAAACTTTTTTTTCAAACTTGTTTTCAATTTTCTTGTATGATATAATCATATTTGCTTAAGTGCAATCGATACAATCTTGTTTGAATTTGTTTCGTATATTATAATGATGTTCTGGATGTGTGTTTAATGTCCATGTTACACAAGTAATTCCACCATATTGCTCAATTTGTATAAGACCAACATCAAAAAGTGAAATAGCTTTGTCGTTCAACTCTGACAAATATACAACACATAAAACTTCATATAATCATGGATTCTGCTATTATTTGGAATATTTTCTACTATTATTTGGAAGGCTTTCACTTTTGGTTTTCTTGTCACATTTTAGTGTCCAGTTTCAGAGAATCCCCCTATATATTTATATAAAGATATATACACAAATATATATATGTATGTTTATGAATATATATGTATATGTATCTTGCATATGTGTATATATGTTTATATATGTGTATATATGTATATATGCATATGTATACACATAATTATATATGTATATATTGTATATATGTATATATGTATAGTATATATGTAATATGTATATATGTACACATATGTATATATTGTACATATGTATACATATGGACATACACATATATGCATACATATAGTTATAAGTATATTTGTATATATGTATGTATCTACATGTATATATATATATATTTGTGTATATGTAGACATAAATATATGTGCATACATGTAATATATTACATGTATATATATGTTTGTCCAACTTGAGCACAGCTAGGTGGCTCCTTCTGTTGGAGAGGTGGTCAGTGTGCATGCGCCTTATTTGCGGCCTTACTAAGCAGCTTCCGGCGACACCACGTGATTGCAGGGAACCCTGGGAGTGTGCGCATTGCACGCCACCCACCACCAGAGGGCGCGTCCGGCTTCTCACCCAACACTCGGCGTCTGGAGCAGGCGCTCACGTCCAAATGGAACAGCGTCGGCACCGACCGCGGTAAGTCGACGTGTGTCCAAACTTCGGCAGGCTCATCAGCACACCCCACCCCGATAGATGTGACGTCATCGTGGCGATAATCTCATTAGCCAACCAGAAACAAGCATCGGCATTGAAAAGAACATGATAAGTATCTCAGCTTTACTGAAAACAAATGGAATTGGCCCAGTATTTATTTAAAACAAAACATTTTCAAATGTTTGACCATTGGCAAGTTACAATATATGAAGAGTTCAGGCGCAAAAACCGGCAAATGCCATTCAGTCCGAAATGAATGCATGATGACCAGGTTTGACCTGAAGCTACCATAATTCTGATAATCAAATCCATTTTCAGTTGTTCACAGAAACCAACACATGCCGCTAGCCAATAGGAAGTTGGTAACATTTACCTGTAAAACACGACAGGACATTTATATTTGACAGAAAACAACTAAAATGGATTTGTCGGTTATTGCACCTAAACTCTTCACTTGTATTATCACATTTAATCTTGATTATACAAACATTACTTCTGTTCCATTAGGCAATGCATGTCTCCTGTGCATATATATGGGTCATTCTCAGAAATGCTGTACCACTTTTGTGATATGGAAACCAAAAGTGAAAACATTCGAAATAATAACAGAAAACATTCGAAATAATAGCATAATTCATATTCATTATGAAGATGTATGTGCTATGCTTATGGTAGAGTTGAAAATTCTTATTTACTTTTTGATTTTGATCTTATACAAATTGAGAGTGGTGTTCTCTGTGGCGGAGTGGTTAGAGTGTCTGACCTTTTTCTAGGTCGGACTCCTAATCTGAAGGTTGGTGGTTCGATTCCCCATGTCGCCACCTCTGCCAATTTGGATTTCCACCGCTGTGTATAACTTACAGTGACATCAAAGGCCAGTTGCTCTCATACCATGTCTATGTGGTGTGGGAGGTTAAAAATCCCTTGGGTCGGTTAAAGTGTAGACTCAAGCTTTCTATCGACAAACTGTCTAATGGTGAAAACAAGTCTATTCAGACTTATCCATGATAGGCAGTATAAATCTTCAAGAACAAAATAAAAACATAAAAGAAGAATAAAAGAAAGCTGTTAAAATTAACCAAATAACATCCATCGATAATATCGATTTAATGCACATCCAAAACATCATTTGAACACCCACAACAAATTCAAACACAATTGTATTGATTAGAATTCAGCAAAAAGGACTACGCCTTACACAAAAGAAAGTTGAAAAAAACCGGTTGGGTAGATGCAAAGTGTCAGTATCCATATTTTAATATATTCACTTTAGCAAAAGATCATATAAGCAAATTTTGAATGCAATTTATAGAAAGATTAAAGAAATGTAGTATCGCTAACATATTTAATATACAGAGTCAACAATAACTATTTGACTTACTAGCTGCCAAAAAAAGGGTAAAATCATTCACAAAGTAATGGGAAAACGACGTATATAGTACAGTTTCTGAGAATGAGCCACATATATATGTGAGGTATAGAACTTATAATAACACTTATATATATATATATATATATATATACACATACTCCCACCACCCCCAGCGTGCGTTCATCACACATTTAAGTAGACATATTTCTTCCAGTCAGTTATATGGTCATCAGCGTTGTCCCAGCGGTCCAGTGTGCAAGTGCCATTGGGTCGCCACCACTGCTCGATGCTCGAGTAGTGGTGCAGTGGCATGTTGTCATCGTGCAGCATCGAGCACAGCCGACACCAGAACTTGGTGTTAATGAACTCTCCCATCGTCCTCCACCGGAAGTAGGAGTTGAACAGCGTCTGATTCCTGTCAATTGTCCACAGGTAGTCGGCCAGGTGCTGCGCAGACTCGAAGTCCTCAGTGTGGATGTAGGAGTGGGGTGGGGCAGCCGCCAGGTAGTCCTGTTTCCGCGCCCCCATCACGATGGGGATGACCTCAGCCCTGTAAAGACGCCAACACAAATGGTTGTGGTCAGTTAATTTTAAAATAAAATAAATTTTAATTTAATTTTTTTTATTTCCACATGATCAATGTACACACAATTTGATATTTATGTGACAACCAGCCAATGACGCCAAGAGAACACATAACAAATTGGTAGACATAACCCCTGAGGACACCGCAACAGACGCATATGAGACTGTCTCAAAAGGTGCTCAGCAATATGGGACAAAACTGTGTCCATTGTAACGATCAACATACTATCTACTTATGCATTTGCTCAGGATAAACTGATTTGTTTTTTACATGGTGTTTCATTAACCCAATAGAATACATATTGATTTGAAGCAAATGTCGTTGTATTTTCAGTGTAACCGTTTCTGTGCTGTTTTGTGTCAATCGTTACAATGGACAAACAAATGAAGAGTTAGCACCTTTTGAGACAGGCTCATATATAAAATTGACACAAGTTATTTAATAGGAGTTTGAGGTCACTTAACCTTACAAGGATCGATGTGTTTGAAGAAGGGAACTAACTACAGGTACCTGACTAACAGTAACACCACCTGACTAACAGTAACATCATCTGACTAACAGTAACATCATCTGACTAACAGTAACATAATCTGACTAACAGTAACATCATGTCTGCTCCTCCTAGCAATGACTTAATAATTGATACCTGTCACTCGCATAGCTTGGTGCTCAGCATTATTAGGATAGGGCAGCAAGGACTGGTTGACTCAGTGTCAGGATAATGTGACTGAGTGGGATATTAGGTCATGATCTTGGTGGCCTGGTCTCCGAGTGGGGAAGCACTATGAAATTGCCATGAGTGCACACTGTCACAAGTAGGTACCAATACTATTGTGACATTAGATGTTGTCAGGATGTAAAACTGCAAAATCAACCTCCTCGAGTGGCGTTATTACGGATGGGAATTTGTAGAGAGCTAAGAATAGATCGGGAATCTCTAGATCAGAGTCAGCTGGGAGGCAGAATTAAGGACAGGTTATTTATATATGATTAAAGGTGCAGTAACATGACAAACACACCTGTACTTAAAGGGGTCAAACTATTACTAACACAACTGTACTTAAAGGGGCCAACATATGACCAACACACGTGTAATTAAAGAGGCAGTAACATGACCAACACACGCATACTTAAAGGTGCAGTAACATGACCAACACACCTGTACTTAAAGGGGTGAAACCATTACCAACCCGACTGAACTTAAAGGGGCAAAAACATGACCAATACACATGTACTTAAAGGGGCAGTACCATGACCAACACAACTTTGCTTAAAAGGTCAGTAAGATTACCGATACAACTTTACTTAAACTTAAAGGGGCAGTAGCATGACCATCACAACTTTACTTAAAGAAGTGGTAACATGACCAAAGTAACTCTGCTTACAGGGGCAGTAACATGACCAACACGACTTTACTTAAAAAAGCGATAACATGACCAACACAACTCTAGTTACAGGGCCAGTAACATGCCCAACACAACTTTACTCAAAAAAGCGATAACATGACCAACACAACTCTGCTTACAGGGCCAGTAACATGACCAACCCAGCTTTCCTTAAAGGGGCACTAAGATGACTTACACACTTTTACTTATACAGGCCTCTACCCCTTTATATAAAGGTGTGTTGGCCGTGTTACTAACCATTTCAGTAAAGTTGCGTTGGTCATGTTATGGTCCCTTTATGTATGATGTATTATGTAACCTGGAAGGACAAAGTGACAAATAAGGAAATACTCGAACGAACGGGGCTGCCCTCTATGGAAGATCTTCTGATCAAAAAGAATCTCCGGTGGACTGGACACCTCATGAGGATGTCATCAGACAGGCTGCCGAAGCAGATCCTCTATTCTCAACTGTCTTCTGGCTACAGAAAGAGAGGGTGCCCTCATCTCCAGTTCAAGGATTCCATCAAGAGAAACCTGAAGCTGAGAGACATTAAGACTGACTCATGGACGCAACTCTCACAGCAGAGAGCTAAATGGAGAGTGGCAATCAAGTAATGAAAGCAGTCTTTGTCATGTCGCGACTGACAGCATGATGATGATGATGATGATTATGTAGGATATTGCTGACCGTAATGTACATTTGAAGGTTCCTACATGTGCCTTGTAACCTATGTAAGTTTACCCTTCACTTCCCTATGCGATATCAAAGTAGCCATGTCATTCTCAGTCTAATCACGCTTGGCAGACTAACACTGATCTATTCAGTTCAAGCACAATATCCCATTCTAAGTGTTATATTCCATTAAGATGCATCAAATATTCACGTAAGGAAAATATGGTAAAATCACGTGATCAGGCCCAGCGAGAGTAGCGTTTGTGAAATAAGTCAAGCTCTGCCCTGCAACTCCTGTATTACTTAGTCAGTTCTTGTCTGATGCCACCCCGCTACCGATCACGTGATCATATTGTCGCCTGATCGTTTCATTTGCATACATTGCACCTTTCCCTTTCTGTTGCATATATATGCTGTATAAGAATTATACCGACCCCCCCTTCCCCCAAGGGGGAGGCTAAGGACTAACACATGTACATATAGTGATATATATGTAAACGATACCCAGACTCATAGAGGTGGAACATGAATTCACCAAAATCTAGTGAACGCAAATGGAAATAGCCCTATATGGGTGGCAACATTTGTATACTTGTGTTGAATAATCAAAATCCAGCAAACGGAAATGGAAATCGCTCGTCGAGCTTCGCTATGCTGCACACAGTCTGGACGACAGCGATTGGTTAATAATTGCCTATGGGCTTAATGCCTAGACGATGCCCCGCCACAGATTATCACACACCTAGTTGAGGAACAACTACACTGGTCCCTCCCTACACATCTTCCATAGTGATCCGAGTCACCCGGATCGTGTTAATCGAATATGACCTGGGGGGTCGGTCCTAAGCATTGATTGAAGATGTATACTGCCTGTCATGGATAAGTCTGAATAGACTTGTTTTCACCATTAGACAGTTTATCGACAGAAAGCCCAAGCCTACACTTTTACCGACCCAAGGGATTTTTAACCTCCCACACCACATAGACATGGTATGAGAGCAACTGACTGTAAGTTATACACAGCGATGGGAATCCAAATTGGCAGAGGTGGGGAGAGCACTGGAAATCGAACCCCTGACCTTCAGATTAGGAGTCTGACCTAGAAAAAAATCAGAAACTCTAACCACTCTGCCACAGAGAACACCACAGCTTATTCATATTAGGAGTATAATATCAGGAAACATCCCTCCTACTCCTCAGTATCCCTCTAGTCATCGACTGCTGGAGTCCGCACTAATCAGCTGCGGTTCCAGCCTAGTCAAACCGCCACTCCCTGTACCGCCAACAATTATTATTCATATATATTTGTTGTTTGTTTAGCGAACCTCCATCACACACAAAATACACATCGGCGGCTATCAGCTATTGGTTTTTTTTCATTTTAATTGTGTTGTCATATATTTGTTGCCCAATTCGGTTCGATATAATATTAATTTGTCGATTTAGTGAATGTCTGTTGTCTGTGTCTGTGATGGTGAAGAGGATGGTGAAGAGGATTGTGAAGAGGATGGTAAAGAGGATGGTAAAGAGGATGGTCAATAGGATGGTGAAGAGAATGGCGAAGAGGATGGTGAAAACAATGATGCAAAGGATATTGAAGAGGATTGTGAAGAGGATGCTGAGAAGGATGCTGAGAAGGAACAGGGACTTTAGGAGCATTACATGGCATGGTGGGGTTGAGAACTGCGATTGAGGCCGGGAGAGGCGGGGAGAGGCGGGGAGGCGGCGGTGAGGCGGCGAGGAGAGGCGGGTAGAAGCGGGGAGGCGGGGAGAGGCGGGGAGGCGGCGCGCGGAGATATGTCTCAGTGGTGAGCCACACGTGCAGGACATCTACACTAATTGCTGACAGTACACGAGGAGCCAGCTTCCGGTTATTGAATGCGGGAGGCCGCGCTAGTTCGAGGCGACAAGAGCCCTTCATCCATTAACCGTCCTGAGGTGCAGGAGACGTCTTCCGAAGGTGTCTCTGTCGGTATTAAATGGGTATGTGCGCACTGTGCTAATTGGATCACATAGCGTCACGTCGGCGCCTCACGTGGTGGCCCCCACGTGCGGTGTCACGTGGGGGCGTCACGTCGGCGCGTCACGTGGGGGGGCGTCACGTTGGCGCGTTACGTGGGGGCAGACGATGTGAGAACAAGTCATGTGGGCATGTCATGTGGGCACATCACGTTGGCATGTCATGTGGATATGTCACGAGGGAAGATCACGTGGGCACGCTATGTGGGCGCGTCACGTGGGTACGTCACGTGGTCCTGTTATGTGGGTGCGCCACATGGGTACATCACGAGGGCACATTGCGTGGATGCATCACGTGGGTACATCACGTGAGGGAAAGTCATATGGGCATGTCAGGTGGAAACATCATGTGGGCACATGTCATGGGCCCGTCACTTGGGAGCGCCAACGAGGGCGCCTCCCATTTGCATGTCATGTGGATGCATCACCTGGTTATGTCACGTGGGCACGTGTCGTGGGTGCATCACGTGGGCATGTGTCGTGGGTGCATCAAATTAGCACGTCACGTGGGTGTGGCACGTGGGTGCATCACATGGGCACGTCTCGTGTTCTTGTTATGTGGGTATTGTCACGTCGGTGTGTCACATGGACACATCACATGGGGCCCAAGTCATCTGAGCGCGTCACGTGGGCAATTAAGGTGGCCGCATCGCGTGGGTACATGATGTGGGTGCGGCACGTAGGAACATCACGTGGGTGCGCCACGCAGGAACATCACGTGGGTGCGCCATGTGGGAAGATCACGTGGGTGCACCATATGGGCAGACTGCGCCACCGCTCAGGCCTGCCACCCTCGTGCAATGCTCTATTACGTGACTTCAACTCTAACAATATTGGTATGCTGTAAAATACATACAAGAAAATGCAAACAAATAACATAGGCTACTAACCATACCAACCAACTATCTATCTGCTACTGAAATGCAGGCAATCGAATAACTTATCAGCAGCTACTGTGTGGTAAGATAACACCAACACTACAACTGGTCAGCATTGAAAAAAAGCCTGGGTACCCAGGCTTATATGATATGGACAGTATAAATACAGCCTCAATGAAAAAAAACAAAAACAATATAGCTAAGTACTTCAGGAATACTGCAAAGTAAGCAACTTTAGCAAAGTTCTGATTCTTCTACGAAACATAACTCTGTGGCTAATTTCCTTCCTTCTATGCTGAATGGATGTCTACGTGGATCTTGTCATCATTTCATGAAGGATATATGCGCTTCCATTTAGTCAGACATATATATATATATAGATACATATATAAATATAGATACATATATATATGTAGATACATATATATATATATCTGAATGTGATGCACACTATCAGCATCATCCCCATTTACCGAGTCTGTAGTTGTGAGTTGCTGCCCTCAGATGTGAACATATGGCTGCCGCAGTCATACCTGCCCCTAATGTCCTCCTGCCTCCTTCCCATACACAAGTCCTGTCACTACTAATTTTATCTCGACCTTACAATCAGCTGCAAATCCACTAAGCAATTCTCACATGGGATCCCCTCCCCCTCGCTCTGCCTTTGTTTTTGAACATCAATATTACACGGGCATCATGAACAACTGGGCGATCCACTTAGATGTAATTGCTACAGATGAAGACAATTCAATTCACAAATTCCTGCAAGATTTTAAAGATGAGTCAGAATATTAATTCAAGGAGCTATTTTCAAGGTGGTGACTGTATAAGTGTAAAAGGCTCGTTGCTTAAAGTGAACTGCTAGAGTTCAAATTGAAGGCCTTGCCGATATTGCAGGCTCTCCTTCTTCCCACCAGAGGCGCTCATACCTCCCCCGGGCATCTGTCGCACAAATTGACTTAGGCCACGCTAACGTGGACGACATATAAGCACATCTCCACTCTTGGATGTTGGGTCGCATCTCCTCAAGAAGACCAAGAAAATATGATTTTTCATTTTTTTCCGTTGGTTGGTTGTTGGGGTTTTAGGTCCTGGCAACATCTAAGGTCATATCAGGAGTGGCACCAACTTGTCACAGTGCGCACTCATGGCAACTTTATAGTGCTGCCCCACTGGGAGCCCAGGCCACCAGCACCATGACCTGATATCCCACTCGGTCACATTATCCTGACTCTGAACCAACCAGTCCTTGCCCTATCCTAGTAATGCTGAGTGCCAGGGTAGGAAGCAATGAGTATCAATCTTTAATTCATTGGTTTGACTCGACCAGGGTGCGATGGATGCTCAACTCATTCAGCCATCACATCTCACTTTGGAAGTAACGGTGCCATCTGTACCCAGAAGTCCCTGCGTCATGTCTCCTGCACGCAGTAGGATAACTCAGCCTTCTCAGCTCCAGTGATGTGTGTTCTACTTAAAGCTGCATAGTCCGATGAAATATCAAATTTTCAAAACCAAACCAATTATCTAGATTTGATTTGACATATCTAACTTAGATAATGATGCATTTATTAAGCATTTGTTTCTGCATAGAAGGCAATGCTGAGTCAATTTAACCGAACCTCTTACTGCAGAAGTCTATGGTGTCAGAGTTTTGGCAAGCTTGCCGAAACTAATTTTCCATCTTTGCACTCAAAATATCTCAAAAGTTTACCATTTAAAATAAAAGTAACTTTGAAGTAAGGTAAAGTAGATACGAGTGATCCATCTAATATATTTATCTCAGAAAAAATACAGAAATTCAAAACCATCGGACTATGCAACTTTAAGTGCCTGCATGAAGAAGATGTTATTTTATGTCTGCCTGACTAATGTACCAACCACTGTTATTTTAAAGGTCCATAGTCTAATAGTTTTTGAGTTTCAGCCATTAAACAAAATATGTACCACTTGCTTTTTTGTAGTAGACCAGATGGGAAGGCCGAGTGGATTGAGCGTCCGTTTCCCGTTTTAGTAGATCGTGGGATTCGCATCCATGCCTTAAGAATTAATGTGGGGATGTCAGGGCGTGGGGTGGGGGTTGGAGGTTAGGGCTGAGGGAATGAAGCACATCATGTCTACGACCAACCATCCCGAATGAGTTGAGCGTCCGTCTCCTGATTGTGGGTTTGAACCCATGGGGATTCGAACCCTGGTACAGTAAAAACAATTACTTAAAAACACACACTTCTCGCCTCCTAGCCAGCCGCTTGGCATAATTAGGATAGGGCAAACACAGGTTGGGTCAGTGTCAGGATAATGTGACTGAGTAGGACATCGGGTCATGGTGCCGGTGGCTTGATTACCCAGTGGGGTAGCACTATAAAGTTACCATGAGGGCGCACTCTCACAAGTCGTTACCCGTCCTGATATGACCTTAGATGTTGCCAGGACGTAAAACTCCAAAAACAAAAACAAACAACCAACCCTTCACCACTGGCCACAATCAGTGAACAACACAATCAGTGAACAACACAATCAGGGAACAACACAATCAGTGAACAACACAATCAGAGCGTATAGGCTGACTTTCACAAGAAGACATTTTGCTCAGAGTAGACAGCCGTAATACCATTACTGGTGAACAGACTGGTCCACGTCGACCCGGAAGCGTGGTGATAAACCGGAAGTCACATGATGAACTTGTGGGCGGAGGACAGCGGATGCGTGGCCGCCTGGTGGGAGTTGTTAAAGCTGATTTGTGACTTGTTGCCAGCAGTGGCCATGCAGATCTGTCAGCGTGTTCAGGCCCCTTCATCTCCCGTGCGTCACTTCTAATACCCCTGTCACACTACGACGTAATGAGCCAACGTGAGCCTAACGTGGTGATATTTCGTCATTACGTTGATGTACGTTGGATTACGTTATGATGACGTCATAATGACGTTAGAGTGACGTCGAGCTACGTCACATTACGTCGTGTTACGTCAAGTTACGTCGAGGTTTTGGACATGTTCAAAAGTTTCGACGTAGGTTGAATGTAAGGGTTTACGTTCGCCGTATGTTCTGTTCACGTTCAGCGAACGTCAATGACGTTAAACGGACGTTATTCCAACGCTCCTCACTACGTTCAACTACGTTCCACTACGTTGACCTCCATTAAACCAAGTGCAAATGCCCACGGGGCGTAATGGGATCGTCAGGACAACGTCAGGAGAACGTCAGGAGAACGTGCATTCAACGTACGTTCAACGTCTCATGACTTAGCTAACGTCACGTAACGTCCGTCAGCGTCATTACGTTGACCTCTCTCGTCGAACGACGGTATCACTACGCTTTACCGACGTTACTCTCTCATCCACTACGCTGCATCCACATTCAACTTGTGCCCAAATTTGCATACTACGCCGAGAAGTTCAACGTTCTTCACGTTCTCCCTACGTTGACGTCGTTACGTCGTAGTGTGACAGCCCCATAACGTCCGCCAGCACTAAATTATACTCGTCCCGCCTAGCCGTATCGTCTAGCAGCCTTATAGTCGGTTCTCTGCTGTGTGTGTACTAGTGCTCTATATGCGGCTATATATGGCCATATGCTCTATGTATAAATAGGCGGGGTTCTACCTACCTTGTATTTTATGATTTATTATTGATTTATTCCCTACTTCTATATTCGCTGCGGTCCTAACATGTTGCTCCGCTGCTACGGCGCTGCCGCCGCTTTTCATTCATTCGCGCTGGCGCTCAGCTCGCTACTACACACATATTTAGCTTTATATATATATATATATATATGCTGTGGAAGAATTATACAAGTATAATAATGTGCAATATCCCTCCTTTTTCCCAGCACTCCCTCACTCATTGACTGCTGGAGTCTGGACTAGTCATCTACTGCTCCAGCCTTCTCATCCTCAGCTCAGATGGTGGCGCCACCACCCGGTTCACACTGTAAAGGCCCTGTCACATTACAACATATCTCGCAAGAATGCGGCCAACGGGTGAAATCACTTTTTTAAGTCGAGAAGCGTAGAACTTTTTGGTGCGGGGTCAAAGTAGGATGTATATATACCGTATACATAGCGTATGGCCAATGTATGACCAATCTATGGCTAACATGCTTCCAGGCGAAAAACGCTCAAATTATGCTCATGGTACGATCACAGAATGCCAGTGAACGGTATATACGTTATTCAATCACCAGAACTATGCCTCATACGTTACATACCTCAAGACATGCTGGAGAAATGCTAAATGTACCAAAACAGTGGTGCATCCATGCCAAGATATGCAAACCACATCCACAAAACAAGGCAGGGAAAAAGAGCGGCATGGTATGGCATTGGCATGGCGGATGGTATACACTACAATGAGGAATATGCCAGATATGTCAGTGCCAGGCTGTCAAAAAGCATTAAGGTGAACTGGAAAGAGCACCAGGGCTCCAAAACATAAGTATCACAAACTTTTATAAATTTCACTAACCAAACCCTAAATCATAAGTCTAATCAGGTACAACTAATACATGCTGTAATGTTCATGCCTTCCTCCATGCACACAGGTAAAAGTAAAAATAATGGAGGTACGCATGACTATCTATCAAAAGGGGTCATGTGTGCTGTATGCACCAGCACATACACCCCGAATCCATCAATCACTAAGCTAAAATCAAATCAAAACAAAATCAAAAACTTGCGAAATCAAGCAACCATTATCCTAAAAATATTATTTAAAGTAAGTAAAATAAATATGGTAAAAGAGATTGAATGCAAACTTGGAAGGGGTACACACTTCGCCCACCTAAACTGCAGGAGTGCATCCAACAAAATGGACATAATAAAAAGTCATCTAAAAAAAGACAATCTAGATGTACTAATGTTATCAGAGACATGGTTCACTGACAAACACCAAAACAACGCCCTCAATATAGACAGACGCATATAGGCTTGTACGTAATGACAGACAACACATTAATGCAATGGACCAAACAAAGAAGGGTGGAGGTGTTGCCATTTACTGCAAAGCCACCAAAAACCTAGACACTGAAAGGCTAAAACCAACAAATTTCTCAAATGAGCACATAGAACTATTATGGTGGCTAATACAAAATTAAAAACAAGCAAATATAGCCATAGCGAGCCTATATAGGCTACCGTCAGGTGAAATTGCAGTATTCCTTGAAGAACTAGAAAAGAACATAGACACTGTAAAAAAATCAACAAATGCAGAAATCTTTGTGCTATGGGCCTTCAATGTGAATTACAGCAGCAATGAACAAAATAAACTAATGCTGCAAACCACCATCAACATCTTAGGCCTGCAGCAGCTCATCATTGAAAGCACAAGGCTAAGCAACAATAGCTCAACAATAGATCTAATACTAACCAACTCAAACCATGCCACAAAATGGGGCACTAGAAGCTGGGGTATAAGCGACCACAAACTAGTATATGTAACCAGGAAAAAGCTCAAAAGCACAAATCACTATGAATACAAAATTGGCAAGTCCCTAAAAAACTACTCAGAAGATACATTAAAAAATCATCTGCACCAAAACATAAACAACATCACACAAAACAGAGATGATGTTGATATCTATCCAAGACCCTTGGGTAGACAAAGACCTGCTAACACTCATCAGAACCAAAAGTAAACTGGGTGATAAAGCAAAGCACACAGAAACAATAGAAGACAAACTGGCCTACCATATCGCCAGAAGCAACTCTCTCAAAGCTGTGAGAACAGCAAAAAAGAAATACATAATAAAGCAGGACAAAGACTGGGGAAGCAACACAAACAGATTCTGGAAAATGTAAACCTGTTATTCCCAAAAAAAATAAAGAAGAGCATACAAACTTGCAAGATAACGAAGGGGCATTGCTCACAGACAAAGATGCAGCAAACAAACTGAACACACACTTTGCCACAATAGGGCAAAAGGTGGGAAAACATATCAGGAACTGTGCAGAACGAAATCCCCACCTGCAAAACATATATAATAGAATTATTAAATGACATAGACACAAATAAACCAAGTGGAATAGATGAAATACCAACCAAAATACTGAAAGAGGCACTTCAAGTCATCCCGGCCACTATAGTAGACCTATTCAACATCTCCTTTGAGCAGGGGTGTTTTATCTCAGCCTCTAAAACGGCAACCATCACCCCCATTCACAAAAGTGGAGACAAACAAAACATGTGAAACTACAGGCCAATATCACTTCTTCAAACCCCAGGCAAGCTCATTGAAAAAGTGTGACATAGACACATAAGTGAACACCTGGAAAAAATGATATACTAAATGAGAGACAAGGGGGCTTCAGGAAACTGCACCCCACATCAAAAACAATAGCTAACCTAATAAATAACATAGGGGCATCAATGAACCAAAAACAATTAGTTGGAGCAGCCTTCATTGACTTCAGCAAAGCATTTGACACAGTAGCCCATACAATACTACTGGAAAAACTAAAAACCATGGGCATAAAATCCAACACTATGGATTGGATAAAATGCTACCTGTCACCAGGCAACAGAAAACTAAAATAAAGAATACACTATCAGACAACCAACCTGTCACATGTGGTGTACCCCAAGGGTCAGTGTTAGGGCCACTACTCTTTATAATCTATATAAACGATCTTGAAAAATGGTTGCAAACTGAATGCCTCCAACTATATGCAGATGACACAGTCATATACGCAAATGGCACCACAGAAGAGGAGGTAATAACTAAACTAAATAAACTCCCACTAAAACTACTAGATGAGTGGTGTGAGTCCAACAAAATAACCATCAACACAAGCAAATCAAAAACAGTACTCTTCTCGCATAAACAAATGCCAGAAAGAAAGCTACACTGTAAATTAGGAAAAACAAACATTAGAAAATGAAGACCATGACAAAAACCTAGGCCTTGAGTTGGACAGCCAACTAAACTACAATCTATGTATAAATAAAATTATCCAAAAAGTCAACCACAAACTGTGGCTATTTGCAAAGCTAAGAGACTACATGACACAAAAAAATGTCAAGGCTATGGCGCTCCCCTATTTTGAATATGGAGATGCAAACTACATGGGTGCGAGAAAAGAACTACTAAACAAACTGCAAATACTGCAGAACAGAGCCCTAAAAATCTGTCTAAGAGTAGACAAGCTGCACCCCACCTATGACATACACAAAAGAACCAAAGTGAAATTACTAGAAAATAGGAGAATAATTCATTTGAAAACATTAGCATATAGCTATAGTCAAAACAATAAACTCCTAACAAAACCACAAAGGGCTACTAGAGCAAATAATGTGCCACTTCTAAAGCAGACCAGAAGCCAAATAAAAGCTCATGAGAGAAGCACGCTGGAAATGGCTGCCAAGGTGTGGAATGCCCAAATGGTAAACATATGACAAATTCCTGACCTAAAAACTTACAAAAAATATCTGTGCAAAATAAGGCTAGGAAACCCTGACTAAGCTGCACTTCAAAGGGGCATGTGATATGTCACGGCCCAGCAGCGGGATGCAAGGTAACCCTGCCAAAAGTAGCCAGATAACATGCCACACAGCTATGTATAACCCTATGATATGTAAATAGGAGTAGGCTAGTCTAGTAATAAGAGTAGAAACAAAATAAAATACATATATGCCAAGAAAATCCAAAAATCCTGACATAGGCTACTAACCATACCAACCAATTATCTATCTGCTACTGAAATGCAGGCAATCAAATACCTTATCAGCAGCTACTGTCTGGTAAGATAACACCAACACGACAACTGGCCAGCATGGAAAACAAGCCTGGATACCCGGGTTTCTATGTTATGGACAGTATAAATACAGCCTAAATATAAAAGAAAAGTAAAAAAATAAGCACACTCTCAGCAATTCCCAGAGCAGGTCTGTGAATAATAATCATTCTTCCGCTAATTTCCAGAGCAAAGCAGCTGTGTGAATAGCCTCATCCGTATTTCCCGTGATCCTCGTTCTGCCATTATACACAAAGTCAATCCATCATGTGTCATATAACTGAGACATAGATATTTCCGATAGCGACTCACATCTATGTCCTAGTTATATGGCACGGAGTGGCCTGATTTTGTGTATTGTGGCGGAACGAGAATCACTGGAAACACTGGCCATATGCCAGTTTCACACACCGCCTTGCATGAAATATGCATATATGAAGAGACCGTTAATGCCAATGCTTAGAACTATGTACAGTATCCCTGGTAGAAAACTGTACATTTGGGAAGTATATTTATATCAAAGTTGCACAGTGCGATGGCTTTGAATTTATGTAACATTCTGAGGTAAATAAACGAGGTTGATCATAATAATCTACATTACTATAGTTTGAAGTTAAAATTACTAACTTCAGATATATTTGAAGTGTAAGCATGCACAATTAATTGTGGCATGCTCATCAAAACTCAACCCCCAATAGCTGATGTATATTTTATGCATATGCAGGTTTTGCAATACCTCAGGGAGTTTGATGCACCTGCCCTGCAGAGTTGTAAACTACTGCCTTGTGGTAAAGGTTCTTGACAGAACCGAAGACTAAGAGAGCAAACCCTGAACAGAAAACCATGTCAAAGTGGCAGCATCAGGGGTGGTTGATGTATGGAACTCCCAAAATCTCCTGATCAGCCACTGCAGGGACAAATAGTTTTGCGCCTGTCTTGATATGCTCTTGCCAGTGTGAAACCTCTATTTGCTCCCCGAGAGAGTGCTGCTGGTAACTTGCAAAAGCCAGCAGCACTTCAACACTTTTGCAGGCAGCTTTCATGAAATGTAAATGGAGAGCAGCAGTCAAGTAATGAAAGCAGTCTTTGTCGCATCACGACCAACAGCATGATGATGATGATGATTTTATGTGCTAGGGGGGTAGTTAAGCAAACACAATCTTGTCAAAATTCCAACCCCATAGCCTTCAACGGTAACATGCTATATTATAGTAATATAATGGTCCCTTCTATGCAGCAACAAATGCTTAATAAATGCACCAGCACCAAAGTTGTGTATGTAGATTCAAATCTAGATGAGTTAATTGGATACTTGCATTGGAATATGCAGCATTAAGATAATCCAAGCTTTTGTTTATCAGTATCCATGGCTTAACTATTCGCAATTAAAGTAGCTGCTCATCCGCATGCTAAAGGTATACTTTGCATAGGCTCACATCTGGTTTGTTTTATTTAACAACGCCTCTAGAGCACATTGATTTGGACGTCAAACACGTGGTGATTGTGAGATATTTCTTTTGGAGCAAACCCGCTGCCACCACATAGGGTACTCTTTCTATATAAGTATATATACTTTCCCACATACAGCACATACCACAGCCTTTGATGAACCAGTTGTGGACCACTGGTTGGAACGGAAAATAGCCCAAACTGCAAATGTGTCCTCTGAGTAGGATCGATCGGATGACCGACACCTTCACAGGTGGACACTACCCTCTGAGTTACGTCCCGCTCCACCTGGTGGGGGGCATTGTTTTGTTCTCAATCTGGATGTTCTCCTCTAGATATTATACAGTGTAGTACATACTATCAGGCGTAACAAACGGATCTGAGGTTGACTTTAAAGTTGCATGGTCCGATGAAACATATTTTTTTCAAAACCAAAACAATTACTTATATTTGATTCTATATATCCAACTTAGGTACTGGTGCATTAACTAATGCTTTGGTACAGCATATACAGAATAATCAGTGAATTTATTACCCCACCCCTTTGGACACCTACTTCGAGACATCCCTTAGGTAGAGAGGGAACTGACCAATTAGGTCGTATCTCATGACCTAATTAGTCTGGCCCTCATTCCAGTGCCATATATGGCTTTAGTCAGGTTCCAGGACATAAGGTCATTCCTCATCACGTGACCATCGTGAGATGTCAATCTGGACCAGAACAACTGGACTTTTGGCAAACTTGTCAAAATTATCTTAGGTTCTTTCAGCTCATATTGCTCCAAAATTAGGCATTTTTTTAATCAATGTGACTCCAGAATAATGTATATTAAGTTATAATGGTCAACCTGATACATTTCTCTAAAAAATGAGGGAAAAATTCGAAAGCCATCGGACTATGCAACTTTAAGCTGGAGTAGTAGATGACTAGATCAAGGCTCCTCCAGTTGATGACTGAGGGAGGAGTTATGGCTAAGGAGCAGATGCAAGCTTCTAGCCTTATTATACTCGTATAATGGCTTATACAGCATGTTATCTGCACTACATGACAAGACAAGACAAGGCAATAGTGGTACAGGCAAGGACCTGGTGGCCAGACTGCAGTCAGCCTACTTACAAACAACTGTGTGCCATGCTGCTCCAACCGCGCATAACGTTCCAGAACAATGTGGCAAGCAACCGTCGCAATTCCGTGTATATAATACAGTATAACCCCATTAAACCAAACTTGAAGGGACCCTAGAAATTTGCTTGGGTTAACCAAACATTGGTTTCACCGAGCTTTGACTTTGACTTGGCTTTGGCAAAAACGGGGGCGCATTATGAATGCACAATGTATGTGGACACTATGTTTATTGGTGTTTTTTTTATGTATATACAGTTTAACCCCCATTAAACCAACCTTGGTTAAATCAAACGATCGGTTAATCCAAACTTTCGGTGACCTGGCAAAATACTACCATTTATCATATAAAAAAGTCTTAGATGACTTTAAAACCACATGAAAGTTTGGTTTAACTGTACCGGAAGTGGCCTGGGGCCGACAATTTTGTTTGGATACTTTGGATTAATCAGCTTTGGTTTAACCAACTTTTTGATATGATAAATGGTAGTATTTTGCCGGGCCGCCGAAAAAGGTTTGGATTAACCGATCGTTTGGTTTAACCAAGCTTGGTATAACGGGGTTGTACTGTACTCGTATAGATTGTTGCACATTTATACATATACATATATAATCGAGATACATGGCAAATAAAAGAAAGGTAACTGTTAACACATCAGAGGCCATCTCTTTTTTTAATGCTGACAGGTCACGTGAGATGAGTCGCCGTTTGGATTGGTCGCTGCACACACGTGGCGGTCACGTGACGACCTATTCACCCCTCCGTCAATGACGGTGACAGCGTTGCACCTCCCCACTCCGCGCGAATCGATTCTCCTATGGCTAATGCACTCAGCGGGCGGGTGTGGGTGGGTTGTGGGGGTGTAGTGGTGTGGGAGTGTGGGTGTGTGGGGGTGTAGGGGTGTGGGGGTGTGGGTGGGGGGTTAGGGCTGAGGGAATGAGGCACATCACGGCTACGACCAGCCATTCCGAATGAGTTGAGCGTCCGTCTCCTGATTGTGGGATTCGAACCCATGGGAATTCGAACCCAGGGTCCAGTCAAGACAATCACTTAAAAAAATATACTTGTCACTTCCTAGCCAGGCGCTTGACATTATTAGGATAGGACAAGGACTGGTTGGCTCAGTGTCAGTATAATGTGACTGTGTGGGGATATTAGGTCATAGTGCTGGTGGCCTGGTCTCCATAGTGGGGCAGCCCTATAAAATCACAAGTCGGCACCCGTCCTAATATGACTTTAGATCTTGCCAGGAAGTTAAACTTCAACAACCAACCAACCAACCATCATGCCTACTCCAAGTGTATCCACACCGGGAGTAATGATAGCAGACAAATAGTAGGGTCAACTTAGACCAAATATCAGAAATTTGCTGATTATTATTTGAGTGATTAACAGTTAAGGGGCTGTCACATTAGGGTTTTTTGCGGGAGCGTATGGCGGCGTAGGCGCGTTACGTCATATACGTCGGCATACACCATATACGCTACTCATACGCTACGCATACGCTACTCATACGCTACTCATACACCGCCAGATGCCGCCAGATGCCGGCTTATGTGAAGCGTATGAGGCATACGCCGCCATACGCCTTCATAAATCCATCCGTCCAAATTTCTTTTTGCATGCTCAAAAAAACTCGACCTATGAGGGCGTATGGCCCATACTGTCAAAAAATGTCACAGCACGCTCCCATACGCTCCTCATACGCTCCTCGTACGCTCCTCGTAGGTTCCACATACGCTCAAAACCACCCGAAAGGTCACCAAATGTCATCATAGGCCGGCATGCGCAGGACCTACGTAGGTTTTCAATACGCTCCCGCCATACACCGTAATGTGACAGGGCCTTTACATCTATGACCCGCTGAGTGCAACCCCCGTTCAGCGCTGATTCGCTATAGCACCAAATTTGCCAGCCTAGTAGTCAATAGGGAGATCAAGTCAAAGCTACCAATTAACATTTACATGGGATCTCGTGGGGATATGTCAGGAGAGAAGACGGGAGGAGAGGGGAGGGGAGGAGAGGAGACGGAATGGAGGGGAGGGGCGGGGAGGAGATATTAGGAGCGGGGAGGGAGGGGAGGGGAGGAGAAGAGGGGGGGAGAGGGGAAAGGTTGAGAGGAGAGGGCAGGGGTGGGGAGGAGAGGGGAGGAGAGGAGAGGAGAGAGGCGAAGAGGAGCGAGAAGGATAGGGAAAGAGAGGGGAGGAGAGGGGAAGACATGAGAGAGGAGGAAAGGGGAAAGGAGGGGAGAAGAGGGTGGAGGAAGGGTGGGGAGGAGAGGGAGGAGAGAGGAGGAGAGGGGCAGGATGGGGAGGAGAGGGGCGAGGAGGAGTGAGGAGGGAAGGGATGAGAGAGGACGAGAGGCGAGGAGAGGGAAGGGAAGTGGAGGGGAGGGGAGAGGGAAATCATAGCTGTGTTCTTTCTGCTGCTCTCGCACATGTACAGGCAGGGATCGTCTAACTATAACACAATCGACCGTTGAGGCTGATTTACCAACTCATCAATTTTATTCACAACTCCTTTACAACAGTTTCAAGGTTATTATTGCCGGAAGTGATAGTGAGGATAAGCTCTCACTACCTATAAAGTACTTTCTCATGTCTATCAGAACAGCACACCATCGGGACAAGGTGAGAACCATTGCATCCAACCCTCGACTAGAGGACGGAACTATTGATTGATTGATTACAACAGTAAAATTAGTTCTGAAGAATGCTGACATTTTTATCCTATATTTATTGTACTATTTTACAAGAGTGCACGCCTCGTTATGCCTTGTTATATTTGTGTGACGAGGGACCCACCAGCCTTAACTTCAGATGGATGACCTAAATGGCGTGCGCAGAAAAAGAAATCAGCAACGCAAATGTTGTTGGCTTGTTAATTTTTGTTTTTAAGGAAAAGAGAAATTGGAAAAAATGAACCTATCACATCCTTGATGGAGATCTAGCGAGACTGGGCGGGGAATGATTGGTTAAAAGGGTCGGCAATTGGAGCCATCACGCAACAGAGTTAGTGTTTTGCATGCGGTGTAATAGCGGCTGGGGTGCTGGTGGACATAATTGATTAGGGTGTGGCCAAGGCGGACCGCCCCCGTTAGGTTGTAGAGTGGGTTATTCTCTAAATCTGGCCACCACATATTTGGTTTCCACGTTATGATGCTGATGATTGATTCTTTCTTCTATTGATAGCGAGTCAAATAATTATTGTTGGCTTTGCGTATTGAATATGGTAGCGATACTTAATCTATCCCATAAAAGATATCAAAAGCATACTTGCATTATTTTGTGCTAAGTGAAAATTTACATATCTTCACCATGCATTTATACAAGCTTTTTAAAAGCTGTTTAAATACTGTTTCTTGTAAGATATAACCTCGTTAGCTTAACTGTAATCAAGACAATCCTGTCTGACTTTGTTGTGTATGTTAAAATGATGTCCTGGATGTGTCTTTGATTTTCATGTTACACAAGCGCTATTACCATATCACTCAATTTGTATGCACTCTAAATCAGAAAGTGAAATATTGTTTTCTTCCAACTCTGATATTTCCAAAACATACAAACCTTCATAGGAATACGGATTCTGCTATTATTTGGAATGCTTACTTCTATTATTGGAAGGTTTTCACTTTTGGTTTCCATATAAAGGCCTGGTCTCATACATGTTAGTGGACGTAGTTGAACGTAGTGGAGGCTAACATAGTTCAATGTAGTTCAACATAGTTCAAGGTAGTGCAACGTACCGGCAACCATACTTCTCCATGATGAGAATATGATAAGAATGTGTGTGGGCCGTGAGTTCTGGTTTAAGCTTTGGACATGTTCAAAAGAGAGGGACGGAGCCTTTGTGATGATAACATATTCTAGCATACTCTAGCATACTCTAGTGTACTTCTTAATGTACTCTAGTGTACTCTAGTGTACTCTAGCATACCCTAGAGTACTTTGACCCGCACAAAACCTTGGCCGTTCTGCCGTGGTCACATAGCCATTAGTGGACGAAGTTGAACGTCGTTGAATGTGGTGGAGGGTAACGTAATTCAATGTAGTTCAATGTAGTTCAATGTAGTTGGACTTACCGGGATCAATACCGTATGTACGGGATCCGTAACATTACATGTTTATCCGTACTATCAGCTGGGTGATCAACCAAAATCTGCCATAACTTCACGTAGTTTAATGTAGTGATAGCACGTTTCACCCGCGTTAATCTCTCCTACGTTCAACTACGTTCAACTATGTTCAACTACGTTCACTAAGGTGTATGTGACCGGGGCTTTACGCTTTAGTGCCAAGTTTCAGAGGATGGCCCAGGTTTATTTGTGGGTGGTGTAGCTCCCAACACAGAGATGCGCATTGCAGGTTGCTTACCACTCAGGCTGCGTTGGTGATGTTGGCTAGCTAACATCCCTAATTCATTCACGAGACACCAGGGTGGCGTATCGGTCACTAGCATGCCTCTCCTAGTGCGCCTGCCCGCCAGTGGACTAAGACGTGCGGAAAATTCCCACCCACCCACCCTTATCGAGGAGGGGTTGAGCGCTGCCGAGGTGATCCGACCTGATTGATTACTGTTATGATAGATTACAATACTATGTTTGTATTCCAGATTTGAACCTACAAGAAACTCTAAAACTGACTGTAATACTGTCTCGCAAGACTAAGAGGCCACGGTGCCTATGTACGATATATACACGATGTTTGATTAACATCACTAGACTTTGATGCATACTTTGATCATGAAAGAGGGCCACTGTCGCCACCCCGAGATTGCTGCTCCTTGAGCCTTTTTAATTGTTTTCAGATAATAAATCTGATTCCAAATATACATATATCGTGTTGTGTCTCGTGTAGTGAATTATGTTCAAGGCCCAGTCGACAGTTTGCGATCGCTTAATGTCTATGCGGGTGTCGGCGACCCAAACTGTATCCTATCCAGAATATCAACTACATGGAAGAATCTAATAGTAAGAAACCCCACATTGTGCTTCCTTCCTTCAAAAATTAAATATATATGTGATGTATAAACATTATGCGAGTATAAAGGCCCGGAAGGGAATTATTATTATTAATTGTTCTATTCATTATCTACCAACCACTATTCTCTATGTATTCACTCCTTATCCTACATCCAGTGGCGCCTCCTTCGGCCCCCTCGCTAACTACGGGCGTTCCGATTGTCATTCGTGCCGGGAATTGTTCTTTTCTTTTTAGGCTAGGGCAACATATTCCCTAAGCCATAGAATACATTAAAGTTGCATAGTCCGATGGTTTTGAATTTCTGTATTTTTTCTGAGATAAATATATTAGATCAATCATGGGTATATACTTTACATTAGTTCAAAGTTACTTTTATTTTAAATGGTAAACTTTTGGAATATTTTGAGTGCAAACATAGAATATTTTGAGTGCAAACATAGACTTCTGGGCCTGTATGCAGGAACCGGTGCTATTCGGTGGTAGCGAGGCCAAACGGTGGTAGTCGGGAATTTCGCGAGTAGCGGCGAAAAGCGGCATGCACGAGTCGGTGATAGGCCTAACTCCAAAGGCTTAATCGGTGTTACCTTACCTCTGATAGATAGGAGGTATAGCGAGTGCATTAGGCCCAAATCTATTCAATGCGACCATATTTAACAGAATTACATACGCAATAAGTGAAATTTTATCAATTTAACCCTAAATTCGAAGCGTTATTAAGGCTACCGGCGCATTGGCGGCGATATTAATAGTTATATTTTCTAATCGACGAAGGTACAGTAAACAAACCGCTGCCAGTATGGAAAGCGATGTCGATGCGTCGGCTGGCGGCGATTTGTTTACTTTACGTTCGTCGATTCGAAAATATAGCTATTAGTATTACCGCCAATGCGGCAGTAAGCCTTAATAACGCTTCGAATTTAGGGTTAAATTGATAAAATTTCACTTATTGCGTATGTAATTCTGTTAAATATGGTCGCATTGAATATATTTAAGCCTAATATATGGGTACAGATGCAGAGGGATTTCCCAAATCTATAAATAAATTCACGGGTAGCTATAATCAAAGTGTTACGCGCTCCTGCATACGACTTGACACAGTTCTCGACGTCGGTGATAGCTACCCGGTAATAGGCTGTAACACCAAAACCCGCAACCACCGACTCCTGCATACAGGCCCAGCAGTAACAGGTTCTGTTAAATTGACTCAGTATTGCCTTCTACGCAGAAACAAATGCTTAATAAGTGCATCATTATCTAAGTTAGATATGTAAAATCAAATCTAGATAATTGGTTTGGTTTTGAAAATTTGATATTTCATCGGACAATGCAGATTTAAGCTCGACCCACTTCTTATTGTCTTGCTCCTTTTGTACTGTAGCCGGCCTTTATATATATATTATTATCCGTTGTTGTTGAGTGGGAGTGAAGCATTCAAGGAACGGTGGTAGTACGGGAGATAGCATCCAGGTGACGCCAGGAGTAAGATTCGCCGGGACGGGCGGTGCGGCGAAATAGAAATAGAGATGAGTTGCGTTATTTATATTGACATTGTTTTACAGAAACCAACACATCCCATATATAATGCATTACCCAATATGAAATTAAATAGACTTTACTTGATAAAGCACAACAAATACTATTTTACAGAGATCAACTAAAATGGATTTCTTTTCAGTTTGTCTGACTGAAGTCTTCATATATCGTAAATAACTGTCTTGCAACATGGCCAGAAGACCAGTGCCACGGCGCTGATGACAGACTTCATTCAATAAATAAATTATATTTATTTTTAAAAAGACAAATGGATAGGAATAAAAATGCAGTGGATGAGATGGAATAAAATAAATGGATATAGTTGAAAGGAGGGGTCGGTCTGCAGGTGTTGTGTGCGCCGTTGTATGTATTTAGAGGGTTTGTGCAGTGTGTGGGTGTGGGTATGGGTCTGGGTGTGAGTGTGGGTGTGAGGGGTGGGGGTGAGGAGGGGGGACCAGGCCTCACTTTAAGTGGACACTGAATCACCAAATCGGTGCAACAGGTACCCGCCACATCACTTACAAGTTACAGGCCTCCGTCCGACGGGGGATACGGCCGTCGGCGTGTCAGCGACCCAGGTGCCGGGTACTGAGGAGGCAGGAGACGGGCTGCTGTGTGTTTGTAACATCCTGTCAACATCTAAGGAGATATCAGGACGGGTACTGAGTTGCTTTTTTTTAATTCTTTCTTTGTTGGAATTGTACATCCTGGCAACATCTAAGGTCATATCAGGATGGGTACTGACTTGCTTTTTTTGTTTGTTTCTTTGTTGGAATTTTACGTCCTGGCAACATCTAAGGTCATATCAGGACGGGTACTGACTTGCTTTTTTTGTTTGTTTCTTTGTTGGAGTTGTATGTCCTGGCAACGTCTAAGGTAATATCAGGACGGGTACTGACTTGCTTTTTATGTTTGTTTCTTTGTTGGAATTTTACGCCCTGGCAACATCTAAGGTCATATCAGGACTGGTATTGTCTTGCTATTTTTGTTTGTTCCTTTGTTGGAATTTTACAGCCTGGCAACATCTAAGGTCATACCAGGATGGGTACTGACTTGCTTTTTTTTGTTTGTTTCTTTGTTGGAATTTTACGTCCTAGCAAGAGCTAAGGTCATATCAGGACGGGTATTGTCTTGCATTTTTTGTTTGTTTCATTGTTGGAATGTTACAGCCTGGCAACATCTAAGGTCATATCAGGACGGGTACTGACTTGCTTTTTTTTGTTGTTTCTTTGTTAGAATTTTATGTCCTGGCAACATCTAAGGTCATATCAGGACGGGTATTGTCTTGCTTTTTTGTTGTTGTTTTGTTGTTGGAATGTTGCGTCCTGGCAACATGTAAGGTAATAAATATCAGGACGGGTTCTGACTTGCTTTTTGTGTTTGTTTCGTTGTTGGAATGTTACGTCCTGGCAACATCTAAGGTCATATCAGGACGGGTACTAATTTGCTCTTTTTGTTTGTTTCTTTGTTGGAATTTTATGTCCTGGCAACATCTAAGGTCATATCAGGACGGGTACTGACTTGCTTTTGTTGTTTGTTTCTTTGTTGGAATTTTACGTCCTGGGAACATGTAAGGTTATATCAAGACGTGGTAGAGACTTGTTGCAGTGCACACTCATGGCGACTTCATAGTGCTGCCCCAATCGGAGATCAGGCTGCCGGCAGCATAATTTGATATCCCACTCAGTCATATTATCTTGCCCAGCCCTTGCCCTATCTTAATAATGGCAATCGAGCACCAAATATATAGCAACAAGTATCAATTTCGTAAGTGATCGGTTTGACTCGGCTGGAACCTTCCGCATAGGAAATCTGTGCTCTCGTCGATTCGATCACCGCGTCCAGTAAGAGTGGGGGGGGGGGGGGGGGGGGAAGCAGTAGGTGAATAAAGCGATGAGGTTAAACCATGAGCAGATAGAGCCCATCACAGAGTCAGTGGAACTAGTGGTAGCAAACGACTTAAGCTAAGATTCCATATACGTCGCATGCAGCATGCCATTCGCATTCGCATTCGCATTCACATTCACATTCACATTCGCATTCGCACTCGCATTCGCATTAGCACCAATCAGTCCATTGAGCAATCCACTTTGCCGTCTACACATTCACATTCGCAACCAGACATATGGAAGCACCACAGTGTGTTTATATGTCTTTGCATTTTTTGTCGCATTCATATTCACATACCGCATACCGCATATATGGAATCTCACCTTAAGCCATCCGCCACTACTAGTTCCACCGACTCTGTGCAAAGCTCTATCCGCTTGTGTATTTCCTCATCGCTTTATGGAATGATATGGAATCTTAGATTAAAGCTGCACAGTCCGATGAAGCATCAAACTTTCAAAACCTAAATAATTATCTCAATTTGATCCTACATATCTAATTTAAATACTGGTACACTTGTTAAACATTTGTCACCACATAGAAGGGAATACAGAGGCAATTTAATAGAACCTATTACTGCAGAAACATATGGTGTCAGAGTTTTGGCAAGGTTGCCAAAACTAATTTTGCTTGTTTGCACTTCAAAGATCTCAAAAGTTAGATAATTAAAATAAAAGTTAATTCAACTGAAAGTAGGGTAGATTATAACGCTCACCCTAATATGTTTATCTCAGAAAATGACAGAAACTCAAAACCCATCGGACTATGCAACTTTAAGGCTGGTGGGTGAATCCCGGGGGAACAGGTGAGAGAATGCCTTGAGCCTTCCGGGTACTGACAGAAAAGGAGCTGGCAAATTCCATCATAGAGGACTGCCAAGTATTTGAAGAAGGTCAAAGTATCAACAGGTAAGCCACGCAGGCGCACACCCGCCGCATGCTGCCGTCCTCCCAGTCGGCACACACACCCAGCAGCCAATCAGGCACACGCACCTGTACTGGGAAAGCCTCCCCATGCATCACTCTGAAATCATGGACCACGCAGACATCATGTGATCAATATCTGACATGTGAATTTTAAAACAGAACTGACAGGATAATATACGATTGCTGATTGATTCGCGTGTCAATTTGCGGGCATTATCTCGCAATGCATTGTTTAAATATCTCTATATGTACATATTTATATATGTACATATGGAGATGTAGGCATGTTCTCTTGGTTAAACAGTTGCTATATTATATGTATAAATGTATATATGAATGTGAAAGATGTGTGATGATGGTGATGATGATGATGATGATGATGATGCTGATGATGATGATATTTGTTCATAGCAATTTCATATTGATGCATATTCATATTTACCTATCTCATGTATAATATAATTGTATGTGCTTACATGTGAAACACCAACCAGCAGCCGGTCTGATCAAACCCACCACAAGGTGGCACTGCAAAATTTACATTACCATGGGAGAGATAGGGAGTGAGCCATCTTTGTATTATAGGGTCTTTGTGCAGTAGCAGCTTCTTTCAGCTGCCTTAGTATTCCCTCCTGTGTGGTAACAAATGTTTAATAAGTGCACCAGTATCTAAGTTAGATATGTATAATCAAATCTAGATAATTGTTTTAGTTTTGAAAATTTGATGTTTTCATCGGACTACGTATGCAGTTTTAAGCTCCATCAGCAAATACGCGTAGTTTCCGCCGGGCTTTACAAGTAGGTCTGTCTACACGCAGGTGCCAATTTGACACTTCCCACGCGATCTCTCACATGCAGACAAACGCAGAAAGATATAGCAGCACATGAAAGGGGCACCGCCTCACAAATACACGCCGGCACCCGGCCGTAAAAAGGGCGGCAGGCACCGGCCAGGGAACAGGCTGGGGCGCCATTTTGATTGAAGACTACAACGGGACGAGCACGGGGACGCGGCACATGAGATGTGAGGAGATGTGAGGAGATGTGAGGAGATGTGAGGAGATGGTAGGAGATGTGAGGAGATGAGCGGATATGGTGAGGAGATGTGAGGAGATGTGAGGAGATGTGAGAAGAAGTGAGGAGATGTGAGAAGATGTGAGGAGATGTGAGGAGATGTGAGGAGATGTGAGGATATGGTGAGGAGATGTGAGGAGATGTGAGGAGATGTGAGGAGATGTGAGGAGATGTGAGGAGATGTGAGAAGATGTGAGGAGATGTGAGGAGATGTGAGGAGATGTGAGGAGATGTGCGGAGATGTGAGGAGATGTGAGGAGATGTGAGATGTGAGGAGATGTGTGGAGATGTGCAGAGATGTGAGGAGATGTGAGGAGATGTGATATTTGAGGAGATGTGTGGAGATGTGAGGAGATGTGAGGAGATGTGAGGAGATGGGGGGAGATGAGACGAATACTGAATGCTCGTTTACTTTGAACTCACACACAGAGAAGCCTTCATAAACCAATAAGACATCTCACAACAGGATTCTCCGTGCTTTCTATGCCCATACAACACTGAGAGCGAGAGGCAAGACTCTCTATGCAATGTATGACTATATAACACTCAGAATGTTGACGTCCAATAGCCAATAATAAAAATGAATGTGCTCTAGAGGCGTCATTAAATAAAACAAGCTTTCATTTCAAAGTTGGAGGCTAGACGTGTTGTGCTAAATACACCTATGTAAAACTAAGAGCAGGAGGCAAGACTCTCTCCATGCTATATATGCCAATATAGCACTCAAAGCGGGAGGCGATACTCTCTGTGCTATATATACCCATATAGCATTCAGAGCGGAAGGTGAGACTCTCATGCTTTATATGCCTATGTACCGCTAAGAGCATGAGGCGAGACTCTCTATGCTATATATGTCCAGATGACACATATATAGATATATAGCACTCAAAGCGTGGGGGGTGGAGGAGCCTCGCCGTGCACCTACATCGCACCAAAAACCCTATAATACTAAGACGGCTCACTCAGCATGTACTGTGTAATCAAAATGATCAAACCCATCACTTGGTGCGCTGGTTGTTCTCTTGGTTAAACAAGTGCTATATTATATGTATAAATGTATATATGAATGTGAAAGATGTGTGATGATGGTGATGCTGATGATGATGTGTATTTGTTCATAGCAATTTCATATTGATGTGTATTAAATACTTACCTATCTCATGTATAATATAATTGTACGTGTTTACATGTGAAACACCAACCAGCAGCTGGCTGATCAAACCCACCACAAAATGACACTGCAAAATTTACATTACCATTGGGGAGATAGTGAGTGAGCCATCTTAGTATTATAGGGTCTTTGATAGCACTCAGAGAATGAGGTAAGACTCTCCATGCTATATACACATACATAACATTCAGAGTGGAGGGCGGGACCCCATGCTATATACACCCATATAACACTTAGAGCAGAAGGCGAGACTATCCATGCTATATACAACCATATAACACTCAAAGTGGGAGGCGAAACTCTTTATGCGATATATGCCTATATAGCACTCAGAACGAGTGGCAAGACTCTCCGTGATATATACCCCCATATAGACTCGGAGCGGGAGGCGAGACTCGCCATGCTATATACCCCCATATAGACTCGGAGCGGGATGCGCGACTCGCCATGCTATATAGCCACATATAGCACTGACAGCGGGAGACAAGACTCGCCATGCTATATAGCCACATATAGCACTCAGAGCGGAAGGTAATACTCCCCATGCTATATGCGCCTATATAACACTAAGAGCAGGAGGCAACCCACCGTGCTATACATGCACATATATCACTCCTAGCGCCCTTCATACAACAGTATAGCCCTCTTTTTGAGCTTCCTGTAGATTGCGTGTAGGGTTACTGTGTCTACAGAAAGCCTCAAGATGAATCCTGGTTTAAATGATCGAACCAGTGTTTGTTGGAGTTTTACATCCTAGGATCATATTTTGGTCATATCAGGACATGTACCGACTTCTGACAGTGCGCACTCATGGCACTTTTATAGTGCTGTCCTACTGGGTTATCAGCCCGCAGGCATCATGATCCCGATTTCCCACTCAGTCATATTATCCTGACACTGAGCTAATCCAAATCCATTAGGCCATTTATTACTTGATTTGCCAACTACTATTATTTACTTATTTTGAATCAGAAAAATAGATCAGATAAGCAATGTGAATTCCAAAGCCACATTAGATGTCCTTTATTTGGCATTTCTTTGATTTGTGTTGTTTTAGCTTCCCTGAACCTAACTTGCCTCCTACTATATAAATAACAATACATACACCTCAGTAATAACAATAACAGTAGTAAATAAGCAACATGTGCATGGGGTACCCTGACTGCAAGTGCTTGTAGTAGCATGATGAATGTAGATGCACCCTGCGATTATTACAATCAATATGATTCCGCAGTTAACTACGTAGCACCCAGAATCACGTGGCGACCAGGTTCCCGCAGGCCCCAATAGGTGTGATTATAGACATGGCCTACCCTGGCCTACCCTGGTCTGCCCTGACCTGCTCTGGCCTGCCCTGACCTGCCCTGGCCTTCCCCCGTCTGTTCTGGCCTGCCTTTGCCTTCTCCAACCTGTCATGGCATGCCCTAGTCTTTCCCGGCCAGCCCTGCCCTGCCTTGGCCTTCCGCTGCCTTCTGCGGCCTGTCCTGAGGTTCCCTGGGCTGCCCTGGCCTATATTGGCCTGCGCTAGCCTATATTGGCCTGCCCCGGCCTGCCCTGGCCTGCCCTGTCCTGCCCTGGCCTGCCCCGGCCTACCCTGGCCTGCCCTGGTCTGCCATGACCTGCCATGGTCTGCCCTGGCCTGCCAGGACCTGCCCTGGACTGGCCTGCCCTGGCCTGCCCTGGCCTACCCTGGCCTGCCCTGGTCTGCAATGACCTGCCATGGCCTGCCCTGCCTGTTGTGGCCTGCCATGGCCTATCGTGGCCTCTCCCGGTCTACGCTGGCCTGCCCGGGCCTGCTCTCAGTGACAGAACCCTCACAGACCACCCCGACTCGGAGTTAGATACCTGAGGTCTCACCACCTCTCTTAGACACCAGGAACATGACAGCGGGAGCTGGTTAATTAATCAGGTTAGTGTCATGTCTGTTGTGAGCTGCACTCACCAGGTGGCACCTGCTGCAGCGACTCGCCGTGCTGTGGGGGTGTGGGGGTGGGGGAGGTGGGATATGTGGTGTCAGGTGTCTGATGGTGTGTGGGTTGTGGGTGGTATGCAGTTATTGCAGGTATAGGGAGTTTAACTCCCCTGCCCTGCAGAGTTGTAAACCACTGCCTTGTGGTACAGGTTATTGACAGAACCGAAGGCTAAGGGAGCAAACCCTAAACAGAAAACCATGTCACTGTGGCAACATTAAGGGCGGTTGATGTATGGAACTCCCAACATCTCCCAACCAGCCACTGCAGGGACAAATAGTTTTGCGCCTGTCTTGACATGTTCTTGCCGGTGTGAAACCTCTATTTGCTCCCCGAAAGAGTGCTGCTGGTAACTTGCAAAAGCCAGCAGTACTTCAACACTTTTGCAGGCAGCTTTCATGAAATGTACAACCGTGCATGGGAGAGGGGCAGTCAAGTAATGAAAGCAGTCATTGTTGCATCGCGACCGAACGCATGATGATGATGATGATGATGATGTGTTGTGGGGTGAGTGGGGGGGGGGGGGGGGGGGGGGGGGTGTTTGTGTAAGCAGTAGAAGGATCCGCTCAGTCAGTCAGCTCAGTAACCAGGGATACCCACACGGGACACACTGCTATTGTGATCTCTCTCCAGCTTGTGTTGGTGGGAAGGACAGATGAGAGTAATTCATTCTGGAATACTAATGGGCTTTTATAAGCAGAAATTCATAGATTACTACTTCAACAACTAATGCATAATATCAAAGCATATTATCGGCTGTTAAAGTAATCCAATGCTTTCTTGGAATTGGATTTGTTCATTGGAAAGGCAATGACGGCGCCTTAACACCAGTCGTGGTCGCTAGTGATGGCATAATTGGTGAAGTGCGTTATAGATAAATCATCCTAAGTTGAATTGTTAGTATTTTTGTTTGTTTAGGGATTTGGGTTATTCTATCAAACTGGGCATCACGTATTTGGTTTCCACATTATGATGCTGATAATTTGTTCTTTCTTGTATTGATTGCAAGTCAAATAATTATTGTATTCTCTGTGTATTAAGTATGTTAGCAATAGTACATTTATTGAAGCTATCCCAAGAAAGAAACATAACAGTTTACTTATATGATTTTGTGCTAATGTGAAAAAGTGAAAATTTACAGATTTACACTATGCATGTAGCCAAACCTTTTTCAACTTATTGTTCAATTTGTTTCTTGTAGGTCATAACCTTGTCTGCTCAACACTAATCGATAAAATCTTGCTTTACTATGTTGTATATGTAAAAATGAGGTTCTGGAAGTTTCTTTGATTTTCATGTTACACAAGTGATATTAATTTCTTACTCAATTTGTATAAGATCTAATTCAAAAAGTGAAATTAATTTTTTCCAACTCTGACATATGCACAAAATGCAAACCTTCATAGGACATTGGATTAGGCTATTATTTGGAAGGTTGTTTGCTATTATTTGGATGGTTTTCACTTTTGGTTTCCATGTCACACTTTAGTGCCCAGTTTTAGAGAATGATCCATTTACATCCTACCAACATCTATGCTTATATCAGGATGGGAGCCGCCTTGTGGCAGTCTGCACTCATGGCAACTTTCTAGCACGGCCCACCTGGGGGGGGGGGGTGATCAGAACACTGGTGTCAATACCCAATATCCCACTCAGTCACATTGTACATGTTATAATTAACATGGGTAATTCGGACACGAGACTGGACAGCCGATAACATTACCAAATATGACACTGTGGCGCCACCTCCCGGCTCCAGCCCGAACTAACTGCGACTCCCAGATAAAATTGTCCGCCATTTCAGTCACTTGACATAACAGCATTTTGAAACCCGCGCCCAACCGTCCCAGCCACCGCCATCTGTGCACCATCCAGCTATCTTCGCCCACCCACCCACACCGCTAGATAAAAAGTGAATCCATAGGGTTGAGGGTTCGAGTCCCACCCGATTCAAACCAACAGCATGGCCAACGAAGAAAAAGCAGATCAACGCCGGTTTTCCAGGTTCAGTGACTCATATGTATTGCTCTCATGAATTTTTCAAATACACTGTACTGATGATATACCATATATGTGAATTAAAGCCCATTGTACCTAATGCTGTCTTGTGTCATGAATTATCCTGAATATGAGCTAACCAGTCCTTTCCCTATCCTAGTAATCCCGAGTGCCAGGCTATGTAGCGACAAGTATACATTTTGTATGTCATGATTTTGACTCAGCCAGGATTCGAACACCCGACCTCCCGCCCGGGAAGCATGTGCTCTCTGCGGATGCGGCCACGACGTCCGCTACACCGATTGGAAGATCTCAAGTAGTCTCAAGATCATTGCGGGTGTCTCTCTCTGCAAATGTCATGGTGTTACTGCGAGGTGCAGGGTGGGAAAGGACGTGGTTATTTCGGGCAGGAGCTCCAGTGTAAAGCTAAGATTCCATACACGCAGTATGCTGCATGCCATTCGCACTCGCACTCGCAATCGCACCGATGGGTCCATTGAGCGATCCACTCTGCTGTCCACGCATTCACATTTGCATTTGCAAAGCACCACAGTGCGTTTACATGATTTTTCCATTTTTTGTCGCATTCCCATTCACATACAGCATATATCGCATACAGTATAACCCCGTTAAACCAAACTTGAAGGGACCCTAGAAATGTGTTTGGATTAACCGATCATTAGTTTAACCGAGCTTAGGCTTCGACTTTGATTTGGCGGGGAGGGAGTTGGGGGTGGGAGATTTAGGGCGGGGGAGATTGGGGATGGGTGGGAAATGGGGTGGGGTGGGAGTTGGAGAATGTGAGATGGGAGTGGGTTGGGAGATGGTGGTGGGGTAGGATTTGGTGGTGGGGGTGCGTGGGAGATAGGGTGCATGGCAGATGGGGGTAGG
Organism: Branchipolynoe longqiensis; assembly: GCA_030323885.1. Lineage (NCBI taxonomy): Eukaryota > Metazoa > Annelida > Polychaeta > Phyllodocida > Polynoidae > Branchipolynoe > Branchipolynoe longqiensis. Next base: position 14,359,712 of record CM059193.1, on the reverse strand, counting down.
GGGTCAGTGGAAGATAGGGGGGATATGGTGGTGGGGTGGGTGGAGATGGTGGTGGGGGTGGGGGTGGTGGGCGATGAGGGTGGGGTGGGGGTGGGTGGGAGATGGGTGTGGGGGAGGTTGAGAGGGGTCTCAGATGACCTATAGCCACATGAAAGTTTGGTTTAACCATACCGGAAGTGGCCTGGGGCACGACAATTCTGTTTGGATTAACCAACAATTTGGATTAACCGACTTCGATTTAACTGACTTTTTTATATGATAAATGGTAGTACTTTGCCGGGCCGCCGAAAAAAGTTTGGATTAACCGATCGTTTGGCTTAACCGAGTTTGATTTAACGGAGCTATACTGTATATGGAATCTTAGCTTTAATCAAGCACACTCAGCCTCACCCGCATCCAGGAAGCACTCTTCAAAATGACGCTTTTTATGATGCGCGAGAAGGAAGAGCAGAGGCGGAGGTGGGAAAACTGAGGCGTTTATTGTGACGCCTCGGGCAACAGACAGAGAAACAGTGAACATAACAATAAATGACAAAGTAAGGTACAAACAGGGTAACTGAGGAGGTAAACAGGCTGAGGAGGCACATAGCAATACAGGGGGCTCATGAGGAGCAGGGGGCTCGCGAGGAGCAAAGAGTCAGGGGCTCATGAGGAGCAGAGGATAAATAGTGAGGGGCTCATAAGGAGCAGTGTCAGAGTTGGTAGAGGGGGGGGCCGAGGAGCCCTCCGCCAAAGAGTAAGGAGAGGGCTCGAGGCACGCCCGAGGCGGGGGCGCGGGGCGCCCGAGGCGGGGCCCGGAGAGGTGTGAGGTGCGGGTTCCCTGTGTGGGCGGGAGTGTCCGGGGCCTACGTCGACAAGGGGGTCAGGCTCCCTCTCGGGGCGGGGAGTGTCCGGGGCCTGCGTCGACAGGGAGCGGGGCGGCCAAAAAAGGGGGAGGCCCGCTCCTTGGCGGGATCCGGTGAGGAGGTCCGACGAGGGTCGAGCAGGGGGGGCAGCGAAGTCCTCGGGGCTGGATGGGGTGGTGGTCGGGGTCTGGGCGGCGGTGTTGTTGAAGGCGGTGTCGTGAGGATCGGCGGCAGAGGGTTCCTCCTGAGGCTGGGCTGGGATGCGGTCCGAGGTGTGATGCCCGAGGTGATGATCCTCGGCTGGGACTTGGCGGCGCTGCGGTCGATGGTCGCTGGGAGGTTGTCGGCGGGGCTTGCGGGGCTGTCGGCAGTGGTGAGGGTGAGGCGCCGGAGGGGTCCCCCCGGGCCGGCCGGGGGGAGGCCGGCGGATCAAAAATCCGCCGAGGTGGCGGGGGGGGTCTGGCGCTCACGGGTTTGCTTCGTGATGCAGTCGGCCTCGCTGTGCATGGTCAGGAGGCGCCTCACATTGGCGCAGTATGCGCAGACGTGACGGCGCCTGTCCCCCGCCTCACCGTGGGCCTCCCCGAGGCGGGCCCGATCGCACGAGGCGGGGGCGCGGTTCCAGGCCGGGCAGGGGGCCCCGTGGGTCTCCCTGTCGTAGGTGGCGCGGGCGTCAGCTTGGGGTCGGGCGAGGTGGGCGCCTCGGTGGAGAGGGTCGGGTAGGCGGAGCAGGGGCGGCGGTGGCTTGGTCCTCGGGCATGGCCAGGCAGTCTAGTCTCATGAGGTTGAGCGCTACCGGGTCATGCCAGCCTTGGGGGAGGGTTCCGTCCGCGATGGCGGAGAAACAGGGTCTCTGAATACCGGCGGACGGTTGCCCAGGGGTAGACGAGGTTATCCCGGCAGACTGCTAGGATGTGGTGGTGGAGTCCCTGGGCGGAGTGGGCGGGGAAGTCGGGGTGGTCGATGAGGGTGAGGAGGGCGAGGGTATATTCGTCCTTTGTCGCCTCTCCCCTCTTCACCGGCTTTCTCTCGGCCCCTCGTTTTCACCAGGTCCGAGGGGAAGATGTAGTTGGCCGGGATCCCTTGGCGCCTCACGGAGTGGCGCGCCTCGGCGGATGCCAGTATCTCCCGGACGGCGTCGGCCGCGGAGGCGGGGGCTGTGGCGGATGGCCTCCTCGCGGTTAGGCCGGCGAGGTGGCGGGTGGTGGTTGACTGGAGAGGTGACGGTACCTCTCGTACTCCGGGTGCGGGGATCCGGGGAGGGTCGCCTGAGGCGGCGGCGGGGGCCGGGCTGTGGTGGCGGTAGGTGCCCGAGGCGTCGGGTCGGCCCTGGCGCCTCGGGGGAGATGAGGGGATCCCCGGGCGGGCCCCCCCCGGTCTCCAGGGAGTCGATCCGGGCGTGGAGGTCGGCCGTCGCCTGGCGCGCCTCGGCGGCGGAGTGCTGTTGGTCGAGCTGCATACGCTGGAGGGCGTCCAGCAGTGTCGACATCTCGGGGCCCGAGGTGCGGCCCGAGGGCGCCGCGGGGGGACGCCGGGGCGTAGGCCGGGGAGTCGGCCCGGCCGGGTGCTGGAGAGGGCCCCGGGGTGCCGGGGGCGGCCCGGGATCCCTTCCGTCCACGTCCTTTTCCTCGAGGCATCCTGAGGTTGAGCTGGGGCAGAGGTCCGAGGTGGAGTAGCCAAGTAGAAGAAAAGGGCAGAGAGCTGGAAGGCGGCTGGAGGCTGAGTGCCTGAGGGAGGTCGGCGGGCGGCCTTATAAGGGGGGAAGTGAGCAGAGGCAGGAGGGGGGGTGAGAGTCGCTCAGGGCCGGGGGGAGGTGAGCAGCGGCGGGGTGAGTCGCTCAGGGGCGGGGGGAAGTGAGCAGTGGCAGGAGGGGGGGGTGAGTCGCTCAGGGCCGGGTGAGTCGCTCTCCCTCCCCTCGCATCAAACGAAATGCTTCGCATTACGACCAATTCAGTGCAAATATCCACTTCATTCTTGGGAAGTAAACTCTTGGCCTTCCAATATTTAATCAATAACAATTGACTTTATAGTGCTGCCCTACTGGGAAATCAGGCCGGCAGCACCACCACCTGATATCCCACCCATCACATTATCCTGACATTGAGATAACCAGTCCTTGCCCTAGCTATCCTATTAATGCTGAGTGCCAAGCTAGGAAGCGACAAGTATCAATTGTGTAAGTCATTGCTTTGACTCGACCAGGAGGCTGGTTGAAGAAAACATAATATTTTCTTACATGAATATAATATATTAATAACTCACCAAAATTTAAAATCTGGCCATCTGTGCCAGTCCAAAAGTGAGAATGACCATTCATAGGTGGCGCCGTTGTGGATGAAAGGGGAACAAGGCCTTACAACATGATTATATGGAAGAAAAGAACAGATGGAGGTAGTGCCCTGGTTTATATTCCCATAGTGGATTATAGATCACATATATATCTGCATAGACATAGATGGCACAAACATAGAACAAGTATCCAAATTCATATATCTCGGACAAAAGATTACAAATGATGGGAGATGTGAGGAAGAAATTAAAAGAAGGATAACAATAGCCCGAACAACATTCTCCAAAATGAATAGAGTGTTAACATCAAGTAAGATATTAATACAAACAAGGAAGCATATTCTTCAGTGTTATGTGTGGTCTACTCTAATGTATGGGGCAGAGACATGGACAATCTCTAAGAAAATGTACAAACGTTTAGCAGCATTTGAGATGTGGACTTATCGAAGGATGATGAAAATATCATGGACAAAGAAGATCACCAACAAAGAAGTTCTCAGAAAAATTAAAAATAAGAAAAGCTTGTTTGCCACTATACAGACAAAGAAACTTATTTATTTTGGCCACATCATTCGTCAGAGTTCAATATACCGTACATTGTTGGAAGGGAAGGTGAATGGCAGCAGAGGGAGAGGGAGACCAAGAAAATCATGGTTTACAAATATTTCACAGTGGACAGGCTTGAATTATTCACAGTCTATCAGAACAGCACAACATCGGGACAAGTGGAGAACCATTGCATCCAACCCTCGACTAGAGGATGGAACTATTGATTGATTGATTGATATATCTGCATAGATGCATTAAAACAGGTTTATTTGAAGTTTCATTGTCCGATGAAAGCATCAAATTTTCAAAACCAAAACACTTATCTAGATTCAATTCTACATATTCAACTAAGACGGCGCACTTAGTAAGCATTATTTTGTTGCTGCATTGAAGGTCATAAGTAATAAATCAATTTAATAGAACCTGTTACTACCGAAGCCTATGATGTCAGAGTTTTGATGTGCTTGCCAACACTAATTTGGCATGTATTCACATCAAATATCTCCAATGTTAGCCATTTAAGATAACAGTTACTTCAAGCTAAATTAAAATAGATCATAGTGATTATTCTCATGTATTTATCTCAGGAAATTGCAGAAAATCAAAACAATCGGACCATACAACTTCAGATTCTTCTTTATCACGATGTAAGGACTTTGCTAAATTTGTCTCTATTTAAACAGTGCTCAATATTTATGCATGCAATAAATCTGAGCCTTAAGCTAAGCTTTACAAATTTTAATTTAATACGTGAAGTGAATTTCTAAATTCACATTTGCTATAATTACAAACATGCGTCTGTTATTTAGGGGCGCCTGGTTTTGTGCACAAAGATAAAATGATGTTGTTTTTTTGTTATTGTCCTCTAATCATATTTGCTGTGTGTCGGAGCCCTTAGTACGGCAATTCCCTCACCAGGCGGACCCGCCACCCGCACACACAGTTCGCACTTTGGTTGGTTGTTGGCGTTTTACGTCCTGGAAACATCTCTGGTCACATCAAGACAGGTACCAACTTGTGACAGTGCGCACTCATGGCAATGTAATAGTGCTGCCCTACTGAGAGACCAGGCCATCTGCACCATGAGCTGATATCCCATTCTAGCACATTATCCTGACACTGAGCCAAAAGGTTCTTGCCGTATACTAATAATGACAAGCACCTGGCTGAGAAGCGACAAGAATCAATTTTTAAGTCATCGGTTTGATTCGACCAGGGTTCAAACTCATGAGTTCGAATCCTATGATCTACCAAAACGGGAGACGGACGCTGAACTTATTCAGCCATCCCATCTGCACACAGAATGAATTCCCTGGAGAATCACGACACGAGCAAACATTTCCCCATAATGCAATATATGCAAATTTACGTCACTAATGCTCATCTCTGGATTCAATTCGAGATTGCAGGTGGTGTGCACTCGAATCGTGCAAAGCTCCGTCCTCCCAGAGCAAGGCTTGCTAGTACCAACGTAACCAGCATAACCAGTTTAGCCAGTGCTGTTTTTGTTATTGTACTGGTGTGATAATTTTTTATGTGTGTCGAAGCCCTCAGCATGATGGTCTCCTCACCAGGCGGACCCACCACTAACACAGAATTCACAGGAGAATCATAGAACAAGCAAACACGGCCCCATATTGCAATGCATGCAAAATTACGTCACTAATGCTCATCTCTGGATTCAATTTGGATTGCAGGTAAAACCCGAACTTTGCACACATTTCCATTATCGAGTGTGGCTATTTATTGTTAACATTATCACATGTTAGTAAATGGCTGACCCCACGCTGGTGCCTGGCGGTGTGCACTCAAATCGTGCATAGCTCCGTCCTCCTGGAGCAAGGCTTGTGTAACCAGCATAACCAGAGTAACCAGTTTAGTCAGTGCTGTTTTTGTTATTGTACTCTGATCACGTTTGCTGTGTGTCGGAGCCCTCCGCATGATGGTCTCCTCACCAAGATACACAGTTTGGCCAGCATAACCAGCAAAACCAGCATAGCCAGTGCAAATAGCATGACCAGCGTAAAGAGCATGGTCAGTGCAACAGCGTAGCCAGTGCAACTAGCATAACCTGCGTAATCAGCCTACCAGCAAAAGCAGTGCAACCAGCGCAACCAGAGCAACCAGAGCAACCAGAGCAACCAGAGCAACAAGCGCAAGCTGCCACCAATGAAGTCAGCAGCACAATCAGTGAAACTGGTGCAATAAGCTCAAACAGACACTAGTTTGACCACTGCAGACAGCCATTAGCGCAACCAGCATAAATATTGTAACGTGAGCAACCGGCATAAGCAGCTTAACCAGCTTAACCAGCATAACCAGCATAACCAGCATAACCAGCATAACAAGCATTACCAACATAACCAGCACAACCAGCATAACCAGCATATCGAGCAAAACCAGCATAACCAGCATAACCAGCATAACCAGCATAACCAGCATAACCAACATAACCAGCATAACCAGCACAACCAGCATAATCAGCATAACCAGCACACCCATCATAGCCAGCATAACCAGTAAAACCAGCATAAACAGCAAAACCAGCACAACCAGCATAACCATCAAAACCAGCATAACCAGAACAACCAGCAACCAGACCAGCATAATCAGCACAACCAGCATAATCAGCACAACCGGCACAATCAGCACGACCAGCACAACCACATAACCAGCACAACCAGCACACCCAGCACAACCAGCACAACCAGCACAACCAGCATAACCAGCACACCCAGCACAACCAGCACAACCAGCACAACCAGCACAACCAGCACAACCAGCACAACCAGCACAACCAACACAACCAGCACAACTAGCACAGTCAGCGCAACCAGCACACCTAGCACAACCAGCACAACCAGCATCACCAGCAGTACCAGCATAACCAGAATAACCAGCACACCAGCACAACCAGCACACCCAGCACAACCAGTACAACCAGCACAACCAGCACAACCAGCACAACCAGCACAACCAGCACAAACAGGATAACCAGCATGACCAGCATGACCGGCATGACCAGCATAACCAGCAGAACCAGAACAACCAGCAGAAGCAGCAGAACAAGCAGAACCAGCAGAACCAGCAGAACCAGCAGAACCAGCGCAACTGGCAACCGGTGCCTCCAGCGCAACCCATGCAACCGGTGCAACCCTTGAAACCCGTGCAACCCGTGCAACCAGTGCAAACCGTGCAACCCGTGCAACCAGTGCAACCAATGCAACCAGTGCAACCAGTGCACCTAGCATTGAAAAAGCCACTGGAGCAAACATGAAAATCAGTGAAACCAGCGCAATCAGCGCAACCAGCGCAACCAGCGCAACCATCGCAACCAGCGCAACCAGCGCAACCAGCGCAACCAGCGCAACCAGCTCAACCAGCGCAACCAGCATGAAAAGTACCAGTGCATCATCAGTTGGTTCTGAACACTAGTTCATCTATGCATATACACAGTTCATATAAATACATTGTTAGAAAGATAAATTATTTGTTTGTTTAATTGGTCGTAATGCTCGCATTACGTTTGATGCGAGGGAAGGGAGAGACCCTCCCCCCGCCTCCTGCCGCCGCCGGCGTTCTCACCTTCCCTGTCATCTTCTCCTCAGCTCTCTCCCTCCTCGCCCTCTCGCCCCGCCGGCGTTCTCACCTTCCCTGCCATCTTCCCCTCAGCTCTCTCCCACCTCGCCCTCTCGCCCTGCCCCGCCGCTTTCTCACCTAACATCGCCTCTTGCCTCCCCGCTCCTCCCTTATAAGGCCGCCCGCCGGCCTCCCTCAGTCACTCGCCTTCCAGCCGTCCTCCCTGCTCAAGTTCTTTTTTCTTATTACTTGGCCTTCACCTCGGGCCGTTCTTCACCTCGGACCGCTCCACCTCGGCCCCGCCTCATCATGCCTGGAAGCGGCAAGGGAAAGGGACGGAAGGGAGCCCGGACGACCACCGCGGCCACGCCGGGTCCCTCCTCGGGCATGCCGGGAGGCGCCTTGCCGAGCTCGGCCCCAGGGTCCTCACTGGCACTTCGGGACCGGCCCCTGGGCGCCGAGGCCGCTATCCTCCAGGCGCTCCAAGAAATAACCGGCCACCTGGACGCCTTGGAGTTCGGGGCCGCCCGCGAGCCCGAGGAGACCCCGCCGCCCTCCCCGAGGCGGCGGACGGCCTACAGCATGACGCCCATCCCAGCACCTCGGGCACCCATCCTCGGGGGGGCGTACCATCCGCCGCCACCTCAGGCACCACTCCCGGGGGCACAGTACCCGCAGTACCAGCATTACAGCCACCTCGCCGCACCGGCATCGGCCCCCCCGGCTGTACCTGCATGACATCGTCGACACAGCCCGGCATCCGCGGCCGACGCCGTACGGGAGATACTGGCGTCGGCCGAGGCCCACCACACCGGGAGATGGAAGGGCATCTCCCCCGACTACCTCTTCCCCTCTGACCTCGTTGAGAGGGGGCCTGAGCGAAAATCGGTGAAGACGGGCGAGGCCACCAAGGACAAATACAGCCTCGCCCTCACCACCCTCATCAGCCACCCGAGCTTCCCGGCACACTCCATCCCAGGCCTACACCACCACACCCTCACCGTGCTCAGGGACAACCTGGCCTACCCCTGGCCGACGGTCCGCAACTACTCTGAGACGATCTTCACCTCGATCGCGGACGGGAGGCTCCCCCAGGGATGGCACGACCCTGTTGCCCTGAACCTGGTGAGGGTGGAGGCCCTCACCCTGCCCGCCTCCCAGGCCGCCCCGACAGCACCAGCCCCCCGAGGCGAGGACCATCCCCGAGGCGCACCACAGCCCTGGGCCCAAGACGACACCCGCATCGCCTACGACAGACAGGCCCACGGGGCCCCCTGCGCCGCCTGGAACCGCGAGCCCGCCTCCTGCGACTGGGCCCCCCTTGGGGAAGCCCACGGCGAGGTGGGGAACAGACACCGGCACGTATGCGCCTACTGCACCAAGCAAGCCCGTGAGCGCCAGACCCCGGCCGCCTCGGCGGATTTTTGATACCCCCCCCCTCCCCCCCCCCCCCCCCCACCCCCCCCCCCCCCCCCGGCGGCCATCCCCGGCGCCTCACCCACACCTCTGCCGACAACCCCGTGACCACCACCGACAACCCCCCAGCGACCACCGACCGAAACACCGCCCAGACACAGCCGGGGACCATCACCTCGCACCGCAGGCCCCAGATGACGCCCACTCTGACGACGAACCCTCCCCAGACAGCACAGCTGCCGACCATCATGACCTCCACGACACCGCCTTCATCAACCTGCCCGACCCGACCCCCACCCCCACCCCGCCCAGCCCTGAGGACTTCGCTGCCCCCCTGTTCGACCCTCGCCGGACCTCCTCACCACAGCTCTCCAAGGAGCGGGCCTCCCCCAACCTTTTGGCCGCCCGCTCCCTGTCGACGTAGGCCCCAGACGCATCAACACACCCTAAACTGCCCAAGCCTCGCCTGGGTACCCCTCGCGCCCTATCCCGGCCCAGGCCCTGGACTTCAGACCCGGCCTCGGGCGCCCCTCGAGCCCTCTCCTCCTTTTTTGGTGGAGGGCTCTTCGGCGCCCCTCGCCACAAACTCTGAAAGCTCCCCCGGAGCTCCTTAGCCTTAAGTTTATTTTTCCGCTTTCCTTGTACATACTATGTTTATTTCCTGAGGTGTTTCAATAAAGCGCCTCTTTTCCCAGCCCCGCCTTGCCTTCTTCCTTTTCGCGCATCGGTTGTAATGCTCGCATTACGTTTGATGTGAGGGAAGGGAGAGACCCTCCCCCTGCCTCCTGCCACCGCCGGCGTTCTCACCTTCCCTGTCATCTTCCCCTCAGCTCTCTCCCTCCTCGCCCTCTCGCCCCGCCGGCGTTCTCACCTTCCCTGTCATCTTCCCCTCAGCTCTCTCCCACCTCGCCCTCTCGCCCTGCCCCGCCGCTTTCTCACCTTCCCCGCCTCTCGCCTCCCCGCTCCTCCCTTATAAGGCCGCCCGCCGGCCTCCCTCAGTCACTCGCCTTCCAGCCGTCCTCCCTGCTCAAGTTCTTTTTTCTCCACCCACCCACCCAACTCTCCCTACAGCTGGTGGAGGGCTCTTCGGCGCCCCTTGCCACAAACTCTGAAAGCTCCCCCGGAGCTCCTTAGCCTTAAGTTTATTTTTCCGCTTTCCTTGTACATACTATGTTTATTTCCTGAGGTGTTTCAATAAAGCGCCTCTTTTCCCATCCCCGCCTTGCCTTCTTCCTTTTCGCGCATCAAAGCTAAAAATAGTCTACTAACCAATGGATATCGGTCAAACAATGCAGTGAAAATTATCCAACGATATAATCATTGCGTCCATTTAAAAATATGTTGTCATATATCATTATCATCATGCTGTCGGTTGCGATGCGACAAAGACTGCTTTCATTACTTGACTGTCGCTCTCCATTTAGCTCTCTGCTGTGAGAGTTGCATCCATGAGTCAGTCTTAATGTCTCTCACCTTCAGGTTTCTCTTGATGGTAGTGGCTGGTGCGAGATTTTGGGAGTTCCATACATCAACCACCCTTAATGCTGCCACAGTGACATGGTTTTCTGTTTAGGGTTTGCTCCCTTAGCCTTCGGTTCTGTCAAGGCAGTGGTTTACAACTCTGCAGGGCAGGGGCGTCAAACCTGCTATACCTGCAATACCTGCATAGCTGGATAGTGATAAAGCCCTTTATCGCAAAAAATAAGTGGTTCCTTCCTCCCCCACCCTCCTCTCATGGGGTGGCGGGGGGGGGGACCTCCCCGCCCCCCCTGCCACCTATGGGGAGCTGCTTTCGCCACTCGGTCGGAAGCATATATATATATATATATATAAATATATGTATATAGGCGTGACTTTATCGAAATAACAATATATAGGCAGTCCTGTTTAGATCACCTCCGCCCTCTCCCACATAGCTTCAACGAGAAGACCCATGTCATGGAGTGAGATGGGGAGTAGCTTATAAAGGCAAGGCACGTTCGTAAACCAAATATTCTTAGTGAAAGGCACACCCGGGCAAATTGGGGTGTTCATAAAGCGGGACCCACGGGATAAGAGCTAGACTCGCCGTCATTTAGCTGAACAGTAAACACTTGCCGTCCCGTGCCCGTCCCGTGCCCGCCCCGTGCCCGCCCCGTGCTCGCCCCGTGCCCGCCCAGTCCTCGCCCAGTGCCCGCCCCAGTGCCAGCCCCGTTCCCGCCCCGTTCCCGCCCCGTGCCCGGCCCGTGCCCGCCCCGTGCCCGCCCCGTGTCCGCCCCGTGCCCGCCCAGTGCCCGCCCCATGCACGCCCCGTCAAACTTTACATCAAGCTATAATCAAACTATGCATCAAACTATGAATCAAACGGTGTCTCACTCTACCTCAAACATTACATCAAACTCTACATCAAACTGTTCATGGAGCTATGCATCAAGCAATACATCAAACTATGCGCCTAACTATACATCACCCTCTACATCAAACTATGCATCAGGCCACTGCATGGCTCTACATCAGACTATCCACCAGCCCACTGTACAGTTCTACATCAGACTGTCCACCAGCCCACTGTACAGTTCTACATCAGACTGTCCACCAGCCCACTGTACAGTTCTACATCAGACTGTCCACCAGCCCACTGTACAGTTCTACATCAGACTGTCCACCAGCCCACTGTACAGTTCTACATCAGACTGTCCACCAGCCCACTGTACAGTTCTACATCAGACTGTCCACCAGCCCACTGTACAGTTCTACATCAGACTGTCCACCAGCCCACTGTACAGTTCCACACCATACTGTCCATCAGCCCACTGCACGGCTGTACATCAGACTGTCCACCAGCCCACTGCATGGCTCTACATCAGACTGTTCATCAGCCCACTGCATGGCTCTACATCTGACCATCCATCAGACCATTGTCCACCTCGACATTAAACCCGCCAACACATCTACATCCAACCAATTGAGGCTCTACCTCAGACCACTGAAGACTTCCCCCCACCCTCCGTCTGCCTGATACGGTGCGATGATGACACGCGACTCTCTCTCTCTCACTCTCTCTCTGTGGTATCATGTTTGTCAACTTCTTGTGGGGATGGGGGGGGGGGGGGGGGGGTGAGTGAGCTTGCGTCTGGCCATCAGCGGTAAGTAAGCACGACAGGTTGGGACTAAGTGGTGGATGCTGCCGTCAGTACGACCGACATCACCATAACTCTGCAGTACACTAAAACCGCTCTAGCGTTCAACCCGGGCGCATCCATCAGACGGGACTCTCCCCGCTGCCCCCCGTGCCTCCCCCGCTGCCCCCCGTGCCTCCCCCGCTGCTCCCCGTGCCTCCCCCGCTGCCCCCCGTGCCTCCCCCGCTGCCCCACGTGCCTCTCCAGCACCCCCCTCCGCTTCCCCCGTCTTCCTCCTGTCCCAGCCTCCCCATCGCCTCCCACCGCGTCTCCCCCCGCCTCCCAGCCTTCCCGCGTATCCCCCCCCCCCCCCCGCGCCCCCCGCGCCCCCTGCAGCCCCGCTTCCTCCAGCTTTCCTCGCGCCTCCCTCGCATTTTCCCGACTCCCCCGCGGCTCCCCCCCCACGCTTACCACCGACCCCCGCCTCCCCCCATTCCCCCTCCCCCATGCTCCTCCCGTGCCTTCCCCGCGCCTCTCCCACCTCTCCCGCCCCTGCATACCCCCGCCTCCTCCCGCCTCCTCCCGCCCTCCCTCCACCTCCCTCGCCTACAGCTACCCCCGCCTCCCCCGCTTTCCCCCGCACCTCCGCCCCCCCCCCCCGAGTACCCCCCCCCCCCCCCCCCGCCACCCCTCCCCCGGATCCCTCCAACACGTTCCGCTCACTTTTGCAGCAGCCTAAGATGACAACCTACTATACAACTGCTTTATGTCTCTATGACTCAAGCAATTATCCGTGAGTTGTGACAACATATATGAGGTTATGCACGACGTTTATGGAGACAGTCATCAACGTTGTCATTCGAGTGTATGAAATATAATTTTATTAAAAAAAACACAAGACATCGGCATTCTGGTCCACTTTAGGAGCCGCGCTTGGGAATGAGTATAGCGTAATCTCACAAATCAAAACTATACTACTAGCGTTTACTTTAATTAAACTAAGCTGGTGATTATTCCCATGGAAATAAATTGGGTTATTTAATTAGGCCAATTAAATGAAGGTTGCATCGTGCGTTAACATTTACTATACTATCAGGTGATTACTTAATCAGATGTATGGCGCATACCTCATTAAGACAGCCTTGGGTGGTGGTCATTACGACAAGCCCCCATATCTGGCCGCCTCCGAGCCTGCTTCCGGTGGCCTTCCATGCGGAAGTTCGAGAGTTCGATTCTCGGTCGAGTCAAACCAATGACTTATCAAATTAATACTTGTCGCTCCCAAAGCTAGGAACTCACCATTAATATAATAGGACAAGGACTGGTTGGCTCGCTGTCAGGATGTGAGTGAGTGGGATATCAGGTCATGATGCTGGTGGCCTGGTCTCCCAGTGGGGCAGTGTTATAAAGTCACCATGAGTTTTCACTGTCACAAGTCGGTACCTATCCTGATATGACCTTAGATGTTGCTAGGACGTGAAAGAACAACAAACAAAGCCAGTGGGGCAGTGCTATTAAGTCGCCATGAGTGCCCTTTGTCACAAATCTGTACCCGTTCTGATATGATCTTAAATGTTGCCAGGATGTAAAACTCCAACAACCAACCAACAAACCGTGACTGGTTACACCGGAAGTAGCTGGTGTCAGCAGGGGAGGCAGATTTAATGTGTTGGTCAAAGTCTAGTGTCGCAGTCAATGACCGGCCATAATTTGAGGTTGAATCGCAGGCATACTGCTGAGTAAGCGGTGTAGGGACTGGGTTGGGTTAGTTGACAGAATAGTTTGTGCTCAGGGGCGGGTGGGCGGGAGGCAAAGTCATTGAAAGGATGGGAGGGTGTGTGGGTGAGAGCACACTGCAGCTGTGGTGTGGGCGTCCGCTCAAAAGAAGCATCTATTCAGCGAGGAATATATATTTTTATTTATATTCCACCGTCAATGTCAATGACAAAGACGATGAATATGGCTTGGAAAAGGAAAATGTTGTTATATTTAACGACGCCTCTAGAGCACATTGATTTTTATCATTGACTATTGGACATCAAACATATGGATATTCTGACATATTTCTTTGGCGGAACCCACTGCTACCACATGGGCTACTTGTTCCGACAAGGGGTGTTTAATATGCACTTTCCCACAGACAGGACAACACATACCATAGCCTTGGATGAACCTGTTGTGGACCACTGGGTCGAACGGAAAATAGCCCACTCTGCAAATGGTTCCACTGAGCATCGATTCGGATGACCCCCACCTTCATAGGTGGACACTCTACCGCCTGAGCTACGTCCAACTCTGCCAAATATGGCTTGGAGTGAGAAACGCTCTGGCTGGACCAATGAAAAGGCCTACCGATTATTTATTAAGTCAGAATTTCGAAGAAAAGGAATTGGTTACAGCAACTTGCAATCGAACGCGGCCAGTCCCAGAATATAGTAGGCCTGCATGCATGCAATTGACCAGGTATCCAGGTTTACTCAGCAATGCCTCAACCAGCACATAAGCATACCAATAAATAGACGAGCAAACAAGCAGTTCAAAGTTATATGACACTGCAACCTAAATAATATTGGTATAATAAATTATACATCACATATAGATCTACACAAAGTTAGATCCCATATTAATAACACCGAGGAGCGCACCTACGGACCTACGCATGCGCATACACGCAAATACGGACACGCATACGCTGAGCTCCGCCACGCACCAGTTGCCAGTGCATGCGACGCGTATATATTAACTGGGGTGTCGCGTGAAAAGTCGTGAGCATGCGCATTGAGGCTCTCCGATGAGGCGACGCTATCGCTGCTGATAACTCCGACAGGGCCTGCTGCGCATGCGCGGTGCCTGTATCACGGCCAGTCACACCCCCGCCTTATCAATCACGCGCCTGCGCAACCCACCCACCTGCACGCATGCGCGCGAGGATCCCTAAGTGAAGGAGCTCACGCCCCCCCCCCCCGTCCCCCGTCCCATACACACACTGCCACTGGCGTCTTGACGTTATTCTGTTGGGGTCTTGCCTGGGTATGCGGCGGTGTCTTATACTTATAGAGCCATACACACATACCACGTTTAACTACTACTGATATAGACTGCAGTAAACACTAACCTACTGGGTGTAGACATACTGCAGTAAGCATCCTGCTACTGCCTGTTGAGACACTGCAGTAAACACCATGCTACTGCCTATTGGCACACTGCAGTAAACACAATGCTGAAGCCTGTTGACACACTGCAGTAAACAGCCTGATACTGCCTGTTGACGTTACTACCTTCTGACGCACTGCAGTATGCATCATGCTATTGCCTGTTAGCACACTGCAGTAAACATCCTGATAGTGCCTGTTGACGTACTGCAGTAAACACTCTGCCTCTGCCTGTTAGCACACTGCAGTAAACACCCTGGTAGTGCCTGTTGACACACTGCAGTGAACACTATGCAGCTGCCTGTTGACACACTGCAGTAGACACCCTGATACTGCCTGTTGACATACTGCAGTAAACACACTGCCTCTGCCTGTTGACACACTGCAGTAAACACATTGCTAGTGCCTGTTGACACAGTGCAGTAAACACCTTGCTAGTGCCTCTTGACACACAGCAGTAAACACCCTGGTACTGCTTGTTAACACACAGCAGTAAACACCCTGATGCTGCCTCTTGATACACTGCAGTAAACACCCTGATAATCCCTGTTGACAGTCTGCAGTAAACACACTGCTTCTGCCTGTTGACACACTGCATTAAACACCTTGCTAGTGCCTGTTGACACGCAGCAGTAAACACCCTAATAATCCCTGTTGAAACACTGCAGTAAACACCCTAATACTGCCTCTTGACACACTGCAGTAAACACCCTGATAATCCCTGTTGACACACTGCAGTAAACACCCTGATACTGCCTCTTGATACACTGCAGTAAACACCCTGATAATCCCTGTTGACACAAACAGTACACATACTGTACTCCATCGCAGTAAATCACCATCACAATAACGCCACCTACATTAGCATCACTTCCTGTCTAACACTTCCTCTATCGATCTGCCCGTCACCCGACCATCTCACACGTGACCAACATCGTTATTCCGCCCGGCTGCCGCTTCCTTTTGCACACGTCCCAGCTCACGTCCCACCGAGCAGCTCCCTTATCACAGACCCGCAACCTGCACCTGTGTTGTAGCTGCATTCCAACACCTGTAATCCAGCACCGCTCACCAGATGGGATGGCCAAATGAGTTGACTATACATATCCTGTTTCGGGAGATCCGGGAATCTGAATCCATGGGATTGTGGGTTAGAACCCTGGTTGAGTCAAACCGATGACTTAAAAATTGATACCTCTCACTTCCCAGCCAGGCGCTCCGTATTATTACATTAGGACAAGGACTGGTTGGCTAAGTGTCAGGATAATGTGACTGAGTGGGATATTAGGTCATGGTGCTGGTGGCCTGGTCTCCCAGTGGGGCAGCACTATAAAGTCACCATGAGCATGCACTGTCACAAGTCGGTACCTGTCCTGATATGAACTTAGATGTTGCTAGGACGTAAAACAACAACAAACAAAGGCACTCCTGCACTGGTTTGTCTAACCCCTTTTTTTTTATCACAACTCTCTCAGCCCTCCCCCCTCCCAACCCCAGTCTCAAGCATGCATCACTGGTCAAGCCTTCCATCTGACCCATGTGTACCCATAAACTGTTCCCTTGTGGCGTGTTCCCTTGTTTCGTGTTCACTTGTGACCTTGTGATGCGCCACACAGATTATGAACCTGTGTTTTGCTTAGTGGCCGTTCCCATAGGTTGGACCCGGGGACCATATAGGCCTTGTCCAGGGAACATAGACAATGAACAGGTTCATTGTCTGGGTGGCGTGTCACAAGCTCTCAAGGTCACAAGGTCACAAGCGAACATGGAAGAAGGGAACATGCCACAAGGGAACAGTCTGTGGACACACAGCTTAACACGTGCTCAAGTTCCCATCACACAGCGTCACCAGCTCCCAGTGTGCAACAGTCAGCACACACCGTCGACCAGCCATTCCCTGCTCACTCTTCTCGCCCCCCCCCCCCACCCCTTACCTACTGACGGCTGGCGCTCCAGCCCTCTCCCTCTCCCTCCCCCTCACCCTCTCCCTCCCACCTCCCTCTCCCCCGATCCGTTAGTCTCCCCCCCTCTCATACGTGCTTCCTGCCTGCCGTCCCTGACGCACACACTCAAACGACACGCAAACGCACACGTACACGTACGTCACGTCGATTCACTGCTCGCTCACTCACTGACGCCGTACAGTACCCCCCTGATCCATCTTCCACTTCCAGCCATTCCTATACAGGCACTCTCTCCCGCACTCGCCTCCGCTAACGCTTTCTTCCCTCCCCCCCCCGCGCCTCCCCCGCCGGGCCTCTGCCGCCTCTGCCCCCTCCCCCCCCCCCCTTCACCGCGGTCAATGCCTCCCGGTCCGTGTTGATCCGGAGCGGCGTGGCCCAGTAATTGAAAGACACGCGTGGATGCCACGTGGCGCAGCTCAGCTTACTGCCGATCCGGTATCTTAAGGTGGGTTCACACCACCTAATGGCCGGTGCACACCTACCGTTTTTCCGCGCACACCTACCGTATACGATCTAAAACTGCCCAAAAATCGTCAGGTGTGCGACCCCCTAGCACACTAGACGCATGCGATTCGCGCATAAAACTAAGTTTTTAGTGCTAAAAGCGGCCGTTTACGATTGTGATTCGCGATTCGAAAAACGAATCGGCCCGTTTTCAGTTTTAAGCGGGTCGGGTCGAGTCGCGAGTTTTAGTGCGCGAATCGTAAACGGTAGGTGTGCACCGGCCATAAGAGGGTGTAGTGCAGCTGACTGCCGATCCGGTATCTTAAGGAGGGTTCATAACACCTGATGGAGTGTAGTGCAGCTTACTGCCGATCTTAAGGCATTTTCACACCACCTGATGGAGTACCGCATAGCTTACTACAGACCCGCCACTGTAAGGCATGTTCACACCACCTGATGGAGTATCGCACAGCTTATTACCGATCTGCCACCTTAAGGCATGTTCACACCACCTGATGGAGTAGCGCACAATTTACTACCGATCCGCGACGTTAAGGCATGTTCACACCACCTGATAGAGTATCGCACAGCTTACTACAGACCCGCCACCTTAAGGCATGTTCACACCACCTGATGGAGTATCACACAGCTTACTAATGACTGGCCATGTTAAGGCATGTTCACACCACCTGATAGAGTATCGCACAGCTTACTACAGACCCGCCACCTTAAGGCATGTTCACACCACCTGATGGAGTATCACACAGCTTACTAACGACCGGCCATGTTAAGGCATGTTCACACCACCTGATAGAGTATCACACAGCTTACTACAGACCCGCCACCTTAAGGCATGTTCACACCACCTGATGGAGTATCACACAGCTTACTAACGACCGGCCATGTTAAGGCATGTTCACACCACCTGATGGAGTATCGCACAGCTTACTACAGACCCGCCACCTTAAGGCATGTTCACACCACCTGATGGAGTATCGCACAGCTTACTAACGACCGGCCATGTTAAGGCATGTTCACACCACCTGATGGAGTATTGCACAGCTTACTACAGACCCGCCACCTTAAGGCATGTTCACACCACCTGATGTAGTATCGCACAGTTTACTCTCGATCCGCCACCTTAAGGCATGTTCACACCACTTGATGGAGTATCACACAGCTTACTAACGACCGGCCATGTTAAGGCATGTTCACACCAACTGATAGAGTATCACACAGCTTACTAACGACCGGCCATGTTAAGGCATGTTCACACCACCTGATAGAGTATCACACAGCTTACTACAGACCCGCTACCTTAAGGCATGTTCACACCACTTGATGGAGTATCACACAGTTTACTGTCGATCCACCACCTTAAGGCATGTTCACACCACTTGGTGGAGTATCACACAGTTTACTGTCGATCCGCCACCTTAAGGCATGTTCACACCACTTGATGGAGTATCACACAGTTTACTGTCGATCCGCCACCTTAAGGCATGTTCACACCACCTGATGAAGTATCGCACAGTTTACTGTCGATCCGCCACCTTAAGGCATGTTCACACCACCTGATGGAGTATCACACAGTTTACTCTCAATCCGCCACCTTAAGGCATGTTCACACCACCTGATGGAGTATCACACAGTTTACTTTCGATCCGCCACCTTAAGGCATGTTCACACCACCTGATGGAGTATCACACAGCTTACTAACGACCGGCCATGTTAAGGCATGTTCACACCACCTGATGGAGTATCGCACAGCTTACTACAGATCCGCCACCTTAAGGCATGGTCACACCACCTGATGGAGTATCGCACAGTTTACTGTCGATCCGCCACCTTAAGGCATGTTCACACCACCTGATGGAGTATCGCACAGCTTACTACAGATCCTCCACCTTAAGGCATGTTCACACCACCTGATGGAGTATCACACAGTTTACTCTCGATCTGCCACATTAAGGCATGTTCACACCACCTGATGGAGTATCGCACAGTTTACTCTCGATCCGCCACCTTAAGGCATGTTCAGACCACCTGATGGAGTATCACACAGCTTACTAACGACCGGCCATGTTAAGGCATTTTCACACCACCTGATGGAGTATCGCACAGTTTACTACAGATCCGCCACCTTAAGGCATTTTCACACCACCTGATGGAGTATCGCACAGTTTACTGTCGATCCGCCACCTTAAGGCATGTTCACACCACCTGATGGAGTATCGCACAGCTTACTACAGATCCGCCACCTTAAGGCATGTTTACACCACCTGATGGAGTATCACACAGTTTACTCTCGATCTGCCACCTTAAGGCATGTTCACACCACCTGATGGAGTATCGCACAGTTTACTCTCGATCCGCCACCTTAAGGCATGTTCACACCACCTGATGGAGTATTGCACAGCTTACTACAGATCCGCCACCTTAAGGCATGTTCACACCACCTGATGGAGTATCGCACAGTTTACTGTCGATCCGCCACCTTAAGGCATGTTCACACCACATGATGGAGTATCGCACAGCTTACTACAGATCCGCCACCTTAAGGCATGTTCACACCACCTGATGGAGTATCGCACAGCTTACTACAGATCCGCCGCCTTAAGGCATGTTCACACCACCTGATGGAGTATCACACAGTTTACTCTCGATCTGCCACCTTAAGGCATGTTCACACCACCTGATGGAGTATCGCACAGTTTACTCTCGATCCGCCACCTTAAGGCATGTTCACACCACCTGATGGAGTACTGCATAGCTTACTACATACCCGCCACCTTAAGACATGTTGACACCTTCTGATGGAGTATCGCAAAGCTTACTACAGACCCGCCACCTTAAGGCATGTTCACACCACCTGATGGAGTATCACACAGTTTACTGTCGATGCACCACCTTAAGGCATGTTCACACCACCTGATGGAGTATCTCACAGCTTACTACAGACCCGTCACCTAAAGGCATGTTCACACCACCTGATGGAGTATCGCACCGCTTACTACAGACCGGTCACCTAAAGGCAGGTTCACACCACCTGATGGAGTGTCCATCAGCTTACTCCAGACCCGGCACCTACAGGCGGGTTCACATTACCTGACAGAGAGATCTACAAACCGACGACGCTGGACACCAAAATAGCGAAATGCGCGTCTCCCATGGGACAGCACCAATACCCGCACTGCCCCCCGCTCGTTGAGTGTACGCGGGTAGCAGCTCGTAGCAGTGATTTGATGACGCTGACGCTGACATTACAGCCTTTACCTATTTGGAGTTAATAGCTGCCCGAACTACTCCTGTGACCCCCAGCCATTGCCACGTCCAGCATTCACTCCATTTCCACACAACCTTCCTTTCACCACCCTATGGTGTTCTTTGCATCCCACCTTGCCGGTAACAAGTGACCACTGCGGGAAAAAAGAACGCAATGCGTAGAGTCCAATGGTAGCGGACACAACCACCAACAATAACTTTAACATATTCCTGCAAAATCAAATGAAAACTGAATATTTTATGTTCCAATTGAATGCTATTCCTCCGGATATATAAATAATTATATAGGTAGGAGCTACAAATAATAAGGCAACAAAGCGAGAGGGTAAATGGATTGGCAACTTTTATATTTTTTCTTGACCAATGGATCGGAATACCCGTACCAGTAAAATAAAATAAACGGAAAAAACAGGTAAGTGGGGTGAGGCAGGCGCTCTGACGGCGTATATATATATATAGGCCAACGCAGGACCGAAGCATCAACAGAGCAGGCTCGCAGCAACGGTGGAATAATAATAACATATCAATAGACTATTTGCAATAAACATTTGCAATATATTCAAACAAACATAATGTATGTTACGCCCCCTATATTCGCATAATCCTGTATACGTCTTATATATGGGATGTATAATTAATTATGCGTATTTAAATAGGCAGAGTATATATTCCTTATTATTATTAGTACTATCATTATTCCATCATTTACTCTCTAGGTTATTATGTCCAATCGCTGACTTGCCTCGATTTGCCCCGGTTGCCCCGGCAACGCCGGGGAACGGGCAGGCCTAAGTCAGTTCGCTACTCGATTTCAAACTGAGAGGATCAACTGAGAGGATCAAACTGAGATCAACACAGTCTACGTGCTACCTGTGTTGCTGGCTTACCTCTATCACTACAGTAGCGGCAAAGAGCAATGAGACGACCTGTGTTCGACGAAATGAGAGTCGACGATGTGCGTGTCGGTGCATCAAAAACAGGCAGGATCACCCCTAGGATGACGGTATCGTTGACAAACTTATTATTTCGACCATTGAACTCCCATGTTGAAGATTTGTGTGTCGAGTTTCTGTGTTGGAGAAAGGCTTTGTAGACGACACTTAACTCATATATGGTCGAACGATTTGAATGTTAACTTGCATACTTAATTTCTAGTGGTAAAATAGATGATCGATAAAGCAACAGGGGCTAGCCGACACACAAATCGTCGAAAACATAATGGAAAAATCGGCTCATATCGACCATATTTATTAAATTACATACTACAGCCGTTTTATCGTCTGTGTACGGCGATATGCGGACCGTAGTACTCCAATCGAGACCAGGGGCCATATGCAGGAGTCAGTGTTAGCGAGCCAAAACGCATTTAAACGGGATTTCTGGTTTAGCGCCGAAAAGTCGGTATGCACGAGGCGGTTTTACGCTAACACAACGCGTTTAAGGTCCGTGACACTAACCCCGTTTCATATGACGTTTAGGGGTGGTGTTAGCCTAAGGTTGTGGCCAAATCTATTAAATGCTATCATATTTAACAGAATTAGATACGCAATAAGTGAAATATGATTAAATTAACCCTAAATTCGAAGCAATATTAAGTCTGCCGCCGCATTGGCGCAATATTAATATTGTCAAATCGACGAATGTAAAGTAAACATATCGCCGCCGTTGCGACCGCCGCGTCGATGTCGACATCCATACTGGCCGACGTCTATGCATTGGCGGCAATGTATTAGCGATTTGTTTACTTTACGCTCGTCGATTTGAAAATATAAATATTAATATCGCCGCCGTTATGGAGGCAGCATTAATATTGCTTCGAATTTAGGGTTAATTTCCACAAATTTCACTTATTGCATATTTAATTCTGTTAAATATGATAGCATTTAATAGATTTAAGCCTAATTTATGGGTACAGACGCAGAGGGATTTCCAAAATCTATAAATAAATTCACGTTTAGCTATAATGAAAGTGTTACGTGCTCCTGCATACGACTTGACCGGATTCCCCGGCTCGGAGATAGCTAAATGGTAACAGGCTCTAACACCAAACCCCGCTAACACTTACTCCTGCATATGGCCCCAGGGTTCCAGCTCCAACACACTAGCTGTTTGGGCTGCCATACTTAAGTCGGCTTTTCCACTAAGCCGGTTGAAGTACATATATATACATATATATATTTGTACTTAGCTTAAATATTGCTGATCTTGACCGGGCGCAAACCATTATGTCCTAGCAACACATAAGGTCTATATGACTAACGCACATATCAACTCCAACATGACAATTTTACATATATGTAGATCTTATATATATGTAGATATATTTTGTATATGTCCAGCCAATCGGTAGGGCGCAGGCTTCCCGTGTGAAAGGTCAGGAGGTCGAATCCCGACCGTGTGAAACCAATGACTTATAAAATTGACACTTGTCGCTCCCTACCCTGGCACTCAGCATTAGTAAGATAGGGCAAGGACTGGCTAGCTCAGTATCAGGATCACATTACTAAGAGGGAGGTCATGGTGCTGGCGGTCTGGTCTCCCAGTGCGGCAGCACTATAAAGTCGCCATGAGTGGGCACTGTCACAAATCGGTACCCGTCCAGATATGACCTTAGATGTTGCTAGGAGTAAAACTCCGATAAACATATGTACATATACACATGCATATATATGTATGTAAGTATATATGATGTCCACCCCCCACGGTGCGCCACCTGTCAACCACCGCTCCACATGCCGGCTACTACGACCTAATTACACTTGCTGTCCACTTCGACAAACACCGCCACCTGGCAGGACGCTGATTCCCTCCTCCCACCGCCTCACTCTACACCCAACCGCCCCTTTCGCAGAATGCCATCCACGGTCAACTGTCGACATGTTGAGACGAGGCTCCCAGCCTGTGTGCCGGATTGGGCGAGTCGGCGTGGTGTTGGTAAGCCCATGTTCCTGAGTCGGGGAGTAGTTGGTACGCCGCACTCCGCCGCCTCGCTCAGCGCGCCTTAGCCCGGCGCCGCCCGCAGCAGCAAACTGCTTACACTGACAATGATTTGTAAGCGGGCGCGGCCACCCCCGGCGATGCAGGCCAGCCGCGCCCCCAGTTATCAACAATTCACTGACGTGGGCGGTCATATTAAAGTAGTAACACGTGCCCTGTCCCCAACACCGGAAGTAGAAGACGCGAACATGACGCTGTATTGCGCGGAAACAATGATGGTCGGCACGTGCAATCTCCCAGTTTTCCCCCACGGTGATATGTTGTATTAATTATCAGCAGCTATAAAGTGAGACCCCAGAGGGGATGGCCGAATGAGTTGAGCGTCCGTCTCCCGCCTTGGTAGATGATCGTGGGATTTGAACGCATCGGTTTGAACCCTGGTTGAGTCAAACCAATGACTTAAAAATTGATAATTGTCGCTTCCTAGCCAGGCACCCAGCATTATTATGCTAGGGCAAGAACTGGTTGGCTCAGTGTCACTGTCAGGATAATGTGACTGAGTGGGATATCAGGTCATGGTGCTGGTGGCATGGTTTCCCAGTGGAGCAGTGCTATTAAGTTGCCATGAGTGTGCACTGTCACCTTAGATATGACCTTAGATGTTGCCAGGACGCGAATCTCCAACAACCAACCAACAAGGTGAGACGGTGTGTTGGTGAAGCCCCTATGGGGGGGGGGAGTGGGGGGGGGGGGTGATGGGCCCCCGATATGAGAATCCAGGCAGCTCTTAACTGTGGGTGCAGGCTATTAATAAGCGATGTAGGAGACTTGGGGTGCGACTCTGCGCACTGGGACCCGGTGTCCAATGACAAACAGCGTGTTTAATTAAGCCACGCAGCTCACTCACGTATTGCGAAGTGTCAACCCTTTTTTATAAAGATGGTTTTCACCTTTATATATGTGTGTGCATGCATGCCAATAGACAACCCGAATTAGCGGTCATGGACGCACCAGAGGACCTGCAATATGGTTGACCTGTAAGATAGTGGACCTGCAAGATAGTGGACCTGCAATATAGTGCACCTGCAATATAGTGGACCTGCATAATAGTGGCCCTGCAAGATAGACTACCTGCAAGATATTGGACCTGCAATATATTGGACCTGCAAGATAGTGGACCAGCAGGATAGTGGACTTGCAAGATAGTGGACCTGCAATAATAGTGGACCTGCAAGATAGTGGACCTGCAAGATAGTGGACCTGCATGATAGTGGACCTGCAAGATAGTGAACCTGCAAGATGGTGGAGCTGCAATATAGTGGACCTGCAAGATAGTGGACCTGCAATATAGTGGACCTGCAAGATAGTGGACCTGCAAGATAGTGGACCTGCAAGATAGTGGACCTGCATGATAGCTAAACTGGAGCAGCCATGCGGTGTGTCCACCAGCTTCTTCCATTACCTGAATTAATATGGCTTGTGCAGCTAGATCCACAGAAGCTCTACAGAAATATAAAGTATACTTCTTGTATTGTTATGCAGTTTACAGTTACAGCTGTTGCCACTACTCCAACATTTACACCTGTTGTCACTATTCCCACAGTGTTCTGCTGTTCCTACTGTTGCCACAGTTACAGCTGTTGCCACTGTTCTAACAGTTACAGCTATTGGCACTATTCCCACAATTTCTGCTGTTCCTACTGTTGCCACTATTCCAACAGTTTCAGCTGTTGCCACTGTTCTAACAGTTACAGCTGTTGTCATTATTCCCACAGTTCCTGCTGTTGCCACTGTTACCACAGTTCCAGCTGTTGCCACTGTTCTAACAGTTACAGCTATTGCCACTATTCCCACAATTTCTGCTGTTCCTACTGTTGCCACAGGTGGACACAGTTCCCGATGTTCCCACTGTCCCCACTCATCACCCCATCACCTCCTCACCCTCTCACCCTCACACCTCAACCGCTCACCCTCTCCACCCCCTGCTCCTCCCACTGCCCATTGCCTGTTCGCCCCCTAGCGGCCACATCGACCACATCTCAGTGGCTCCTTTCACTAAGTCCGCCATTATTGGGAACCCATTTGTAACCCTCTTGGGTTACAAATGTGCTACTCCCAGAAGCACACGGTTTCATTTTCCCGCGCATGCGCACTATGGGCACCGTTTACAAGCCACTTCCGGCGATGAGGGTGCCTCCTGTGGAACGCGGCTGCACTTATTATTCAGGTCGCGGCCTCCTGCCGGCCACAGGACAAACTACGACGTCGTGCACGCAAAGTAATGCCTCTCCTGTAGAGGGCGACCCTCCGGGTGGCGGGTTAGCGGCGGAGGGGGGTGCAGCTGGGGAGGAGGCGAAGAAAGGGCTGGCCGTGTGGGGAGACCAGCGGAAGCGTGGGTTGGTTGTTGGAGTTTTACGTCCTGGCAACATCTAAGGTCATATCAGGACGGGTACCGACTTGTGACAGTTTGCACTCATGGCGAGAGTACTGAGAGACTGGCAGACCAGGCCACCAGCACGATGACCAGATATCCCACTCAGTGGAATTATCTTGACACTGAGCCAACCAGTCCTTGGCCTATCCTAATAATGCCGAGTGCTTAGCTAGGAATTGACAAGTATCAATTTTTAAGTCAATGATTTGACTCAACCAGGGTTTTCATCGCTTCGGTTTGAATCCCATGATCTACCAAAATGGGAGATGGACGCTCAACTCATTCAGCCATCGCATCTGGTGACTAGCGCGAGCGAACTCAGCCCTTCACTCCAGCAGGCGCTACCAGTACCCCACTGATTACATCACCCTACTCAATAATGGTTGACTATCCTCGAACAAACCTAATCAGCGTGCATATACTTCCACGCATGCACGTCCGGACGCATGAGGAGCCCGCGTTGATGCTTCCTCCCTAGCCAGGCCCTAACTTGTTAGGCTGCAGTCTGGGCGGAGGGAGGCCGGCCCGGACCAAGGGGCTGGTTGGCCCTGGGGCACCGTGAGCCGAAGGCCTCCCACACGGGCCGAGGAGGGGCGTCGGCCGGGTCAGTAG
This sequence comes from Branchipolynoe longqiensis, assembly GCA_030323885.1. NCBI lineage: Eukaryota > Metazoa > Annelida > Polychaeta > Phyllodocida > Polynoidae > Branchipolynoe > Branchipolynoe longqiensis. Next base: position 14,333,108 of record CM059193.1, on the reverse strand, counting down.
GCGACCGGGCGCAGCGCCAGAACCGGGCATCAACAAAGGCTCTGCTTATAGCGTCTTGCACCCAACCCACTGGTCGAATCTAAGGAGCGCTGGATTCCCATGTCGAGAAGATCAGGAGTTTGAATGGCAGCCGAGTCAAAGCAATGACTTACAAAATATATACTTGTCGTTGTCTATCCTTGGGGTAGCCTTTGCTGGTTAGGTCAGTGTCAGCATAATGTGGGTGAGCGGGAAATTGACTCATGGTGATGATGGTGGTGAGGTCTCCCAGTGGGAGGAGCACTATAAAGTTGTCTTGCGTTTACACTGTCACAAGTCGGTACCCATCCTGATATGACCTTAGCCGTTGATAGGATGCACACAAAAACCCACAAACAACAAAAAAGCCTCGTGTCAGCGTTCATAGTCACTGATAATTAATTTCAAGTTGCATAATCCGATGGTTTTGATTTTCTGTCATTTTCTGAGATAAATATATTAGATTGATCATTATAATCTATCTTACTTTAGCTTGAAGTAACTCTACTTGAAAATGATCAATTTAGGAGATATTTTAAGTGAAAACATGCTAATCTAATTTTGGCAAGCTAATTTTGGCAAGCTTGCCAAAACTCTGACCACATAGGCTTCAGTAGTAACAGGTTCTGCTAAATGGCCTCAGTAGTCCCTTCTATGTAGCGTCAAATGCTTAATAACTACACCAGTATCTAAGTTGCATATGTAGGTTCAAATTGGAATAAGGGCTTAGCTTTTGAAAATGTGATGCTTTCATCGGATTGTGCAACTTTAAGCTGAAGCTAATCTGAACTGAAGCTGAAATTAGTAGTAGATTCTTCAAAGTAATATAATGCATTTCCTACGATGGATATACAGAGAATTGCTTCATTTCTTCGGTTTGTATTTTGATGTTGTTCTAAAGTTAAAATATTTGCTACTTTCTCAAGATAATGCAGTTCAAACTTACGTGATTAATCCGGTCCGAAATTGGTATTGAACCAGAAAGCTCTTAATTCGACTAACCCGCTACAAACTAAACTTATTGTATACTACTTGACTGCGGACTGGAAAAGTTCCGTATACATAAGCGAATAGGTTTATCACTATTGCAAACCATATTTTAACATTTAAAATCATTGAATAATAGCAATTAAAAATCAAAATATCACCAAATTATGTTTCAATGGCGGCGATCTTGGTTATTACCATACAAAAGTGATGTTTGCCTTCATAGATTGTGTTAGACTTTTAGTATGTCATTCTGGAAACCTTTCTGGGAATATATCTGAAGAAAAAACCTTCCGTTGCAATATATGGTGGTTCAATATGTATTTTGAGTCTTTGAAAAGTGGACGCGCACTTAGCGTTAGCGACATCCCGTAATGTTTAATGGATATGAACTAATTATAATAGTGGACAACCTGGCACGGTGGCCGAATCGCTAGAGCGAAGACCTCCCGTGCGGGAGATCGGCAGTTCATTTCCAAGTCGAGTCAAACCAATGACTTACAAAATTGACTTGTCACTTCCTAGCTTGCTGCTCGGCATTAATAGGATAGGCAATTGACTGGTTAGCTCAATGTCAAGATAATGTAACTAAGTAGGATATATCGGGTCATGGTGCTGGTGGCCTGGTCTCCCAGTCGGGGAGTACCGCTATAACGTCACTATGAGTGCACACTGTCACAAGTCGGTACCGGTCCTGATATGACCTTAGATGTTGCCAGGACATAAAACTCCAACAACCAACCAACCAACCAATATCTGACATGGCTACTAAATCAACAGAATTTTACAACAGGCGCCTTTCCGTACCAGGCGCCCACTCCGCTCGGCGCCCACCCAGCTCGGCGCGCCCCGCGCTGACAAAACTCATTCCATGTTGTTTATGTAGTGGTGAGTGCCGGCTAAGAGGCCTGGTGACACGTTAGAGGTAGACGTCTGCAGTCGCGACCCCGCCACCCCCGTCCCGAGACCTACTCCCCGCACTCCCGCCCCCCCCCCCCCCATCCCGTCACCCACTCCCCTCACTCCCGCCCCCGCGTCCCGACCCCACCACGGCACCGCTGCCCCCGCTCACTCCGTCCCCCGCGCCCCGCGTCCGCCCCCTACTCCCCCCACCCAGCGTCGCGTGCCTCGTCGCGTTGCCCTCTGATTGTTACTACTGACCATGCTACCCGCTGGTACTAACTGACCCTCCTTGGTGCCCACTGTTTGCTTTGTTTGTTGTTATTTTGCATCCTAGCAACACATAAGGTCATACCAGGAGTGGTACCGACTTGTGACAGTGCACACTCATGGCGACTTTACAGTGGCTGCCCAAGTGGGAGACCAGGTCGCCGGCACCTTGCCCCAATGTCCCACACAATCACATTATCCTGATACTGTGCTAAGCAGTCCTTGTCCGATCCTAATAATGCCGAGCATGAGGCTAGGTAGTGATGAATATCAATTTAGTAAGTAATTGATTTGACTCGATTGGGATTCTAACTCCCGACCTTCCGCATGGGAAGCCTGCACTCTACCGATTCAGCCACCCCATCCGGTCTTTTACTTACTGACCCCCATGCTGCCCGCTGGTACTTAGTGACCATGCTACCGTCCGCTGGTACACCATCCTGCTTCCCGCTGGTAGTGACTTACCTTCTCCTTCCTGCTGCTAGCGACTGACACCTCTGCCGCCCGCTGTTACTTACTGACTGACTTACTGCCAGCTGACACTACTGATTACTTACTGCCCACTGGTGCTTCCTGACCACCCATGATGCCCTCTGATATTTACTCACTGTCCAGCTACCCGCTGGTGCTTAATGACCACCTTGTTGTATGCGGGTACGTACTGACACCCTGCTGCCCACTGGTCCTTACTGACACCCTGCTGCCCACTGGTCCTTACTGACCGACTTACTGCCAACTGGTCCTGACTAACCACCCATCTGCCCACGGGGTCCTTACTGACCACCCTGCTGCCCACTGGTCCTTACTGACCACCCTGCTGCCCACTGGTTCTTACTGCACACCCTGCTGCCCACTGGTCCTTACTGATGACCCTGCTGCCCACTGGTCCTTACTGACCACCCTGCTGCCCACTGGTCCTTACTGCCCACCCTGCTGCCCACTGGTCCTTACTGATGACGCTGCTGCCCACTGGTCGTTACTGACCACCCTGCTGCCCACTGGTCCTTACTGCCCACCCTGCTGCACACTGGTTGGTCCTTACTGACCACCCTGCTGCCCACTGGTCCTTACTGACCGACTTACTGCCAGCTGGTCCTGACTAACCACCCTTCTGCCCACGGGGTCCTTACTGACCACCCTGCTGCCCACTGGTCCTTACTGACCACCCTGCTGCCCACTGGTCCTTACTGACCACCCTGCTGCCCACTGGTCCTTACTGACCACCCTGCTGCCCACTGGTCCTTACTGACCACCCTGCTGCCCACTGGTCCTTACTGACCACCCTGCTGCCCACTGGTCCTTACTGATGACCCTGCTGCCCACTGGTCCTTACTGACCACCCTGCTGCCCACTGGTCCTTACTGACCACCCTGCTGCCACTGGTCCTTACTGACCACCCTGCTGCCCACTGGTCCTTACTGACCACCCTGCTGCCCACTGGTCCTTACTGACCACCCTGCTGCCCACTGGTCCTTACTGACCACCCTGCTGCCCACTGGTCCTTACTGACCACCCTGCTGCCCACTGGTCCTTACTGACCACCCTGCTGCCCACTGGTCCTTACTGACCACCCTGCTGCCCACTGGTCCTTACTGACCACCCTGCTGCCCACTGGTCCTTACTGACCACCCTGCTGCCCACTGGTCCTTACTGACAACCCTGCTGCCCTCTGGTCCTTACTGACACCCTGCCTGCTGGTACCCTCTGGTCCTGTACCCGACGGCCGCTCTCTGCCCGTTGGTACTCGCTGCCCGCTGGTACCACTGACCGCCCGCTGCCTGCTGGTACCCGCCGGCCGGCCCGCTGCCTGCTGGTACCCGCCAGTACCCGATGGCCGCTCTCTGCCCGTTGGTACTCGCTGCCCGCTGGTACCACTGACCGCCCGCTGCCTGCTGCTATCCGCCGGTCGGCCCGCTGCCTGCTGGTACCCTCCAGTACCCGCTGGCCGCTCTCTGCCCGTTGGTACCCGCTGCTCGCTGGTACTACTGAACCCTCGCTGCCCGCTGGTATAACCCGGCCGACCCGCCGCTCGCCGGGCGGCGCCCTTATTGAGGAGGTGAGTGGATAATCCGATGTTAGCGCGAATCAATCCAAGCCCCCGGAAGCTTGTCAGAGACGGTCAGTGTCACAGAACGCTGCTCGGCGGTTATTAAAGGTCGCGGGTCAAGGAGCCACCCAGGGTCTCAAGGTCGGCCGGCGGTCGGCACCCCCCCCCCACTCACCGCCGGTCTCTATCACGTCTGCCCGACGCGGTCCGCTCCCGTCGGGAATGGCCGGCACACGCCTGTGTGGCTTCCGGCAGTTTTCTAAGCCCCATTCTGCTTTCAGTTTTGAGTTTCTGTGATTTTCTGAGATAAATATAATAAATAGATTGATGGTTATAACCTACCTTCCTTTAGTTTGAAGTAACTTTTATTTTGAATGGCTAATTTTAAAGATATTTGAAGTGGTAACTTGAGAAAATTAATTTTAACAAGAATGTCAAAAGTCTGATACCATGGCCTTCTGTGGTAACACATTCTATTAAAATGCCTCAGTATTCCCTTCTATGGGGTGACAAATGCTTAATAAGTGCATCGAAGCAAATCTAGATCATTCTTTTAGTTTTTTAAATTTGATATTTTGATCGAACTATGTAGCTTTAATGGGTCGTAAGTTGAAGGAAGTCATATCAGGATGGGTACCGACTTGTGACAGTGCACACTCATAGCAGCTTTATAGTGCTGTCCCACTTGCAGACAAGGCCACTAGCACCATGACCCAATACCCCACTCAGTCACATTATCCTGACACTGAACTAACCACTCCTTGCCAGGCTAAGTAGTGATAAGTACCAATTTTGTAAATCATTGGTTTGCAATACCACAGGGAGATTGACGCCCCTGCCTTGCAGAGTTGTAAACCACTGCCTTGTGGTAGAGGTTCTTGACAGAACCAAAGGCTAAGGGAGCAAACCCTAAACAGAAAACCATGTCACTGTGGCAGCATTAAGGCGGTTGATGTATGGAACTGCCAACATCTCCCGACCAGCCAGTGCAGGGACAAATAGCTTTGCGCCTGAATTGACATGTTCTTGCCAGTGTGAAACCTCTATTTGCTCCCCGAGAGAGTGCCGCTGGTAACTTGCAAAAGCCAGCAGCACTTCAACACTTTTGCAGGCAGCTTTCATGAAATGTTTAAGACCGACTCATGGACATCACTCTCACAGCAGAGAGCTAAATGGAGAGCGGCAGTCAAGTAATGAGAGCAGTCTTTGTCGCATCACGACCGACAGCATGATGATGATGATGATGGTTTCACTCAACGAGGAATCGAACTCCCGACCTGCCGCAAGAGAAGCTTGTGCTCTACCGATGTGGCGCCCGCATTCAGTCTTATCACCTAGTCGGTAAGGCTACTGCTGATTGTGGGAGGAGTTAAATGCAGGGGGGATAGTTGATGTTATTTTAGGGGATTAAGTGTTACTTTTTTCTTCTCTTTTTCTTGAAGATTTATATTGCCGATCATGGCTAAGTCTGAATAAACTTGTTTTCACCATTAGACAGCAGGTGGATAGAAAGCCCAAGCATACACTTTTACTGACCCAAGGGATTTTTAACCACCCACACCACATAGACATAGTATGAGAGCAACTGGCCTTTGATGACGTTGTAATTTATACACAGTGTGTGGAAATCCAAATTGGCAGAGGCGATTGCATGGGGAAATCGAACCACTGATCTACAGATTAGGAGTCTGACCTAGAAAAAAGTCAGACACTCTCAGCACTCTGCCACACTCTAAGCAATCTGCCACATTTTGGGGAGTGGAGGCTGGTGAAATGGTGAAGCGCATCCTGGAGGGCAACAGCTGCGTCTACTAAGGTCAGCGGTGGTTGATGGAATGATACAGAACGCGCCGCAGTTACCGCAGTCGGTCACAAAGGGCGCTGAGCATCTACTGCAATATGTAGGACGCGGGGCAGGGCGGGGGGGGGGGGGCGGTGTGGGCGAGGGGGGGGGAGGCGGGGAGGGGGGGCGGGGGACGGGATGTGGCGGATGGGGAGACAGAGGCGGGGACCGTGGGACGGGAGGCGGGGGACGGGAGGCGGGGGACGGGAGGCGGGGGGCGGTGGGGGAGGCGGGGTAGGGGGTGGGGCAAGGGGGACGGGAGGCGGGGGTGGGGATCGTGGGACGGGAAGCGGGGGACGGGAGGTGGGGGACGGGAGGCGGCAGGCGGTGTGGGAGGCGGGGTAGGGGGGTGCGGGACGGGGACGGGATGCGGGGGGTGGGGACCGTGGGACGGGAAGCGGGGGATTGAAGACGGGAGGCGGGAGATGGGAGGCGCGGCGGGCCGGGAGGGGAGCGGGCAGGGTCATTGGGGGCGGCAGGTAGGGCCTACTGGAGGTGGGGCTAACCCGCCCCACAGCTCGACCCGCCTCCAGTATCACTCCATCCCGCACCCGACTCCATTCGCGCCCCGCGTCACTATGGAACAGCCTGAGCATGTCCGCCGACATGGAGGCCACCTCGCGGCAGTTTCGTTTTGGAGCATGGCGCGCCGGGCTGGTAGCGCGCGATGCCCGGATCCCGTGGGCGGACAGGCCGGGGCTGACAGGGCCGAGGTGTGGGGGCAGCAGGGTGGGGGCGCGGGAGGGGGGTGGGGTGGGCAAGAGGAGCTGGACAGTGATTTGCTGGTAACGCAGGCTCAGTGGAGCAAACAATGCGCCCCCTGACGGGGAAGGTGATGATGATAAAGACCGGGCGAGCCACTCAGGTGCCGCTTTATGGCAGTCCATAAAGGACTGGGGTGGGGGTGGTGGTGGTGGGGTGGTGGTAATGGCGATGGTGTCGGCGGTGATGGTGGTGGTGGTGGTGGGGGTGGTGGTGGTGGTGATGGCGATGGTGATTGTGGTGGTGGTGGTGGCGGTGGTGATGGTGATGGTGGTGGTGGCGGTGGCGATGGTGATGGGGGTGTTGGTGGTGGTGCCGGTGGCGGTGGCAGTGGTGATGGTAATGGTGGTGGTGGTGGCGGTGGTGGTAGTGGTGGTGGGGGTGATGGTGGTGGTGGTAATGGTGATAGTGATGGTGGTGATGGTGATGGTGGTGGCAGTGGTGGCAGTGGTGGCAGTGGTGGCAGTGGTGGTGGTGGTGGTGGTGGGATGGTATTGGTGGTGATGGTGGTGGTGGTGGTGGTGATGGCAGTGGTGGTGGTGGTGGTGGGGGTGGTGATGGTAGTGGTAGCATGGTGGTGGTGGTGGTAGTGGTGGTGGTGGTGGTGGTGGCAGTGGTGTTGATGGTGGTGGTGGTGGTGGTGGTGGCGGTGGTGTTGATGGTGGTGGTGGTGGTGGTGGTGGCGGTGGTGGCTGTGGTAGTAGTAATGGTGGGGCAGTGGTGGTGGTGGTTGTAGTAGTGGTGGTGGTGGTGGTGGTGGCGGTGGCGGTGGCGGTGGTGGTGCTAGCCGTGGTAGTGGCGGATTCAGCATTATTATTATTACTGTTATTATGCAAACTGCCAGAAGACTGTCAGCGAGGGAATAAATCATTCAAAAGTTATTTTGGATGCTTCTTTTTTGATCGGTTCTGTTCGATAGCTATTTTGGTTTAGATGTTTGTTTCAGAATGGGATTGTGGATTACGACTAGGACTGGTGGGTAATAATAGTTATTGAGCCGTGCTCTCCACGTGGCCATGGACTTGTGGGTGGTAGTTAGTAAACCATGCTCGGTTTGTGGCCTTGGACTGGTGGGTGATAGTTAGTAAACCATGATCGGTGTGTGGGCTAGTACTGGTGGATGATAGTTAGTAAGTTGTGCTTATGTCTCGTCTAGAACTGTTGGTGGTAGTGAGTAAGCCGTGATCACTGTGTTCTCTAGGACTGGTAGGTGATAGCAGAGAGCGTGTATATAAACAGATGAGAGGGACAACTCCCGCGAAAATCGGTAACACAGGCTACAGTGGCGTTCCTGGCGGTTAGTGTTGAACAAGCCTTGAGTTTGCTGGTACGCTCAGTGCAAAACATTAATTTTCTTAAAAGATTAATAGAAATCCAGAACCCTAACCTTATAAATTCAATATAATCTTGTTGGTAAACATGTTTTCTATATGTGTACTAAGCGGCTTGTTTCTATTTGGTGTAGTTTTAGAGATATTTCACTTTTTCTGTAGGAAGATTCCACACGACCATTGACAATGCCTTGAATTTGCCGTACGCGTAGTGAAAAACGTCAGTTTTATTCCAAATTAATAGAAATCCAGAACCCTAACCATATCAATTTAATATAATCTTGTTGGTAAACATGTTTCCTATGTGTATTCCAATCAGTTTGTTTCTAGGTGTTGTAGTTTTAGAGATATTTAACGTTTTCTGTAGGAAGATTGCTCACTGCCATTGACAATGCCTTGAGTTAGCCCATTTGTTCAACAACCACCACTTGGAGCGCCACAGTCGGCAGGTGTTACACGGTCTAGTATGAGAGTTGTCCCTCTCATCTGTTTCTATACATGCTCTCTGGTGATAGTTAGTAAGTTGTATTCGCTGTGTCATAGTAGTTAGTAAGCCATACTCAGTGTGTGGCATATGCCTGACCGATAATAGTCAGTAAGCCTATGACTGGTGGGTGATAGTTAGTAAGCCGTGCCCGGCGCTATTCAACGTTAAGTTCAGTGTGCGGCGGGTCGGCTTTCATACCTGAGTGCACACGGCCAGCACCAGCGCAAACAACGCGCAGATCGCGACGTGCTGCGGATAACTGCGCTGGCGAGGGGAGTGCGCCTGGTTGGGTGGAAGGAGAGGAGGGTGGGTGGGAGGGTGGTGGAGTCCATGGGGCGGACAATGGGAAGGGAGTGCTGGGTTAGAAAATAGAATGGAAAAGCACCTGGTTGAGGGTCATAAGCCTATAGTAACTGCCTCAATATGTCACTTAAATTTGTCAGTGTGATAACGACCATTGTCCTCCAACAATACTCCTTTGGCGCGTGGCGCGTGGCGCGTGGCGCGTGACGCGTGACGCGTAGTGCTCGGTACATGGTGCGTGGTGCGTGGAGCGTGGTGCGTGGTGCATGGTGTGTGGTGCGTGGTGCGTGGTGCGTGGTGCGTGGTGCGTGGTGCGTGGCGCGTGGCGCGTGGTGCGTGATGCGTGGTGCATGGTGCGGGGTGCATGGTGTGTGGTGCATGGTGCGTGGCGTGTGGCGCATGGCGCATGGCGCGTGGCGCGTGGTGCGTGGTGCATGGTGCGTGGTACGTGTGCGTGGTGCGTGGTGCGTGGTGCGTGGTGCGTGTGCGTGGTGCGTGGTGCGTGGTGCGTGGTGCGTGGTGTGTGGAGCGTGGTGCGTGGTGCGTGGTGCGTGGTACGTGGCGCGTGGTGCATGGCGCGTGGCACGTAGTGCTTGGTGCGTGGTGCGTGGTGCGTGGTGCGTGGTGCGTGGTGCGTGGTGCGTGGTGCGTGGTGCGTGGTGCGTGGAGCGTGGTGCGTGGCGCGTGGCGCGTGGCGCGTGGCACGTGGGGCGTGGTGCGTGGTGCGTGGTGCGTGGCGCGTGGTGCGGGGTGCGGTGCGCAGATCAATGTCCGTCGGTGCTGGGAGGGGATGGGGAGGAGTGTGTACTTGAGGCAGGTTCTGGGTGGCGGTGGTTTATGGTAGCCATACATCAGAGTGTGAGCTGAGCAAACAGTCGCTTCTACATGACGCACCACGTTCTCATATGCACCAACTTCAACCCGAACCCCACTCTCCGCACACACGCCCTGCCCCCCTACCCACACACCCTCCCTCACTACGTACACCCGACCTACCGCGCCCCTGACTCTGACAACGTATCCTCGACCTCCTCCCCTTCACATACCCAGTTGTACCCTTACCTACATACCCCCCCCCCCCTCCACCCCTCTAACCCTTCACTCCGACAACCTGTCTCCTACCTCCTCCACCCACCCACTCCTCCAGCATCCTGCGGTGGTTCCACCGCCCGCAGTTCCATGGGGGATATCTGTTCACACCTTGCCTCCTGGTCCCCCTGCCTCATCTCCACCTCCAGTCCTTGTCCTATCATAGTAATGCCGAGTACCAGGCTAGGTAGTGATAAGTACCAATTTTCTAAATCGTTGGTTTCACTCGAAGAGGAATCGAACTCCCGAACTCCCCTCCCCTCCTGCCTCCCCATCCCCTGCTGTCTCACCCCCATCCGGCCCCTCTCTCTCACGCCCCCGCCTCGCCTCCGACTCCCGCCCCTCCTCCTGCCTCCTCCCCACCTCGCTGGCTCGGCTCCAGCCTCATGGCTCGCCTTCTCCTATCTTTCCCCCCTCCCGCCTCCCGCCATCCCTGCCTCGCTTCCCCGTCCTACCTCTCCTCTTCCTCCCGGCCCCTCCCCCTCCTGCCTCCCGCCATCCGTGCCTCGCTTCCCCGTCCTACCCCTCCTCTTCCTCCCGGCCCCTCCCCCATCTGCCTCCCGCCATCCCTGCCTCGCTTCCCCGTCCTACCTCTCCTCTTCCTCCCGGCCCCTCCCCCTCCCGCCATCCCTGCCTCGCTTCCCCGTCCTACCTCTCCTCTTCCTCCCGGCCCCTCCCCCTCCCGCCTCCCGCCATCCCTGCCTCGCTTCTCCGTCCTACCTCTCCTCTTCCTCCCGGCCCCTCCCCCTCCCGCCTCCCGCCATCCGTGCCTCGCTTCCCCGTCCTACCTCTCCTCCTCCTCCCGGCCCTTCCTGACCCCCGCCCCCTCCCTGACACTCCCGCCCCGAACCCGTCCCGCACCTGCCAGTCCGTAACTATGGCGCCAGACCAAACAATGACAGGCAGATGCAAACATGGCAACTTGAGACAATATGGTGCCTGTCACTTATTAAACTCGCACCACATCACCAGGCACACGTGACGTCAGCACATCCCTTAGCGACCCGTCACTCCTGGCTTGTTTTACTACATCTGCTCTGACTAAATAGATGGTCATGGCCCCAAAGAAACTCACTCTCACTCTCAGCGCGGATGCGCAGGAGTTACCTGAAGTTCATCATCATCATCATCATGCTGTCGGTCGTGATGCGACAAAGACTGCTTTCATTACTTGACTGCCACTCTCCATTTAGCTCTCTGCTGTGAGAGTTGCATCCATGAGTCGGTCTTAATGTCTCAGCTTCAGGTTTACATTTCGTGAAAGCTGCCTGCAAAAGTGTTTGAAGTGCTGCTGGCTTTTGCAAGTTACCAGCAGCACTCTCTTGGGGAGCAAATAGAGGTTTAACACTTGCAAGAACATGTCAAGACAGGCGCAAAACTATTTGTCCCTGCAGTGGCTGGTTGGGAGATGTTGGGAGTTCCATACATCAACCGCCTGTAATGCTGCCACAGTGACCTGGTTTTCTGTTTAGGGTTTGCTCCCTTAGCCTTCAGTTCTGTCAAGAACCTGTACCACAAGGCAGTGCACAGTACCTGAGAATGACTCTAGTTCATTCATGTACCATTATAGCCTGCATGCTCAGTACCACGGTGCGGCAATGACGGATAGTGTATGCCAGGCATTACATGGATTTTTTCTTTGTTCGGCAGCACCCTTAGCAGCGGCTGTTATTGGGATATCCTACTTCACACCGCCAGTTAGTCGCCCATTTTACGACAACCGGAAGACGGCAATCATTAAGGTAATGACAGTTTACGACATAGCCCGAGACTTCTCACAGGTAACTTAAAGTCGAAACCACGCGAGATCTCCTTTCAATGACGTGGCAACGCGAAACGCTCGCCGCCATCTTGGCGCCCTGCATCAAGGGCTACTTTTACTAACGCAACACTGATCATTTCCTGTTTCCATAATCACAACACAAGACACTGATCTGATAACAAATAACCCCCATAACAGAAGCTGACATCATCACAAACAATATACCTGACGGATATAGAATGAGTGCTCTTAGTTAATGGAGAATATTGTCCCTTGTATTTTTTTAATTGCTTTTTAAATGTGAAAAACTAGCCTGAGTAATTGTCGATTGAAACTCTACATACGCTTGTGGTGCATGCCGGGTACTGACGCCGCTTTACAGCTCTGTTTACGACATTCCCACGATGTCGTTATGGGGGGGCGCCCGAAACGATGGTTGTTACATTTTGGTTTATTAGAATGTCCATAGCTTCTCGTGTCACTGCGGGCTATTCGTCTCCGTCACCTTGTTTATTTACGGTATAGTACTGCACACTTAAACACGCCAGCGCGGGGAGAGTGTTTAAGCTGATCGAACAGCGCCGATATCCACCCGCAACCTGCTTTGTTGTGGTCAAATATTTGCATGGTCATTGGGGGAGTGATGAAAATGGAATGCAAAATATTGCGCCTAGAGCAGGATTCGAACCCACAGCTCTCGCATTCTGGGATATTATGTTAACCATTTCACCATCTAGGCTCCCTGATGTCATCCCCGTATCCAAGCCTACCTGTCTGTGTGTCTCGTTCCCTGAGAGGTCAGTGCAGACTACTACACTCATCCATCCCCCAGGAATTGTAAGTCCTTTAAATGGTTTAAGTCCTTTAGTCATGTTAATGCTTACGATGACATATATACAGGCAATACACTTTACTTATACATACACAGGGCAGGTTCCCCAACCAAGTAGTCCATTGCCTGAACAGGATCCAGGTCATGGAAACCAGTGCCATCGGGTTGATGGAAATGAGAAATATTGCACCAAGAGAAGATTTTTGAACCCACGCCTCTTGCATTCCAGGCTAGTGTGCTAACCATTACACCACCCAGGCTCCCTGATGCCATCACCCTACCTGTCTATGTGACTCCTTGGCTGAGAGGTTCATGCAGACTGCTACATTTTCTAAATATACGCGTAAAAGTCTTTTGACCATCGTAATATATTAAGCATATTGATATATTAAATACGCTGATATAGTAAGCACGGTGATGTATTAGCCGGTCTACTACAAGAGACATCCAGAACATAGCTCGGCTGTGAGTAGAGAAGTATCTGTAAGCCTCCAGCAAGGAGCCTCGACACACCCTTGGACTAAACCACCACAGGACTACCACCAATCTTACTTTCTGAAGAAGTCAACTAGTCAAACACACTGATATAGTAAACATAGTGATGTGTTAAAGCGACAGACCTTGGTATCGGAGCCAGAGCCAGGTCAGTCTACGTTGGAGGGTTGGATGAGTTTGACTATTCGACTTCTTCAGAAAGTAAGATTGGTGATAGTCCTGCGGTGGTTTAATCCAAGGGTGTGTCAAGGCTCCTTGCCGGGGGCTTACATACACTCCTCTCCTCACAGCCGAGCTATGTTCTGGATGTCTCTTTTAGTAGAGCGGCTAAAGTAGGTTTTGGCTAGAATTATGCACTCCTTCAGGAAAGCATGAAATTCCCTGTAGTGGAAACATAATATCTAAGGATCATAAATGAAATGGACCCCTAAAAATGGTGCCCCTCTGGTGACTGCCATCTTGAAATCAAATATGACCCACAAATATTTTTGCCCAATATATTTCTATACACAGTACTTAGAACTGTACGTCAAGCATATTTAGCCATGGTTTCATTATCTGAGAGTATCATAGAATAATCAGAAATTATGTGAGATAACCGCCATATATTATTTCAAAATGGTGGTAATGGATTTAGCTCTCTTTATAATCTAGGTAAGACAGAAAGAAAATTCTAAATGTAAACCTTTGTTTTTGACCCCAGGCAATGAAGTGGCACTATATGAAATAAAATCAGATAGCTGGTGCATTCGATTTCAAGATAGCTGCCATAGGTTTGACGTTCTTTAATAATGGTGTATTTTCACACACTACTGAGTACCAGTGTACCTCTATATACTATTGACAACTGGTGTACTCTTATATACTACTGACACCTGGCGTACTTTCATATACTACTGACACCTGGTCTACTTTCATATATGACTCATGCGGGAGGTCAGCGTGACCAAGTGGTCCTTAGCCACTGCAAAAATTGGCCACTCCTGGCTTACACATGCTTTTCTGCTCAAAGGGGAACCTCCCCCTGAATGTATTGGGTGTCAGTCCCTGCTGACACTCAAACACATTTGACTAAGTTGCGTTGATTTTTTGGTCCTGCATCAACAATTCTACACTGCAGACAGTATGCATGACCTTTTTACTAAAGTAAAACAGGAAAACATTTTAGCCTTTTTGAGGGCAGCTTGACTGTACCACCTCATATAGTTTACTAAATAAATTCTATCAATTATTAATAAAACTTTTCTTTTTCTATGGTAATTTGTTTCCCTTGACCACAAATATATGATTGTGAGCTTTCTAATTTAATGAATGTCTATTGGCACATAATTGATTTTCTGCTTTTACATGTAAAAGCGATGGTTTGAACAAAAAACAAACATTTCTCGCCATGAATATGGCCTATGCTGCCGACACGGCGTAAAGCAACCACCAATCAATCAATCAATCAAACTTTCATATACTACTGACAGCTGGTGTACTTTCATATACTACTGACACCTGGTGTACTTTCATATACTACTGACACCTGGTGTACTTTCATATACTACTGACACCTGGCATACTTTCATATACTACTGACACATGGTGTACTTTCATAAACTTCTGACACCTGGTGTACTTTCATATACTACTGACAGCTGGTGCACTCTTATATACTACTGCCACCTGTCATACTTTCATATACTACTGACACATGGTGTACTTTCATATACTACTGACACCTGGTGTACTTTCATATATACTATTGACAACTGGTGCACTCTCATATACTACTGACACCTGGTGTACTTTCATATACTACTAACAGCTCGTGTAATTTCATGTACTACTGACAGCTGGCATACTTTCATATACTACTGACAGCTGGTGTACTTTCATATACGACTGCTTGTGTACAAACTACTACAATTATATTTTTAAAAGCTTTGCTCGTAGCCTTGACATTTCGTAACTCGAACGTTTGTAGGTGGAGGCTTTGCAGTCTACATCCATCTGATTTTGTTGTTGTCGTGTGTGTCTGTGTTCTTAGGGTTCATTATGTTTGTGGGGTGTTCACAAGGTTTGGATCCTGACTGTGGCTGGTTCTGCAATGGAGAGTTCATTCTGTTCGTGGGGGGTTTTGTGAGATTTTGATCCTGGCTGTAGCTGGTTCTGCAATGGGTCTGACGGTGGCTGGTTCCGCAACGTGCCTCCATTGTGTATGTGTTCCTTATGGGGAGTTCATTCTGTTTGTGGGGGTGTTCGTAAGATTTGCATCTGACTGTGGCTGGTTCTGCAATGGGCCTCCATTGTGTTGTGTTCCTTATGGAGAGTTCATTCTGTTTGTGGGGTGTTCATGAGATTTGGATCTGACTGTGGCTGCTTCCGCTATGTGCCTCCATTTTGTCTGAGATCTTTATGGAGAGTTCATTCTGTTTGATGGGGAGTTCATGAGATTTGGATCTGACTGTGGCTGGTTCTGCAACGTGCCTCCATTGTGTTTGTGTTCTTTATGGAGAGTTCATTCTGTTTGTGGGGGTGTTCGTGAGGTTTGGATCCTGCCTGTGGCTGGTTCCGGAATGTGCCTCCATTGTGTTTATGTTCTTTATGGAGAGTTCATTCTGTTTGCGTGGGAGTTCATGAGATTTGGATCCTGACTGGTTCCATCATGGTTTCTTTATGGAGAGTTCATTCTGTGTATGCGGTGTTCGCGACATTTGAATCCTGACTGTGGCTCATTCACTGATGCGCCTTCCATATGTTTGTGTTCTATGCGGAGAGTTCATTCTGTTCATGGGGTAGCCACCAGGTTTGGATCCTGACTGCGGCTAGTTCCATAATGGGGCACCAGTCGGCCACTGCAGTCATCGACGATCTTTGGCCTGAGATAGTGTCCTGCACTACGGGTGACGTCCGAGAGCGCGGTCCCCCACGATGTATAAAGCACCCAACATGCCGCACAGGCCTTCATCCTCATCTTGTCACCCTGCTGCAGCTTCTGCTCTGAGTTTTTGTGTTGCTGCTGGTTTTGGACACTTTGATCTGTTATGCGTCGTGTCAGTCCTGGCAGCCTTGATGCCTTTGTTCTCGAAGGGTCTTGCTCTCTGCTGCATCTCTGATGTACGTGGCTTCCTTCTTTTGATAACTGCGCACAAAGGATCATAATGTGTGTAACCTGGTCCACTGTGTCTCATCTAAAACATATTTGTAGATTATAAGCCGGTATCATCATCTTCTTCCAAGGAGGTAGGTAACTCATGCAGGGCAGCCCATGGGAGGGAACCTAGCCCACACTAGCCAGATAAGTGCACTTCCCAATTACGTACAGGCCTATGACATGTACATATAATAGGCTAGTGTAGAATTAAGAGTAGAACAAACAATTTAATCAAGAAAACCCTCCAAAACTAACATAGATTACGAACCACAAAATATAACAATAAGAATTACAAAACAATAACTGCCCAGCATTGAAAACAAGTCCGAACACTCGAGCTTATATGCTATGGACAGCATAAACTCACATCACACACAAAAAGAAGCTTGTGTACAGGCGAGGCTTAACTTAGACATTACATCAGCCATAATGGATTCATTAGCAATTCAGATGCAAAACCATGTAAGCCTACCTGACTTTTTTGTCTTAAAATTAAAAATTGTAAATGATTGTAATCCTAATTCTCATGAATTCCACTTTTATTGTTATGAAATGGTTATGGAGCAAGGAACACAAAAATATGAATGTAAAACATTAATCTGTTCAAGATTTCACTCAAATGGGGTATCTCAATTGTTTGATGTGGCATTTACAAACTTTTTCGCCTGACCTCTTCCATTTATGAAAAAAATCCAATGCTACAGTGAGTCAAGTGAAAGCGCGAATCAGCTATCGGCAACGCCAGCGTCCTAGTCACAGGGCAAAGACTGGCTCGCAGCGAATATTACGGTGGAGAATAAATAAGAGAATAAATAATAAGTAAATAAATAAAAAGCAGCAGAACTCTGCCTATTTATATATGAGACTGTCTCAAAAGGTGCTAAGCAATATGGGTCAAAACGTTGTCCATTGTAACAATCAACATACTATCTGCTTAAGTATTTGTCAGGATAAACTGATTTTGTTTTTACATGGTGTTTCATAATCCCAATAGAATACATATTGATTTGAAGCAAATGTCCTTGTGTTTTCAGTGTAACTGTTTCTGTGCTGTTTTGTGTCAATTGTTACAATGGACAAAGAAAAAAAGAGTTATCACCTTTTGAGACAGGCTCATATATATAATCAGTTATAATTTACCAGTAATCGCGGTACTACCACAGGTTAGCACACAATCACTGCTGTTTTTGATTATACTGTCTTAGCTATCTCCTGCTTTGGTTCGAAACTTCAATGCTATTCTTCATTCAGATGATGTTTTAGCTTTGGTTGCACTTATTCCGTTGTTGGTATGATGAGGGAGTTTCTTCCCATTGAACTATCGCATTATTGCGTGTTTACATTCATTGTGGCTGCTAATACTTGCACTTTTCGGTTGCTATTGTTAGGACTGTATCATGGCGGAAATATGAATAGTATTGCGCTTCTGAAGGGTGATCTAGGAGGTAGTTTATTTATGAGCAGAACAGAAACACGCCAAGCACAGACTTCTGATACACTTCTTGACACTTCTAATAGGGGACGCCGCATAGTGGCACATTGGCACATTGGACCAGTGGCACAGGGCACAGTAGTACAGTGGCACATTGGCAAAATGGCACAGAGGCATAGTGGCACAGTGGTACAGTGCACAGTGGCACATCGGTACAATGGCACAGCGGTACAGTGGCACATCGGAACAGTAACACAGCCACACAGCCACACAGCCACACAGCCACACAACCACACAGCCACACAGCCACACAGCCACGCAGCCATGCAGTCATACAGCCACGCAGCCATGCAGTCACACAGCCACACATCCACACAGCCACACAGCCACACAGCCACACAGCCGCACAGCCCACATCCACACAACCACACATCCACACAGTCACACAGCCACAGAGCCACACAGCCACTCATCCACGCAGCCACGCAGCCACGCAGCCACGCAGCCACGCAGCCACGCAGCCACAGCCACACAGTCACACAGCCACACAGCCACTCAGCCACACAGCCACGCAGCCACTCAGTCACACAGCCATACAGCCACACAGCTACACAGCCACACAACCACGCGGCCACGCGGCCACGCGGCCACGCAGCCACACAGCCACACAGCCACACAGCCACACAGCCACGCAGCCACGCGGCCACGCGGCCACGCGGCCACGCGGCCACGCAGCCACACAGCCACACAGCCACACAGCCACACAGTCACACAGCCACACGGCCACACGGCCACGCGGCCACGCAGCCACACAGCCACACAACCACACAGCCACACAGCCACACAGCCACACAGCCACACAGCCACACAACCACACAGCCACACAGCCACACAGCCACACAGCCACACAGCCACACAGTCACACAGCCACACAGCCACACATCCACACAGCCACACAGCCACACATCCACACAGCCACACAGCCACACAGCCACACAGCCACACAACCACACAGCCACACAGCCACACAGCCACACAGCCACACAGCCACACCGCCACACAGCCACACAGCCACACAGCCACACAGCCACACAGCCACACAGCCACACAGCCACACAGCCACACAGCCACACAGCCACACAGCCACACAGCCACACAGCCAAGCACAGTAGCCGTAGCCTCCTCGTTCGGCTGCGTCATCTACAGTGCCACGAGGGTCACCGAGTGCGACATGTGTATACTCAATATCAACCTCCAGGAATCTACATTCTCACCGCCACATTCAATCCACGTGAGACACACTTTCCTACAGGCCTGGTAGGGAGATGGCGGTTTCTGGGATTAAGGTTAATCGCACCGGAAGTATAAAAAAGGATGTGGACAGGATGAAGCATGGGTAACTTGAGGCTTGGATAATTAATATAAATCTCACTGGATCACTTTATAGACTGCAGCGTGTTGGCTACAGTTGCGGAATGCTGCAGCGCGGCAGGAATGTGGGTTGTAATTAATTTAAATGTTTCTAAGACATAGACGGCTACTACAGCGATGTTCTCATGGCACTCTCATGAGGCAGTAATGCTGGTTAACATCTCGAGGTCCATAACTGTGACCAGACCGGATGGCCAAATGAGTTGAGCGTCTGTCTCCCGCTTTGGTAGATTGTGGGATTTGAATCCATGGTTTCGAACCCTGCTTGAGTCAAACCAATGACTTAAAATTGATACGTGTTGCTTCCTAGCCAGGCGTTTGGCATTATTAGGACAGAGCAAGGACTGGTTGGCTCAATGTGAGGATAATGTGACTGAACGGGATATCGGGTCATGGTGCTGTCACCCTGGTCTCCCAGTAGGGCAGCACTTTGAAGTCACCATGAGTGTGCACTGTCACAAGTTGTAACCCACCCTGATATGACCTTAGATCTTGCCAGGACGTCAAACACCAACAACCAACCATAGCTGCTGATTGTGAGTGTTTGAAGGTTCCATTAAAGCGTGACGGGATAGAATGTATACCACAGAAGAGAGCCCTCCAGTGTTTGCCAAACTGGCAGTTAGCCCTCCTGGATGCTGACCCTCAGTGATCCATGCATGTACTATGTCACTTATATGAACTCAGTGCCAAGAGGTGCTTAAGACAGACAGGAATGTACCCAGTCACAGTAAAGGATGTTCCATCACGTCACAACACCTTAAACGGACCCGGTATAGGCTGCTGACAAATGTTCTACAAGCATACCTTTGCAGGTTTTCAGCTTATGTAACTGTATACATGGGGGGAGAGTGCTGAAATTGGTTGCTCCTGGTGTGTTGTAGTTAGTCCAGCAGCACTGACAAGGCTTTTAAACAGACAAATGTTAGAATTTGCAATCTAAAATGCTAAATATAGAGTTCAAATGTTTATTTCTCATAACCAGCTACTTTTTGTGTGAATACTTGATTAAATCATGTAGATTAACAGACTTTAAAAGTTAAATTAAGAGCTTCCTGTGGCTGCAATCTTGGTGGTTGCCATGGCTTCCCCTGTGTGCATGTAACCCCTCTAGGTCATGTGATGAGGGAATCCCACCTATAATGCCATTCATACATCAACACTCTCCTCCCATATGTTCAGTTGCATGAACTGAAAACACTAAGCAAAGGTATGTTTGGAGAGATTTTGATGCTGGATTGCAGTTCTCCCCCTTTTAATTTGTTGCTATTCCTCCATTATTTTCAGTCAACCATCTGCAATGACAGTTACAGTCCAAATACAAATATAATACAATATTGAAAACCAAATGCACTGGGTTTGGTCCAACTGCTTCACTGGCCAGAACTGGTCAAATCTGTTTCTTAAAACCCCATCCCAACAGCAGGACTCGCTTTGCTGCCAGGTGACTACCAAATATTAAAAGGACAAACTGCAAATAACAAACTCACATAGCTAACCATAGCCGTGTTCACACGGGCAAAATGTAAAGCGATTTAGACAAGGCGAATCATATGATTCGATTTAGTTTGAAAGTGTTTCGCGTTCACACGGGCAGTGCTTTGAGTCGGTTTAAGGCAGAAGTGGATATCTGCGCATGAGCAAGTCCAGAATAACCAGCGCCATTTTGGGTTCATCGACATCGGCACGAGAGAGTGTGGGTTCGACCTAGATATGTATTGACTGAATCGTATTGGTTTGGAATGGTCAAAACTTCTGCTGGGCAGTGAAACCCTAAAAATAAATGATGAACAAAATATATGTGCACCTCTAGCAGGTTCATAAAGCAAATTTACCGGAAAGTCAACAAACTCAGGTCTCGACTGTCACGTCCTTAATCCGCCTCAAATAATTCGGTTGCGTTCACACGAACAAGATGGGCCGACTTAAGCTAGTTCGCTTCATATAATCCACCTCCACAAGTGGTTTATATGAGCCAAACTAGATGAAGTGAACTAGCCCTAATCCACCTCAACGTCGAGTTCACACGGCAAATGTGAGCCGAACTAGGCAAGGCAATTTATATGAGCCGGTGTGAACACAGCTCATGATAGGCTAAGACTAGAATAGTCCTATCAAACTGACATGTATATACTCCTTGTCTAACTCTAACTGACCACAGCCTGCATTAAAACTTACTACAACTTTAAGAAATGAATACAGAAGATAACTTCTGCTTACATTCTAAATATTATGAAAATGTTCACATTGATTTCACTAATATTGATGTAATGATATTGTAAAGGCCAGGGCTCGGATCTGTGGCTGTGTAGGCAGGCTATAGTGAAATGAATACAGACAAAGAGAAAGGAAGGATATAAAGTGTAAAGAAGAAGAGAGAGACAATCCCCCTGGTTTATTATTTATATGGTTAGATGGGTTCATTATAGAGTATCACCCCCACCCCTTTCCCCCAATGGGAAACAAGCATTCTTGGCCCTACCAATAGGGATCCACATTCCTGGTCCCCATGGCTACTAGTGGTCTGCCCACCACCACCAAGATGTATGGCCCCATGGCCACCACCCAACCTTGACCCTGACTGTGATGATCCTACCCAGCAGAGGGGGAGGGAGTAGGCCCTGAGTCTGGTTACACCCAGCCCTGTGAGCACCACTATGTCTATTTACATCCCACTCAGGCACCACCAGTCCTTACGTATATATACATACATGCACCTGGTCATGTACCCCGATCAGTAATAGAACATTTGCATTCCCCCCTATGCCGTAAATCGGAATATTTCACAACGTGACACCACCGTTGCCATATTGCTATGGAACTTGTGGGTAGCTATCAGAATCCCACAGTGCTATAAGTATATGCTTCAAATTGTGTATTAAAGAGCTCACCCTATGTATCTGACTCTATCTACCATTGTTGTGTAAGTAATCAAGAATTGAAAAATGGCTGGAAGACAAATGCTTTGGCATCGTCAACAGAATTTAATCAGCATAATAAGCATGTTTGCCAACACAACATGTATGTGTATTCGAGTAGTACAGTTGTGAGATGCGCATGACACAGACTACAATTAAAATCGCATAGTCCAATGGTTTTGAATTTCTGTATTTTTTCTGAGATAAATATATTAGATTGATCACTAGTATCTACTTTACATGAGTTCAAAGTTACTTTTATTTGAAATGGTAAACTTTTGAGATATTTTGAGTGTAAACATGGAAAATTAGTTTTGGCATGCTTGCCAAAACTCTGACACCATACACTTCTGCAGTAACAAGTTCTGTTAAATTGACTCAGTATTGCCTTCTATGCCAAAACAAATGCTTAATAAGTGATTCAGTATCTAAGTTAGATATGTAAAATCAAATCTAGATAATTGGTTTGGTTTTGAAAATTCGATATTTCATCGGACTATGCAGCTTTAAACTTCTGTCTGTTCCACTTGCTCTCCTTATGCGCAGTGGCAAACCAATCCACGTCCATTACTGGAACAGTCAGAGAGCTTGAACAGCTGGTAAAGTTACTGTACACGCAGACTTAGGTTAATTACTCGTACATCAGTCTTTATGGATGCACATTAAAAAACTAAGTGGTGGAATGATTAAATTACAAACGCATTATTCTATTTAAATCCAGAACAGAACAAATTATTATAAAAATAATGGCTTAATATCGGAATGCTTATTTAGTGTGCTTCAGTGTTCAGCAAATAATTATAGTAGTATTCATATTTAATTAATGGAGGACTAGCTATATATTAGTGTTAACTAACATGTGACTGACTATATTACACAGTTAATTAATGCATGACTAACTATATATATGTTCATTAATACATGACTAACTATACTCCTATTTCATTAATGCATACCTAACTATGTATCAGTGTTTATTAATACATGCGTATGTGTCAGTGTTCATTAATACACGAGTAACTATATTTCAGTATTTATTAATACATGACTAATGATATATATCAGTATATATTAATACATGACTACCTATATAGCTGTGCTTTAATGCAGGACTATGCATAGCAGTATAATATATATATATGTGTTTATTAATGTAGGACTCACTATATATATCAGTATACATTAATAAATGAACAACTATATATCAGTATTTATTAATACATGACTCTCTGTATATCAGTATTTATTAATACATGACTCTCTGTAATTCAGTATTTATTAATAAATGATTCTCTGCATATCAGTATTTATTAATAACTTAATCTCTGTATATCAGTGTTTATTAATACATGACTCTCTGTATATCATTATTTATTAATACATGACTCTCCATATATCAGTATTATTAATACATGACTATGTGTATATCATTGTTGATTAATACATGATTCTGTATACCAGTGCGTATTAATACATGACTCACTGTATTTCAGTATTATTAATACATGACGCGTTGTATATCAGTATTTATTAATATATGACTCTCTGTATATCAGTGTTGATTAATACCTAACTCTCTATGTATCAGTATTTATTAATACATGACTCTATGTGTATCAGTATTTATTAATATATGACTGTCTCTATATCAGTGTTGATTAATACATAACTCTCTCTGTATTAGTGTTTATTAATACATGACTATATTGTATATCAGTGTTTATTAATACATGACTCTCTGTATATCAGTATTTATTAATACATGACTCTCTATCTCAGTATTTATTAATACATGACTCTGTATATCAGTATTTAGTAATACATGACTCTCTGTATATCAGTATTTATTAACATATACCTCTCTGTATATCAGTATTTATTAAGACATGACTCTCTGTATATCAGTCTTTATTAATACAGGACTCTCTGTATATCAGTATTTATTATTACATGACTCTCTGGATATCAGTATTTATTAATACATGAATAAGTATAGACCAGTGTTTATTAATACACAACTAACTAATACACAATGGAATATATAATCCGTGTTTAGTGAAACATTACTGAGTATCTACCAGGGTTTATTACTAAATGGCTCCTCATATATCTGTGTTTATTAATGCATAGCTTACTAGATATCTGTGTTAATTAAAGTTGCGTAGTCCGATGGTTTTAAGTTTCTGAAATGGTCTGAGATAAATACATTAGGTTGATCATTATTATGTACCATACTTTAGCTTGAAGTAACTTTTATTTTCAGTGGCTAACTTTTGAGATATCTGAAGTGGAACCATGCCAAATTAATGTTGGCAAAGTTGTCAAAACTCTGACCCCCATAGGCTTCTGCAGTAACAGGTTCTATTCAATTGCCTCAGTATTCCTTTCTGTGTGGTGACAAATGTTTAATAAGTGCACCAGTATCTAAGTTAGATATGTAGAATCAAATTTAGATAATTGTTTTGGCTTTAAAAATTTGATATTTTCATCGGACTATGCAGCTTTAATGCAGGACTAAGTAGATATATATATATACATATATATATATATATATATCACTGTATAAAAACACATGATTAACTATATCAGCATCATGAGTGCAAAACCATATCTCCACATCTGCGGTAATGTGGCTTCACCCATAATGCTCTTATCCAGGTTGCATATTAATAGCTCGCATTATTGCCTTCGGCTACTGATCGAGTATTTATGGAACTATTGTGTCGGTCGGGTAATTTAAGGATACTAACTTAACTCCAACCTAACAATGGGAACTTCATCTTGCCCCAGCATACCGTTAAATACCATGCTATATTCAGTTACAGTATGATCTACTGGTTTATTTTTAAGGATATGCCCTAGGCTAGGCCTGCATTTGCTCTAGCAAATACAAACATCAAGTTTACTTGTGGAATTACCGGGCGTAGTGGCAGAATCGGTAGAGCCGCGGGCCCTGGCGTGCTGGAGATCGGGAGTTCGGTTCCTGGTTGAGTCAAACCAATGACTTATAAAATTGATACTTGTCGCTTTCTAGCCTGGTGCTTGGCATTAATAGAATAGGGCAAGGACTGTTTAGATCAGTGTCAGGATAATGTGACTGAGTGGGATATCAGGTCATATTGCCGGCAGCCTGGTCTTCCAGTGGGGCAGCACTAAAAGGTTGCCATGAATGCGCACTGTCACAAGTTCGTACCCATCCTGATATGACCTTAGATGTTGCCAGGTTGTAAAACTCCAACACGCAACCAACCAACTTGTGGAGGTAATGTGTCGATTTAAATATGCTGCTTTACTCCCCAGTCTACAGTGGCACAATGATGTGATATAGCGAACAAGCACCATGTTCGATAACTTTTTATTATTGATCTGTTACTTAGGTAATGAGGACACATTCATGTGTAAGCCTTTGTTAGTAAATACAAAAACTGACTGCTGGTTCACGCTGGTGCTCTATCTCAGGACAGGGCTTCGGTGAAAGGATGCTGTAACAAATCAAAATGGGACGGGATCCTCTCCCACAAGCCTCCATGACACCCAAGTAGATGTACATAGTAGGCTAAGGTATCATACTCAGACTAGACAAAAGTCTGGAAAAATACAGAAAAAACTAACATAAGCTACTAACACCCAAAATTGCAAAAGGCTGGCCTGAGCAGAAACAGGGAAACACTCCTGGGCGAGGAACCAGACCAAGACGGCACCACAAATGTCCAGCGTTGAAAACAAGCACCGTGGCGGGAGCTTATACGTTATGGGCAGAGTAAATACCTTGTCAATCAAATTTATTTTTTAAAACAAACCTGTAGACTTCAGCCCTGTGCTAGCAGACATTACAAATCTGTGTTTGGTGTGTGTGTTTGCTTGTTGGGTATATGTTTCTGTGTTTGTGTAGACTCAAGTGCATCACTGTTTATTTCCTGTTTGGCGTCTCCAATAAATGCAAGTGTATATAACGATATATGTAATGTGTAAGCAGGATGCGAGTATAAAGGCATGGAAGGGAAATAGTGTAACTAGTGTCCATTATTGTTACTGTACATGCTGCTCTGTGAGGTGACTTCCCACCTCCCATCACGTGACTGGTGGCGCCGCCACTGGTCCAACTCCTAACCAACAGACGCGCCACACTGTCACTGGCGCCTGAGAATTAAAATAAAAAATCATGGCCAGAGTGACTTAGTGGCCAGACAAGTTACCGCGTGTGCATACCGGGGATGCCACAATCGGGCCGGATGCACAGTTGATGAACAAGTAATAGTAAGTTTGTTTGCTGTTGTTTTACTTCATAGCAACATCTAAGGTCATATCAGGACGGGTACTGATTTGTGACAGTGCGCACTCATGGCGACTTTATAGTGCTGCCCACTGGAAGACCAGGCCACCAGCACCGTGACCTGATATCCCACTCAGTCAGATTATCCTGACACTGAGCCAACCAGTCCTTGTCCTATCCTAATAATGCCAGGTGACAAGATTACATTTTTAAGTCATCGGTTTGACTCGACCACGGTTCGAACCCACGCCCCCACGATCTACCAACATGGGAGACAGTCGCTCTAACTCATTCGGCCATCCCGTCTGGTCAAAAGTAATAGTAAGAGCAAAACGATAGATGAGTTAGGATAATAATAAGGAATGAAAGCTAGCAATTAATTATACTTGTATAATGCTTATACATCACATAAGTCTGGCATACAGACCTGGCGTCTTTATTTACCAGACTGCTACATTTCGACACAGTTCCTTGTGATGATCGAGAGACAGGACGTTGCTTATAGAGTTTGGTTATTCATGGCGTTACGATCAGTCCTGAACGACCAATTGGAGAAGTGGCGAAAAAGAGTCAATCAGGCAGGGGTTGTAGCGGGACGCTGACTGTCTGCATCATGAAGTGGGGTAACCAAGAACAAATAATGTCACGTGGTGCACCCCTACACCCGGACCTGGTGATGTCCGGTGGCTGGAGAAGGGTAACCAACAACCAGTAGTGTCACATGGTGCACTTTTACACCTGGGTCTGACACTGTAATGTGGCTGGAGCAGGGTAACCAATAAACCACAGCGTCACATGGTGCGCTACCCAACCTGGGATTTGCAGCACCACGTGGCTGTAGCAGGATAACCAATAAACAATAGTGTCACATGGTGCACTACTACGCTCAGGTCTGACACTGTCATGTACATGGGAATAACCACCAAACGTTAGCATCACACGATCCATCACCCCACCCAGGCTTGGCAGTGTCACATGGCTGGAGCAGCGTAACCAACAAATCACAGAATCACATGGTGCACAGCTAAACCCGGGTCTGATAGCATCATGCGCATGGAGTGGGGTAACCAACAAGCAATAGTGTCACATGGCGCACCACTACACCTGGATTTGGCCCTTGTCATGTGGCTGTAGCAGGGTAACCAACAAACTACAGTGTCACATTATGCACCACCCAACCGTGGCCGGGCAGCATCGTGCAGGGTAACTAACAAACAATAGCATCACACGATGCATCACCCCAACCAGGCCCTGACAATGTCACGTTGTAAAATATTCCGATATTCGGCATAGGGGGAATGCAAATGTTCTATTACTGATCGGTTTACGTGACCAGGTGCATGTATGTATATATATATATGTATGGGTTGGTGGTGCCTGAGTGGGATGTAAATAGACATAGTGCTGCTGGCAGGTCTGGGTGTCAGTGCACTCAGGGCCTACCCCCTCTTCTGGGATAGGGATCACCACACTCAAAGGTCAAGGTTGGTGGTGGCCATGGGGGGCCATACAGCTTGTGGTGGTGGGCAGACCACTGGTATCCATGAGGACCAGGAATGCTGGATCCCTATTGGTAGAGCCAAGAGTGCTTGTTTCCCATTGGGGAAAAGGGGTGGGATGATACTCTACATTGAACCCATGTACCCATATAAATAATAAACCAGAGGGCTGGACTCTCTCTTCTTCTTTACACATTATACTCTTCTTTCTCTTTGTCTGTATTGATTTCACCATAGCCTGCCGACACAACCACATATTCGAGCATTATACTCTACAACGTGAGAGGGCACGTGCTGGTCCACGTGACCAGTGCGGGATAGACTGCGAGCTTACTAACTAACTCACGACATGGTGAGGGCAGTGAACAGTTGACACAACGGGCGTCCTACACGAACGCTGGTGGCGGCGGTGAATTGTTAGTATGGCGCCGCGTGGTGAATAATTCACTGTAGAGGGGCGCGTCTTTGTACAAATATTTAAATACTGCATGACCCAGCGTGTGGCGTGTGTGTAATTACATGGCGGCTGGCCGCGTGCACTAAGCTCAGAGCGGAGCGCAGTCAACCATGTAACTTACCTGATATCTCCCCCCTCCTGAACACACAGCCAATCACTGCAGAGCACCTGCCCACGCGATATTTACATCCTGGTAACATCTCATGTCATATCAGGATGGGTATCAACTTGGGATAGTTCACCCTCATGATAACTTTATAGTGCTGCCCCACTGAGAGATCAGGCTGCCGGCACCATGATCCGGTATCCCATTCAGTCACATTATCCTGATGTTAAGCTAACCGGTCCTTGCCCTATCCTATTAATGCCAAGCGTCAGGCTAGGAAGTGACATATATCAATTCTGTAAGTGATTGGTTTGACTCAACTGGGAATCGAACTCCCGGACCTTCCGCACGGGAAGCCTGCGCTCTACCGATACGGACACCGCGTCCGGTCGCTTTTTGCTGTCAGTGTCACGCGTGGTTGCCGGGTGCCCCTTATGGTGATTGCTTTATAATCTCTGCCGGGATACGGTCAGGCCGCCTGACACGGTGTGTGTACAGCTTGCTGGGTCGCTGTTAGTGTTAGCTTAATGGTAACCGGGGAGAAGCGGCGGCAGAGAGTAGGCAGCCTACCATCGGTCAGTTTTATCAATATCACATCGT
This sequence comes from Branchipolynoe longqiensis, assembly GCA_030323885.1. Classification (NCBI taxonomy): domain Eukaryota; kingdom Metazoa; phylum Annelida; class Polychaeta; order Phyllodocida; family Polynoidae; genus Branchipolynoe; species Branchipolynoe longqiensis. The sequence continues at coordinate 14,304,127 of CM059193.1, read as the reverse complement.
CTCAGCATCGAGCTGTTGTTTTCCGCCGCAGCCTGGGCAGGTATCACCTGTCACACACTGCGTGCACTGCTTTGGCTCTGCCTCCAGTGGCGGCAGACAACCTCTCAAACTCAGCGCCCTGGCGGCCAGTCGATGGCGCTGCCCGGAAGTGAGCGACGCTTCTTGTCACGTTCACTTGTGTTTCAGCTGTGCGTAGCATGACTTTCTACAGTCGCAAACCAAATAGACATTATGAGACACCATGACTCCAGTAACCGGTCGAATCAGTAAAGCGCAGACTTCCCGTGCGGAAGTTCAGGAGTTTGAATCCCAGCCGAGTCATACCAATGATATAAGATTAATACCTGTCGCTACCTAGGTTGGCAATCGGCATTAATAGGATAGGATCTGGACTGGGTAGCTCAGTATCGGGATATGGTGACTGAGTGGGAAATTAGTTAATGGTGCCTGGGGTATGGAATCACAGTGGGGCAGCACTATAACATTGCCTTGATTGTACACTGTCATAAGTCGGTACCCATCATGATATTATGACCTTAGACGTTGCCAGGACGTAAAACCCCAACAACCAACCAACCGACCAACCAGCTTACATAACAGATAAAGGGTACAGGTGACATATGTATACATATATATATATGGATAGTGATAAAACTATTATCGCGTGTAATAATCTCTGTAAGTGTCCTGCTACTACCCGCCCCCCCCCCTTCCTGGGTGGGGTGGGTAGCCACATCCTTTACTTCCCCCCCCCCCCCCATCTGGGGGCTTCTGCACGACACAAGGGAAGTTGTTTTTTTAATAAAGGAGTTGCGGTCTTTACCACCAACTCATATCGCCCTAATTGTCTCTATCATTCTATTGTCCTGTTAGCATATGTAATAATTATTATATATATATATATATATAAGATATATATATATATATATATGTGGACTATGCATATATAAGAATGCTCCGACAACACTCGAACCTTCAGTGTCATGGCTAGATCAACAAATGCATTTAGCAGGTAGGGTCCCTCTGGGGGAGGGGGGGGGGGAGGACAGTCAACACAACAGACAAGCAACAACATGCCCGCCCTTCCCCCGGTGTGGGCCCGCCCCCTGCCGGCCTCTCCCAGCACAAACATAGCAGCAGTGTTCCCCGCGCCGGCCACTAGGGGGCGCTCCAGCTCGGATGGCCCGTAGCACGCCACGACGCGATATCCATAGATAACACTATCAGAAAATAATCATAATTCAATCATTTACGACTGGCATGCTTTATACATTATTCAGCTTGATATTGTGGCGAGCGGCGGCGGGGGCGGCGGAGTGGTGGCGTCGTGGAGTTGTGGTGGTGCTTTTGTGTGGTGTGGTGATGTGGGAGTGTGTGGTGTGTGTGTGTGTGTGGCAGGGTGGTGATGTGGGGTGGTGTGGGAGTGTAATGGTGGAGTAATGGTGATGGTCTGGTGGTTGTTTGATGGTTTGATATCAGGGTGGTGGTGGTGGTGTAGTGTCTGAGGTATTGGCAGTGCGCGATGGCTAATGTCCTAGCAGTGTGTGGTGAGTGAGTTCCTGTCAGTGTGTGGTGGGTGAGGTCCCAACGGTGTGCAATGGTTGAGTTCATGGCAGTGGGTGTTGGGTGAGATCCCAGCAGTGTGCAGTGGTTGAGTTCATGGCAGTGTGTGTTGGTTGAGGTCCCAACTGTGTGTCATGGTTGAGTTCCTGGCAGTGTGTGTTGGGTGAGGTCCCAGCAGTGTGCGGTGTGTAAGTTCATGGCAGTGTGTGTTGTGTGAGGTTCCAGCAGTGTGCGGTGGTGGAGGTCCCTGCAGTCCCCTGTAGCTGAGTTCCTGGTAGTATGTGGTAATTCAGGTCCCCGGTGGCTGAGTTGGTGGCAGTGTGTGGTAACCGAGCTTCCTGCAGTGTGCGGTGGCTAGTTCCTGGCACTGTGTCCAGCCGACCTCTGAGTGCGTGCCGCGGTGGGTGCGACTGGTGTTGACATGGCATCCCCTTCTGATGCCCCACCACCAACCACTTGTAACCCACCTGTAACCCACCTGGACCCACATTTAACCCACATGTAACCCACATGTAACACACATGTTACACACGTATAACCCACCTGTAACCCACATGTAACCCACATGTAAACCCACATGTAATCCACCTGTAACCCACATGTAACCCACCTGTAACCCACATGTAACCTACCTGTAACCCACCTCTAACCCACCTGTAACCAACCTGACCCCACATAATAACACAAATGTAACTCACCTATAAAGCCACCTGTAACCCACCTGTAGCTTACCTGAAACTCACATGTAACCCACATGTAACACACCTGCAACCCACCTGTGACACTCCTCTAACACACATATAACCTACCTGTCACCTACCTGTAACACACATGTAACAGACATGTAACACACCTGTAAACCACGTATAAACCACATGCAACCCAGCGGTAACATACCTGTGACCCACCTGGAAACCACCTGTATCCCACATGTAACTCACTTGTACCCCACCTGTACACCCAACTGTAAACCCACCTGTCAGCCACCAGTAACCTTCATGTAACTCACCTGTAACGCACATTAAACCCACCTGCCACCCAACTGTAACCTACCTGTATCCCACCTGTAACACACATGTAACCCTCATGTAACACACATGTAACCTACCTGTAACCCACCTGTACCCCACCTATAACCCACCCGTCACCCACCTGCAACCCACCTGTAACCCACCTGCAACCATTACCATCCACCTGTAACTCACCTGTAACTCACATGTAACTACCATTTAACCTACCTGTAACCCACGTGTAACCCATTTGCAACACACGTGTAACACACATGTAATACACCTCTAACACACCTGAAGCTCACATGTAAAGCACATGTATCCCACCTGTAAGCCACAACCACCTATAACTCACCTGCAACACACCTGTACCTGAACTGTAATCCACATGTAACCCACCTGTAACCCACTTGTAACCCACCTGCAATCCACCTGTAACGACATGTAACTCATCTGTGACCCACCTGTAACCTACCTGTAGCCCGCATGTAACTCACGTGCAACCCGCATGTAACTCACATATAACCCACATGTAACCCACATGTAGTCCATCTATAACCCACCTGTAACCCACCTATAACACGCCCGCAACCCACCTGTAACCCATATGTAACTCACCTGTAACCCACCTCTAACCCACTTTTGACCCACATACAACCCAACTTAACTCACCTGTATCCCAGCTGTAACCCTATTGTAACCCGTGTCTAACCCACCTGTAATCCACCTGTAACTCACCTGTAACCCACCGGTAACCCACTTGTAACCCACTTGTACCCCACTTGTACCCCACCTGTAGCAAACATGCAACCCACAATCAACCACATGAAATTCACCTGTAACCCATATATAACACACCTGAAAGACAGGGCCCATATGTATGAGCCCGGGTTAGAGGTCGTAACCCAGCGTCGTGCGGATTTCCCGGGTTAGCGGCGAAAACTGTGTATGTATGTGTCGGGGTTAAACTAACTCGGGGAGTTTAAAGTCGCCTGCACTAACCCCAAGTGAAACGAGGGTTAAAGGTGGGGTTAGGGACCGACTCGGGCCAAATCTATTCAATGCGACCATATTTAACAGAATTAGATACGCAATAAGTGAAATTTATTCAAATTAACCCTAAATTCGAAGCGTTATTAAGGCTACCACCGTATTGGCGGTGATATTAATAGTTATATTTTCGAATCGACGAACGTACAGGAAACAAACCGCCGCCGCCAGTATGGAAAGCGACGTTGATTACTTTACGTTTGTCGATTCGAAAATATAACTATTAATATCGCCGCCAATGCGGTGGTAGCCTTAAGGGGTGTTCGAATTTAGGGTTAAATTGATAAAATTTCACTTATTGCGTATGTAATTCTGTTAAATATGATAGCATTTAATATATTTGACCCTAATATATGGCTACAAACGCAGAGGGATTTCCCAAATCTATAAATAACTGAAACGTTAGCTAACTCAGGCGTGTTTTGGTCACATACATCCCCCGTGACACATTTGGAAATCTGCGGTTAGCTAACCCGGCACCCTCCTTTAACCCTGGTCCGGTTAAAAATTGGCTCGTACATATGGGCCTTGTAAAACACCTCTAACACACCACCAACCACCTGTATACCACCTGTAACTCACCTGTAGCCCCTTGTAACCAACCGGTAACCCACATGTAAACACCTGTAACACACCTGTAACCCACAGGCCACAGGCCACAGGCCTCAGGCCACAGGGTTGCCCGCCCAAGCCCAAGCCCAGCTTACATCAACAATAACGTGTAGAACCTGATCAAATGGGAGAAGGGGTACCGCCTACACCTCCACCTCCGCCATCACACCACCACCCACCAGCCAACACCATCACCATACACCACCACACCACGCACCACCACGCACCACCACCCACCACCACCCACCACCCAACACCATCATCATACATCACCACACCACGCACCACCACGCACCACCACCCAACACCATCATCATACACCACCACACCACGCACCACCACACACCACCACCCACCACCCACCAACACACCACCTACCCGCCACCCCCTATCACCACCCACCACCCACCACAACCACAACCATCCACCACCACCCACCACCACAACCATACACAACCACCCACCCACCACAACAATCCACCACCACCCACCCACCCACCCACCCACAACCACCAACAACAACCACAGACATATCAAACTCGATATAACCGCGCTAACAAAAATACGCGCCAATTGCGTGGGACACGGGGCGGCGGGCAGCGATCAGTTCTACTAACAAAATAACACATCAAACAGCTTCAAATCTATCACAGCAAAACTTCGCAATATTCTCTCAAATAAATTGTAACAAAAAAACAAAATGCAACACAAATATCACATTTAGTTAACAACCCTTCCACTCCACTCCAGTGCTTACCCCCACGATGTGAGGAACGCGTTTCATGAACCATGGGTGCCGCGTATCAATAATTGCGCAGCGCATTCTCTCAGTCGACGAAATGCTTAGTAAAAGGTGACCGGCTATCAAACAATATGCCAATGGGTTATTGGTGAGACGCACATGCGCACGCAGCCCCGGCGGCCGCCATCGTGGCCGCCGGGCCGCCCATTACCCGGCCAAATGCTTTTAGTGTTTAGTGGCGGCAGCAACGAAATGGGATCTGTAATAGATTGTTCCCTGTACAAATGGTCACGTGGGGTTGATTCCCAAAGGGGACTTCTTTTGTGTCGGTGATATTATCTCCAGTAACGTACAATTGTGACATATTTGGTGAAAGTGCGGTTTGTGTTGTTTTTGTGGGTTTTTTTAAAGAAAAAAGAAAAAAAGAAGAAGGTTGTTGTTGAAAGCAAACACAAGCCCGATGGTGTATTTAAAAAGGTTTATCGATTGGGTGTTGGAGTTTTATCTCCAGGCAGCATCTAAGTTCATATCAGGACGAGTACCAACTTGTGACAGTGCGCACTCATTGTGGCTTTATAGTGCTGCCGCACTGGGAAATCAGGGCACTGGCACCATGACCCGATATCCCACTCAGACATATTGTTCTGACACTGAGCTAACCAGTCCTTGCCCTATTCTATTAATGCCGAGCGCCAGGCTAGGAAGTGACAAGTATCAATTTTATAAGTCATTGTTTTGACTCGACCGAGAACCAAACTTCTAATCTCCCGCGCGCGAGGCATGCGCTCTACCGATTTGGCCATCACTCCCGCTGTATATACAAAGGAGAACAGCCTGGACAGAAGTGGACAGGGCATTGAGCTTGGACAATAATGGATATAAGGGGATCTAAAGCGAGTTACTCAAACTGAAACTGGTCATTACCTGAATGAAACTACAGTATAACCCCGTTAAACCAAACGTGAAGGGACCCTAGAAATTTGTTTGGATTAACTGATCATTGGTTTAACCGAGCTTTGGCGTCGACTTTGACTTGGCTTTGGCAAAAACGTCGGTGTATTATGAATGTAATATACAATATATGTGCACACTTTGATTAATGTTTTTTTTGTATATACAGTTTAACCCTGTTAAACCAAGCTTGGTTAAACCAAATAATCAGTTAATCCAAACTTTTTTCGGCGACCTTTCAAAATAGTACCATTTATCATATAAAAAAGTCTCAGATGACCTTATAACCACATGAAAGTTTGGTTTAATTGTACCCGAAGTGGCCTGGTGCCCGACAGTTTTGCTTGGATTAACCAATAATTTTGATTAACCGACTTTGGTTTAACCAACTTTTTTATATGATGAATGGTAGTATTTTGCCTGGCCGCCGAAAAAAGTTTAGATTAACCGATTGTTTGGTTTAACCGAGCTTGGTTTACCAGAGTTGTACTGTATACAACGTGAAAGAAAATTTACCAGATTTCAAAAGCATGTCACAGTTCGTTAAAGGTCAAAACACAGCGACCAGTCTACAGCCCCCATGTTTCCGTATTCTTATAGTACTATATCACATTTGTTATAATCTAAGGCGGTGAAGTCTGCGCAGCCTCCTGCTGCTTGCAGTCAGACATGTATGCTGTACAGGAGGAGGCGTAAATGAAAGTGTATCAGTGAAAGTGTATCAGCGCTCCTGATTCACAGGATAGAACAAGAGCCATGTATATAATGTGCGCCCGGGAATCTGGTAATGGAAGGAGAGGTGGGAACTTTGAAATGGAAGGAACAGCGGGGACCTGGTAATGGAAGGAACAGCAGGGAGGTCTGTACTGTGCAGGGAACCTTTTAATGGAAGTAACATCGGGAATCTGGTAATGGAAGGAACAGCAGGATGGTCTGTACTGTGCAGGGAACCTTTTAATGGAAGGAACAGCGGGAAGCTGGTAATGGAAGGAAAGGCGGGAACTTTGAGATGGAAGGAACAGCGGGAACCTGGTAATGGAAGGAACAGCAGGGAGTTCTGTCCTGTGCAGGGAACCTTTTAATGGAAGTAACAGCGGGAAGCTGGTAATGGAAGGAAAGGCGGGAACTTTGAGATGGAAGGAACAGCGGGAACCTGGTAATGGAAGGAACAGCAGGGAGGTCTGTACTGTGCAGGGAACCTTTTAATGGAAGGAACAGCGGGAAGCTGGTAATGGAAGGAAAGGCGGGAACTTTGAGATGGAAGGAACAGCGGGAACCTGGTAATGGAAGGAACAGCAGGGAGGTCTGTACTGTGCAGGGAACCTTTTAATGGAAGTAACAGCGGGAAGCTGGTAATGGAAGGAACAGCAGGATGGTCTGTACTGTGCAGGGAACCTTTTAATGGAAGGAACAGCGGGAAGCTGGTAATGGAAGGAAAGGCGAGAACTTTGAGATGGAAGGAACAGCGGGAACCTGGTAATGGAAGGAACAGCAGGGAGGTCTGTCCTGTGCAGGGAACCTTTTAATGGAAGTAACAGCGGGAAGCTGGTAATGGAAGGAACAGCAGGATGGTTTGTACTGTGCAGGAAACCTTTTAATGGAAGGAACAGCGGGAAGCTGGTAATGGAAGGAAAGGCGAGAACTTTGAGATGGAAGGAACAGCGGGAACCTGGTAATGGAAGGAACAGCAGGGAGGTCTGTCCTGTGCAGGGAACCTTTTAATGGAAGTAACAGCGGGAACCTGGTAATGGAAGGAACAGCAGGATGGTCTGTCCTGTGCAGGGAACCTTTTAATGGAAGTAACAGCGTGAACCTGGTAATAGAATGAACAGGATGTGGTCGGTACTGTGCAGGGAACCTTTTAATGGAAGTAACAGCGGGAAGCTGGTAATGGAAGGAACAGCAGGGAGGTCCTGTCCTGTGCAGGGAACCTTTTAATGGAAGTAACAGCGTGAACCTGGTAATGGAAGGAACAGCAGTATGGTCTGTCCTGTGCAGGGAACCTTTTAATGGAAGTAACAGCATGAACCTGGTAATGGAAGGAACAGCAGGATGGTCTGTCCTGTGCAGGGAACCTTTTAATGGAAGTAACAGCGTGAACCTGGTAATGGAAGGAACAGCAGGGAGATCTGTCCTGTGCAGGGAACCTTTTAATGGAAGTAACAGCGTGACCCTGGTAATGGAAGGAACAGCAGGGAGGTCTGTCCTGTGCAGGGAACCTTTTAATGGAAGTAACAGCGTGAACCTGGTAATGGAAGGAACAGCAGGATGGTCTGTCCTGTGCAGGGAACCTTTTAATGGAAGTAACAGCGTGAACCTGGTAATAGAATGAACAGGATGTGGTCGGTACTGTGCAGGGAACCTTTTAATGGAAGTAACAGCGGGAAGCTGGTAATGGAAGGAACAGCAGGGAGGTCTGTCCTGTGCAGGGAACCTTTTAATGGAAGTAACAGCGTGAACCTGGTAATGGAAGGAACAGCAGTATGGTCTGTCCTGTGCAGGGAACCTTTTAATGGAAGTAACAGCATGAACCTGGTAATGGAAGGAACAGCAGGATGGTCTGTCCTGTGCAGGGAACCTTTTAATGGAAGTAACAGCGTGAACCTGGTAATGGAAGGAACAGCAGGGAGATCTGTCCTGTGCAGGGAACCTTTTAATGGAAGTAACAGCGTGACCCTGGTAATGGAAGGAACAGCAGGGAGGTCTGTCCTGTGCAGGGAACCTTTTAATGGAAGTAACAGCGTGAACCTGGTAATGGAAGGAACAGCAGGATGGTCTGTCCTGTGCAGGGAACCTTTTAATGGAAGTAACAGCGTGAACCTGGTAATGGAAGGAACAGCAGGGAGGTCTGTCCTGTGCAGGGAACCTTTTAATGGAAGTAACAGCGTGAACCTGGTAATGGAAGGAACAGCAGGATGGTCTGTCCTGTGCAGGGAACCTTTTAATGGAAGTAACAGCGTGAACCTGGTAATGGAAGGAACAGCAGGGAGGTCTGTCCTGTGCAGGGAACCTTTTAATGGAAGGAACAGCGGGAACCTGGTAATGGAAGGAACAGCAGGAAGGTCTGTAATGTGCAGGGAACCTTTTAATGGAAGGAACAGCGGCAACCTGGTAATGGAAGGAACAGCAGGAAGGTCTGTCCTGTGCAGGGAACCTTTTAATGGAAGTAACAGCGTGAACCTGGTAATGGAAGGAACAGCAGGGAGGTCTGTCCTGTGCAGGGAACCTTTTAATGGAAGTAACAGCGGGAAGCTGGTAATGGAAGGAACAGCAGGGAGGTCTGTCCTGTGCAGGGAACCTTTTAATGGAAGGAATAGCGGGAACCTGGTTATGGAAGGAACAGCAGGATGGTATGTACTGTGCAGGGAACCTTTTAATGGAAGTAACAGCGGGAAGCTGGGACTGGAAGGAACAGCAGGAAGGTCTGTAATGTACAGGGAACCTTTTATTGGAAGGAACAGCGGGGACCGAGTAATGGAAGGAGCAGCAGGAAGGTATGTAATGTACATGGCACCTGGGAATGGAAGGAACAGCGGGAACCTGGTAATGGAAGGAACAGTAGGAACCTGCTGGTGGAAGGAACAGCGGGAACCTGGTAATGGAAGGAACAGCAGGAACCTGGTAATGGAAGGAACAGCAGGAACCTGGTAATGGTGTACACTTAATGAATGGCGATGGGACTCATGACACAGGCTCTCAGTATGTGGCTTTCAGTGGGCGGTTTTCAGTGGCGGTTGCCAATGGATGGCTGTCGGTGAGTGGCTGTCAGTGGGTGGCTGTCGGTGGGTGGCTAGTCAGTAGGATGCTGAAAGTCAGTGGCCGTCAGTAGCCGGATGTCAGTGGGTGGTTGTCAATGGATGGCTGTCAGTGAGTGGATGTCAGTGGGTGACTGTCAGTGGGAGGATATCAGTGGGAGGATGTCAGTTGGTGGCCGTCAGTGGGTGGCTGTCAGTGCACGGCTGTCAATGGGTGCTTATCGGTGAGCGGATGTCAGTGGGTCACTGTCACTGGATGGATGTCAGTTGTCGCTGTCAGTGGAAGGCTGTCAATGGGGGGATGTCAGTGAGTGGCTGTCAGTGGGTGGATGTCAGTGGGCGGTTGTCAGTAGGATGATGTCAGTCAGTGGCCAGATGTCAGTTGGCGGTTGTCAATGGATGGCTGTCGGTGAGTGGATGTCAGTGGGTGACTGTCAGTGGGAGGATGTCAGTGGGAGGATGTGTCAGTCGGTGGCCATTAGTGGGCGGCTGTCAATGGGTGGTTATCGGTGAGCAGATGTCAGTGGGTGGCTGTCACTGGATGGAGGTCAGTTGTGGCTGTCAGTGGGAGGCTGTCAATGGGTGGATGTCGGTGAGTGGCTGTCAGTGGGAGGCTGTCAATGGGAGGATGTCATTGAGTGGCTGTCGGTGAGTGACTGTCAGTGAGTGACTGTCAGAGGGTGACTGTCAGTGGGAGGCTGTCAGTCAGGGGCAGTCAGTGGGCGGAGGTCAGTGTGCGGCTGTCAATGGGTTGTTATTGGTGAGTGGCTGTCAGTGGGTGGTTGTCACTGGGTCGCTGTCAGTGGGTGGCTGTCAATGGGTGCCTGTCGGTGAATGGCTGTCAGTGGGAGGCTGGCAGTGGGCGGCTGTCAATTGGTAGCTCTTGGTGAGTGGCTGTCAGTGGGTGGCTGTCAGTGGGTGGATGTCAATGGGTGGCTGTCGGTGAGTGGCTGTCGGTGAGTGGATGTCAGTGGGTAGCTGTCAGTGAGTGGCTGTCAGTGGGCGGATGTCAATGGGTGGCTGTCGGTGAGTGGCTGTCACTGAGTGTCTGTCAGTGAGTGTCTGTCAATGGGTGGCTGTCGATGACTGGCTGTCAGTGGGCGGCTGTCAGTGGGCTGTTGTCACAGGCTGTCAGCAGCATACTGCAGCATCTCATCTGACTTTGTATGACACGGCTTCACTGTGTACCAGAAGAACTCAGTCGCTTCTTTCTTTTTTGTAGTTGTACATTATATGTTTAAGCAGGGACAATTTCAATCACAGACGATTAGTCTTCCTCATTCCAGTGTTCCTTGTCATATCCTAATAATGCCGAGCGTCTGGCTAGGAAGCGACCAGTATCATTTTTTACGTCATTGGTTTGACTCGACCAGAATTCGCACTCACAATCCCATGATCTACCAACATGGGAGACGGACGCTCTAACTCATTCGGCCAGCTGATAGGGCTGAGGACCCTTAATGGGGGGCACAGGGAATAGCTAGGATAGGCACCTCTTACCACAATGCACTTCAGCCAATTAAACTAAACCTTTACTACAATGCACTCAGACAATTAAACTAAACCCTTACCACAATGCACTTCAAACAATTAAACTGAACCCTTACCACAATGCACTTCAGACAATTAAACTAAACCCTTACCACAATGCACTTCAATCAATTAAACTGAACCCTTACCACAATGCACTTCAAACAATTAAACTAACCCCTTACCACAATGCACTTCGGACAATTAAACTAACCCCTTACCACAATACACTTCAGCCAATTAAACTAAACATTTACCACAATGCACTTCAAACAATTACACTAAGCCCTTACCACAATGCACTTCAAACAATTAAAATAAGCCCTTACCACAATGCACTTCAAACAATTAAACTAACCCCTTACCACAATGCACTTCAAACAATTAAACTAACCCCTTACCACAATGCACGTCAGCCAATTATACTAAACCCTTACCACAATGCACTTCAGACAATTAAACTAAACCCTTACCACAATGCACTTCAAACAATTAAGCTAAACACTTACTACAATGCACTTACTACAATGCACTTCAGACAATTAAACTAAACCCTTATGCACTTCAGACAATTAAACTAAACCTTTACCACTATGCATTTCAGCCAATTAAACTAAGCCCTTACCACAATCCTTTTGACCCAATAAAACTAAGCCTTTACCACAATGCACTTCGCCCCATTAAACTAAACCCTTACCACAATTCGCTCCACCCAATCAAGCTAAACCCTTAACACAATGTCCTTCACCCAATTAAACTAAACGCTTTCCAAAATGCACATCACCCAATTCAACTACACCTTCACCATAATGCACTTCACGCCCGTACCCTCTCCCCTTACCACAATACACTTCACCCCAGTACACTCACTCTTTATCACAACGCACTTCACCCAATTAATATAAACCTTTACCACTATGCACTTCACCCAATTAAGCTAAACTATCCATCACCCTAGCACACTCACTCTTTACCACAATCCACTTCACCCTATTAAACTAAGACCCTCACCATAATTACCCAGCGCCCCAGTACGGTCACCCCGGTACCACAATGCACTTCACCCCGATCACTGCGATGTTGATGGTAAGCAGCATTCCCCCTCCATCGGCCTCCCTCCCCTCCTCCTCTGTCACCCCCGCCTCCCTCCCTCCTGCCGTCAATACATAACGCCCGACCCCCATCGTGCCTATTAAAATGTGAACAATGGTCGGGTGCCGCTGGCTGCGTTTCAACACTAAAACCCTCTCCGAGACTCGGGGATCAATTGACCAGGTCGACGGAACGCTAATGTCGAAAGTGCCGGTTGCACAAACATCCCCCCCACTCCCCCCCCCCACCTCCACCACCCTTCATTCATACCGGCTATCGCCGCGTGGGGGCGCCACTGTTCTTCCGGTTTGCGCACGGCATGCTGCTGGTGGAGATTAATCGAGCACGGCTCTCCGTTTGAATGGACCAGACGGGATGGCCGAATGAGTTGAGTGTCCGTCTCCCGTTTTCGTAGATCGTGGGATTCCAACCCGGGTTGAATCAAGCCAATGACTTAAACATTGGTACTCGTCGCCACCTAGTCTGGCGACAGGCCTTATTAGAATAGGGCAAGGACTGGTTGGTGCAATGTCAGGATAATGTGACTGAGTGGGATATCAGGTAATGGTGCTGGTCGCTTGGTCTTCCAGTGGTGCAGCATTATAAAGTCACCATGAGTGCGCACTGTCACAAGTCATGGTCACACGCCTCGTCACGTCTAAGTGACATCTTGACTTCATAGTCAAATCGACCGAAAGCAGGCCGAACGGGCAGAGCGCAGGCTTCCCGTGCGGAAGGTAGGGAGTTCGAATGCCCGCCAAATCAAACAAATGACTTATAACATTGATACTTGTCGCTACTCAGCCTGGCGCTGGATATTGATACTATAGGACGAGAACAGAAAGAGAGGGCGCCCTCATCTCTGGTTCAAGGATACCATCAAGAGAAACCTGAAGCTGAGAGACATTAAGACCGACTCATGGACATCACTCTCACAGCAGAGAGCTAAACGGAGAGCGGCAGTCAAGTAATGAAAGCAGTCTTTGTCGCATCACGACCGACAGCATGATGATGATGATGATGAGGACAAGAACAATATCAGGATTAAGGGAATGTCTGGGATATTGAGTCATGGTGCCGGTGGCCTGGTCTCCCTTTGGGGCAGCACTATGAAGTTGGCATGAATGCGCTCTGTTGCGTGTCAGTACCTGTCATGTTATGAACTTAGATTGGTTGGTTGTTGGAGTTTTACGTCCTGGCAACATCTAAGGTCACATCAGGACAGTATGAACTTAGATGTTGTTAGGATGTGAAACAACAACACCATAGTAAAATCCAGTTCAACAAGGCGGTTGGCTACCGGTGCACTGGTAATATTTATTGCGTGGTTGGTTGTTGGAGTTTTACGTCCTGGTAACATGTAAGGTCATATCAGTACAGCGCACTGATCATGGTGGCCATGGGCGGAGTAATACGGTATTGATCCCTGAGGGGGATTAACCAGGCTGCCCCAAAGCCGTGACCGAGTTACCCCGCCCCACCGATAGCCGACTCACACAGGTTGTCTGTGTTCATGGTTGCTGAAGTTCTGTGATATCTATAAGCATGATGTAAATGCTGATTGTTGGTTGTTGGTCATTGGCGATTTACCTCCTGGTAACATCTAAGGTCATATCAGGATGGGACACTGGTATGGAGATCACGGCTCCCTGTCCGATAAGCGCCTTGTTTTATGTAGCAGGTCGCCTACATATGTCTGTCTGGGGTTTGAGTTAGTTGTTGGTTTACGCAGACACACTGATCATGGCGGCCATGGGCGGAGTAATATGGTATTGATCCCTGAGGGGGATTAACCAGGTTGCCCCACAGCCGTGAACGAGTTGTTCCCCCATTGATAGGCGACTCACACAGGGCATCGGTGTTCATGGTTGGTGAAGTTCTGCGATATCTATAAGCATAATGTAAATGTTGATTGTTGGTCATTGGAGTTTTACATCGTGGTAACCTCTAAGGTCATATCAGGATGGGTACCGACTTGTGACAGTGCACACTCATGGTGAGTTTATAGTGTTGGGGAATCAGGCCGCCGGCACCATGACCCAATATCCAACTCAGTCACATTATCTTGACACTGACCTTGCCCTATCCTATTAATGCTGAGTGCCAGGCTAGGAAGTGACAAGTATCAATAATAGAAGTCATTGGTTTGACTCGGCCGAACTCCAGCACGCGAGGCCCGCGCTCTACCGATTTGGCCACCAAGCCCGGTAAATGTAAATGTGATTGTGAATATGAAAAGTTTGGTGTGTGTTCACTGGAGCGGAACGTACACAGTAGTGGCAAGTGTGTTCTGAGCTGAGTCTGTAGCACAAGCAATGGTGATGTGTGTACAGATGATTAATCAACTTACAATGGTACTATTAGTTGTGTCCCTAGTTAAGGTAGCCATCGTGAGAAGATAGTAATACATATACATATATACATATGCTGTATAAGAACGATACATGCATAATAACCTGGAATATCCCTCCTTTCACCCGATACTCACTCAGTCCATGAACTGATGGAGCCCAGTCGAGCCATCTACAGCTCCAGCCTCCCCAACCTCAGCTCCAATGATGGCGCCACCACCCGCTTCACACTGTAACTGCCACTGACTGTACCACTGAAAATTATATATATATATATATATATATACAGTACAACCTCGTTAAGCCAAGCTCGGTTAAAGCAAACGATCGGTTAATCCGAACTTTGTTCCGTGGCCTGGCAAAATATTACTATTTATCATATAAAAAAGTTGGTTAAACCAAAGTCGGTTAATCCAAAGTATCTTTGCCAGGTCGCCGAAAAAAGTTTGGATTAACCGATCGTTTGATTTAACCGAGGTTGGTTTAATGAGGTTAAACTGTATATACATAAAAAGCAATAATCATAGTGTCCAGATACATTGTACATTCATAATGCACCCCC
This sequence comes from Branchipolynoe longqiensis, assembly GCA_030323885.1. Classification (NCBI taxonomy): domain Eukaryota; kingdom Metazoa; phylum Annelida; class Polychaeta; order Phyllodocida; family Polynoidae; genus Branchipolynoe; species Branchipolynoe longqiensis. Next base: position 14,288,909 of record CM059193.1, on the reverse strand, counting down.
GTTTTGGCCAAAGCCAAGTCGAAGTCAAAGCTTGGTTAAACCAATGATCGGTTAATCCAAACAAATTCATAGGGTCCCTTCAAGTTTGGTTTAACGGGGTTATACTGTATATGTATATGTGCATGGTTACCGCCTCTAGATCGCCACAATATGATATATGTAGATACCCCATATATGCATATATATGGCGTTGATGGGATAATAACGGTCTTGTGTACCCACTGAGGGCACTCATCCGGCACTCACATCCATGTAGCGCAGTAATTATCAACACCGGGGACCCCAGCGCCCACACACCGTGCTGTTGATTTGTCTGGCCGGCCGTGTACCCGGCCCGTCCGCAATGGTGTGGCCCCTCATAACTCCTAGTGTACACACGCTGTCCGCCGCCCGCCGCCCGCCCCCCGCCGCCCGTCACAGGTCCCCAATTGCCTGCACTACTCACAGCGTACAGCACCGGCCATGACCCCCTTGTGTACGCAGCCCGCAGCGCCACACGACGGCGGCCGCCCGCTAGGGAGATCACGTGTCATCAACAGAACTGTGCAGAGCGTGGACAGCGCCAGTGTCCACAGAGGAACCCCTGCACCCAGGTCGCGCCACCTGTTAACAGTATTTGAAAACACAAAAGGCGCTACTAAATCTCACCCGAAGGCGTGTTTTGAGTACGGAAGGCGGCCCGAACGCTGCCCGAAGTGCGTCGTTCCGGAGGTTCCGACACTCCCGACGACCACATTGGTCATTACAACCGGACGCGGTGGCCGAATCGGTAGAGTGCTGGGCTTCTTGTGTGGAAGATTGGGAGTTTGGTTCCCGGTCGAGTCAAACGAATGACTTATAAAATTTATATTTGTCGCATCCTAGCCTGGCGTTCGACATTAATAGGATAGGGCAAGGAATTTATACTTGTCGCTTCCTAGCCTGGCACTCCACATTAATAGGATAGGGCAAAGACTTGTTAGCTCAGTATCAGGATAATGTCAGATATGGGGTCATAGTGCCAGCGGCCTGACTTCCCAGTGGGACAGCACTATTAAATTGCCATGAATGCACACTGTCACAAGTCGGTACCCATCCTGATCTGACCTTAGATGTTGCCAGGACGTAAACCTCCAACAACCCACCAACCTTCCTTGGTTATTATGAGATAGCTAACAATCTAACCACGGTCATGCCCAATGGAGAACCGCCCATTCTGAATCAACTATGGTGATCGAAAGGCTTCATGACAGACCATGCAAACTGGCCCTCTTGCTAATGACAATCTGCCGTGACAGATACACATGGCATTCCCACGCACCTACCAGTCAGTCGGTGCCCTAATACTCACGACTGAGCAACGATATTTCACTTATATTAAAGATGTTGTCTCGGCCTAGCCCACTTAGATACTCTTGCACTGATTAAACATGTATTGTGGTATACAATGATATACAAACTCAATGTAATGGAACATCTTACTGTTAAAGTTACGGTGTCCGGCACAGGATGTAGCTCAGGCGGTAGAGTTCCCACCTGTGAAGATGTTAGTCATCCAATCGATCCTGCTCACTGGACACACTTACAGTCTGGGCTATTTTCCGTTCCAACCAGTGCTCTACAACTGGTTCATCAAAGGTTGTGGTATGTGCTGTCCTGTCTGTGGGAAAGTGCCCTATAAAAGACTCCTTGTTGCTTATCGGAAAGTCTAGCCTATGTGGCGGCAGCGGGTTTCCTCCAAAGAAATATGTCAGAATGACCATATGTTTGACCTCCAATAGCCGATGATAAAAATCAATGTGCTCTAGAGGCGTGGTTAAATAATACAAACTTCTCAGTTATGGTGTCAGAATTTGTATTTGCATGCCGAATTAATATAGCATGTATCTTTGAAGTTATATAGCATGAAACAAATATGTTCAAAGGTAGCCATTTATAATGAAAGTACTTCAAACTGAGGGAAGGCGGATTATAATGATCAACCTAATATAGTTATAGGGTCTTTGTATAAACATAGACACTAATAAAGTCTGAACTAGACTACTAAATGACTGAAACATACAATCCTCCAAGCATTGTTTATCCCATCATTACTAACAACCTACTTACTCAAACTACTTCATGTAGTCAAAAAACACACCTGAGGTATTAACCTTTTAAGCATAACCCTATAAGCTAACCACACTCTATCTAACAGAATAAACAAACCATTCTACTAACACTCACTCCATCTCAAAATGTTAACTCCAACAACATGATAGTTTTGCAATTCACAACATAGTAGGCATACAAACCTATGAAGGGAAACTATGCACCTAACCACTCCGTAATGTAAAGGTCTAATCAATACACATGTATGTATCAAGTGTGTAGGAATACAACATAAAACTGCTATTTTTGTATGTGAATTGTCAAACTATACCATATGTAAGTCTTTGAATGTTTGATATTGTTATTTCAGCTGATTTGGGCTCGCTGCATATATTGTAAATAACTGTATTGTCACATGGCTGGAAGACCAGTGCCACGGCGCTGACAAAAGACTTTATTCAATGAATAAACTATATTTACAAAAAAAAACAAACAACAAAAACATGAAAACCCATGAATACCCAATACCATCGGCTTATGCAACTTTAAATACCCGAATTTTACAGTTAAAATGACACTAGCATTGCTACATACACCAATAGGTGTCGTGTAATATCGGCCAATTCAGTCACAGTGCTATCTTTAAGAACCAGTGCTTTATTTATAGCATTTCAACCGACAAGGTGACCTTCCAACATTTTGTCAAGTCTGCTGCTCGAATCTGTGGTTGTGTAGGCAGGCTATAGTGAAATCAATACAGGCAAAGAAAAAGGAAGAGTATAAAGTGTGACAGAAGAGAGAGAGTCAAGGCCTCTGGTTTATTATTTATATGGTACATGGATTCAGTATAGAGTATCACCCCACCCCATTCTCCCAATGAGAAACAAGCATACTTAGCTCTACCAATAGGGATCCAGCATTCCTGGTCCCCATGGTTACCAGTGATCTGCCCACCACCACCAAGTTGTGTGGCTCCCCTGGCCACCACCTGCCTTGAGCATGAGTGTGATGATCCTGACTAGCCGAGGGGGAGAGGGTAGTGTGTAGGGCTCTGAGTGCCCCTAACACACAGTCCTGCCAGCACCACTATGTCTATTTACCCATCAATAAAGCACCACCAGCAACTACATAAACACATATATGCACCTGGTCATGTATACCTTTTTCCTAATAGAACATTTGCATTCCCCCACCAATGCTTTAATATAGGAATATTTTACAATTTGTTAGTTTGTTGTTGTTTTACGTCCTAGCAAATCTAAGGTCATATCCGGACAGGTACCCACTTGTCACTGTGCACACTCACACCGAATTTATAATGCTGCCCCACTGGAAGACCAGGCCACCAGCACCATGACCCAATATCACCTACATTCACATTTTCCTGACACTGTGATAACCAGTCCTTGTCATATCCTATTAATGCCATATAAGTCATTAGTTTCACTCGGCTGAGATTCAAACTCCCCACCTTACACACGGGAAGCCTGCGCTCTACGGATTGATACAGCCACCGCGTCCACTTTCCAACAAGAATTCCCCGTCCTGACATGACCTTAGATGTTGCCAGGACGTACAACTCCAACAACCAACCAGCTACCCATAAAGATACGCTCTACCGATTGATTCGGCCACGGCGTCCATTTTACAACTAGAATTCCCCGTCCTGATATGACCTTAGATGTTGCCAGGACGTAAAACTCCAACAAGCAACCAACCAACCAAGAAGAATTCCAAAGTAACCTGACATTGCTTTTTCAGTTTGGGCATCAGGAATGGCTGTGTGTTCAGACAGTGCTGCCAGTCAGTGTCAATTGGTGCCAGTTTCAGCTCACACCCATTTCGTTATTTGCACCGACCCCCAGTTCGAGGCTCCACTAACAATGACAGACTGCACTCAGGAGCACTATCAGGCGAGCTGGCGTGCCATTTTATTTATTTATTCATTTATTTGCAGCTTCTTTATTTTTTTTCTGAAGAAAACAGCGGGAAAAGCTGGAGAGTTAGATGAATGTAGAAATATCCTGTTCAGTTGCGGAGTTCAAAAGGAGATGGCATGCTGCCTCACTGTTCGGGTGCGCCACCTGGTGACACCACGGCGCGGCGGCGTCTGTGACGTCATGGCATATTGAGAACCCTCACGTGGGTCTACATCGCATGACTCTGGCCCTCCCCCCCCCCCCCACACACTCTCCTGTTTCAAGCTTCGCCTGTGTAACCCTCCCTCCAAGCCCTGTCATCCTCCACCACTCCACAGCACACATGCACCCCTCAGCTGCATGGCCTGTACCGGCACTCGAACCCAGAATTCTGCCACTCCGTGTGGTGACAAATTGGAGACCGAACCCCAGACTATGCTACCCCTACAGAACCTACACGTGCGGCCAACTGTCAGACCAGACCCAGGAATCAATCATTTTTTTTTTTTTTTTAGTACATTAGTTGTTTAAGCAGGGGAAATTTCAATCGCGGACAATTGGTCTTCCTCATTCCACTGTTCCTCGCCCTATCCTAATAATGCCGAGTGCCTGGCTAGGAACTGACAAGTATCAATTTTTAAGTCACTTGTTTGACTCGACCCACCCATAATTTACCAATACGAGGATATATACGCTCTCTACATCATTAGGCCATCCCGTCTAAACTATTTAAGATCCATGACAAGGATATATCGCCTCTCAAGTGGCAATAATGCCATTGTGGAACCATGAAAAAGTACATTCACCTGTGCTGTTCCTTGTAAAGTTTGTGGGGGTCTTAAAGGTGCATAGTCCCATGCTTTTGAGTTTCTGTCATTTTCTGAGAAAAATATATTAAGTTGATCATTATTATCTATCTTACTTTAGTTTGAAATAACTTTTATTTTGAATGGGTAACTTTTTGAGGTATGTGCAGCGCAAATATGACAAATTAATGTTGGCATGCATGCCAAAACCCTGACAGCATAGGCTTCTGCAGTAACAGAATTGCCTCAATATTTCCTGATATGTCAAAACAAATGTTTGATACAAAAATCGACATTAGGCATCTAAAATTAAATCTAGATAATTGCTTTGGTTTTGAAAATGTTAGTTAATAGAAACAGTTATTTAGAGGGTTGAAGCCTATAGATTCATATCTTAAAGTTGAATAATCTGATGGTTTTGAGTTTCTACATTTATTTAGATAAATATATCAAGTAATTTTTAATATAAATGATTAATTTGGAGACATTTGAGGTGGAACCATACCAAAGTAATGCACCAACGAGCACCAACTAGCAAAACAACCAACACCAACCAAAACGTAGCAGCACCAACCAGTGGCAACCAGCGGAAACCAGCACCGACCAGCAGCAACCAACACCTATCAACAACACCCAGCACCAACCAGCAGCAAGCAATACAAAACTAAAACAACCAGCACCAACCAGGACCAACCAGCACCAAACAGCACCAACCAGCACCGACCAACAACAAAAAGCGACAACCAGCACCAACCAGTACCGACCAGCACCAACCAGCACCAACCAGCACCAACCAGCACCAACCAGCACCAACCAGCACCAACCAGCACCAACCAACACCAAACAGCACCAACCAGCACCGACCAACAACAAAAAGCACCAACCAGCACCAACCAGTACCGACCAGCACCAACCAGCAAGAACCAGCACCAATCAGCACCAACCAGCACCAACCAACACCAACCAGCACCAACCAGCACCAACCATCACCAACCAACACCAACCAGCACCAACCAGCACCAACCAGCACCAACCAGCACCAACCGACACCAACCAACACCAACCAGCACCAACCAGCACCAAACATCACCAACCAGCACCAACCAGCACCAACCAGCACCAAACAGCACCAACCAGCACCAAACAGCACCAACCAGCACCAAACAGCACCATCCAGCACCAACCAGCACCAACCAGCACCAACCGGCAACAACAAGCACCAACCAGCACCAAACATCACCAACCAGCACCATGTTTTACCAGCACCAACCAGCACCAAACAGCGCCAGCCAGCACCAAACATCACCAACCAGCACCAACCAGCATCAACCAGCACCAACCATCACCAACCAGCACCAACCAGCACCAACCAGCACCAACCAGCGCCAGCCAGCACCAAACATCACCAACCAGCACCAACCAGCATCAACCAGCACCAACCAGCACCAACCAGCACCAACCAGCACCAACCAGCACCAACCAGCACCAACCAGCACCAACCAGCACCAACCAGCACCAACCGGCACCAACCAGCACCAACCAGCACCAACCAGCACCAACCAGCACCAACCAGCACCAACCAGCACCAACCAGCACCAACCATCACCAACCAGCACCAACCAGCACCAACCAGCACCAACCAACACCAACCAGCACCAACCAGCACCAACCAGCACCAACCAGCACCAACCAGCACCAACCAGCACCAACCAGCACCAACCAGCACCAACCGACACCAAACATCACCAAGCAGCACCAACCAGCACCAACCAGCACCAACCAGCACCAACCAGCACCAACCAGCACCAACCAGCACCAACCAGCACCAACCAGCACCAACCAGCACCAACCAGCACCAACCAGCACCAACCAGCACCAGCCAGCACCAAACGTCACCAACCAGCACCAACCAGCATCAACCAGCACCAAACATCACCAACCGGCACCAACCAGCACCAAACATCACCAACCAGCACCAACCAGCACCAACCAGCACCAACCAGCACACACCGGCACCAATCAGCACCAATAGCAACAACCAGCACGAACCAGTACCGACCACCACCAACCAGCGCCAACCAACACCAACCAGCGCCAACCAGCACCAACCAACACCAGCCAGCACCAACCAGCACCAACCAACACCAGCCAGCACCAAGCAGCACCAACCAGCACCAACCAGCACCAACCAGCCCCAACCAGCACCGACCAGCACCAACCAGCACCAACCAGTACCAACCAGCAACAACCAGCACCAACCAGCACCAACCAGTACCGACCAGCACCGACCAGCACCTGCCAGCACCAACCAACACCAACCAGCACCAACCAGTACCGACCAGCACCAGCAACCAGCAGCAACCAGCAGCAACCAGCACCAACCAGCAACAACCAGCTCCGACCAGCAACAACCAGCGCCAACTGTGACCAGCGCTGTCCCCACACGAGGAGCTGCAGTAAGTAAAGCAGTCTCCTCCCGGTACACGCAGCTCATTGGGCGCCACGTCACGTGCCGGTAACTAGCGCGGCCCGGGGGCGCACTGTGACCCCGGGTGGACACTGATCTACGTCTATATACTGTCCTGATGACTGCTGAGCCACCCATAATTAATTTGCCAGCTCCTCCAAAGCGTTCCTCAACATAGGCCTGATTAGCTGCCAGCGTGCCGGGTCTGATTACTGCGCGTAATGCAGATTGATACCGGCCCCGCCACCGTCTTCACCGGCAGCCGGGGCGGGGCTGGGCGGGGCGGGGCGGGGCGGGGCGAGGCTGACCAGGGCGATGCGGGGCGGGGCGGGGGGGCGGGGCGGGGCGGGGCGGGACGGGGCGGGGCGGGGCGGGGAGGGGCGGGGCGGGTCAGACGGGGCGGGGCGGGGCGGGCGTGGCGGGCGGGACGGGGCGGGACGAGCGGGGAGACGTGGCGGGGCGGGGCGGGGCGGGGCGGGGCGGGGCGGGGCGGGGCGGGGCGGGGCGGGGCGGGGCGGGGCGGGGCGGGGCATGGAGACGTGGGGCTGGGGGGGGGGGTGGGGAGGGTAGAGGAGGGTCGGTGAATGGCGGTGGCGGGATTGCGTGGGGCTGGCTGGGACATGGGGAGGCGGGGCGGGGATGGGCGAGGCGGGGCTGGGATAGGCCAGGCGCAGCAGAGCGGAGTCTGGGGGGATGGAAGGGGTTAGGCGGTGCGAGGTGCATTGAGTGGTGAGGACTGAGGTGAGGAGGAGTTAAGTAAGGCGGGTCAAGGATGAGATGAGGATGGATGAGGCGGGGTGAGGGGGGTTGAGGAGGGGTAAAGAGCGTGTGAGGCTGGGTGAGGTGAGTGAGTTGAGGCAAGGGGAGGTTGAGGCGATGTTGACGATGAAATAGTGAGTTGAATACGCTGCAGGGTAAAAGGGCTGATATGGGCCGTGAGAAAGTGGTGCTCAGAGAAACTAGGAGCCAACAGAACGGAAGAGGGAATAAAAAAGGTAGAAATACACTGGGCATCATGATCTCTGACAGGTCAGCATTCAGGCCTCACCAGGGCCGCGTTCAGGGTACGCCTCCGAGACGACTCCGAGTCAGCTCCCAGACGTCTTTTTTGGCCTATATGCGTTCAAGGTACACCTCCGACTCATCTCAAAGAGGTCTCCCTTTTCAGACAGTAGAGAAAAAGCACCTCGAAAATGGCGGCCAAATTCAGTGGTTTCTGCACTTGTTGTAATTAGTTTTAACATAAGCCCTGTTCACGCGGGCAAAATGTGAGGCGAAGTAGACAAATCGAATCAGGTGAGGCGAATTAGCGGCCCGTTCACACGGGCACTGCGTGATGCGGAAGTGGATATCTGCGCATGAGCAAGTACAGACTAACCAGCGCCATTTTGGGTTCGACGATGCTGGCACCAGAGAGTGTGGGTTCGACCTAGATATGTAATGACTGAATCGTATTGGTTTGGAACGGTCAAAACTTCTGCTGGGCAGTGAAACCCTAAAAATAAATAATGAAAAAAATATCTGTGCATAGATAGCGGTTTCATTAATTAAATTATATAATATGCGCTTTTGATCGACCGGAAAGTCAACAAACTGAGTTGTCGACTGCGCATGCGTGTGAGCTGCTTAATCCGCCTCAGTGCGTCCACACGGGCAAAATTATCCGCATCAGAGGAATCGATTCACATAGACTACCTCGCTTAGGTGGTTTACAGGATCCGCATCACGTGAGTCGAATCAGCCCTAATCCGCATCAGACGCCCGTTCACACGAGAAATGTGAGGCGAACTAGGCAAGTCGCTTTCTACGAATCGATTTACATTGCCCGTGTGAACAGGGCTTTAGAGTGTGGTCAGTTGGATTTAAAACAAGGAATATACAAATGGCAGTTTGATAGGAATATTTGAGTGTTACCCTATGATGGTGAGTTGATTGACTTTTGTTATTTGCTATCTGCAGTTTGTTGTCTTCGTTTTGATAGTCACCTGACAGCAATATTTCAGGCACGGACTCTCGGCGGGGCGCCATCTGTTGAGACAGAACTGCAACGCGCACTTGGACTGTTTCCGGTACGGGTTCAGCAGCATGTAAGGTTGGCTGGTTGATTGTTGCAGTGTTACATCCTGGCAACATTTAAGGTCATATCAGGGTGGATACCGACTTGTGACAGTGCACACTCATTGCGAGACCAGGCCATCATTACCATGACCTGATAAACCCATTCAGTCACATTATCCTGACACTGAGCCTGCCAGTCCTTGCCCTGTCCTAATAATGCTGAATGCCTGGCTAGGAAGCGACAAGTATCAATTTTTAGGTCATTGTTTTGACTCGACCAGGGTTCGAAGCCTTGGGTTCGAATTCCATGATCTACCGAAGCGGGAGACGGACGCTCAACTCATTCGACCATCCCGTCTGGTCTCGGCATGTACGGATATGTGGGTTATCCGCGTCCGGCATCCGGCATCCGGCATCCGGCATCCGGAATCCGACAGACTCCCAACCACCCACCAGTAAGTGGCAGAGACAAACGACATGACGCCCTGATTGGTCAGAGGCACCGGAATGTGCCAGCAAGATTTAGCGGAGAAAGGGTCAGGGACGAACCCGGAAACCAGCTTAGATACATATATATATAGTCTACTCTCTCTTTAACGGACACCCATGGGACTCGAGCAAGATGCCGTATAGAGAGAGATCCATTATAGGCAGAGACTGACTGATGGAATGGGTTGAAACCAATGTTTTTCTTTTATACTTGACTGACTAGGATGGTCCTTACAAAGTCATTTCTACAATTTGTCATTTGTACAATTAGTCATTTCTACTATTCATCACTTCTCCAATTTGTCATTTCTACAATTTGTCATTTCTACAATTAGTCATTTGTACTATATGATAACTATATGGCATGTCATCATTTACAGAGGATATTGATCAAATAGGTGAAAAATGGCTTGTTGACTGCATAAGACAGTTGTCCGTTAGACACAGAAGCAATGCTATTAAATTAAAGGGGTGCCATGACAGGACCAGCACTTTTTGGCATTATTGAGAGAGATGTGTTATTGACAGAGGCCATTATTGACAGAGTAGAATGTATATGTATGTATATATATATATGTATATATATATACATATATATATATATATACCGCCGCCGCCTTAAAGTGTACTTATATATATATGCACAGTGTGCACTGATATATGGATAGTGATAAACCCTTTATCGCGTGTAATAAGCTCTGTAGCAGTCCCCCCCCCTCCAGCTGGAGGGACATGGGGGGGGGGGTACCAGCATGCACCTAGTCACCCCCCCCACCCCACCTCGCTGGGCGAGGCACTCTATTCGCTCGGAAGCTTTATAAAGTCTGGCTGCAGTACAAATAAGGAACAAGACAAAGAGTCGGTTGAGATATATATATATATTCTCTGGCATAGGGAATATGATGCCCGAGCCTTAAAAAAACAAAAAGCCCCGGTGCGAGTGGTAGGCCTACAGAAGGGCGCTTCCGGTGCGGATTGTCGCCGGTGGTGGAGCCACCGTTTGTATGGATGGTTGGGCCAGACACATAGCATGGCATCGTATAGCAGTTAAAAGGTACATCATATAGCAAGTACTGATGGATAATACTAGGAATTCTCTTTCGCGTTTTATACCCCCATAATTGCTTAGACATCGCATATATATATATACCCGAACGGAACGGCTTCATTGGATTCGGTTTACATACCTGTGTCAACATTGATCGGTGCTTCGAGGGATGTGTACACATCTATTGAGACATGTGTTCTGATAGAAAAGTGGTTGATGTTGGAGGTTGACGCTATAGGTGGTGCTGTCTGATAAGCAGATTACCACTCGCCTTCATCCCCGCCCCCCCCCCCCGGACCCGTCCCCGTCCCCACCCTGCTCCCGCCCGCCTCCTCCCCGCCCCGGTCCCGTCCCCCGCCCCGGCCCCGTCCCCGCCCCGGCCCTGTCTCCGACTGCCCGCCGCCCCGTCCCCGTCCCAGCCACGTCTCCGACCGCCCATCGCCGCCCCGCTCGCCCTGGTCCCGCCCGTCCGCCTTCCCCCGCCCGCCCTCCGCCGGAGGATGAGATCAGACGGGCGTCTCGGCCTCTGTGTCGCTCCCCTCCGGGTTGCTTTGCCTATGTCTTTTCCCAGATCTCCCAACAGCGACAGGTTTGTGGAATAGAAGAAACCCAGAGAAGGGGAAGAGGAGGGGTGAGGAGGGGGGGGGGGAGTGAGAGTGGGGCAGGGATGATTACGTGGAAATCAATTAGATTCCGCTGTTGAAGCGAATGTTGCTGCAATGGGGAACATCCGCGGGAGGAGGACTTGTCGACTACATAAAGCCATAGATCCACGTCACGGCTACGTAATGGTACTCCAGACTGGACCTGCGACACAACTTTTTCAGCTTTAGGGTGGTTGACCTGTGGAATGACTTGCCGGAGAGTGTCGTAGCAGCAGAATCGGTGAACTGTTTCAAGTCCCGACTGGATGTATACTGGTCAAGCATTACGTATATCTTGGAGCCAGTGACAGTTGTGACAATCAACCACATCTGAAAAACTGTCTCGATTTCTGTTAATTAAGAGCGGCTCACAGGTCCAAGGCCTATTATAGCTGCATCCTATTGATTGATTGATAACAGACACTAAGGATCCACGCCTCAATGACGTCATCATTGGTGACCCCCCCCCGCCCCCCGGTCCGTTTCTTGTTAAATCTGCATAGTCCGATGAGGCATCAAGTTTTCAAAACCAAAACAATTATCTAAATTTGATTGTACATATCTGGCTTAGATATTGAAATTTCTATTAAACATTTGTCACCACATATAAGTGAATACTGAGTCAATTTAAGAGCAGTTGTTACCACAGACGCCCTATTTTTTGGCATGCTTGTCGAAACTAAATTTAAATGGCTGCACTCCAAATATCTAAAGAGTTATCCATTTAAAATAAATCTAAAGTAAATGACATAAAAGTAAAGTATATTAAAACAATCAATTTAATGTATTTATCTCAGAAGAACTAAAAGAAATTCAAAACCATCGGACTATGCAACATTAAATAAGAACACGTGATGACAAATTAAGCGGAAACAGATTGGCAACAACAACCAAAACAAGGGGAAAAAAGAGAAATGCAGGTTTACATTGTGGGCGTGGTCAGCACGTCCCACGCGTCCTTTGAAGAGAAGGTGGTTGGCGGAAACATGTTTACATCGCCTTTAACAAAACCTCTCACAGTCGATGATGTCCGGCACTTCAAAGTCCCTCACGCCGCCTCCCGGCGGGCTTTCACCCTTCGGCCTCCCGTCTCCTGCCTTCCTGCCCCATCCACGCCCTCCCCCTTCCTCGTCGTCACTCCTCCCCTCCCCGCTTCCCTCCCCGCTCCTCTCACCTCTCTCCCTCCTCCTTGGTACTCCTCCTTTCCGCTATTCTCCTCCCCGCCCTCTCCCCTCCCACCGCCGGTCCTCGCTCTCCTCACCTCTCGCCTGCCCGCCCCAGTCCACTCCTCTCCTCCTATCCCCTCCCATCCCTCCTCTCACCTCCTTTCGCCCCGTTCTCCTAACCCCGCCCCCGCCCCCGCCCCTCCTCTCCCCGCCCCCCTACTCCTCGTGCGACTCGCCTTTGAAGACCGCCACAATGGTCACCGTCCCTCGCGACATGACAGTGTCTCGCCCCAGCGTCTCACCCCAGCGCCTCCCCGCAGCGTCCCCCCCCCTCTCAGCGACCTCGCCCCAGCGTCCCCACACCAGCATCCCCAGTCGTAGCGTCCCCCGCCCCTGCGTCCCCCACACCAGAGTCCCCCACGCCAGTGCCCCCCGCCTCAGCGTCCCCCGCCTCAGCGTCCCCCGCCTTAGCGTCACACCCCAGCGTACCCGGGCCCAGCATCTCGCGACGCCGGCGTCGGGCGCAGCTTCCGGTGGCGTCTAAAGGCTGCCGGCGTCATTTGTAAACACGCGGCGCTGATAGCCTGACACAGAGGGCCAATCGGTCACTCCTATTGATGCCTCGTCCCGGCGCTCAGAGCGCGGAGAGCCGGGCGGGCAGGTGGGCGGGCGAGAGGGCGGGTGGACGGTCGACGCGTCTCACCGGCTCAATTCAAAGCGCGGCGAAATTACACAAACGGCCACAAAGCCGCATTTAACAAGCAAGCACGCAGCCTGTTGAGTAGAATTTACCGCATCTATAGATGAAGTCTATGACCAGATGTGTAGCACTTTGAACGCTGAGAGATTAAAGTTTGGTATTTATATATCATATATATATATATATGTGATTCTATGATGTATAACGTATTATGTGAGTATAGAGATATGGAACGGAATATTACTTATTATTACGGTTCTTGTTATAATCTGCAAGTATACTGTATACACTGTACCGGTGGTGCCATCTCGGCGCCCACCTCTCCTCAACCGGATATTGACCAGCGTCAGTCGCACCAGAGGATTTTGTAGATAGCCTGGCACCAGTGGAGTGTTGATCAGACAGCGCCCCCTAGTGATAGGTGTAAGTCACGTGTGCACACTGACCCCGGCCACATACACTGGGTGATCTCCCGGCTTGGGATGCTTTGTGGTGTTCATACCACACTCAGCAAGGTTTTACTAACTCTCACAAGTATATCCAGGTTTATTAACTCTCACTCCAGGTTTAAACAAAGTACATTCCACCCCAACTGAGACAGCGCCATGGGAACTGGACGAAGCCGAAGGCGAAGTGCTATAGAAGGTGCTCCTCCTACGGAGAGTAGTGTTTCAGCCTGGTTATTAGGGTTGATTGCTTGATTATTTGAGTTTTACGTCCTGGAAACATCTAAGGTCATATCAGGTTGAGTACCGACTTGTGACAGTGCGCACTCATGGTCAATTATAGTGCTGCTCCACTGGGAAACCAGGCCGACAGCACCATGACCTGATATCCCACACAGTCACATTAACCTGACACCTAGCCAACCAGTGCTTGTCCTATCCAATTAATGTCAAGCACCTCACTAGGAAGCGGCAATTATAGATTTTTGTTTAAAGTCATTGGCTTAACTCGACCAGGAATTGAACTTCCGACCTCCGCACGGGAGGCATGAACTCTACCGATTCGGCCACCGCGTCCGGTTAAAAGGGTCATCTGGCAGGGTTCACGTTAAAAGGTGTGAGAAAACAAGAATAATTAGTCAGACGTCAACGGGTGCCACCATCCGTCTTCAAAACCTGAAAGAAAAGAAAAGTCGAGGGCGCCTTTAAGAAGGAAGAACATTGGAGGCTCTCTCTGCTGGTGGTGAATGGACCGAAGCAGAGTGGCACAATGAGTTGTGTAGGGTGGCGACTGCAGCTTGAAGATGCCTTTCAGTAGCCTGTTGGTTGGATGGAGGGGTGAGGCAATGAGTAGGGGGATGCCTATGTGTGTGTGGTGTGTGTCTGCTGGTAATGGGTAGGAGCTCCGAGACAGTAGATGGTGTAGAAGAATCTGCCCAACTACCAGCGTTATGCCCGGGTCACATACACGTTGGTGAAGGTGTTTGAACATAGGTGAACGTAGTGGAGGCTGACGTGGGTCAAAGGTGGTGTAAGTACGTTAAACTACATTGAAATGTGTTAAGGTAAAGCAGGTTTTGATACGGATAAATACGCTACGGTATGGATAAATATGTTATGGTACGGATAAATACATTATGGTATGGATAAATACGTTATGGTATGGATAAATATGTTACGGTATGGATAAATACGTTACAGTAAGGATGCCCATACGTTCAACTACGTTCAACTACATTCAACTATGTTAGCCTCCACTATGTTCACCGACGTCCACTAATGGATATGTGACCAGGGCTTTGCCCAAGTACGCTAATGAATGCTAGAGCACCCTAGAGCATGCTAGAGCATGCTAGAATATGCTAGAGTATGCTAGAGTACGCCAAAGTGTGTTACCATCACAGATGCAAATTCAGCCTCTAATGTAGTAAGTACTCTTTTGAACATGTCCAAAGATTAAATCGGAACTCACGGCCCACCCACGTTATTACCGAGGAGAAGTATGGATGCTGATACGTTCAACTACGTTCACATACTTTCAACCACGTTATCCTCCATTACGTTCAACTACGTCCACTAACGCGTATGTGACCAGGCCTTTATGCTGTCGTCTGCTCTGGCCAAATGGATGGTTGGTTGGTTGTTTGAGTTCTACATCCTGGCAACATCTATGGTCATATCGGGAATGGATACCGGCTTGTCAGGCTGCGGACGAGTACCGACTTGTGACAGTGCGCACTCATGGAGACTTTATAAGGTTCCCCCAGTGGGAGACCAGGCTGCCAGCATGGTGACCTGATATCCCACTCAGTCACATTATCCCGACAGTGTGTCAACCAGTCCTTGTACTATTCTAACAATGCTGAGTGCCAGGCTAGGAAACGGCAAATATCAAGTTGTAAGTCATTGATTTGACTCGACTAAAGTTCTAACCCATGGGTTCGAATCCTATAATCTACCAAAACGGGAACGGACGCTCAACTCATTCGGTTATCCTCACCCGGTAAACTGTAGTACTCACACCCCGTCGGAACCAGTGGAACCAGCGGCTCCAAATGGAAGAAGAGGGGCCTGTTGGAGCGGCGCAGAATATACAGCTTGGAGCTCAGTCACATTATCCTGACACTGAGCCAACCAGTCCTTGCCCTGTCATAATAATGCCGAGCGCCTGGCTAGGAAGCGACAAGTATCAATTTTTAAGTCATTGGTTTGACTCGACCAGGATTCGAATCCACAAACTCATGGTTTCGGTTCGCCCGATCTACCAAAACAGGAGACGGACGCTCTACTCATTCGGCCATCCCGTCTGGTCGGCACGTGGTTGGTGAGGGGGTGAGGGGGTAAGGGGGTGAGGGGGTAAGGGGGCGAGGGGGTGAGGGGGTGAGGGGGTGGGGGTACAGAGGGTGGGGGTAGGATGGGGTATTGTATATGATGGAACAGCCCCGGTATTACAGTCGCCATGGGTTTGTTGAAGTGGCAGAAGTGGGCGACAGTAGTGTGTTAGGATGAGGAGGGGGAAGGGGAGGGGAGGGAGAGGTAGGGAGGGGTAGGGATTGGGTAGGGAGAGTGTGGAGAGGAGTGGGGAACGGGGAGGGCTTGGCGGAGGGAGGGGCTACATATGGCAGAGGTGGGAGGCGGAGGGAGGGGGGGCACTCTACATGATGGAACAGCGCCGCTATTACAGTCGCCCTGTGTTCGGCAAAGCGGCAGGAGTGGGCGATAACAGAGCGTCAGGATGAGGAGGGGCGGGGGGGAGAGGGTGAGAAGGGGTGTGGGGCTGGAGGGGGAAGGGGGTAGGAACAGGGTGGGGAGGGGTGGGGAGGGGTGGGGAGGGGTGGGAGGGCGTAGAGAGGATGCCGAGGAGGTGGAGGGGGGAAATAATGGGGCGGGAGTGGGGAGCGGGTAAGGAGGGGAGGTGGTTGTGGGTTGTTGGGATGGAGTTTAGCAGAATAGTGCTAGCATATTTATATATTTATAGATGCAGGTTCTAACACGACATGTATAGTAATTCAGCAGTACATACTAATAGGAATAACAGTGTGTAAAATATTCCGATTTACGGCATCGGGGGGAATGCAAATGTTATATTACTAAACAGGTGTATGTGACCAGACACATGTATGTATATATCTGTAAGGGCTGGTGGTGCCTGAGTGGGATGTAAATAGACATAGTGGTGCTGGCAGGTCTGGGTGTGAGGCCACTCAGGGCCTACCCCCTCTGCTGGGTAGTATCACCACACTCAGGGTCAAGGTTGGTGGTGGCCATGGGGGCCACACAACTTGGTGGTGGTGGGCAGACCACTGGTAGCCATGGGGACCAGGAATGCTGGATCCCCATTGGTAGGGCCAAGAATGCTTGTTTCCCATTGGGGGAAAGGGGTGGGGGAGTGTGATACTCTGCAATGAACCCATGCAACCATATAAATAATAAACCAGAGGGATTGAATCTCTCTCTTCCTTTACACTGTGTAGTCTTCCTTTCTCTTTGTCTGTATTGATTTCACTATATTTCATTATAGGCTGCCTACACAACCACAGATTCGAGCTTTAGCCATTTTACAAGTGTAAAGCCCCGGTCACATACAAGTTAGTGGACGTCGTTGAACGTAGTGGAAGCTAATGTAGTTGAACATAGTTGAACTAGTTGAACGTGGTTGAAGGTACTTGAACATAGTTGAATGTACCAGCATCCATACTTCTCCGTCATGCTAATTTGAGGCCCTGTCACATTATGACGCATCTCGCAAGCATGTGGCCAACGTGTAAAATCACTTTTTTATGTCGAGATGCGTCAAACTTCTCGGCACGGGGGGCAAAGTTGGACGTATACATCCCATATACATAGCGTATGGCCAATGTATTGCTTTGTGGGCACTCACTTTGTGGGCACTCACTTTGTGGGCACTCACCTTGTGGGCACTCACTTTGTGGGCACTCACTTTGTGGGCACTCACTTTGTGGGCAGTCACTTTGTGGGCACTCACTTTGTGGGCACTCACTTTGTGGGCACTCACTTTGTGGGCACTCACTTTGTGGGCACTCACTTTGTGGGCACTCACTTTGTGGGCACTCACTTAATGGGCACTCACTTTGTAGGCACTCACGTAATGGGCACTCACTTTGTGGGCACTCACTTTGTGAGCACTCACTTTGTGGGCACTCACTTACAAGTGATTAGATGGTTATGGTAGGAATGTTGGTTTGGTTAGTAATGCAGGGCCAGTGTGGATCCATGTTGCACAACTGTTGCAGGAGGGTGTAGCAGCATCCTGGTTAATGGCTAGGCGCAGTTGGCTATACGTGAAATGGTGTCTGGCAATCTTCATGGCGTAAGCAGATGTTAAGAGGACTGGTGGCTTGTGCGGGGGGTGGGGTGGGTGACCGGGAGTCGGAGAACAGTGGTATCTCCAGCAGGGCCGCATCTCATGTGATTACGGGGAGTGGGGATGGCCCTGTAAGGCGTGACCTGAGCAACAAGGCGCGTTAATTTGGCTGGTGGAAGGGCATTTCACGGTTTGTTTCCATTGGTTATTGGAGCCCTGGAATTTCGCTGCTGCTATCAAGAATATTGCAGACCTATTAAAGACTCCAACCACAGGACCTGCGACACAATATTTTCAGCTTTAGGGTGGTTGACCTGTGGAATGACTTGCCGGAGAGTGTCGTAGCAGCAGAGTCAGTGAACTGTTTCAAGTCCCAACTGGATGCATAGTGGTCAAGCATTACGTATATCTTGGAACCATTGACAGTTGCTACAATCCACCACATCTGAAGAACTGCTCCATTTCTATTAATTAAGAGTGGCTAACAGGTCCAAGGCCTATTATAGCTGTATTCTATTGATTGATTGAAAGATGACCTGGTGACCTGGGTCCCCTCAGTCTACAACAAACCAACACCAACAGGTGGCCTCCCGTGTGGGAGATCAGGAATTTAAGGGTGTGTAGTAGTCTGGACTGACCTCTCAGGCAAGTAACCGCATAGACAGGTAGACGTGGGTAGTGTGGCAACATCAGGCAGCTTAGGTGGTGTAACGGTTAGCACACTCGCCCGGAATGCAAAGAGATGTGGGTTCGAGTCCCGCTCTAGGCAAAATATTTCCCATTTTCATCACCCCGATGACACTGGTTGCCGTGACCATGATCCAATACAAGCTACACGCTCTATGGTTGTTGAACCTACCCTTTGTATGTAGGTTTTAGTGCATTGCCTGTATGTATGTAATTGTAAGCATTAGAAGACTTACAATTCCAGGGGGATGAGTGTAGTAGCCTGCACTGACCTCTCAACCAAGTGACCACATAGACAGCTAGGCGTGGGTAGTGTGGTGGCATGAATGAGCTTAGGTGGTGTAATGGTTATCACACTGGCCGGGAATGCAAAGAGATGTGCATTCGAGTCCCGCTCTAGGCGCAATATTTCCCATTTCCATCACCCCCGACGACAAGTTTAAGTAAGTGTGGAGTAAGGGTTGCGCAAAGTGATGCATTCATTCACACGCTGGTAACTGTAACCTTTAACTTGTACATGCAGGTAACTAGATTGTCAAAGCCAAGCCACAATGTCCGACATCCACCACGTTAAGTGCAGTGTCAGGTCAAAATCAAAGTGTTTGACTTTGTCTTTGCGACTTGTCTAAGTCGCAAAGTCTTTACGACTTGACTAAGTCATAAAGAATCCGACTTTGACAAAGACTTTGACTTTGACCCTTATTTTTAACACAATTTTAATTTATTGCAAAGCGCGAGTCACCAACTACTTTTTTCACAATGGCTGGTGCAAGTTTCCAATGCATAGACATGTATTTTGCAGCCACTATGAAGGCTTATCCTAGATTAGTGACCTGTGTTTAAGGAGGAGAATTCCTGTCGCTAGATACATATGAGAATAATATCCCCAAAACTTGCTTTAAAAAGTCTAAATCCACAGCTGAATACTCCATATTTAGAATCCAGGTTCAATTAATAATATGCCCCCAGTGAAATCGTATCGAGACCAACTGGTTCTTGAACTTGCTTCAAGGAAGGAATGCTACTAGTGCAGCGTTTGACAATTTCACCTTCACATTTGAACTTTAATTTGTTGGTAATTGGTTGCTTGGCTGGGGAACCCATACAACTACATGACTACATGATTCAATAAAACTGAACTCAGCCTGCAATGTTCCCCGGTGAGTGAAAATATCTCTCTGTCTAGAGTAAGTGATAGATCTTGGTTCGCCAGTTGCTGGCCCTCGAGAGCCATAGCTCTAGTGTCCAATATGCCTTGACATCATCAACATATACTTTTCTCGCTACCCATCACCTCAGATTGACTGCTGGAAGACAATAATAGGATCCTATTTGAATAAGAACACGCCTACTCTCATTGTGGAAGGTTCAGGCTGCCATGATAAAAAAAAGTCTGGTAAATTTTAGCAAGTATTAAATCCTCTCTAGCTACTTGGTGTTCCTTCTAACAAAGTCCAGGCTACCCTCATCCCTGTCAATGTGTCTGCCTTCCCGCTTTGTGCTGCCAGTACCCCCATCTCAGACTGCCTGACTGCGGCGCAGGCCGGGTTTCAACCAGGCTCGGTGGGCGGCGCGCTGTGAGCCGGTGCAGGCCACCGCCCTGGTGTGCGTCAACACGGGCCGGGGCGTCACCGGCCGCAGCGCCCGGTGTCACGGCACGCCGCTGGCTTCTGTCGGGCGCTGGAACCAGCCGCCACACCCCATCACCCAATCAGTGACACCGGCGACCCTGGGTCACAAGGGAGCCCACACAGGTAGCGTCCTCCTGTCCTTCCTGCCCCTCCTGTCCCTGCTGTCCCTGCTGTCCCTCCTGTCCCTCCTGTCCATCCTGTCCCTCATGTCCCTCCTGTCCCTCCTGTCCATACTGTCCCTCCTGTCCCTCCTGTCCCTCCTGTCCCTCCTGTCCCTCCTGTCCCTCCTGTCCATCCTGTCCCTCCTGTCCTTCCTGCCCTTCCTGTCCCTCCTGTCCCTCTTGTTCCTCATGTCCCTCCTGTCCCTCCTGTCCCTTCTGTCCCTCCTGTCCCTTCTGTCCCTCCTGTCCCTCATGTCCCTCCTGTCCCTGATGTCCCTCCTGTCCATCCTATCTCTCCTATCCATCATGACCCTCCTGTTCCTCCCATCCCTCCTGTCCCTTCTGTCCCTCCTGTTTATACTATCCCTCCTATGCATCCTGTCCCTCCTATACCTCCTGGCCCTCCTGTCACTCCTGTCCCTCCTGTCCCTCATTTCCCTCCTATCCCTCATGTTCTTCCTGTCCCTCCTGTCCCTCCTGTCCTTCCTGCCCTCCTGTCCCTCCTGTCTCTCATGTCCCTCCTGTTCCTTATGTTCTTTCTGCCCCTACTGTCCCTCCTATCCATCCTGTCCCTCCTACCCTTCCTGTCCCTCCTATTCCTCCTGCCCCTCCTGTCCCTCCTGTCCCTCCTGTCCCTGCTGTGGATCCTATCCCTCCTGTCCGTCCTGTCCCCCATGTTCCCTTGTCCCTCGTGTTAAACTAAGGACTGTTCCGAATTACACAGTCTAAAAGGTTGTTTTTAATTCATAAGCGGACTTTATTTCCTTTCCTTCCCCTCCTCGATTCTGCGCCAAGTGGACCTTACCCTTTGCACAACAGAATTATCCACCCACTGCACCTCACCACCTCACCCGGTAAACCCCAGTACTCACACCCAGTCGGAACCAGTGAAACCAACAGCTCTTTAGACGGCATTACCTGATAACCATTACCCTGCTACCTGTCTAACCCTGCAGCTCTGGTCTGACTTGCCCCCTTCATTGTACCACCCTCCCGCCCCTCCTCTCCCAGTGGCAGTAGTAACTAAGCATTACGATTACCTGGCTACCTGTCTAACCCGGCAGCTCTGGTCCAACTTGCCGCCTTCATTGTACGACCCTCCCGCCCTCCTCTCCCAGTGGCAGTAGTAACTAAGCATTACGATTACCTGGCTACCTGTCTAACCCGGCAGCTCTGGTCCGACTTGCCGCCTTCATTTTACCACCCTCCCGCCCTCCTCTCCCAGTGGCAGTAGTAACTAAGCATTGCGATTACCTGGCTACCTGTCTAACCCGGCAGCTCTGGTCCGACTTGCCCCCTTCATTGTAACCCCCTCCCGCCCTCCTCTCCCAGTGGCAGTAGTAACTAAGCATTACGATTACCTGGCTACCTGTCTAACCCAGCAGCTCTGGTCCGACTTGCCCCCTTCATTGTACCACCCTCGCCCTCCTCTCCCAGTGGCAGTAGTAACTAACCATTACGATTACCTGGCTACCTGTCTAACCAGGCAGCTCTGGTCCGACTTGCCGCCTTCATTTTACCACCCTCCCGCCCTCCTCTCCCAGTGGCAGTAGTAACTAAGCATTACGATTACCTGGCTACCTGTCTAACCCGGCAGCTCTGGTCCGACTTGCCCCCTTCATTGTAACCCCCTCCCACCCCTCCTCTCCCAGTGGCAGTAGTAACTAAGCATTACGAATACCTGGCTAACTGTCTAACCCAGCAACTCTGGTCCGACTTGCCGCCTTCATTGTAACCCCCTCCCGCCCCTCCTCTCCCAGTGGCAGTAGTAACTAAGCATTACGATTACCTGGCTACCTGTCTAACCTGGCAGCTCTGGTCCGACTTGCCCCCTTCATTGTAAACCCCCTCCTGCCCTCCTCTCCCAGTGGCAGTAGTAACTAAGCATTGTGATTACCCGGCTACCTGTCTAACCAGGCAGCTCTGGTCCGACTTGCCGCCTTCATTGTAACCCCCTCCCGCCCCTCCTCTCCCAGTGGCAGTAGTAACTAAGCATTACGATTACCCGGCTACCTGTCTAACCAGGCAGCTCTGGTCCGACTTGCCGCCTTCATTGTAATCCCCTCCCGCCCCTCCTCTCCCAGTGGCAGTAGTAACTAAGCATTGTGATTACCCGGCTACCTGTCTAACCCGGCAGCTCTGGTCCGACTTGCCGCCTTCATTGTACCACCCTCCCGCCCCTCCTCTGCCAGTGGCAGTAGTAACTAAGCATTACGATTACCTGGCTACCTGTCTAACCCGGCAGCTCTGGTCCGACTTGCCCCCTTCATTGTAACCCCCTCCCGCCCCTCCTCTCCCAGTGGCAGTAGTAACTAAGCATTGTGATTACCCGGCTACCTGTCTAACCAGGCAGCTCTGGTCCGACTTGCCACCTTCATTGTAACCCCCTCCCACCCCTCCTCTCCCAGTGGCAGTAGTAACTAAGCATTGTGATTACCCGGCTACCTGTCTAACCAGGCAGCTCTGGTCCGACTTGCCGCCTTCATTGTACCACCCCCCCGCCCCTCCTCTCCCAGTGGCAGTAATAACTAAGCGTTACGATTACCCGGCTACCTGTCTAACCGGGCAGCTCTGGTCCGACTTGGTGCCTTCCTCCAGTGGTCGGCATCGTTCATCTCCTCCTGTCCGGGAGTCTTCCGCCTGGTCCCGGGGACGTCCTCGTGTGGTGACCGTCATTGCTATGGCAACAAAGCTGCTACTTCCTGCTTTAAAACATGCTGTTCATCCAAACCGCAGGAACGAAGCCCCTCACAGGGGCGAGGCCCTCGTGAGTTGTTGGGCATTATTTTCCACAGGGGACGCCGGGAATTCCTTTCTGAGGCTGTGTCTCCTGCAGCTCCATCTTTTGTCCTGACACCGTCAGGTGGCACCACCTCTTCCCGTCGCCATTCTGGTACTTCCATGTTTCTACATCGACTAGTGACTCTACATCATCACCATTTCGCGTGCGGGAGATTGGGAATTCGGTTCCCGATCGAGTCAAACCAATGATTTGTAAAATTGGTCCTTATCGCTACCCAGCCTGGTGCTAGGCATTAATAGGATGGGACAAGGACTGGTTAGCTCAGTGTAAGGATAATGTGACTGAGTGGGATATGGGGTCATGTTGCTGGGGGTCTGATTTCCCAGTGGTGCAGCATTATAAAGTCGACATGAGTGCGCATTGGTACAAGTCGGTACCTGTTGTGATATGACCTTAGATATTGCCAGGACATAAATCTCTAACAACCATCCAACAATCCCCGGTCCTGATATGACCTTAGATGTTGCCAGGACGTAAAGCTCCAACAACCAACCAACCAACAGCCTCGTCACCCAGAAGGCAGAGTGGAGAGGGTGTGCGCCCCCTGTATTCTCCTTTGTGAACTCCAGCCACTTCCGGGCGGGAAAGATCAGCGTGAATCCCGTTCGATTTGGCAGACGACAATCATTTAGTTTTAGTTGGATCAGTCAACGCCAATAAACGCCTCTGCTGAGTAGCACAGCGCCACCTGGCCAGCAGCCAGCTAACCACATTCCTGCAGCGCCGGGCGCCAGTGTTTATGGCGCTTAAAAGGTGGCGGGTCCAATATCGGGACGAGCTGCGCAGTCTATGCCGTGCTCAAGTACAGCTCGACCTGCTTAACCAACATGTCTGAAAGACTCAGCCGCAGCGCGGGAAGCCACGCCTGTGTGTGTAGACCTCCAGGCGAACAAATAAAATAAAAAATCCGGAGGTGTCGCAATCAAACACTGCAATGAGTGCTCGCTGTTGTGGGTGTATCATTTTAATGTGTTTTGTTGTTGTTGTCGGGCATTCTTTAGTGAAGCAGGCCCTTGGGTGATGGCGGCTCGGTGGGGGGGGGGGGGGCGGGCGGGGGAGGATGGGACGTTACTCAGGCGCTCCGATAAAATTCCATGTGTGCACACAATAGATCAGGTGGTTAATTTAGCTGGTAATCTCTGCCGGTGTCACGAGGAAATTGGGGTCGCTCCCCAGTGCCCCAGAGCTGCGCCACGTTGCCTGCATGGGTTGTGTGAAACGTGACAACGCTAAGTGAAAAGGCTAGCCTGCTTCGGTGTATCGAGGCGCGCCCATCACACAGTCAGCGCAGTGACTGAGACTCACCCAGAAGCAGCAGCAGCGCGTCAGCATCTGAGACTGAGCTTGACGCATGATGAACATCACTGTTGGACCCCCCCCCCCCTAGCACCCCTCCCATGCCTCCTAATGACACATGAAGGGCTATGCCGGGTGCGGTGGCCGAATTTGTAGAGTGTGGAGCTTCGCGTCTGGAATGTTGGGAATTCAGTTCCCTGTCGAGTCAAAGTAATGACTTATAAAATTGATACTTGTCGCTTCCTAGCCTGCCGCTCAGCATTTATAGGATAGGGCAATGACTAGTTCGCTCAGTGTCAGGATAATGTGACTGAGTGGGATATCGGGTTGTGGTGTCGGCGGCCTGATTTCCCAGTCTGGCAGCACTATGAAGTTATCATGAGTGTGCACTGTCAAAAGTCGGTACCCATCCTGATATGACCTTAGATGTTGCCTGGGTGTAAACCTCCAACAATCAACCAATCAACGTCAAGTACTGTGGGCTGTTTTACTTCTGCTCTAGACGCCTTCCAAAAGCTGGTCCATGTTCCATCATGACTTGCGTGAATGTGACTATAAATGGCTCGGGGAGTAGAGTTCATGTTGCGTTGTGGCTGCCGGATGTGGTTGCGTGGCACACGGCGCATGCGCATGCTCTGTACCTGTCACGACCGGAAGCATGTGGTATTAGGGCGCAGCAAACAGGCGACTTAACGCGGCACCGACCCAGCGGACAGACGTCCATGTCGGTGTTGGCCTGGTCTCTCTCTCAGTGGGGCACGTCATCTCTCACCTTTGCTAACAAATACTAAAGGCCCTGTCACATTACGACACATCTCGCAAGTGCGTGGCCAATGCATAAAATCACTTTTTTACATCGAGAAGAGTCTAACTTTTTGGTGTGGGGGGCAAAGTAGGACATATACATACAGTAGCGTATGGCCAACGTATGACCAACATATGGCTAACGTGCCTCCTGGCGAAAAACGCTTGAATTATGCTCATGGTACATTTGCAGAACGCAGGTGAATCTTATATACGTTATTCAATGGCCAGAATTACGCCTCATATGTTACATACTTCAAGACACGCTGGAGAAACTCTAAATGTATATTAGACATACTTTAGAAGTATGTTATCCATAAGTTGTCAGTATGTGGACTGTACGTTCCCACTGCATTTAACGTAGGTCAATGTAGTGCAATGTAGTAAACAACGTTTGTCTAAAGTAGGTCTAACGAACATCAATGTAGCCTAATGCATACATAATGTACAGCCGATGTAAAATCCACATGTTGTGGTACATCAAAAGTTTTGTGCATGCACAAAACTTTGCTGACCGTGTGATGTGTGATGCCCTATCTCGACGAACATCAACGTACATTGACATATACCAACGAGCGCCTAATGCACAATGCATAACGTCATATCCCAACATAGCAGCCAAAAATCACATACGTTGGCGTACATTGGCGCTATGCATCGTAATGTGACAGCCCCTTTAGGGTGCATGTACTGTCATAATCTACTCATATCACACTAATCTGACTAGTGGTGAGTAAATCAAGTCAACTATGGTCAAGGTGTCCTTACCGAGACATCACATCAATGTCGGTGCTGGCCAGGGCCGCGTTCAGGCTCTGTCTCGGAGGCGCCTCGGAGGCGCCCGTGACGTCAGGCTAGTCTGAACAACAACAGCCAGTTGGTCGCCTCGAAAATGGCCGCCCCCATAGGAGGCGGCCATTTGCATCGAAATGCTGTGCTCTGATTGGATGAAAACCACTGCATGCGGCGGCCATTTTCGAGGCGTGTTTGTCTCCAACCTGAAAAGGGAGGCGTCGCCGAGACGTCGCCGAGACGGACCCTGAACGCAAATAGGCCAAAAAGCATCGCCGAGACGTCGCCGAGGCGCCTCCGAGACGGACCCTGAACGCGGCCCTGGTCTCTCTATCACAGTTGGGCATATCGTCTCTCACATTTGCTAACAGACAGCGCCCTCCCATAAGGGCCAATAGTAGTAGACCGCACAGCCATACACTACACACCACTGCCGACACCATACACTGGTCCCTTATCATTGATTCCCTCCCTGCCATGGTGGCGAACAGTAGCAGACCACTGCTGAGACACTACACTGGTCCCTTTTATGCACACGGCTGAATCTCTACCAGCCGCTGCATGCCCATGGTGACCGATAGTAGCAGACTGCACGGCCATACACAACACACCACTGCCGACACACTACACTGGTCCCTTCTGTGTACGCAGCTGATTGTCTACTATTGAGCCATGACCCATCCATGGTGGCCGATAGTAGCAAACCGCACGGCCATACACTACACACCACTGCTGACACACTACACTGGTCCCTTCTGTGCATGCAGCTGAATATCTACAGTTGAGCACCTGCCCGTCACTGGTAGCCAATAGTAATAGACCGCAGAGCTATACACTACACACCACTGCCGAAATACACTATGCGGGTGTTTTCACGCACACAGCTGAGTGTCTACCATTGAGCCACTGCCTGTCCTTGGTGGCCAATAGCAGCAGACCGCACAACAATACACTACACACCATTACCAACACACTACACTGGTCCCTTCTGTGTACGCAGCTGAGTGTCTATAATTGAGCCTCTGCCTGTCCATGGTGGTCAATAATAGCAGACCGCACAGCCATACACTACACACCACTGCCGACACACTACACTGGTCCCTTCTGTGTATGCAGTTGAGTGTTTACCGTTGAGCAGCTGCCTGTCCATGGTGACCTATAGTAGCAAACCGCACAGCCATACACTACACACCACTGCTGACAGACTACACTGGTCCCTTCTGTGTACGCAGCTGAGTGTCTACTATTGAGCCTCTGCCTGTCCATGGTGGTCAATAGTAGCAGACTGCAAAACAATACACTACACATCACTACCAACATACTACACTGGTCCCTTCTGTGTACGCAGTTGAGTGTTTACCATTGAGCAGCTGCCTGGCCATGGTGACCTATAGTAGCAAACCGCACAGCCATACACTACACACCACTGCCGACAGACTACACTGGTCCCTTCTGTGTACGCAGTTGAGTGTTTACCATTGAGCAGCTGCCTGTCCATGGTGTCCAATAGTAGCAGACCACACAACAATACAGTACACACCACTACTAACACACTACACTGGTCCGTTCTGTGTACACAGTTGAGTGTTTACCGTTGAGCAGCTGCCTGTCCATGGTGACCTGTAGGAGCAGACCGCACAGCCATACAATAAACACCACTACCAACACACTACACTGATCCCTTCTTTGTACGCAGTTGAGTGTTTACCGTTGAGCAGCTGCCTGCCCATGGTGACCTATAGTAGCAAACCGCATAGCCATACCCTACACACCACTACCGACACACTACACTGGTCCCTTCTGCGCATACAGCTCATGGCGCAACTCGTACATAACTCCTTTAAACTGGAGATTTCGTCTGTCAACACGCATATGTATCAGGCGCGAGGTGAATTCACCAACAAATTCTACTCAACTTCCTCAAAGGCCACCAGGGGGCGTTGATGAACGCATGCCGTGTATTGCAGGCCAGGTTTTACTTGCTCCCAGTAGAAACTTTGTTACGCATACAGGCGGGACTCTGCGGACATCACGTGACCAGCTGAGCTTGGTTTCACGTGAATGAATGAAAGCCGAAGCAGCTCTGCGCTCGCTGCTCATACCGGTCGGTGGGACCAGTGTGTCAGTCAGTGAGCATTCCGCGAAGTGGGGCATGTCTCCGCCAACCCTCACCCCAACCCCCCATCCCAACCCCCAGACTCCCCAGTCCTACCTACCTACAGTCGCGACCAGTCGCGGTGGCCGAATCGGTAAAGCGCAAGCTTCCCATGTGGAAGGTCGGGAGTTTGATTTCCGGTCGGGTCAAATTAATGACTTAGAAAATTGATACTTGTTTCTACCGAGCCTGGCACTCCGCATTACTAGGATAGAGCAAGGACTTGTTAGCTCAGTGCCAGCATAATGTGACTGACTGGGATATTGGGTCATGATGCTGTCAGCATGGTCTCCCAGTGGAGTAGCACTATAAAGTTACCATGAGTGTGCGCCGTCACAAGTTGCAGTGTGCACTCATGCCGACTTCATAGTGCTTCCCCACTGGGAGACCATACTTTAGGCACCATGACCCAATATCCCATACAGTGACATGGTCATGATACTCTGCAAACCAGTCCTTGTCCTATCCTATTACTGCCGAGTGCCAGGCTAGGTAGCTACAAGTATCAATTTTATAAGTCATTGATTTAGCAAGGGTATATATGTATATATGTGCCTTGTTGAATATCACCGACACAATGCTGTTGTCAGGGTAAACATGACGAGTATTAATATACGGTTGTGAGACGCATATATAGACCTATTTCATATGACGTCAGCATGGGTATTTAGGTCAGTGCGCACGCTGCTTAGCTGCAGGATGATACACTGTCACACTGCAAACTCAATGGCTAGGAGCAATCTTCATAGAGAAAAGGTAAAATATCTCTAAAACCACAGCACTTAAAAACAAACTGCTCAGAGAACATATAGAAAACGTATTCAACGAACTGATTATATTAAATGTATAAGGTTAGGATTCTGCATTTCTATTAATTTTGAATAAAATTGACATTTTGAACTGTGCATCTCTGCAAACTCAATGCATTGTCAATGGCTATGAGCAATCTTCATAGAGAAAAGGTTAAATATCTCTAGAACCACACCACTTAGAAACAAACTGCTTGGAATACATATAGAAAACATATTCAACGAAAATATTATATTAAATTGATATGGTTAGGGTTCTTCATTTCTATAAATTTTGAATAAAAATTACATTTTGAACTGTGCGTATTGGCAAACTCAATGCATTGTCAATGGCCATGAGCAATCTTCATACAGAAAAACTGAAATATATCTAAAACTACACCACCCAGAAACAAACCCCCTGGAAGACATATAGAAAACATCTTTAACAAACAGATTATATTAAATTTATATAGTTAGGGTTCTGCATTTCTATTAATTTTGAATAAAATTGACATTTTGAACTGCGTGTATTGGCAAACTCAATGCCATGTGAATGGCTGTGAGCAATCTTCATACAGAAAAAGTGAAATATCTCTAAAACCACACCACCTTGAAACAAACTGCTTGGAACACATATATAATACATATTTAAAACACAGATTATATTAAATTTATAAGGGTAGGCTTCTGCATTTCTATTAATTTTGAATAACATTGACGTTTTGCACTGCACGTACCGACAAACTCAATGGCAGTGTGCATTCGTTCTGCAGGCAAGCTGCGCGCGCATACATAATGTTTACAAACATTGAAAGGGGTCTATAGGTAAGCGTGGTTGGTGATATATAAACACGGAGGTGAAGGGTCTGTGAAACCGGAAGTCACGCAGCTCTGTGTGGAGGGCGGGGTGTGGAGGGGGCGCTGTACAAACACACCAGGATGAAGTGAGTGCACGCCGCCTAACACAGCAAACACGGCCCGGTGTAACGATTTCAACTTCCCCCCTTCCCAAGTTCCCCCCCGGGAATCTGAAAACGTTTTTAACTTCCCTGCGGTGAAATTAAAAACGTTTTCAGATTCCTGGGGGGGAACTTAAAAACAGTTTTCAGATTCCTCCCCCTATTTTCAAATTCCCCACTCCGGGAATTTAAAATTGTTTAAAAAACTTTAAAAAATGTTTTAAATTTCAGACCTATAATATATTTTTCTTAACCATCTTGGAGACTTTTTGTGTCATTTGTGGTTAAATATGTTTTATTGTACTAGTAATAATTCCCATTATGCTATTCTCTGTATATTATATTATTTGTCATGAAAAATAACAAAAAATAACAAAAATAAAGAAAATTCCCCAAAAATGGGGGGGAGGGAAAGTTAAAACGAGGGAGGGAATTTGAAAACGTTTTCAAATTACCCTGGGAGGAATTTGAAAACGTTTTCAAGTTCCCGGGGGGGAACTTGAATATGGGGGGAATTTGAAATCTTTACACCGGTGTCGGGATAGCAGTGGAAGGCAGCCCCCTCGGACCCTTCCTCTCCTCACCCCCCCCCCCCCCTCGACAATCATACACTGCAAGAAAGCTGGCCCCGAGGCAATAATACCCTGGCATTATGTTGCCCCGCAAGAATCAAATGGAGTACCTCTGTGTTTACTCAACTGTAAGAAATGTGTTTGTATCATTTGCAATGTTGTATGGTTTCGAGGTTTAAATACAAAAATATGTGTACGGTTTAATGTTTCTTTGAAGTATAAGCATTATACATATATAAATGTGCGGAAGAATAGTTAATTGTTATTTGATTATTATTGATGTTATTATTCTCTTGTCTGATGAGTTCATATACTCAAATATGTAAATGGGTTTTCAGTTTATATGACCAAATATGTGCATAGTGTTTATATACCCACATATCTAGGTGTTTAAATCAGCTTGAAAACTCTTTGTGTTGCAAGGGAGAGTGTTGTGAGAGTGTTGTGAGAGTGACGTGAGTGTGCTAGGAGCGTGTGGTGAGAATGTTGTGAGAGTGCTGTGAGACTGTAGTGAAAGTGATGTGAGAGTGTAGTGAAAGTACTGTGAGAGTGTTGAAAGAGTGATGTGAGAGTTTTGTGGGAGTGATGTGAGAGTGTTGTGAGAGTGTTAGCAGCGTGCTGTAAGTGTCCTCTAGAAGTGATGTGAGAGTGCTGTGAGAGTGTTCTGTGAGTGGTGTAACAGTGCTCTGAGAGTATTGTGAGAGTGTGTCAATAGTGTTGTGAGAGTGTTGTGAGAGTGATATGAGAGTATTGTGAGAGTGCTGTGAAAATGACATGAGACTGTTGTGAGAGTGTTGTGAGAGTGTTGTTAGAGTGTTGTGGGAGTGTTGTGGGAGTGTTGTGAGAGTGTTGTGAGAGTGCAGTGAAAGTGATGTGACAGTGTTGTAAGTGTCCTATGGGAGTGTTGTGAGTGTGCTATGAGAGTGTTGTGGGAGTGTTGGGAGAGTGTTGGGAGCATTCAGAGACCAGGACAGAAGGAGTCATGCATGGTCACTCACACCTGATACAGCGCCCCCTGGGGGGTAGACGGTGGATAGTTATTAAATTACTCCCCCGCTCCGCCTGCGCCCCGCCTGCTACCCCCCCCCCCCCGACCCGCCTGCTGACCCTCCCCCCCCCCCCCCCCCGATGCTGAGCCTCCCAAGCTGCTGACCGCCCCCCCCCCCCACACCCCCCCCCCCCCACCACCACCACCACCACCACGCGCATGATGACCCCACTCCTGTGCATATCTAATATTACCTCCTCCACCCACATACCGACTGCCGTTATACTGAATCTAAGTATACTTTATACCAGGCTGGAAGGCAGCATTATACCGACATACGATAGCCCTCCTGCCAGTTTTATTCTGGTATAATACACGCTAAGATCAAATATCACCTACATGCATGAGTCTAGACAACGGAATCCCCACCGAGGCACTCTAGGCACGGAGAATTACGCCAGAGGCTTTGTCCTGTCAAGGGGCGCCAGCTAAAGCTAAGATTCCTTATGCGCGGTATGTGGCATGCAAATGCGAATTTGAAAGCAGCAACAAATCTAAAAGCATGTAAATGAATAGTGGTGCTTCCATACCTCCGAATGCGAATAGGAACGGGAATGTGAATGCGAATGCGGAAAATGGATCGACCCATGGACCGATCGGTGCGAATGCGAATGCGAATACTGCTGTATTTGGCATAGAAAACAATAGTAACTTTGATCTTCCTTCACAAATTTGGAGGAAAAACCCCTAAAAATGTCATGGGTAACTTTGTTGGTGTTTTTTTTTGTTTAACCATATCCCAGCACAAAAAGTAAACATCGGCTATTGGGGGGTTGGCATATATCTATTCCACATATACCACATTCGCATTCGCATGCCACATGCCGCATACTGCGTATAAGTAATCATAGCTTTACTGTGTATATTTGCATCTGAGGACAGTGGATACTGATACTTTACTTTTTTTTAATATGTGGTGGCATGAGTTAGAAGCGGCCCTAAAAATAATCCTCTTTTAGTTACCATATGACATAATATTGCTATGTATTCTGGTAAAGGAAATTTTTAACATTGTTGCTGGCATGAGCATGCCATTTCAAGTGGCTATTTGCATATTTGCATTGTAAAGATCTAATAGTTTATTGCTCTCAGACCTTCTGAGACCAGATGGGATGGCCGAATGAGTTAGAGCTTCCGTCTCCCTTGTTGGTAGATCGTGGGATTGTGGGTTCCAACCCTGGTCGAGTCAAACCAATGACATAAAGATTTATACTTGTCACTTCCTAGCCTGGTGCACGGCATTATTAGGTTAGGACTAGGACTGGTTGGCTCAGTGTCAGGATAATGTGACTGAGTGGGATATCAGGTCATGGTCCTGGCACCCTGGTCTTCCAGTGGGGCAACACTATAAGGTTGTCATGAGTGCACGCTGCCACAATTCGGTACCTGTCCTGATATGACCTTAGATGTTGCTAGGACGTAAAACAACACCAAACAAACATACCCTCTGAGGGGTTGCGAGAGCTAATAACATTATCGTCAATCATTGTTATTGTCATTGTAATTGGCACTACCAGGTGGAATTGATTCTGGGAGCAGTAGTATTCCTAGATAAAAGATTCACCCCATACTTCTAGTACAAGGGTGAAAACCAGCCTTATATAAAAACGGTAAAAAAATCGGGCTAATGAAATGACTCTTTATGAGAGCCTAATTTCACAATCTAAGAAGCAATATTTATTCTTTGTATATGTCTTCATCTTTACCCACTACTTTTGAGTTGGAAAATATAATAAAACATACACTTTAATGCAATTTAAAAGTAAAATTGATGGTGTTCTCTGGCCGCCATCTTGTCTTTTTGCATTCTCTCCCATTTCACCAACTCTCTTCTGATATACGTAACCATTTGACACTGGTGCCCGGCATTCTACTTCTTGTTCCATACTAACACTATTTTCGCCCGAATTTATATAAGGCTGGTTTTCACCCATGTACTACAAGTACTGGGTGAGTCTTTTAACTATAGTATTCCTTGATCCCATTATGAACCCACACCCGCGACTCGCCCCCCACCACCCTAGGTCTCTCTCAAGATGAAGAGATATGGCGTAAGTTACTTACTTAACCAATTCAGAGGTGCTGAAGTCTTCTGATTTGGTGAGAGATCTCCATGAAATTGAGCAAAATAACCTCAATCTCCTGATTTCCTACTTCTACTTTTGTAATCTGCCACCAAAGAATCATTTTAGCTAATTTAGTTTTTAAATATTTGTAATGCATATTTTTCATCAAAATGCACCAGAATTCACTATTTTGTATCACATTTTTCTATATTTTCTAGGAGAGGTCACCCGGACCCCCTGCCCCCTGTGGGAGGAGGCGAAACCCAATCCTGCACCCTTCCCCCTTTGGCCACGCCATGTGTCCCTATTTACAATGTGTGTATTAGGGAGATCTCCCTACTCACACTCTTATCTACTTGGCGCCTCTGCCAACTACTTGGTACCTCTGCAAATGTCCTACAGAATGCAGCCGGTAGGATATGACCTTAGATGTTGCCAGGACGCAAAACTCCAAAAAACCAATAAACCAACGGAATGCAGAACTCTATTCTGCAACCCAGCGCGTTCCCGAGATTGGCTTCCCCCTGGTGGCCATGTATCGAACTGAACCTGAACTGAGGACATCAATAACAGCATTGCGTGTGAAGCTGAACATTGCACAATTAAGTCGATTGGTTTTGCTTGTCGGTCATCTCCCTCCAGCTGAGCCAAGGCGGACACGACAAGTAACGGCGCCACTTATCAGTTACCACCTGGAGAGGATAACCAAGTCGCCAAACCCTCGAATAAATATCTGATTGTCTTACTCATGCACTTCTGTCAGTGCATACCAGACGGGATGGCCGAATGAGTCACAGCGTCCGTCTCCCGTGCTGGTAGATCATGGGGTCATGATTTCAGACCCTGGTCGAGTGAAACTAATGACTTAAAAATTGGTACTTGTCGCTTCCTAGCCAGGCGCTCGCCATTATTAGGATAGGGCAAGGACTGGTGTGCTCAGTGTCAGGATAATGTGACTGAGTGGGATACTGGGTTATGGTGCTGGCGGCCTGGTTTCCCTGTGGGACAGCACTATAAAGTCACCATGAGTGCGCACTGTCACAAGTCGGTACCCATCCTGATATGACCATAGATGTTGCTAGGACGTAAAACAACAACAAACAAGAACAACAATATGTCAATGTGAACGCTGTGTTACTCTTGGGAGGAAAACTTGTTTGTAGGTTGGTTGTTGGAGTTTTACGTCCTGGCAACATCTAAGGTTATATCAGGATGGGTATCAACTTGTGACAGTGAACACTCATGATGACTTTATAGTGCTGTTGCACTGGCTTGAAAATCAGGTTGTCAGTACCATGATCCGATATCCCGCTCAGTCACATTATGCTGACACTGAGCTAACCAGTCATTGCCCTATCCTATTAATGCTGAGCACCGAGCTAGGAAGTGACAAGTCTCAATTTTGTAAGTCATTGGTTTGACTCGACCTGGAATCAAACTTCCGACCTTCCGCATGGGAGGCCTGTGCTCTACCGATTCGGCCACCACGTCCGGTAGAAGTGTTTTGTGCATACATTCTAACATGATTAGATTACACATAAACAGCCGGTCACTTGCCTTCAACATGTACTCATTACATGAATATTCCATATAGCGTCACCAAATATTCAGATCCTAGATACATTGCCTCTATTTAATTTTGTGACAGTG
This sequence comes from Branchipolynoe longqiensis, assembly GCA_030323885.1. Classification (NCBI taxonomy): domain Eukaryota; kingdom Metazoa; phylum Annelida; class Polychaeta; order Phyllodocida; family Polynoidae; genus Branchipolynoe; species Branchipolynoe longqiensis. The sequence continues at coordinate 14,253,357 of CM059193.1, read as the reverse complement.
TAGTTATGCTTCCCATAACAGTATAATGACTTGTTTTCGCTGCTAGAGAGTATTAGGGTCATTGTTACTCTTGCTATGTCATGTTCAGTGATTTACCTTATACAGTGTATTTATGCTGCCCATAACAATTATGTCTAATGACTTGTTTTCGCTGCTAGACAGTAGTAGGCTCATTGTTACTCTTGCTATGTCATGTTCAGTGATTGGTTAGCTATTTACCTTATACAGTGTATTTATGCTGCCCATAACAATTATGTCTAATGACTTGTTTTCGCTGCTAGAGAGAAGTAGGCTCATTGTTACTCTTGCTATGTCATGTTCAGTGATTGGTTAGCTATTTACCTTATACAGTGTATTTATGCTGCCCATAACAATTATGTCTAATGGCTTGTTTTCGCTGCTAGACAGTAGTAGGCTCATTGTTATTCTTGCTATGTCATGTTCAGTGATTGGTTAGCTATTTACCTTATACAGTGTATTTATGCTGCCCATAACAATTATGTCTAATGACTTGTTTTCGCTGCCAGACAGTAGTAGGCTCATTGTTGTTTTGTCATGTTAAGTTATTGATTAGCTATTTACTGCATTCTTTCTGTGTTTGTGTGTATTTTCCTAAATATCTCTACCCCCGGTGATGTATGTAGTTATGTATGTAGTTCCTACATACATTACACCCTCTGTGAGCCTCGGTGGCGAGCACTTGGACATTGCCCAGAGTGGGCATTGAATATAGCAAAATAATCGCAACCTCTCAATTTCCAGCTTTTAGATTACTTGAGCAGACATACACATAGGTTATGTATGAGTGTGGAATTAACTGCGCACATTCAACTAGACTGACATTCCCTGCAGATTAAGCAAACAGAAACAATAGCTTGTACAAAATTGATTTCAGGTACAACTAATATCCTCACCGGATTGAGGAAATAGATAGCGCCAGACACAAATATTCTAGTCCGGTGTGATTCGGATGTGAAATGTATCAATTATGCAATGGATGGTAACAGATGGGTAACATACGGTAACAGATGGTAATGGTTGATAACGTATCTAACGGTCAATGGACAATTCAGTATACAAAAAGAACTATAACAAACGGCAACGGACGTGTAATGGATAGGTAACGGACAGGAACAAACAGTAATGGAGGGTAACAGATGGGAATGGAGGGGAACAGACAGGAAACAGATGGGGAATGGATGGGGAATGGATAATAACGACCTACGTCAGTCCGGCACAATCCGTTAAAGTTGTGTGCATGCTCAAAACTTGTAACGGATCGGGCCAGATATCAACGGATATCAATGGATATCAACGGATATCAGTGGATATTCAATGGAAACAAACTGGACTTTTCCAGATATCAACAGACTTTGTTCGGTTTCTTTCCATTTCCCCAATCCGGTGAGGTGTGACAGATCCTTAAGGTATCAGTCATTGGTTATTTAGCAACACTTCGTTATACACACAATGCTATATGTGCTCTATAATCTATTATGGGAATATAAACAAGGACAATACCAGTTATTACCTACTATCCTACTGTCATAGGAGTTAGTTCCTGCTTCTACCACTATGGTGCCACCTGTGAGTGGCTCCTGGCCACCCTGATACCAACTGCATCTGGTCATTACCCCTCAGCAATTACCATATTCCCGTCAGAGAATATATACTCTTCTCAACCACTCCAGTCTCTTGCTATTCTGTTTATCAGAGGCCAACTGTTTATAGTGCAGTATATCGCAGCCCAACAAACTGTGCATTCAAATGTTCACACATGCTACCGTGCACTGCCCATACATGGCCACCTGCTCGGGAACCAGCTCTACTGACAACACGTGAACCTACACACGGCGCATGCGCAGAACAGAGGGGTGGCGGGAAACCGGCTCCAGCCCCACTTCCCCTCAGGACCGAGGATCACTAACACAGTAACAGACCATCGACAATGCTGGTCGGCATAGAGGTGTGTAGGCTGTGTGTGGGGTGTGTGTAGGGAGTGTAGTAGGTGTGTAGGGGGTGTATGGTGTGGATAGGGTGTGTAGGGGGGTGTACGGTGTGGATAGGGTGTGGGTCTGGGTGGGTAGGGTTTGTATGGGGTGTAGGGTGTGTGTAGAGGGCGTGTGGGTGGTATGTATGGGGCGTGTATGGGGTGTAGAGAGTTGTAGGGTTTGTAGGGGATGTATAGGGTGTGTAGGGTGTCTAGGATGGGTGGAGGTGTATGGGGTGTGAAGGTGCGTAGGGCGTGTATGGTGTGCGTAGGGTGTGCGTAGTGTGATTGGTGTGTATGGTGTGTCTAGGGTGTGGGTAGGTTGTGTTGACGGTGTTGTGGTGTATGTTAGGTGTGTAGGGTGTATGTAAGTGGCTGTCAGGGTGTGTGTAGCGTGTGGGTCGGATGTATAGGATGTGTATTGTGTGTAGCATGTGTATGGTCTGTAGGATGTGAGTAGCGTGTGTAGTGTGTAGCGTGTGTAACGTGTGTAGCGTGTGTAGGGTGTGTGTATGATGTCTAGGGTGTGTCTAGGGTGTGTGTAGAGTATGTAGGGCATGTATGGTGTATGTATGGTGTGTGCATGATGTGTGCAGAGTTGCGTCGGGTGTGTGTAGGTTGTGTGAGGTATGTGTAGTGTGTCTAGGGTGTGTGTAGAGTGTGTGTAGGGTGCGTGTAGAGTGTGTGCGGGGTATGTATAGGGTGTGTGATGGGTGTTGGCTGGTGTGCTTAGGTTGTGCGTGGGGTGTGTAGGGTGTGTGGGTGTGTGGGTGTGTGAGGGCGTGGGCTATATGGTGTGTGGTGTGTAGGGTGTGTTGGGTTTGTGGGGAGTGTGAGCTGTATGGGGTGTGTGTCGTGTGTATAGGGTGTGTTGGGTTTGTGGGGGGTATGAGTGTGTGGGCTGTGTGTAGTGTATGTAGTGTGTGTGGTGTGTGTAGGGTTTGTTGGGTTTGTGGGGAGTGTGAGCTCTATGGGGTGTGTGTTGTGTGTATAGGGTGTGTTGGGTTTTTGGGGGGTATGAGTGTGTGGGCTGTGTGTAGTGTGTGTAGTGTGTGTGGTGTGTAGGGTGTGTTGGGTGTGTGGGGAGTGTGAGCTGTATGGGGTGTGTGTCGTGTGTATAGGGTGTGTTGGGTTTGTGGGGGGTATGAGTGTGTGGGCTGTGTGTAGTGTGTGTAGTGTGTGTGGTGTGTAGGTGTGTTGGGTGTGTGGGAGTGTGAGCTGTATGGGGTGTGTGTCGTGTGTATAGGGTGTGTTGGGTTTGTGGGGGGTGTGAGTGTGTGGGCTGTGTGTAGTGTGTATAGTGTGTGTCGTGTGTATAGGATGTGTTGGGTTTGTGGGGGGTGTGAGTGTGTGGGCTGTGTGTAGTGTGTGTGGGGGGGTGCGGGTACTGACGCCACTATATGTGAGCAATCAATGATGTTCACACTACTCCTTTGTATTGCTTTAGAAACGAGCCAGCAGGGACCGTTACACTAACATTCTTTAGAAAAGAGACCAGGAGGAACCGTCGTACTAACAACCTGCCATTAGCAACACGTACAATACAGTATGCAAAAGGTCTGCTTTTGAGCAAGTTGTTAACATTTGCTATGAATAATTGATAGACTGGGTGGATGTGAGTGAATACAATGACCCCCCCCCTCCCTCCCAACCACACCCACACACCCACACCCACCCCCCACACCCACTCGTCACGTGGTCCTGTATATGTACCTGCACTTTCCACAACACCCCACCCCTCCCTCCGCTCCACACCCTCCCTCCAGTGCTGTCATACTGCCGGTACCAGTGTGTGTGCTTCTTCCGACTGCCTACACAGCGTTGTTGAATACTCGGGGGTGGCGTTGGTGTTGTGGGCAGGGGCCGGCTTTGTAGGGGGTGTGTGGCCGGCGCAGAGCGGCGGGGTGCCGGTGGGTGGGGCCCCGGGGCGGGGCGGGCTGGAGAGGTGCCACCAGGGCGTGGGGTGCCGGGGGCGCAGCGGAGGGAGGCCCGGGGGACGGCGCACAGAGGGGGGGGGGGGGCTTAGGTGTATACTTGTCAGGCTTGACACCTCCCTTCATACACACGCCTCACACGCCTCAGGCCTCGTACCAATTCTGCCACTCTGCCAAAAATATTACTAGAGTCCAACTCTGGCTGGAGACAATCGCCAAGCATCCCAATTCTGAGAAGTAGGTGACTTCCTGATGCGCGCCTCTCTTCTCAAGGAAGCTCAAATGTTGCAGATGTAACGCAAGAGTAGTGTGCTTCAGTACAAGAACAATGCATTCACTATTTGTGGAAGCGGTTTGTTGATAGACCGGCCCCACTGGCCTACACCGTGTCACGTGACCCAACATGGCCACCGTCTCGCAAGATCACGCGAGTTGGAAGCGGCTGGGCCAGGCCCACGTGACCGGTTGCACAAAGTGGAGTATTGTGTTCTGCGGCTGCGCAGCGGAAACGGGACCGGAAGCATGACGCTGGGGGCCCTTTTACCATTTGCGCGGCGATTGCGTGAGGCGCGTCTATTTCAGGTCACGTGGCCGTAACGAGAATTGGAATGGGAGGACGGTAAGGGTTGGCAACGTGACTGGAGGAAGTGCGGGATTGGAGTGGGGGAGGTCGAGGGGGGGCTATGTGGTAACTGTGGTGGTGTTGTAGTGTGGTGGTGTGGTGGTGTGGTGGTGTGGTGGTGTAGTGTGTGGTGGTGGTGTGGTGTAGTGGTGGTGTGGCTGTGTGGTGGTGTGGTGGTGTGGTGTGGTGGTATGGTGGTGTGGTGGTGTGATGGTGTGGTGGTGAGGTGGTGTGGTGATGTGGTGGTGGTGTGGTGGTGTGGTGGTGTGGTGGTGTGGTGGTGGGGTGGTGTAGTGGTGGTGTGGTGGTGTAGTGGTGTGGTGGTGCGGTGGTGTGGTGGTGAGGTGGTGTGGTGGTGTTGTGGTGAGGTGGTGTTGTGGTGTGATGATGTGGTGTGATGATGTGGTGGTGTGGTTTTGAGATGGTGTGGTGGATTGGTGGTGTGGAAGTGTGGTTGTGTAGAGGGGCAGTGTAGCAATAGTGGTGGGTGGTGGTGTGGAGGTGTTGATGTGGTTGTGATGTGGTGGTGATGATGTGGTGGTGTGGTGGTGGTGTGATAGTGGTGGTGTGGGTATGGTGTGGTGTGGTAGACGTGTGGTTGGCGGTGTAGTGGTGGTGGTGCAGTGGTGGTAATGGTGGCGATGTGTGATGGTGACGCGGTCGTGGTGCAGTGGTCGATGTGCAGTGGTCGTGATGTAGTGTTGGTGGTGCAGTGGTGGTGGTACAGTGGTGCTGGTGCAGTGGTGGCGGTGCAGTGGTGGCAGTGCAGTGGTGGGAATGGTGGTGTTGTGATGGTGACGCAGTGGTTGTGGTGCAGTGTTGGTAGTGCAATGGTGGTGGTGCAGTCGTGGCAGTGCAGTGGTGGTAATTGTGCTGATGTGATGGTGATGCAGTGGTAGTGGTGCAATGGTGGCGGTGCAGTGGTGGCGGTGCAGTGGTGGGAATGGTGGTGATGTGATGGTGATGCAGTGGTGGTGGTGGTGCAGTGGTGCTGGTGCAATGGTGGCAGTGCAGTGGTGGCGGTGCAGTGGTGGGAATGGTGGTGATGTGATGGTGACGCAGTGGTGGTGGTGGTGCAGTGGTGGTGGTGCAATGGTGGCAGTGCAGTGGTGGCAGTGCTGTGGTGGTAATTGTGGTGATGTTATGGTGACGCATTGGTGGCGGTGCAGTGGTGGCGGTGCAGCGGCGGTGGTGCAGCAGTCGTAATGGTGCTGATGTGATGGTGATGCAGTGGTGGTGGTGCAGTGGTGGTGGTGCAGTGGCGGCGGTGCAGTGGTGGTAATGGTGGTGATCTGATGGTGACGCAGTGGTGGTGGTATGACTGTGCAGGTGTAGGACATTCAAAACACTACCCCGTTCAAAACCTTATCGTAGTATTTTTAATCTAAGTTCAAAACACTACCATAGTGTTTTAAACTCTAGTTCAAAACACTACTGTTAAGTTCAAAGCACTAGCTCTACCTACGCTCAAAACACTACCCAAGTTCAAAACACTATCATGACTCAGCAGTGGGGGTTGTAGTGCCGCAAAATGTACATATTTGTGCGCGTATAGATATTGGTATACACTGACCATACTGCAATGTTTGAAGCGCGTATTAGTTATATATACTGATAGTGCTGCAGTGTCTAACCATGTATTAGTATATGTCGATAGTGCTGCAGCGTCTAACCACATATTAGTATATGCTGATACTGCTGCGGTGGTTAACAATGTGTTAGTAGTAGGGCTATACGCTGATAGTGCAGCAGTGTCTGCACCACATATTAGTACACACTGATAGTGCTACAGCACTTAGCACCATATTAGTATACCCTGATAGTGATGCAGCGCTTAACAATGTATTAATATACACTGATAGTGCTGCAGTGTCTGGACCCCATATTAGTATATGCGGAGTTAAACAGCATATTAGTATACACTGATGGCGCTGTGGCGCTTAGCACCATATTTGTATATGCTGATAGTGCTGCAGCACTTAACAATGTATTAGTTTACACTGATAGTGCTGCAGCGTTTAATAATGTATTAGTAGTATATGCTGATAGTGCTGTGGCAACTGCACCACATATTAGTATACACTGATAGTGCTGCAGAGCTTAACAACGTATTAGTATACACTGATAGTGCTGCAGTGCCTAACACCTATTATTAGTATACGCTGATAGTGGTGCAGCGTTTAGCAATGTATTAGTATATGCTGATAGTGCTGCGGCATTTAACAACATCTGAGAACAGCAGAGGGGATGTGCGAATGAGTTGAGCATCCCTCTCCTGTTTTGGGAAATTGGGGTATCCGAACCCATGGGTATCTGGGTTCGAACTCTAGTCGAGTCAAACCAGTGACATACAAATTTATACTTGTCACTTCCTAGCCAGGCGCTCGGCATTATTAGGATACAGCAAGGACTGATTGGCTCAGTGTCAGGATACCATGACTGAGTGGGATATCAGGTCATGGTTCTGGCAGCATGGTCTCTCAGTGGGGCAGCACTATAAAGTTGCCTTGAGTGCACACTGTCATAAGTGAGTATGCCTCCTTATATGACTTTAGATGTTGCTAGGATGCAAAACAACAACAAACAAAGACAAACAAACTTCCCCAACCTACCGTCCCACCTGGTGGCCTATTCGGTAGACTGAGCCTTGCGTGCGGAAGATCGGGAGTCCGGTTCCCAGTTGAATCAAACCAATGACTTTAAAATTGATACTTGTCACTTCCTAGCCTGGCGCTCAGAATTAATAGGATAGGGCAAGGTTTGCTCAGTGTCAGGCTAATGTGACTGAGTGGGATATCGGGCTGGTGGCCTGGTCTCTCAGTAGGCCAGCACTATAAAGTCCCCTGAGTGTGCACTGTCACAAGTCGGTACCAGTCCTGATATGACCTTAGATGATGCTAGGATGTAAAACAACAGCCAACAACAACCCTACTGACCCATATTACTACATACTGCTCCACCCTAAGAAAATAGAGTAAGTGTTTTGAACTTAAAGGTAGTGTTTTGAACTTAAGGATAGTGTTTTGAGCATGGCCACAGTAGTGTTTTGAACTTACCTTCAACCAGGTTGAAAACACTACCACAGTGTTTTTGAACCTAGGTTGAAAACACTATCATAGTGTTTTTGTGGGGTAGTGTTTTAAACTTACTACACCGGGCCACGCCAATGTTGGAGATCAGCCCGTGGCGCCCCCTGACACACTGGCTGCAATATGCACTTTGTTGCCGCGTGATGCCTATTACTTTATTGCATAGACACGTCGCGCCATTTGGGGAATAGGGGCTGCGCCTTGTGATTTGGCTGAAAGCCTGGCGCGGCGGTCTTGTGGGCGCTTGTAGCACAGCGCGATGAAGCGGCTAAAAAGCACCCTGCTCCCAGCCGCTTTTTGTCACGCTTCTCTCCCTTCTTTTCTTTAAAGGCGCGTCGGGGGGCGGTGAGGCGGGGGCGGGGGGCGGTGAGGCGGAGGCGGGGGGCGAGTGGGTTTGGGAGTATCCTGAACCTTTGCCATCTTCGGTATATGTTATACACTGGTACCGGTGTTTGCGACTGTATGTGTAAGCCTGCCAATGCGTTATGCCCTATGTGCTATGCGTTATACGTTATGCGTAATGCGTTGCATGTATGCGTTATACATTAGCCCCCATGCCCTGTTTTATGCGGTATGCATATTGCATAATGGGTTGTGTGTTATGCGGTATAAGTTACACATATGCGTTGTACGGCATGCCTTATGCTTTATGCGGTATGTGTTATGTGTTATGAGTTATGCGTTATGCATTATGCGGTATGCCTTATGCGGTATGCGTTATGCGGTATGCGTTATGCGGTATGCGGTATGCTTTATGTGTTAAGCTAGGATTCCTTATAGTGGTATGTGGCATGTGGCATGCGGCATGCGGCATGATAATGTCGTATATGCGGCATAGAGATATGCCAACCCCCAACACTTGTTGGGGTTTTTCCTCCAAATTTGTGATGGAACAGCATTGTTTTCTATGGCAAATGCAGCAGCATTCGCATTCGCATGCCGCACCGATGGATACAGGGACCGATTCAGTTGCTGCATTTGCATTTGCATTTGCATTCGCATTCAGAGGCATGGAAGCACCCATATTCACTTAGATGCTTTTCCATTTTTTGCCACATTCGCATTCGCATTCGCATGCCGCATACCACATGTGGGGAATGCTAGCTTTATGCGGTATGCGGTATGAGTTATGCGGTATGCCTTCTGCCATATGCCTTATCCGTTATGCATTATGAGTTATGCGGTATGTCTTATGCCTTAGGCCTTATGCGTATTGCGTTATGTGCTATAGATTATGGGGTGTGCGCTTCGGCTTGTGCGTTTTGCATTATGCTATTGTAGTGGTCTGCACTGACCTCTCAGGCAAATAACCACATAGACAGGTAGGCGTGGGTAGTATGGTGATATCACGCAGCCTAGGTGGTGTAATGGTTAGCACACTGGCCCGGAATGCAAAGAGATGTGGGTTTGAGTCCCACTCTAGGCACGATATTTCCCATTTTCATCACCCCCACAAATCTTGTTGCCGTGACCATGATCCTGTACAAGCTATCTGCTGTATGGTTGTTGAACCTACCCTGTGTATGTATGTGTTAGTGCATTGCCTGTATGTATGTAATTGTAAGCATTAAAAACACTTACAATTCCAGGGGGACGAGTGTACTGGTCTGCACTGATCTCTCAGGCAAGTAACCACATAGACAGGAAGGCGTGGGTAGTGTGGTGATATCAGGGAGCCTAGGTGGTGTAATGGTTAGCACTCTGGCCTGGAATGCAACGAGATCTGGGTTCGAGTCCCGCTCTAGCACGGTATTTCCCATTGTCATCAGCCCCCACGACACCATCTACGTATTGCGCTATGCCTGATCCTACCTTTACCACAGCTGATGAACAGGCAAAACATGTCAACCACTAAACGCAGTCGACTGATTCAACAGTCAAATGACCACCAAACTAACATGTCCAGGATGCGCGCGCAACACGCGCAGACACGACGCCGATCAGCTGGGTGCCCGCTCCCAAACAGCGGGCCCTCACACTTCGATTCCACGTCGACTCACTTTACTTTACGCTTTTATGCTGCATACTTCAGGCGCCGATTCCCCTGGGTAATCTCTCAAAGTAGCCTGGTTCCCTGCCAATCCTCGTGCGTCTGTAGCAAGCCCCCGCCTGTGTGCCCGTTTGTTAATAATTCGCCGATAAACAGCAGTTTTAAACCATATCTAGGTCAAACCAGATCTGCAGCGGTCGCACACGGGTTGTGGTCCCTGAGGTGGCCGTGTTCTACTAGGTGAGAGGAGACCAACTCGGTGTTAAGCGTTGAGACCTCATTGAGAAGCTTATCATAGCTCAGCGTAAGAGTGGTAACATTTACACACAACACCCGAACCCCCTATAGATCCACAGCCCTACACACCCGCACTTACCAATGCACACCCCTGCACACATCTAAGCACCTCTACACACCCATACACACCCCTGCACACCCAATACACACCCCGACACACACCACACACTCCTACACACCCCTGCACACCCACTACACACCCCGACACACACCACACACCCCTGCACACCCATTACACACTCCTACACACCCCTACACACCCGCACATACCAATGCACACCCCTACACACATCTAAGCACCCCTACACAGCCATATTCACCCGCACACAGGTCCATACACACCCACAGGTACCCACACACATCCATACATACCCATGCACACCACTACACACCCCTGCACACCCACTACACACCCCTACACACCCATTACACACCCCTACACACCCCCACACACCCATATTCACCCGCACACACCCACACATGCCCATACACACCGACACTTGCCCATACAGATCCATTCACACCCATAGACACCACTACACACCCACACATACCCCTACACCCAATACACATCCGCACACACCCATACACACCACTACACACCCACACTTACCTCTACACCGCATACACATCCGCGCACACCCATATATACACCCGTACGCACCCTCACACACCCCTCCCCACCCATACACACCCATACACACCCACACACGTACCCACACTCTCGGTTCCTAGCAGCTAGCCTGGCGGTTGCTATCGACAATGTTATCATGGCGTTTCTGCAGCCTCCTGAGCATGCCTGCCGGAAGTGACGTTTGTCCTGTCGTGATTCATCATTGGTCCGCAGAGGGCGCCACCGGGCGTGCGGGGCACCACCTGGTGGGGGCGCGTGTCACCGAGGTGCCGACTGGTGTGGGAGATTGTAGTCTGCGGGGGGTTGGTTGTCTATGTCCAGGAGCAGCTCCTTTTAACAATTTTTTTAATATTTAACGACGCATCTAGAGCACATAGATTTGTATCATCGCATATTGGATGTCAAACATATGGTCATTCTGACATATTTCTTTGGAGGAAACCCGCTGCTGCTACATAGGCTACTCTTTCCAATAAGCAGCAAGGGGTCTTTTATATGCACTTTCCCTACAGACCGGACAGCACATACCACAGCCTTTGATGAACCAGTTGTGGACCACTGGTTGGAACAGGTCCATTCACTTTGGTGATATGTGTATTAAAACATAACCCAGCGGGCCTGAAGCACGGTGCAGAGGGGACTAAGGGCTATTCTCTAAAACTTGGCATTAAAGTCTGACATGGAAACCAAAAGTGAAAACAATAAGTATCTGACTTGCTACAAATAAAAGAAAGAAAGAACTATTATCACCATCGAAACCCATAAACCCATTTAAGTAAATTGACTCAACGTCCATTTCGCCCATATAAGGTAATGACCCTCACTTTCATATAGGACCGTGCTTCTGACACCCATATATGACAATGGCTTTAATTACTGTAATTAGCAATGCCCTATATGTCCACACCTCCCCTGTCTCCTAGTTCTCAATATTGTTATTTTCCCCGCATTCTAGTGCCCCATATGTCCACAATCCTCCTGTCCCTCCGCACCCTGTCCCGCGTCCTGTCCCCTGTGCCCTGCCCCACTCCCCCATGCTCTGTTGGCCTCACCCTGTTCCACGGCCCCTGTATCACCGTGTGCTGTTCCTCTGCACCCCGCACCCCGCACCCCGCACACCGCACACCGACATCCCTCCTCCTGTGCCCCATCCTCCCGTCCCCCGTCCCCCATCCCCCGTCCCCCGTCACCCCAGGTCCCTCCCACACAGGTCCAGTCCCCTCACAGCTTGTCCCGCGCCCTGTCCCCGCGCCCTGTCCCCCCGCCCTGTCCCCCCGCCCTGTCACCGCGTCCTGTCCCCCGAGCCCCACCTCCCACGCCCTGTCCCCGCGCCTTGTCCCCGCGCCCTGTCCCCGCGCCCTGTCCCCTGAGCCCCACCTCCCACGCCCTGTTCCCTCACACCCTGTCACAACGCCCTGTCCCCGCGCCTTGGCCCCGCGCCCTGTCACCACGTCCTGTCCCTGCTCCTTGTCCCCGCGCCCTGTCCCCTGAGCCCCACCTCCCGCGCCCTGTTCCCTCACACCCTGTCACCGTACACGCTGTCCCCTGCACCTGTCCCACCGCGTCCTGTCCCCCGATCTCCTGCTCCTTTACACCCGTCCCCCCGCGCACCGTCCTCTGACACCCCCCCCCCCCTAAACCCCTACCCCGGACACCCTGTCTACGCCCCCCCCCCCCCTCCGACCTCGTCTCCCGCGCCTCGTCCCCTTACAGAACGTCCCCTGCCTCCGCGGCCCTCGGCCCTCGGCCCCCCGTCCCCTGAAACCCGCTCCCCTGACGCCCCGTCCCCTTACATCCCATCTCCCGGCCGTCAGTCCCCCCACATCCCGCCTACCGTGCCCCGTCAGTGGCTAATGAGCGAGCACCGGCCTGTCTCTCATCCCACTCCGTGCGTGGCTCTCACAAACCCTGGCTCCCGGTTTTATTTAAGAGGAATTTCTGCTGAAGAGCGTGTTTGATCGGGAGTTATCGATCTGCATTTTGTGGCATCTTCCATTAATTTAACGCGTTAATGGCAGCCGGCCCGACTGGTTCAAAGAGACCTGCTGAAAGCAGTCAGTGCCGGGTTAGCGGCTTGCATCGGCACACCGCCCAACCCCCGCCTCGCCATGCCTTCCCCCGCCCAGCCCGGCCCTACCCTCCCCGAACCCATCCCGTCCCGCGCCACCCTGCCCCGCCCCACCCCGCCACGACCCACCCCACCACCTCCGGCCGCGCCCCACCTCCGCCTCCGTCCCGATCCATCCCGCCCTGCCGCGCCCCACCCCTCCCCGCCCCGTCCCAGCCTGCCCCGCCACGCCGCGCCCCACCCAGCCCCGCCCCGCCACGCCACGCCCCACCTCGTTCCACCCCTTCCCGCTCCATCCCGCTGCGCCGGGCCCGCCCCCCCCCCCCCCCGCCGCTCCCCGCCGCTCCCCGCCCCGCTCCGCCCCGCCACCCCCCCGCCACCCCCCGCTGCTCCACGCCACCGCGCCCCGTCCCAACGCCCCCGCCCCACCAGGTACCAGCAACTCCCAGTAATACATTCACCGGCTGCATTGCTATCCAATGTTACGCCTGCATTCTACAGATAAGAAGCGTTAATTTGATAACAGAGCTAATTTAATAGCGGTGCAATTTGAGAGTGGGGTGCACTATCGCTTCGAGCGAGTGCATCTTTGTTGATGAGGCTGAACTCGGTGGTTGAAATGTTGGTTTCAAGTGACAAAAGACAATTCTCCCACATGGCGCCTCTGAAGCCCCGCCACGTCCTCCTAATATCAGCCTTTACTCGTCGCTAATCCGCCGAGTTAGTAAATGCAATAGGACGACGGCCGGGCGGCTCAAATTCAACCGGGTACTAAAAATGCCGGCTTAACGAAGCGGAATATAATTTATTCCAGTTGATGAACTCAAGCCGATCTATTAAACATTACGCGGCTTAGAGCCGGGCTGCACTAATGTCCCTCTGAAACCATCGCGTGCCCGCTTGGCGCGCTGACTGCGGACCCCCCGGCGCGCCGTGTTCAGTATCGTGGGCCGCGTTCAGTATTGTGAGCCGCGTTCAGTACCATGGGCCGCGTTCGGTACCACGCATCCCGTTCAGTACCACGCTTCGATTTCGGTACCGCGGGCCGCGTTTAGCACAGTCAGTGAGCCGCGTTCAGTACCATGGGCTGCGCTTAGTACCGCGAGCCGTGTTTAGTACGATCGGCCGCGTTCAGTTCCGTAATTCCGCAAGCCGGGTTTAGTACCGTGAACCGCGGTCAGTACCATGTGCCTCGTTCAGTACCGGGCGCCGCGTTCAGTACCGGACGCCGCGTTCCGTACCACGTACCCCGTTTGGTATGGCGCACAACGTTTAGTACCACACACGGCGATTCAGTACCGGAAGTCGCGTTACGTCCCGCGCGACGAGCTCGGTAGCTCGTACCCCTTCACTACCGCCTGCCACGTTTTAGTACCGCGCTCCGAGTTCGGTACCGCGCACCGCGTTCGGTACCGCGTGCTGCGCTTAATATTGCGTGTAGCGTTTGGTACCGCCCGCCGAGTTTCAGTCCCGAGCGGCGTGAACCGGAGCGTGGACAAAGGGGGCCTGGGCAATGAGGCAGCTGGTGCCGGGCACGCATCAATCACCCGCCTGTAACTAGCGTCAACAAATGAACAAATGCCACAGACATCAGAAATAGGCGGCCCATTTGCACTCGTGGACATACGGTAATGGGTGCCTTACCGGGCGGACCGTGGGGGTGGGGGGCAGGGGCGATGAAGACGGGCTCGTGTGAATGCGCTACTGCGTGATCAATATCTTGGGTGGCACACTGCGGCACCGTGCGGCACCGTGCGGCACTGTGCAGTACCGTGCAGAACCGTGCGGAATCGTGCGGCACACTGTGGGACCGTGCGGCACCGTGCGGAAACCTGCGGCACCGTGCGGTACATTGCGGCACCATGCAGCACCGTGCGGCTCCGTGCGGCACCATGCGTGACCATGCCGAATCTTGCGGCACCACGCGTGTCCGTGCCGAACCGTGCAAAACCGTATGGAACACTCCGGAACACTGCAAAATAATGTGGAACACTGCCGAACAATGCGGCACTGTGCACAACTGTGCCACACCATTCACACTGCAGCACACTGCAGAACCGTGTGGAACCGTGCAGCACGCCACGGCACACTGCAGCACACTGCGGCACACTGCAGCACACTGCGGAGCACTGCAGCACACTGCGCCACACTGCGGCACACTTCAGAACTGTGAGGCACACTACTGCACACTGCGGCACACTGCGGCACACTGCTGCACACTGCGGCACACTGCGGCACACTGCGGCACACTGCGGCACACTGCGGCATACTGCGGAACACTGCGGCACAATGCGCTACACTGCGGCACACTGCTGTACACTGCAGCACACTGCGGCATGCTCCGGCATGCTGTGGCACGCTACAGCACGCTGCAGCACACTTCAGAACCGTGAGGCACACTGCTGCACACTGCGGCACACTGGTGCACACTGCTGCACACTGCGGCAAGCTGCGGCACACTGCGGCACACTGCGGCACACTGCGCCACACTGTGGCACACTGCGCCACACTGCAGCACACTGCAGCACACTGCAGCACACTGCATCACACTGCAGCACACTGCAGCACACTGCAGCACACTGCAGCACACTGCGGCATACTGCGGCACACTGCAGCACACTGCGACACACTGCAGCATACTGCAGTACACTGCGGCACACTGCAGTATACTGCAGCACGTTGCGGCACACTGCAGCACACTACAGCACACTGCAGCACACTGCGGCACACTGCAGAACCGTGTGCCACACTGTGGCACACTGCGGCACACTGCGGCACACTGCGGCACCCAATGATACATTACTCGTGTCTCCGCCTTCAGCCACTGCCACCCTGTTAGTGTTATGGGCCTGTCACACTATGACGCTTCTCTCCAACGCGCATCAACGTGTGCCCGTTTTTGGCGAAACGTCGGGAGACATCGAGAAATACTGGGCGCGCGTTATGTGCGCGTCGGTACACGTCGGTACACTATCTTTGACATTGACGGTCGATGCTTTAATTTTATTTTCAACACTGACGGGTCGCCGCTGAGAAGCGTCGTAGTGTGACAGGGCCATTACATTGTCCATCAAAGTATGAAGGCGTTATTAGCAATCTTTTACACCAAGAAGACCCATGGTGGTGAATAATTGCGGCTATTGACACACACACCACGGCCGTCAACCGTCTGGATAAACGGCGAGGGCTCTGACAGTGGTGGTATATTATTGGCAATAGTCGCTCTTTTCCAGGGTGTCTGTGTACGCACTTAATGCTCACTGTGTACGCACTGTATACACATTGTATTTGTACTGCATGCATACAGTGTATGTATTGCATGGACAGTATGTGCACATTATGCACACTGTGCATGGACACTTTGTATGCTCACTGTGTACGCACTGTATACCCATTTTATATGTACTGCATGCGCACTGCGTATGTACTGTATGCACATTGTGTGCACATTATCCACACTGTACATCAACACTGTGTATGCACTGTATGCACACCATACATGTACTGTATGCACATCGTATACACACAATTCACACTGTGCACGTATTGTATAACACTGCATGCACATTGTGTATGCACTCTATGCGCATTGCATACACACTGAATGTACATTGTATACACACTGTTTACATGTGCTGTGCACAAACTGCATGCTTATTGTGTACACACTGCATACACACTGCATGCAGTGTATGGCATCATCATCATGAACGCTGCCTGCAAAATCTTGAAGTGCTGCTGGCTTTTGCAAGTGACAGGTGGCAGGCACTCTCTCGGGGAGCAAATAGAGGTTTCACACTGGCAAGAACATGTCCAGACAGGCGCAAAATTATTTGTCCCTGCAGTGGCTGGTCAGGAGATATTGGGAGTTCCATACATCAACCACCCTTGATGATGCCACACTGACATGGTTTTCTGTTCAGGGTTTGCTCCCTTAGCCTTCGGTTCTGTCAAGAACCTGTACCACAAGGCACTGGTTTACAACTCTGCAGGACTGGACACACACTGTATATGCACTGCATACACACTGTACGGACTGTATATGCACTCTATCTGGACTGTACATGACTGTATATGAACTATATATGGACTCTATGTGAATCGTATATGCACTGTATGTGAATCGTATATGCACTGTACCTGCACTGTGTACACCTTATGTACACACCATATATGCATTGCTTAACACTGTATACACACTGTATGTGCAATGTATGAGCACTGTATACTGACTACATATGCATTGAATATGCATTGTGTGCACACTGCATACTCACGGCATATGTACTGCATATGCACTCCATATACATTGCACATGCACTGTATGTGCACTGTATCTAAACTGGATGTGTATTGTATGTGTACTGTATATGTACTCTCGCTGTGAATATGGCTTATGCTGCCGCCACGGTGTAAAGAAACCACCACTCCACATATCTGTAATCTATATGCATTGTATATGCAGTGTATATACACTGTATGCACACTGTATATGTGCTGCATACACTCTGCATAGACACAGTGTATGCACTGTGCACGTGCCCTGTCTGCACTCTATCGAAACTGTATATGTAATGTGCATACACTACATATGAATTACATATGCACTGTATATGCACTGTGACTGAACTGCCTATGCACTGTATATGAGCCTGTCTCAAAAGGTGATCACACTATGACTTTGCTTCAACTCAATATGTATTCTATTGGGATTATGAAACGTAATGTAAAAAACAAATCAGTTTATCCTGAGCAAATGCATAAGCAGATAGTATGTTGATCGTTACAATGGACAAAGTTTTGTCCCATATTGCTTAGCACCTTTTGAGACAGTCTCGTATGTATTATAGATATTATAAGTACTGTATGCTCACTGCATAAGTGCGGTATAAACATTATATATCAGGTTAGAAGATAAGCCCCCACAGTTGCCTCCTTAGGTGTATAATATTCTCTCCAGCGATGCGTCGCACCGTTCAGCGACCGGCTGATCGGCTCCTTTTTAATTCTTGGCTTCTGCTTGTATGCTTTGCGGATAACCTAATTACCAGACCAGACGGGATGGCCGAATGAGTGAGAGCGTCCGTCTCCCGTGGTGGTAGATCGTGGGGTCGTGGATTCGAACCCTGGTGGAGTCAAACCAATGACTTAAAAATGTATACTTGTTGCTTCCTAGCCAGGCACTCAGCATTATTAGGACAGGGCAATGACTGGTTGGCTCAGTGTCAGGATAATGTGACTGAGTGGGATACCAGGTCATGGTGCCGGCAGCCTGATTTCCCAGTGGGACAGCACTATAAAGTCACCATGAGTGTGCAGTGTCACAAGTCGGTACCTGTGTTGATATGACCTCAGATTTTGTTAGGACATAAAACAACAACAAACAAACAATCCTAATTACCGTAACTGTGTGTGTACAGTACACAGCCTTGTAAATTGTAGGCCTATGTGATGCAAGCCTCAGCCTTGATTCAGGCATGCGCAGTGCTGAGTCGAACGTGCATCGCCAACACACCGTCCGCATGCGCCGTCCACTGCTCACGAACAGAATGGATTATAATGGTAATCGTTTATATTGATCTCCACTGTAGCTAAAGCTTTGGCAGTATTGTGTATGTCACCCAACATGGCGAGTGATTCTAGTTTGTATCACTACTCAGATCTCCACTCCCTGTGTGCAGGATATATCACCGGGATAACTACCAGAAATATATTTAAATATATTTAAATATATTTCAAGATTTGTACTTCCGGACATGTGATATCTCTTGGCTTATAACCTATTTAGTTTTACACCAACATATACAGGGTTGCTATAGCAACCATGCAGGATCTGCTATTATAGAATGTATCAATTTATTATCCGCGTATTATGAATTAATGTAATTGTATTGTAATTGTAATTGTTATCTATTCTGTTTGTAATTGTGCTGATATGAATGTGCTGGACAGCTCTTGGAAGGTGTCCAGGCCATAAAACCTCAGCAGATATCAACAAAACCATACATCAACCACGTACCAACCATCTATTGCGTACAAGCCTATAATATGTAAATAGAGTAGGCTCGTCTAGGGATAGAGTAGAAGGAAAACAGTTATCAAGAACAACCAAAACGAACTAACGTAGAATTAGTAATCGCAAACAATAACTATAAGAAAATAAAACCGAAAACTGCCCAGCATTTAAAACAAGCCCGATCATCCGGGCTTATATGTTATGGACAGCATAAACACCCTATAAAAAAAAAATATATATATATATGTAAAGTAACTACTATAACATCCAACTGCTATTTGAGCTCCTAGAGGGAGGCAGTGAGCGACCTGGGAGGAGCGCTAAGTGGTCTGCAACTAGGCACGCCTCCTTCTGTTTCCCACTTCTCCCTCCAGGTGCTGCTGCCATTACCTTGCATCTGCTCAGTTCCTCACCAAATTTTGCTTCAATAAACTGCAACGGAGGCTCTTTAGGTCCAGCCAGAGTGATCGACTCGCTGCAACCATGTCGTCTGTCTTGGTTATTAAGGAATATATTAATAATATGTTGCCTATGTATGGACAGCTTCAGTCTGTCTGGTCTGATATTGGAGTAATATAATGAGCATTTGAAAAGGTACATGATATATATATATATTTGATGTATAACATATTGTACGAGTATAAATGCAAGGGGAACATATACTTTATATATGGGTCATTCTCTGAAACTGGGCACCGAAGTGTGACATGGAAACCAAAAGTGAAAACCTTCCAAATAATAGCAAAAAACCTCCCAAATAATAGGCTAATCCAATGTCCTATGAAGGTATACATGTTGGGCATATGTCAGAGTTGAAACAAATTAATTTCACTTTTTGAATTAGATCTTATAGAAATTGAGCAATACATTAATATCACTCGTGTAACATGAAAATCAAAGACACACCCAGAATCTCATTTTAATATATACAACATAGTCAAACAAGATTTTCTTGATTACTGTCAAGCAGACAAGGTTATGACTTATAAGAACAAAGTTGAAAAATAAGTTGAAAAAAGTTTGGCTACATGTATGGTGTAAATGTCGAAATTTTCACATTTTCACTGTAGCAAAAAAATCATAGAATTATAATTTTGATATCTTTTGTGGGATAAATTCAATACATGTAGAACTGCTAACGTACCTAATAGACAGAAGCTGCAATACTTATTTGACTTGTTATCAATAAAACAAAGACTTGATTATCAGCATCGTAATGTGGAAACCAAATATGTGGTGCCCAGTTTTGGAGAATAACCCATATCTATATATTCACCTCCATGCCCCCCCCCCCCCCCCCCCAACTGTCGGAGTAATTGGTGGGTGAGCTCCCTTCACGCCACACACGCACTGCAGGATTTCTTTTTAGACATAGATACATATAGCCGAGAGTGTACTAAGAAATCTCATCCCTCCTAGTGGACGTCATCATCATCATCATGCTGTCGGTCGTGATGCGACAAAGACTGCTTTCATTACTTGACTGCCGATCTCCATTTAGCTCTCTGCTGTGAGAGTTGCGTCCATGAGTCGGTCTTAATGTCTCTCAGCTTCAGGTTTCTCTTGATGGTTGTGTGGTTGTGCATTTCATGAAAGCTGCCGGCAACAGTGTTGAAGTGCTGCTGGCTTTTGCAAGTTACCAGCTACACTCTCTCTGTGAGCAAATAGAGGTTTCACACCGGCAAGAACATGTCAAGACAGGCGCAAAACTATTTGTCCCTGCAGTGGCTGGTCGGGAGATGTTGAGAGTTCCATACATCAACCGCTCTTAATGCTACCACAGTGACATGGTTTTCTGTTTAGGGTTTGCTCCCTTAGCCTTCGGTTCTGTCAAGAACCTGTACCACAAGGCAGTGGTTTCCAAGCGTAGTGCCCTGATATACAATCAAAGTTCCTCACTGCGGCTGGCTGTAGCCAACAGAGCTTTGCTCCGCAGTGAATCTGAGTCTGGTGTGCCGGTCACGGAATGCACACAGGCTATATACATGCACAGGGGTCCCACCTAGTGGATCGAACCTGGAACTCGCAAATGCTTAACTCAATTAACACCAAAGGAAACTTGTGTTCACCCTACATCTGTAAATGGGTATATATACTAGGTATATATATATATTTCACCCGGTACAGTGAGTGAGCGTAATGGCCGCTGACGCATGGGCGAGCAGGTGGTGCCACGCGGGAAGGTCATGAGGCACGAATAGATGACCTAATGAGTAGAGGTGACCAGCCGACGACTTAGTGGCTGGGGAGTAGATAGATCTTCCCGCTTCTTCTGCTCGTATAATGGCTTATACAGCATATATATATATATACATATTGACATATAGCCGAGAGTTTACTCAGAAGCGTGGGGTCCCTAATGCTCCAGGGCGTGTCAGACTAAATCAAAGATGGCGGACGCTGCACAAAGGCGTGGTGACACTGGGGCACGTGCGGCTGTCAGGCAGGGACCATATACACTGGAGCTGCAGCTTTGATCGTGTGACAGTTGTAACAAACGTGACAGCGATGGGACTGGTGTGGAGCGTGGCGTCGAACCACAGTCACCCTCGCATAGACTGCACCCTCTGTTTCTGGTCTGATGCACACTTACTTGTGAAATCACCCTTGTGTCGGCTGCACTACGTCAGGCCTGTGCTCCCTGTTCTGGTTTAAAGCACACTTACCTGTGATATCGCCCTTGTGTAAAGTACATACGACAAGCCTGTGCTCTCTGTTCTGGTTTGATGCACACTTACTTGTGATATCACCCTTGTGTGGGCTGCCCTATGGCAGACCTGTGCTCTCTGTTCTGGTTTCATGCACACTTACTTGTGATATCACCCTTGTCTATGCTGCACTATGGCAGGCCTGTGCTCCCTGTTCTGGTCTGATGCACCCTTACTTGTGTTATCACCCTTGTGTAGGCTGCCCTATGGCAGGCCTGTGCTCCCTGTTCTGGTATGATGCACACATACTTGTGTTATCACCCTTGTGTAGGCTGCTGTACGGCAGGCCCTGGTCGAGGAAAACCAATTACCTAAAAATTGATACTTGTCGCTTCCTAGCCAGACGTTCAGCATTATTAGGATAGGGCAAGCACTGGTTGACTCAGTGTCAGGATAATTTGACTGAATCGGATATCAGGTCATGGTGCTGGCGGCCTAATCTCCCAGTGTGGCACCACTATAAAGTTGCCATAAGTAAGCACTGTCACAAGTCAGTACCCATCCTAATATGATCTCAGATGTTGCCAGGACATCAGCCTCCAACAACGAAACCAGTTTAACATCTATCTTATTCTTTCGTAGACATCAGGGGGCTGCTGGATCTTTGTTGTCTTTCTTTTTTTTCGTGAAGATTTATACTGCCTATCATGGATAAGTCTGAATAGACTCATTTTCACCATTAGACAGAAAGCCCGGGCCTACACTTTTACCGACCCAAGGGATTTGTAACCTCCCACACCACATAGACATGGTATGAGAGCAACTGGCCTTTGATGAAGCTGTAAGTTATACACAGTGGTGGAAATCCAAATTGGCAAGGTCGGCGGGGGAGGAGGGGGGGGGGGGCACAGTGGGGGGGGGGGACAGGGGGGGGCAGGCACAGGGGCGGCACAGGGAATCGAACCACTGACCTTCAGATTAGGAGTCTGACCTGGAAAAAAGTCAGACACTCTAACCACTCCACCAGAGAGAAGACTCCGCACCGATTCATCATGGACAGCTGACATGTAATTAAGTATGTTTGCAAAGAAACCTGCTGGGGGGCCATATGCAGGAGTCAGTGTTAGCGAGCCAAAACGCCTTTTGAGCGGATTTCTGGTTTAGCGCCGAAAAGTTGGTATGCATGAGTCAGTGATAGGCCTAACACCGCGCGTTTAAGGTCCACGACACTAACCCCGTTTCATATGAAGTTTAAGGGGGGTGTTAGCGTAAGGTTGTTTCCAAATCTATTCAATGCTATCATATTTAACAGAATTAAATACGCAATAAGTGAAATTTCATGAAATTAACCCTAAATTCGAAGCAATATTAACGCTGCCGCCGTAACGGCAGCGATATTAATACTTATATTTTCGAATCGATGAACGTAAAGTAAACAAATGGTCGCCGCTGCCAGTATGGAAAGCAATGTCGATGCGGTGGCTGCGGCGATTTGTTTACATTACATTCGTCGATTCGAAAATATAACTATTAATATCGCCGCCCTTATGGTGGCAGCGTTAATATTGCTTCGAATTTAGGGTTAAATTGATCAAATTTCACTTATTGCGTATGTAATTCTGTTAAATATGACAGCATTTAATATATTTAAGCCTAATATATGGGTACAGACGCAGAGGGATTTCCCAAATCTATAAAGAAATTCAGTTTTAGCTACAATGTACGTGTTACGCGCTCCTGCATTCGACTTGAAACACTTCCCGACGTCGGTGATAGGTAAACGGTAACAGGCTCTAACACCAAACCACGCTAACACTGACTCCTGCATATGGCCCCTGCTGGGTTTGAATATTGGTTCATCACCACACTGCGATTTGAATTGGCTGCCCCCCCCCCCCCCCCCGTCCCCGTTAAAGCTACATAGTCCGATAAGGGCATCAACTTTCCAAAAACCAAAACAATTATCTAGATTTGATTGTACATAGCTTACTGAGATATTGATCCACTTATTTGACATTTTGTTTGCCACATAGACCTGGATAATTGAGGTAATTTAATCCAATCTGTTATTACCGAAGCCTATGGTTTCAGAGTTCTAGCGTGCTTGCCAAAACTAATATTACTTGTTTGCATTTCAAATATCTCAAAGGTTAGCCATTTCAAATAAGTGTTACTTCAAACTAAAGTGAGGTAGATTATAACAATCAATTTAATTTAATTTTGTTTCAGAAAAAAATTATAGAAACTCAAAACCACCGGGCTATGAAACTTTAATTTTAACTTTAGCTTTAACTTTAACTTTACCTTTAACTTTAACTTTAACCCCATGGAAGAGAAGATGGAAGATGACCTATTCCAAAATCTGCAGAAGCGCCAAGATAATCCCAATATATCAAGTGTAAGAAGCTGAAAAGATGGATATCAGCAATAATTGACCAGGGCGCAATCAGGAAACGAGAAAGTAAGGCAGAAGTGATAGCTTATTTGAAATGGAGTCAGTCCCAGAAATACTGATGAAGCCAACTATCAGGCGAACAGCGGAGACTGAGAGGAGCAAGAGTTTGCACACAACTACAGGGACTGTTTGTTGTTTGTTTGTTGTTGTTTTATGTCCTAGCAACATCTAAGGTCATATTAGGATGGGTACCGACTTGTGACATTACACACCCATGGCAATTTTATAGAGCTGCCACACTGGGAAATCAGGCCGCTGGCACCATGACCCGAAATCCCACTCAGTCACATTATCCTGACACTGAGCTAACCAGCCCTTGCCCTAGTAATACTGAGCACCAGGCTAGGAAGTGAGAAGTATAACTTTTTAAGTCATTGATTTCACTCAACAGGGAACCAAACTCGCGAACTTCCGATCTTCAGCACGCGAGGCCTGTGCTATACCGATTCGGCCACCACGCCCAGTATCAAATTTACGACTGTCCTTGCTATCACGGACAGTCATACAAGATGAAGAACAGGATATACAAAGAACAATGGGAGAGATCGCAGAAAGGGTTTCAAAAATATATATTCAAAACTGCGTTCCATTCGTTTGATCAAAACTATATTCCATTTTAAATACTCCATTTCAAAAGAACTGAAGCACTGGTATTCCGCATTTGCAACAGTTCACCCAGGTCTCAAGGCTTCTTCAGGCAGACCTCAACATGCTGCGCTGTCAAAAAAAAGCATGCAGTGAATGCCAGATATTGGGACTGAGCCTCGAAGGATGTGGAATTGGTATTGATGTAGGCATTGGCGAGGTTGCTGCACACTGCAGCGGATTAACGGATTAAAGGATTAAAGGATTAGAGGACTATTGTCACAGGGTGATAAGGCATCTACTCGTAATACATCAAATTCATTCTCAAACATTAGCCACTTCTTGGAGTAGCAGAGTATTGGCCACTCGTGGCTTACACATGCTTTTCTGCTCAAGGGGGAACCTCCCCGTGAATGTATTGGGTGTCAGTCCCCGCTGACACTCAAACAAATTTGACTAAGTTGCGTTGATTTTTTGGCCCTGCGCCAACGGTTCTACACTGCAGACAGTATGCATGACCTTTTTGCTAAGGTAAAACAGGAAAATATTTTAGCCTTTTTGAGGGCAGCTGGACTGTACCACCTCATATAGTTTACTAAATGGATTCTATCAATTATTAATACAACTTTTCTTTTTCTATGGGAATTTGTTTCCCTTGACCACAAATATATGATTGTGAGCTTTCTAATTTAATTAGTGTCTATTGGCACATAATTGATTGTCTGCTTTTACATGTAAAAGCGATGGTTTGAACAAAAAACAAACATTTCTCGCCGTGAATATGGCCTATGCTGCTGACATGGCGTAAAGCAACCACCAATCAATCAATCAATCAAATCATGGAGTAGCAGAAATTGTTATTTTAATGTACTTCCACAAATAACCTGAATGATAAAAATGTAATTAGACTGAACAGTAGGAGGCCCTTATGATCGGACCGAGCCGACCCGAGAATTATACGGCGGGCCCACACATCACAATATATATAATATATATGTTGTGGGACTACATATAATATATATGTTGTGGGGGTGATGAAGATGGGAAATAATGCGCCTAGAGCATAAATCGAACCCATATTTCTTGCAATCCGGGCCAGTTTGCTAACCATTTCACCACCTAGACTCCCTGAAGTCACCACCCTACCCATCCCTACCTGTCTATGTGGCTCTCCTTGCCTGAGAAGTCAATGCAGACTACTACCCTTGTCCCCTTGGATTTATAAGTCTTTTGAATGGTAATTTAATGCTTACAATTGCATACATACAGGTAATTAATACACTTACATGTACAAACACAGGGTAGCTTCAACAACCCCATAGAGCATAACTTGTACAGGATCCTGGTCATGGAACCCAGTGTCATGGGGGTGGGGTGATCAAAATGGGAAATATGGCACCTAGGGCAGGAATCGAACCCACATCTCTTGCATTGAGCCTATAGCATAAATCGAACACATATTTCTTGCAATCCGGGCCAGTTTGCTAACCATTTCACCACCTAGAATCCCCGATGTCACCACCCTACCCATGCCTACCTGTCTATGTGGCTCCTTGTCTGAGAGGTCAGTGCAGACTACTATATATATGTAATGTAAAAATGAGGATGTGGCCATTGGCTCTCCCCCCACCCCCCAACCATTCACCTTGCGACTGGGGTGACAGGGGGAGTGTTGAACCTTACCCCGCTCTTTCAATGGCTGGGCTACAGACTTGCAGGCTGGTGTCGCAGTTTAAAAGGGTACCCAGTTTAAAACGGGTCTTTTCGCAATGCGCCTGTGTCAAAGTCGAATAGCAAGCCTGAAATCGTCCGGCTTGCTTCTCTCGGTAGAGGAGCTCAAGCAAAGGTTCCTTTAGGAATCATTGTAGTGAATATTTTATGTTTGAGAGTATATATAGCATTGTAGTGGTCTGCACTGACCTCTCAGGCAAGTAACCACATAGACAGGTAGGCGTGGGGAGTGTGTTAATATCAGGGAGCCTAGGTGGTGTAATGGTTAGCACACTGGCCCGGAATGCAAAGAGATGTGGGTTTGAGTCCCGCTCTAGGCACGGTATTTCCCATTTTCATCACCCCCACAACACTGGTTGCTGTGATCAGGATCCTGTACAAGCTTTGCGCTGTATGGTTGTTGAACCTACCCTGTGTATGTATGTGTTAGTGCATTGCCTGTATGTATGTAATTGTAAGCATTACAAGCCTTACAATTCCAGGGGGACGAGTGTAGTGGTCTGCACTGACCTCTCAGGCAAGTAACCACAGAGACAGGTAGGCGTGGGGAGTGTGTTAATATCAGGGAGCCTAGGTGGTGTAATGGTTAGCACACTGGCCCGGAATGCAAAGAGATGTGGGTTCGAGTCCCGCTCTAGGCACGGTATTTCCCATTTTCATCACCCCCACGACAGTATCCTTTGCACTAACAAGGTAACACACACAAGTAACAAGTTATTAAACATCGGTACAATCTCAATCAGGCTGAAATGCATGGGCATGCGCACTGTGAAAAGTCCTGTTTTAAGCAGGGTATCCTTTTAAACTGTGGCACAGGCATCTGTAATCTTCGCTTATATATACATACGGTATATGTCCCAATAGAAGTCAATACCTGTCCTTATATAACCTCACACCTCCATCGCACCAAACTAGTTCTCAAAACGGTCGACCACATTCTAAAATGGGCTGTGGTCAGGGTAGAATGTGGCTGCAAGACAATTTTGGCCATGGTCCAAGTTCTGGAGCACCATTCTGTTCTAGACCATCCATTCCAATTCGTAAAAAGACTGTAAAAAGTTGCTACTATGTCCATTCCGTTCACACACAGTTTGAGTCTGTTCAGCAACATTTTCAAGAAGGTAGTGAGAACTAGTTTGGTGTGATGGGGGTATAAGATGTTGCCAGGATGTAAAACTCCAACAACCAATCCAACACAAGTCAGTCCCTCTCCATATATGATCTTAGATGTTTCCAGGACGCAAAACTCCAACAAACAACCAACCAATCAACCCTCATTGATAATATGCTCGTTGAAAACACCCACACCTCCCCCCCACCCCCACCCACACCCACACCCCCACCCCACCCTCGATGTCGGCTAGTGACTGGCCCCCAGCGGCAGTCCCCGGCGGGTGTCTGCGGTGGCGCCACCGTGCGGCTAAGTAGCAGTGTTTATTCACGCGGGACGATAAGGGCTCGCGGCGCGTGTAGGTTTACTTAATCACCGCTTGATTACCGGAGCCTGGTGGGGATTAGGCGTTAATCCCCGCCTGCCTTTGGGCGCCTGTCGCCTTTATTGGGCGCCACCTACCCGGATTATCCTGTCACCCATCTTCACTAGTGCGCGGCGGTGGGGGGGGGGGGGGGGCGCCCGCATTCCGCTAGGTGGCGCCCAACGCTGTGCGACGCGCCTGCGCAGGGTGCGTATTGCCTGCGGGTAGTGTGGTTGAATAAGTATTCTGTTTTTTGTTGTTGTTTTTTTTGTTTTTTTAAAGATACATGGTCCAATGGTTTTGAGTTTCTGTCATTTCCTGATCCTTATCACTTCCTAGCCAGGCGCTCGGCCTTATTATGATAGGGTATATACTGGTTCGCTGAGTGTCAGGATAATGTGACTGAGTGGGATATCATGTCATGGTGCTGATGGCCTGGTCTACAACTGGGACAGCACTATAAAGTCGCAATGAGTGTGCACTGCCACAAGACGGTACCAGTCCTGATATTACCTTAGATGTTGCAAGGACATACATATCAAACAGCGCACAATGACTTTATAGTGCTACACTACTGGGATACCACACGGCCAGCACCATGACTTGATATCCTACTCAGTCACATTATCCTGACACTAAGCTAACTCGTCCTTGCCCTATCCTAATAATGCAGAGTGCCTGGCTAGGAAGAAACAAGTATCACTTTTTTGACTGATATGACCTTAGATGTTGCTAGGAAGTAAAACTACAACAAACAAACAAACACCTCGGTACCCATCTTGATATGACCTTAGATGCTGCTAGGACGTACACCCCAACAAAATAACAAACTTTATTTGGTGCCTCATTGCGCCTTGGTTACTTCTCACAGAGGCAGGCAACATGTCGTCCCAATACTGCCATTCACCGCGCTCTGCTCGGCCTTGTTTATTTCAATGCGATCCTTAAAGGCAGCCCACATGTCGTCCCAATACTGCCATTCACCGCGCTCTGCTGGGCCTTGTCTATTTCAATGCGCTCCTTAAAGGCAGCCCACATGTCGCCCCAATACTGCCACTCACTGCGCTCTGCCCGGCCTTGTTTATTTCAAAGCGCTCCGTAAAGGCAGCCCACATGTCGCCCCAATACTGCCACTCACTGTGCTCCATCCGGCCTTGTTTATTTCAAAGCGCTCCGTAAAGGCAGCCCACATGTCACCCCAATACTGCCACTCACTGTGCTCTGCCCGGCCTTATTTATTTCAAAGTGATACGTAAAGGCAGCCCACATGTCACCCCAATACTGCCACTCACTGCGCTCTGCCCGGCCTTATTTATTTCAAAGCGATCCGTAAAGGCAGCCCACATGTCACCCCAATACTGCCACTCACTGCGCTCTGCCCGGCCTTGTTTATTTCAAAGCGCTCCGTAGAGGCAGCCCACATGTCGCCCCAATACTTCCACTCACTGTGCTCTGCCCGGCCTTATTTATTTCAAAGCGCTCCATAAAGGCAGCCCACATGTCGCCCCAATACTTCCACTCACTGTGCTCTGCCCGGCCTTGTTTATTTCAAAGCGCTCCGTAAATTACATTAGGCCGACCATGACTCAGGGAACCGCCTCTTGTTTTGGCGCGGGAAGAAAATCATCACGTTCGGCCCAGCGCAATGCAAATTGACAGAGCGCAACGGATAATTATTCACAGTTTTACCCGCGCCGAGCATGCGTACTCCTTGAGGGTGTGAATTAAGATCGATTTACGCCCGGATCGCCTGATTAATTACCAGTGCGAGAAAGCAAAGATATATGAAGCAGAGTAAGATGCTGACATGGCAATCCAGGTGCAAGCGACGATCGGTTATCAGCCCTGACATGAAATTCACACCTTACTATTCATGAAGGTCAGTTGCCATCTGTTTCTATTTTTTTTATTGAAAATATGCACTGGCTATCATGGACAAGTCTAAACAATCTTGTTTTCACCATTATGCCGCTGGTCGATAGAAAGCCGGAGCCTACAGTTTTATTGACCCAAGGGATTTTTAACCTCGCACACCAGATAGACATGGGATGAGGGCAACTGGCCTTTGATGACACTCTAAGTTATACACAGTGTTGGAAATCAAAATTGGTAGGTGTGAAATTGTGATGGCATGGGAATCGAACCATCGACCTTCAAATTAGGAGTCTGACCTAGAAAAAAGTCAGGTACTCTAACCACTCCAACACAGAGAACACCTTTGTGTAGTGTAGCTCTCCATCGTCTGCTTCCGGTCAAAAGGTGCACACACTCTGCTAGCCTCATGTATATAGCATGGGCGGGAGGGATGTACCGCAGATTAGATCAGTAAGGTCTAGTTTACTTGTAACGATCGTCTTTGGCGAACTGTCTACGTGACAGTGTGTGGAAAGAGATATCATTGCCAGTCGCCAAGTTGTGTGGTTCCCGCAGTGGGCTGAGTGTAACGTGGTGTGTAGCGCTTTGCGTAACGTGGTGTCTAGCATGATGTGTAGCGTGGTGTGTAGCGCTTTGTGTAACGCAGTGTGTAGCGCCATGTCTAACGACGTGTGTACCGCTGTGTGTAGCGTTGTGTAACGACGTGTGTAACGCCGTGTGTAACGCCATGTGTAAAGCCGTGTGTAGCGTCGTGTGTAACACCATGTGTAGGGTTGTGCGTAGCACCGTGTGAATCGTCGTGTGTAGCGCCTTGTGCAACATCATGTGCAGCACCGTGCGTAGCGCCATATGTAATGCCATGTGTAGCGGTGTGTGTAGCATTGTGTGTATCGTCGTGCATAGCACCGTGTGTAGCTCGTGTGTAGAGTCGTGTGTAGCATCGTGTGTTGCGTCGTGTGTAGCTCCGTGTGTAGCGCCATGTGTAGCGCCGTGTGTAGCATGGTGTGTAGCGCCATGTGTTGCGCCGTGTGTAGCGCCGTTTCTAGCGTAGTGTGTTGTGTGTAGCGCCGTGTGTTGCGCCATGTGTAGCATCGTTTCTAGCGTTGTGTGTTGCGTCTTGTGTAGCGCCCTGTGTTGCGCCGTTTGTAGCGCCGTTTCTAGCATCGTGTGTTGCGCCGTGTGTAGCGCCGTGTGCAGCGTGGTGTGTAGCGCCATGTGTTGCGCCATGTATAGCGACGTTTCTAGCATGGTGTGTAGCGCCGTGTGCAGAGTGGTATGTAGCGCCGTGTGTAGTGCCGTGTGCAGCGTTGTGTGTAGTGCCATGTGTTGCGCCATGTGTAGCGCCATTTCTAGTGTTGTGTGTTGCGTCGTGTGTAGCACCGTGTGTATCGCCGTGTGTAGCGCCGTTTCTAGCGTTGTGTGTAGCACCATGTGTTGCGCCGTGTGTAGCGCCATTTCTAGCACCGTGTGTAGCGCCATGTGTAGCGCCGTGTGCAGCGTCGTGTGTAGCGCCATGTGTTGCGCCGTGTGTAGTGCCGTTTCTAGCATTGTGTGCTGCGTCGTGTGTAGCACCGTGTGTAGCGCCGTGTGTAGCGCCGTTTCTAGCATTGTGTGTAGCGCCGTGTGTAGCGCCGTTTCTAGCACCGTGTGTAGCGCCGTGTGTAGCACCATGTGCAGCGTCGTGTGTAGCACCATGTGTTGTGCCGTGTGTAGTGCCGTTTCTAGCGTCGTGTGTCGCGTCGTGTGTAGCACCGTGTGTAGCGCAGTGTGTAGCGCCGTTTCTAGCATTGTGTGTAGCGCCATGTGTTGCGCCATGTGTAGCGCCGTTTCTAGCACCGTGTGTAGCGCCGTGTGTAGCGCCATGTGCAGCGTCGTGTGTAGCGCCATGTGTTGCGCCATGTGTGGCGCCGTTTCTAGCGTTGTGTGTAGCACCATGTGTAGCGCCGTGTGCAGCGTCATGTGTAGCGCCATGTGTTGCGCCGTGTGTAGCGCCGTTTCTAGCGTCGTGTGTTGCGTCGTATGTAGCGCCGTGTGTTGCGCCGTGTGTAGCGCCGTTTCTACCATCGTGTGTTGTGCCATGTGTAGTGCCGTGTGTAGCGTCATGCGTAGCGTCGTGCGTAGCGCCGTGTGTAGCGCCGTGTGCAACATCGTGTGTAGAGCCGTGTGGAACGTCGTGTGTAGCGCCGTGAGTAACGTGAGCACACTGGCTGCGCTCAGACAACAGTCACTGAGTCACGGGTCTAGAGCGCATGGCCTTTGCATAAGAACACAAACAGGTAATGCATACCGAGCAAGCAGCAGGCACAGTCAAGACCGGTTCACACTGGACGACATGTCAACTACCTTAACATAGACGTGATTGCTAAGGTTCTGGAGATAGTCCATGTGCCAGACCTAAAAATTGTAGGACTCATTACCAATTTGGTGAACAGTTCCTACTATGATTTTTGGTTAGCCCGATATCTGAAGTGTCCAAAATCAGTTGATGGACTTCCGGGTCACTTTGCCAAATGCCCTTTTGGTGGCCATCTTTAAAGATGGCCACCGTTATTTCATGGAAATGGAGAGAATCAAGAAAGCTTGCATAACTTCTCACTAGAATGACCTATCAACATGCTAAATGGCTTAAAATGTTCATAATAACATTCTGCATCTGGCAGTGTATGATTTGTTATATTTGGATATTATTATCTGTTAAAAGATTAAAGATTTCTTTAAAAAAGTCACATGTTTCATGTTTTTTTCACGATCTATGTTAATAAGTTGTCCGCCAATTCATGCCAGGATTCATTTTGGTCAAATTATATCTTGGATCATATAGAGGGGTTTATTAGACATCCACAACAAGTGTTATATTGATAGATTTCAACTTTATTTGATTCCATAGGCACGTTTTTAACACTGTACTAAAAATAACCTTTTTTACCAGTTTGGGGTAGGGGTAAAAACTATTTGCAGGAAACCCAATACCTGGCCCTAACAGTTACATTTTATAACAATGTCATTCATTACTATTTGTACTTTACTTTGTTCTCATTCATTACTACTCCTGAAGTTGAGCTTGAGGGGAGCACCCCCTTTTTCTCTGTTATAGGTAGGCCTACTAGCAACTGTCATGAGCTATGAAAGAAACTAAGTAAACTCAACCATACCAGTACTAAACCACACATGAAATCTGACAATGATTTTTTATGTCATTCCAGGTTAATGGATTGCCAATCCTAGAAAATGAACCAACTTAAATATTGAGTAGGCCTACTGGTACGAGCCATGAATGAAATGCCATTCCCCTACTGGTTCATGATTAAGTGGCTTGAGGAGCTTCAAGGGATCAAAGACACAATTACCTCCCTGACAGGCCCTTAGAAATCGAGCTCAACTTTGGTCGATCAGAGATTAGTAATGTAAGTTTCAGTTGATCTAATTACCTACCACAACTGAACAGTCAATTCAAAGTGAAAGTGAAAGTAGCACATGGATGGCTATCATATGTTTTGTATCATTTCCGTCATGGCTTGGCTATAGTGTTGGGCATTGTCAAAATATCAGGACACTGTAAAACTGTAAGTATTCTGAAGCAGTCTTGACCATTCTAAAAAAAATGTATATTAAGTATAACGCCTGTTGCATGTTGCTCTACCTAGCTTGTGTAAATGGTGTACATAATGTACATGGATGTTAAAAGTTGTGCATTGTCACTACATGGTTTGCTGGTAGCTGCACATTTAGTTCTAAATGGGCCTTCATTGCTTATGTCCTGTATGTAGCAGATGATTCCGGCATGTCATTATTGAATGATAATATCACAATGTGGCTGAAGGGGGGTGGGAGGGGGGTGGGAGGGGTGGTTAGTCAGATGGAAGATTGTGATTTATGGTTGGCTGTGAATCTGAAATAGTGACAATCCATGTTGGCCTACCACAAGGCGTAAAAAAATACCTCTGTTTCCGATTCCTGACCGGCCTTCAATTTCAAATGCAAGTCTCAACATTTTTATTGAAAAAATAAAAATACTATTAACATGTTTCCGATTTGCGACCGACCTTCAAATTGAACCGCGACTTTCAGAATTTTTATTTTGACAGGAGTTCCTTGAACATACAAAAATGCATGGTTCATATATCATTATCGTTATTATTTTGTTATGTTGTGTTAATAAGTGTGGCCCTTCACAGACTGCTCACCCAAAATAACCT
The DNA here is from genome assembly GCA_030323885.1 of Branchipolynoe longqiensis. Taxonomy (NCBI): domain Eukaryota; kingdom Metazoa; phylum Annelida; class Polychaeta; order Phyllodocida; family Polynoidae; genus Branchipolynoe; species Branchipolynoe longqiensis. Next base: position 14,219,752 of record CM059193.1, on the reverse strand, counting down.
ATATTGTGCACTAAACGGCCTGAAACTTCATTTGTTTTGTGTGTCGCAACACAAAACAAAATAAAATAAAAACTTTTGCCAACTTTCAATTATTTTTCATGTCGGCAAAAGAAAAGAATTTTTTTTAAACTTTTGCCAACCTACCGACGTTCAACTTTTTTCTGCTGTAACCGGAAACTGAGGTATTTTTTAGGCCCAAATAATAATGCACCATTGTAAGCATCGCGTTATTTTCATGAACATGTCATATCATTCCAGATCGAATTTCCGACAAAACCAACTGCATGTTGTCATGGCTGAATGTCCTATCCAGGCAAAAATTGAATGTGTCACATGTATAATATGTGGGAATGATGCACCATTATGTGAACTTGTCAAACCAAAAGACGTCAATTCCTGGAGAACACTATGTGAAGCGGCAAAGATTAGGTGCTTCGATCCGATCTTGACTTTGAAAGTGGACAATCCAAATACTGTACCAGATGTATTCTATCACCGTGAATGCAGATCAAATTTCGCGCACAAAAAGGAACTGACCAAGCTTAAGAAACTTGCTGGTGAGAGTGGAAAGGAATTTGCACAGCCAAGACAATCATTACTGACAAGAATGATGACTACAAAACTGCAGAGACTACATCATTGCAACTGTTGTACAAGTTTATCCATATCAACCTGTTTTCAAACCCTTGTATTGTACCACTGGTAGAAATTACTTCAAAGCTAGTATCCCTTATGCGGGATGAAGGTGTGGAAGACATTAAACAATCATATCCGTAGAAACCTTGAGTCACAATTTGGTGACACTTTGCACTTTTTCTCTGCTGGTACTAGTAATAATGTTTATGTTAGACCACACAACCTTTCAGCAGATTCTATTTCTTGTGATTTTATAAACTTGAAGGACAAACTTGGCACTTACATACACGGCCAACAATGTGAACAACTGATTGTCCAGGTTGCTCAAATCTTGCGAGATAAAATCACAGAAGGTATCAAAGAGCAGGCCTGGCCACCGAATCCACAGGAGTTCACTGAAAGTTATATTCAACTTCCTGATTGTCTTGTTCACTTCTTAGAGGTGCTTCTTGGTGGTTGTCAGTCTGTTACCTCTGACAAGGTCCACCGGCTGTCATTCTCATTTGGTCAGGACATCATTAGCACTGTTACAAATGCTTGAGTCTTGACTCCAAAACATATCCTCCTTCCATGGGCTATCAAAACTTTAACTGGCAATGTTGAACTCATTAAGACATTGAACCGGCTTGGTCATGCATGTTCGTTTACATGATTACAGGAGATAGACACAGCCTTGTGCATCGAAAAGATGAACAGTGTAGATGAAAAGAAACCAGCCATTCCTTCATGGGCACACCCATGCATCCCTACTGTGCTTGCCTTTGACAACATTGATAGGCTGGAGGAAACACTGAGTGGGGCAGGCACATCCCATCGTGTAAATGGGATTATTGTCCAACCCCAAACTCATTCATGCGCACCAGCTAGAACATCAACTGTTAAAAAAAAGGAGAAAAGGCGCACCTTAGAACTGTCTGAGCAGCATCTACCTATTTACATCTCTGCCAAGAGGGAAGGTCCTCCACCATTGAAGTTTGCCAACATGTCCATACCTCTAAGCAATGCAACTGAAAGGGCCAGGCAGAAAAATGTCCTATGGGTGATCACCCGACTTCACGACACTGTGAACCAGACGGTCAGCTCTTGGACAGGGTTCAACATAAAAACCAGAGATGATGTAACAGTCAAGGCTGATAAGGTTGGATACTTACCTACAATCAATGCACCAGCAACAGAACTGTCGACTGTGCAAGAGATCCTTTCTCAGTCTATCTCCATTCAGCAGCACCTAGGCCTAGACATGATTGCTGTTGTAATGGACCAGGCTCTGTATGCTAAAGCAACAGAGGTTGCTTGGAAACAACAACTTAGGTTCGAGAAAATCCTGCTGATGATGGGTAACTTCCATAATATTTGTAATATGTTGTCAATCATTGGGAAACTATTCCGTGATGCAGGACTTCGAGACCTTGCTGTTGAATCTGGGGTGATATCTGAGGGGTCTATTGATAAAGTTCTAGATGGAAAGCAGTACAATAGAGGTGTTAGTCTTCACAAGCTGACATATGAAGCACTGATGCGACTTGTATGGAGAGGATTTGTTGAATGGTTGGAAATTAACCACATGAGTGACCTGCCGCAATTAGATGAAACTTTGCGTGTGATGATGGCTATGCATGATGATAGTTGTGTGGCCACCCTTGAAACCAGTAGAAATGACAAGTCATGCAGGAGTATTCTACATCTGTTACGTTGTTACTTGGATCTTCTACGGCATGAGAGTGGGCACTTGGCAGCATTTTAGATGATGTATCTTGACATGGTAGATATACTGCTGGGACTGATATGACCTGATCGTGAAGGCAATTGGTACCTGCATTTAGCAAGTATCAAGGACATGATTCCTTGGTGCTTTGCAATGGACAAGACCAATTACTCTCGCTACTTACCGCTGTACTATGCACAGATGACACAATTAGAAGAGACATGTCCAGACATCTATGCTCATTTCTAAATGGTGGGGTTCTCTGTTCAACTTAGGCAAGCAAACCCTTTTGCCAAGATTGCCATTGACCAGAGTGTAGAGGAGACTGTAAACAAGGACACACAAACTGATGGTGGGACCAAAGGCTTTAGCCTAAAACATAGTGCACTGGCACATTTTTACCTGACAGCTGAACACAGAGCTGAATCTATTCGACAGCTTCGAGACCTTGTATCAACATCTGGGCAAAGTAAACAAGGACTTGGTCATGCTGACCTCCAACCATCAAGGGTCAAGAGGGATGAAGCTGATGCGATGTCTATTGTTGATATGCTAGAAAACAACTGGACAAACCCATTCTCCAATCAACTGTCGGATCTTTTGAGTCTGTGAACTGGTGCTGCAGCAACATCAGCAGTAATGAATGATCTGCTCAAAGCTCACAGCAAGGGTGAAAAAGCTTACAAGATTCACATGGAAAGGCTGGAGAGAGGGTCAGGATTTTAGGATCCGATCAAAAAACTGAATTTACAAACATTCAGTGCCTTACACACAAAAAATGTTGTCAAGGATGGTGCGAACAGAGAGATGATCTTGAAAGCAGACAATCATGTTTTCGGACACATGCTACTGATTGCTCAAAACAGAAAGTTGGATATGAAAGACATGTTTGAATATCCCCTGGGTCCGAAACCATGGGCATTAGCAAATCCAGATGGAACAATGAAAAAAACAGGGAAAGCAACATTAGGCAAACATATCGAGAAAGAAATTGTGAATGTTGAGTTACCACCTGGTTCTCGTGAACCAGGTGGTAACTCAACATTCACAATTTGTTTCTCGTGAACAATTGTTGATGCCATGGCAATAGTAGAGATGATTCACAGTGAGAATCTGACCTTTGATGAACTGTCTGATACAATCCTGAAGAAAGTTCTCAATGATGGTTGGGGTAGTGGGCGAATTGATGTAGTGTTTGACATCTACCAAGAGCAATCAATTAAGACTGCCGAGCAGACAAACTGTGGTTCACGGCATGGAATCGTGTTCAACCAGATAAAACCAGCACACCGAATCAAGGACTGGAAACGGATCTTGGCTAGTACAGAAGGCAAAGCCAAGCTCACTGCATTCCTGGAAGAGAATTGGAAAGAAATGCGCAGGAGGGACAAACTTGGCAAGATCATACTGATGGTAACCTCGGATGAAAGATGTTTCAGGATAACAAAGGATGATGTGATGCAGATCGTTGAGCTTAGATCCACACATGAAGAAGCCGATACGAGGATGATGGTCCACACAAAACATGCAGCTGCAAACTTTCGCAAGGTTGTGGTGATTTCTGAAGACACTGACATCTTCGTAATCCTCCTCTCCCTCCACTTGCAAATAGATACAAGGATCCTATTGAGAAGAGGAAAAAAGAATGCAATGAGACTGATAGATATATCAAGGCTAGGGACAATACTCGGCAAGGATGTATGCACTGCATTGATTGGTGCCCATGCATATACAGGTTGCGATTCCATCAGCTCCTTCGCTGGGCAGGACAAGGTCAAAGCTGTCAATTTGATCTGCAAAACCCAGGAGTACAGAGAACTGTTCACAGCCTTTGGGCAGGAATGGCATGTTACAGAAGATATGTTCCAAACCCTACAAGCATTCACTTGTAGCATGTATAGTTTGAATACAAATATTAAAGACGTCAACAAACTCAGGTATGAAATGTTCCGATCAAGAAAAGGTCATATTTCATCTGGACAGCTCCCCCCATGCAAAGATGCATTAGGACAGCACACAAATCGTGCTAATTCCCAAGCTGGCATCTGGAGAAGAAGTCTACAGAGCTCACCCAAGATACCAAGCCCAACTGATGGACATGGGTGGAATGTAGTAGAAGGACAACTATCAATATGCTGGCTCACAGGAGCACCAGCTCCAGATGTTGTTCTTGAATTGATGTCCTGTAAATGCCCTAGACGTTGCGATAAAGACAGTCCTTGTGTAGCAAATGGATTCCACTGCACCCATGCGTGCAGATTACTGAACTGTGCTAATATGCAAGAAGAGGATGAGGACCAATCAAACAATATGGATGATAGTGACAGCGACAGTGATGATGATTAAAAAATCAGGTTCAACAGTAAGAGCATATAGATATATACTGAGTTTACATAGCAAAATGAACAACCTTTAGACATAGGTCTACCATTCGAGTAAGTAGAATATTTGTAATGTAGGTCCAGATTGTGGCATGGTTAATTGAAAACTGCTTAGAGACAAGTCCAGAGCATTTGTAACAGCACCAATAATGTGTTATCACGTTTATTGATTTTCAGCCTCCTTAAGGCACATTTTTTATTAAAGGTCAAGGTCAATTCCACTACTTTTTGCACTGGAAACAGTCTATAGTAATTAAACACAAAGGCAAATGCATAATAACACAACTTATTATGCTTGTGTACCTATAATAAACATGGTTATTCAATTGCTAAGCAGACATATCGTCGATTGCTGGAGATGTAGTATTACCCCTACCCCAAACTGGTGAAAAAGGCTATTATAGTATGATGTTAAATATGTGTCTATGGAATCAAATAAAGTTGAAATCTATCTAATATAACACTTGTTATGGATGCCTAATAAACCCCCTATATGATCCTATATATAATGTGACCAATATCAATCCTGGCATGAATTGGCGTACAACTTATTAACATATATCATGAAAAAAAGTGAAAAATGTGACTTTAAAAAAAAGAAATCTATAAACTTTTAACAGATAGTAATGACCCAATATGAATAATCATATATTGCCGGATGCAGAATGTTATTAGCAACATTTTAAGCCATTTTGCATGTTGATAGGTCATTCTGGTGAGAAGTTATGCAAGTCTTCTTGATTCTCTCCATTTCCATGAAATAACGCTGGCCATCTTTAAAGATGGCCACCAAAAGGGCATTTGGCAAAGTGACTCGGAAGTCCATCAACTGATTTTGGACACTTCAGTTATCAGGCTAACCAAAAATCATAGTAGGAACTGTTCACCAAATTGGTAATGAAATTTGGTCTGTCACATGGACTACTAAATCAGCGCGTAGTGTATGTGGTCTTTATTAAAGTTGCGTAGTCCAATGGTTTTGAATTCCTGTGTTTTTTTCAGAGTTACATATATTAAATTGATTGTTGTAATCTACCTTACTTTAATTGGAAGTAGCTTTGATTTTAAATGGCTAACTTTTGGGATATTTGACATGCACATGTTCAAAATTAATTTTGGCAAGCATGACAAAACCTTGACACAATAGGCTTACGCAGTGACAGGTTCTATTAAATTGATTCAGTATTCCCTTCTATGTGGCAACCAATGCTTGATAAGTGCATCAGTATCTAAGTTAGATATGTAAAATGTAATGCTTCATCGGACTATCCACCTTTAGTCAAGGAAGTGTTCGATATTTGTTGCACATGTACGGTTGTGTCAACTCAAAGGGATACAGCAGGTGTGACTAAAACCCTGCCTTTTCGCAAACATTTCATCATCATCATCATCATCATGCTGTCGGTCGCGATGCGACAAAGACTGCTTTCAATACTTGACTGCCGCTCTCCATTTAGCTCTCTGCTGTGAGAGTTGCATCCATGAGTCGGTCTTAATCTCTCTCAGCTTCAGGTTTCTCTTGATGGTATCCCTGAACCGGAGACTGGGGCGCCCTCTCTTTCTGTAGCCAGAAGACAGTTGAGAATACGGGATCTGCTTTGGTAGCCTGTCTGATGACAACATTTCATGAAAGCTGCCTGCAAAAGTGTTGAAGTGCTGCTGGCTTTTGCAAGTTACCAGCGGCACTCTCTCGGGGAGCAAATAGAGGTTTCACACCGGCAAGAACATGTCAAGACAGGCGCAAAACTATTTGTCCCTGCAGTGGCTGGTCGGGAGATGTTGGGAGTTCCATACATCAACCGCCCTTAATGCTGCCACAGTGACATGGTTTTCTGTTTAGGGTTTGCTCCCTTAGCCTTCGGTTCTGTCAAGGACCTGTACCACAAGGCAATGGTTTCCAACTCTGCAAGGCAGGGGCGTCAAACTCCCTGAGGTATTGCTATACCTGCTATACCTGCGCAAACATTTACTTATGTAGTTAAAGCATCGTGGGCCTTTTTATACCAATATTATTCGAGCTGAGAGGTATTGTTGTCTCTGTCTATTCTGATCTGTGAATATTGTACTCACCGTATTTGCAACACTATTCTACGTAGGGCAACCCGAGTGGCTTGGTCAACAGCCTGCATGCTACAAGTTGCGTAAATGGCTTCATGGGTACCCACGTGTTTTCACATGCCAACAACACATCTGCAGAAATTGTTGCTTCAATAATAATCAGAGGCACCTGAATGCTCTGGTCACATACACGTTAGTGGACATAGTTGAACTCAGGTCAACGTAGTGGAGGCTAATATGGGTCAAATGTGGTGTAAGTCCGTTAAACTACGTTGAAATACATTAAGGTATGGCAGGTTTTGGAATGGATAAATGTGTTACAGTACGGATAAATACGCTACGGTACGGATAAATACATTAGGGTACGCATAAATATGTTATGGTATGGATCCCAGTACATTCAACTACATTCAACTACGTTCAACTATGTTCAACTATGTCAGCCTCCACTACGTTCACCTATGTCCACTAATGGCTATGTGACCAGGGCTTTGTCCATGTATGCTAGAGTATGCTAGAGCATGCTAGAGTATGCTGGGGTATGGTATAGTATGCTAGAGTACACTAAAGTTTGCAAGCATCGTGGATGCAAATTCAGCTTCTAACGTACTGTTCTTTTGAACGTGTCCACAAATTAAATACGGACATCACGGCTCACCCACATTATTACCAAGTTAACATCACGGACAAGTATGGATGCTGGTACGTTCAACTACGTTCAACTACATTCAACTACGTTAGCCTCCACTACGTTCAACCTTGCCCACTAAAGTGTATGTGACCAGGGAATTAGAGGTACCAGCCAGAGTTATACTGAACCAACTATCATCGATGTGTTGTGTTGTATATACGAAACTTACTAAGAACTGTACCGGGCACAGTGGCTGAATTGGTAGAGCGCGGGCCCAGCGTGCGGAAGGTCGGATGTTCCATTCCCCGTCGAGTCAAACCAATGACTTATCAAATCGATACTTGTCGCTTCCTAGCCTGGCGGTCAGCATTAATAGCTTAAGGCAAGGACTGGTTATCTCAATGTCACTGAGTGGGATATCAGCTCATGGTGCTGGCAGCTTGGTCTCCCAGTGGGGCAGCACTATTAAGTCGCAATGAGTGCACACTGATACCCGTTCTGATATGACCCTAGTTTTTGCGAGGACATAAAACTTCAACAAACTTCAACAAACAAACAAACACACCGTACCGACTCTATGCACTCCCCATACCACCATCACATCACACACACCCTACCCACCCTACCACACCCCTATCACCAACCGGAAGTGCCGCTCAGTGAGCAGCTCCTCTTGTCACGTGACAAGAGCAGCTCACACCAGCGCGGGGCTGTTGGCAGGCGCTCAGTCCCACAGTGACTGTTCCCCGGCAACCAGGCGGCCCTGTCCGAGTAGCTCCGCCTGGCGGGCGGGCCGGTGCCTCTCGCCCGGCGAGCAGCTCGGGCCGCCGACAGTGACAGTGAGCGCTTAATTGACTGCATTAGAATTACATATATATATATATATATATATATATAGCAGTGGTGGCTTCGAGGCCAGGTTTACCGACACATAGGCCGGCCCTTCCCCCAATATTATTTAACTCCTTGGTTAAGCCCCAGTCAGACCTCACCGGATTGGGGTACCGGTGAAATAGGCAATATATATGGTTGGCATCCGGGGTGTCCGTTCTGTGTCCGGTGGTGTCCGGTGTGTACGGTAGCAAGTTTTGAACATGCACAAAACTTGTACTGGACACGCCGGACTGAGGTGTACGGTTGGTGTCCGTTTTACATCCGTTTACTCCATTTTCTCCGGTTCATGTCCGTTCCCCATCCGTTACATCTCCGGTTTGCTTCCTGCAGAGTCCGTTGACGGTTATGGGTTGGTTATGCAATATAGCTAGCTACTCCACAATGCAGGGTGCGAGGGAGCAAAGGAACACAACAGACGGGACATAACATAGATATGAACAAGGTACATTGAGTATGTGTCCATAACATATATATGAACAAGAAACATTGAGTGGTATAGTTGGATACTACTGTGTACATAACATAGATATGAACAAGGTACATTGAGTGGTACAGTTGGATACGTGTGTGTCCATAACATAGATATGAACAAGTTACATTGAGTGGTACAGTTGGATACGTGTGTGTCCATAACATAGATATGAACAAGGTACATTGAGTGGTACAGTTGGATACGTGTGTGTCCATAACATAGATAAGAACAAGGTACATTGAGTGGTACAGTTTGATATATGTGTGTACATAACATAGATAAGAACAAGGTACATTGAGTGGTACAGTTGGATACTTGTGTATCCATAACATAGATAAGAACAAGGTACATTGAATGGTACAGTTTGATATTTGTGTATCCATAACATAGATAAGAACAAGGTACATTGAATGGTACAGTTTGATATTTGTGTGTACATAACATAGATATGAACAAGGTACATTGAGTGGTACAGTTTGAAATGTGTGTGTCCATAACATAGATATGTAGACGGTACATTGAGTGGTTCAGTTTGATATGTGTGTGTCCATAACATAGACATGAACAAGGTACATTGAGTGGTACAATTGGATATTTGTGTGTCCATTACATAGATATCAACAAGATGCATTGAGTGGTACAGTTGGATAATTGTGTGTCCATAGCATATATATGCATGGTCCGATGGTTTTGCGTTTTGGTCATTATTCTGAGATAAATATATTAAATTGATCGTTATGATCTACCTTATTTCAGGTTAAAGTAACTTTGATTTTAAATGGATAAATTTTGAGATATTTGAAATTCAAACAGGTAAACTTAGTTTTGGCAAGCACGCCAAAACTCTGACACCAAAGGCTTCAACAGTAACAGGTTCTATCAAATTGTCTCAGTGTTCCCTTCTATATGTGGCAATACATGCTGAATATGTGCATCAATATCTGAATTAGATATGTGAAATCAAATCTACATAACTACTTTAGTTTTGAATATTTGATGCTTTTATCGGATTATGCAGCTTTAACCACAAACATATACTAAGTTAAACTGTATGGCTGGCTTCGCTATGGGGAAATCTTCAAGCCATGCAACCAATATTACAATAAATTAAACTTCATACTTGGGGATGCTACACTCCTCAAAGTTCCTAAACCACTCACAAATAGACTGACAAGAGCGCATATCTACAAAGGCAGCAAGTTATGGAATGAACTCCCAGTCAGAATTAGACATGCACAAACACAACTAGAATTCAAGAACCTGGTAAAAATTCACCAAGCCAATCAGGCCCTTCTACAGGCCTAGTGATGAGGTCGCCATATTTAATTAGCTATCTATTATAAGCACCTATGGCCACCCCACGCGCTCCTTTACCTGCTGCCAACAAACCAAGTTATCCACCGTACAAATTATTTGCCCAGCAAATTCGGAAATGTGTATCAGTCTGGTGATATTGCTATAGACCGGGGGCCCTATGGTACTGGGACGGCTCACTCCCTATCTCTCCTGCATACTGGCTGTGACCCTTTTCGGGGTCAAGGTCAATTGTATTGCTGCTGCTGTAAAGCGGGGGGTCTCCTGTAGTCTTTTCGTGGATGACTTTGTTTTATATTACAGCGGTGCTAACATGAATGTCATAGAGAGACAGCTACAACCAAGCATAAATGGGATCCATCGATGGTCAGTTCTGAACGGTTTCAAATTTTCCAAGACCAAAACAGTCTGCATGCACTTCTGCCTGCTGCGTAGAATGCATGCGGAACCGGAGCTGACCCTGGATGGGGATCCCATTAAAGTCGTTGAGAAAACCAAATTACTGGGCCTCATTCTCGACGCAAAACTGTCTTTTGTGCCACATATAAAGTACCTGAAAACAAGATGCCTGAAAGCGCTCGATATTCTGAGGGTGCTGTCCAGCTCAGAGTGGGGAGCGGCCAGAGATGTTCTGCTCTCCATGTACAGAACCTTGGTTCGTTCACGAGTGGATTACGGCAGCATAGTATACGGTTCCACAAGGAAATCATATATTGGGCTGCTAGACACGATCCACCACCAGGGACTGCGCCTGGCCCTTGGGGCCTTCCGCACCTCACCAGTTCAGAGCCTTTATGTCGAAGCCAATGAACCGTCACTTAACAACAGGAGAATCAAACTGGCCATGCAATATGTAGTCAAGATAAAAACTAATGCATTGAATCCTGCACACAATTGTCTATTCGAGCAACATGACAAATCCAGGTATGAAGCCAGGCCAAATTACATCCGGCCACTGAGGCTCCGAATGAAACCTCATTTGGAGGCCTTGGGCATGGATTTGGACGTGTTGGAGGAACATCCCCTGTGGTCGTTGAGAAAGCCATCGGTTATCCTCCGACTCACGGAACTGAGGAAGTCTGGGACACATCCACTCGAGTACCAAGGACTGCATGCAGAGATTCAAGGCCAGTTTGCAGACCACCTCTCCATATACACTGATGGTTCGAAAGACCAAAGCCGGGTAGCTGCTGCGGCAGTCTGCCGACGGGAAAAATTTGGTGTACGTTTGCCCAATCAGAGCTCGATTTTCACTGCAGAAGCCCGAGCACTCCTTCTCGCTTTGTCGGCCTTGAGTGTATCAAGGTATCCAACCACACTAACTATGTTATATACAGTGATTCGTTCTCTTGCCTCCTGGCTGTTGCTGGACTGAAAACGAATCACCCTATTCTAGCAACAGTCATTTATAAAATGAACCAACTGACAACAGATGGGTATGATATCCACCTGTGCTGGGTGCCTGGCCATGCCGGCATACAAGGAAACGAACAAGCTGATCGGGCTGCGAAGAAGGCCCTGAACTGTGATCTTGAACCGTGTCTGATCCCTCACTCTGATCTGAAACCACTAATAGCCACCCACATAAAATCCAAATGGCAACATGAGTGGGATGAAAACATTAATAAACTTAAAGAAATTGAACCATCTGTGGGAAAGCCACCACAGACTCATGCTGGAGGTCAGCGGGACCAAGTGGTCCTTAGCCGCTGCCGTATTGGCCACTCATGGCTTACACATGCTTTTCTGCTCAAGGGGGAACCTCCCCCGGAATGTATTGGGTGTCAGTCCCCACTGATGCTCAAACACATTTTACTAAGTTGCATTGATTGTTTGGCCCTGCGCCAACGGTTCTACACTGCAGACAGTATGCATGACCTTATTACTAAGGTAAAACAGGAAAACATTTTTGCCTTTTTGAGGGCAGCTGGACTGTACCACCTTATATAGTTTACTAAATGGATTCTATCAATTATTAATAAAACTTTTCTTTTTCTATGGGAATTTGTTTCCCTTGACCACAAATATATGATTGTGAGCTTTCTAATTTAATTAGTGTCTATTGGCACATAATTGATTGTCTGCTTTTACATGTCAAAGCGAATGTTTGAACAAAAAACAAACATTTCTCGCCGTGAATATGGCCTATGCTGCCGACACGGCGTAAAGCAACCACCAATCTTTCAATCAATCAAACCCTATCTCTCCATGTGATGTAAATTTTGTGGTGCCACCTCGTGGTGGGATTGATCGACCCAGCTGCTGGTTGGTGTTTCATGTGTAAACACATACATACGGTTATATCATGCATGAGACGGGTAAGCGTGAATACACATCAATATGAAATTGCTATGAACAGGCACACATCATCGTCGTCCTCATCACCATCAACCCACATCTTTCACATTCATATATACATTTGTGCATATAATATAGCATCTGTTTAGGCGGGGAAGAGCCAGCGCAACAAGTGGTGGGTTTGATCATTTTGATTACACAGTATGGGCTGAGTGAGCCGTCTTGGTATTATAGGGTCTTTGTAGTCTGTACTAGACTACTAAATGACTGAAACGTACAATCATCCAAGCATTGTTTATCCCATCATTACTAACAACCTACTTACTCAAACTACTTCATACAAACCTATGAAGGGAAACTATGCACCTAACCACTCCGTAATGTAAAGGTCTAATCAATACACATGTATGTATCAAGTGTGTATGAATACAACATATAACTGCTATTTGTATATGTGAATTGTCAAACTATACCATTGAATGTTTGATATTGTTATTTCAGCTGATTTGGGCTAGCTGCTGATGACAATATCAGACTACATATGAATATATTGTAAATAACTGTATTGTCACATGGCTGGAAGACCAGTGCCACGGCGCTGACAAAAGACTTTATTCAATGAATAAACTATATTTACAACAACAACAAAAAATTACTTATGCAAAATACATCATTTCAACAAATCGGCAATTGAAATTTGTATATAGTATCAGATATGTCCCTGTATGTATAAGTATATGTAAGTATTCATATGCATATGGCATGCGACAGGTGATGTCAATGTTACGTAATAGTGATTCCATGAATAATCTTTATCCCCTTAATGTTCATACCTATACAAGATACATTGCATAATTAGGGTTTTACCTCCTACTACCATATGAGACTGGGTATGCAGGTTTTGCAATACAAAAAGGCATGCTCAATCAATTTAATTTTACTTGTTACTTGTTACGATGGTATGCAGGTATGCAGGTATTGCAATACCTGCAGAGTTGTAAACCACTACCTTGTGGTACAGGTTCTTGACAGAACGGAAGGCTAAGGGAGCAAACCCTGAAGAGAAAACCCTGTCACTGTGGCAGCATCAAGGGCGGTTGATGTATGGAACTCCCAACATCTCTTCCGAACAGCCACTTCAGGAACAAATAGTTTTGCGCCTGTCTGGACATGTTCTTGCCTGTGTGAGACCTCTATTTGCTCCCGGAGAGAGTGCCGCTGGTAACTTGCAAAAGCCAGCAGCACTTCAACACTTTTGCAGGCATCTTTCATGAAATGTTGACAAATAAGGAAATACGGGAAAGGACAGGGCTGCCCTCTATGGAAGATCTTCTAATTGAAAAGAATCTCCGGTGGACTGGACACCTCATGAGGATGTCATCAGACAGGCTACCAAAGCAGATCCTCTACTCGCAACTGTCTTCTGGTTACAGAAAGAGAGGGTGCCCTCATCTCCGATTCAAGGATACCATCAAGAGAAACCTGAAGCTGAGAGACATTAAGACAACTCATGGACATCACTCTCACAGCAGAGAGCTAAATGGAGAGCGACAGTCAAGTAATGAAAGCAGTCTTTGTCGCATCGTGACCGACAGCATGATTATCATGATGACCATATGAGATTATAATATCATGATTCAGGACAGGACAGACTGATGGCGGCTTTATAGTGCTGCCACCCCAATAGGATGCACTACTGTGGTACAATGGCACTCATCCACAGAGTCTCACACGTGACACTTGAGCCGACCGCTGGGCGCCCGTTACTAACGGCTAGGCGTGGCCGTGGACACACGCCGAAAGATGAGCCGTTAGTACGCCGGGCCCTTGGCTGCTGGGTGCCGGGGTCTGTTGGATTGTAAGCTGATCGCTAGCTGAGCTTATTGCAACACGTTGCACGTCGAACGCGGAAAGAAACGCAGATTAACAGCGTAGTGTTACTGTCGAGGGGGCGGGTGGGGGGGGGGGGGGGTGCTCCTCGGCGTCCGTCTGTCATCTCAGAACCGGGGCGGCGTCTTAAGGGGCGACGGCGTCTTGAGGGACGCCGGCGTCTGGGGCGGGGTGAGGGGGATGGGGGGTAGTGGAACGAGGGGCGGGGGACTGAGAGGGGATGGGGGGGCATGGGGTGGGAGACGGGAAGGGGTAGGGGAACGCGGGGCGGGGGACTGGGACGGGGTAAGTGGGGCGTGCGGTGGGAGACTGGGAGGGGGTAGGGGAACGAGGGGCGGGGGACTGGGACGGGGTAAGGGGGGGCCTGTGGTGGGAGAGGAGGCGGGGATGGGAAGCGGTGGGGGGGGGGGGGTGGAGGGGAGGGGAATGAGGGGTTGTTTGCTTTTTGTTGTTTTACATCCTAGAAACATCTCAAGATCATATCAGGATGGGTACCGACTTGTGACAGTACACGATCATGGCGACTTTATAGCACTGCCCCACCGGGAGTCCAGGCTGCCAACACCATGACTCCATATCCCACAGAGTCACACTATCCTGATACTGTGCTAACCAGGGCCCGTATTCATGTACTGGTGCCAGGGTCTTAACCGCAGCTACGGTAGTCCCACACGGCTAATGGTTGAAAATCTGTATTCATGTCCGTGTGACAGTGCTAGCCACCGACCATAGCCTAGGCTAAGCTACCCTGATTTCAAGTTAGGTTTAACTGCTAGCTGCGCCAGTTAGTGTGGGTGTGTGGCTCTCAATCTATTCAATGCAATCATATTTGACAGATTTACATACGCAATAAGTGAAATTTAATCAAATTAACCCTAAAATCGAACCGTTATTAATGTTGCTGCTGCATTGGCGGCGTTATGCATATTGTCGAATCGACAAATGTAAAGTAAACAAATCGCCACCGCCGCCGCATCGACGTCGATATCCATACTGTCGAAATCAACAAAACATCGCCGCCGCCGCATCGGCGGCAATGTATTAGGCCCAAATCTATTCAATGCTATCATATTTAACAGAATTACATATGCAATAAGTGAAATGTTATCAATTTAACCCTAAATTCTAACCGATATTAATGCCGCTGCCGCATCGGCACTGTTATTCATATTGTCGAATCGACGAATCTAAACAAAACAAATCGCCGCCATCGCTGAATCGGCGGTGTTATTGTCAAATAGCGGTGGTCGCCGGGTACAAGCAGAGAGGGATTTCCCAAATCTATAAATAAACTCATGGTTAGCTATCCGTGGCAGCTTGGACATTGGTGAATACAACTTGACCTATTTCTCCAACCCGCCGCTAGCCGCGGATAGCTACCCCAGAGCTAGCGTGTAGCACCGGCTACGCCTGGCACCACTACATGAATATGGGCCCTGTTCTTGTCCTATCGTATTAATCCATAGCGCCAGGTTAGGTATTAACAAGTATCAATTTTGTAAGACAGGGGTTTGACACGGCTTGGATTCGAACTCCCGTTCGGAAGTCTGTGCTCTACCTATTCGGATAGCGCGTCCGGTGATGGGGGTGGGGTGGGGGACGGGTGGGTGGGGGTGTGGGGTGGGGGGTGGGGGGTGGGGGGGGGGGGGGCTATGCGCAACACTGCGTAGTGGGTGACAAGGGGCCTGGGTATATATATATGTGAGCTGGCCCGCCAGGCAGCAGTTGCTGTGTTTATTTGCCTCCACAGTCTCTGATGGACGGCACTCAACACACAATCAGCCGGGCTGTGTTGGCCAGCACATGAATCTGTGTATGTGTGTGTACAGATAGATATATATTGTGTGTGTATATCAGTGGTGGTAGGCCTCTGTGTGCGATTAGATCTAGCATACTGGATCTGCTTCTTGTGTACTGGTATATTGCAATTATGTATACATGTATATATTACATTACAGTACTAGTAAGATAAAGTGCATTTCATAATATTGTGCAGGACGCGTTAGCCGAATTGGTAGAGCGCCGGGTTCCCGAGCGGAAGGTTGGAAGTTCGATTCCTTGTCGAGTCAAACCAATGACTTACAAAATTGATACTTGTTGCTTCCTTTCCTGGCACGCAGTATTAATAGGATATTGGAACAGCTTCTTAGGGTATGCAGGTATTGCAGGTATTGCAACACCTCAGGCAGTTTGACGCCCCTGCCCTGCAGAGTTGTAAACCACTGCCTTGTGGTACAGGTTCTTGACAGTACTGAAGGCTAAGGGACCCTAAACAGAAAACCAAGTCACTGTGGCAGCATTAAGGACGGTTGATGGATGGAACTCCCAACATCTCCCGACCAGCCACTGCAGAGACAAATAGTTTTGCGCCTGTGTTGACATGTTCTTGCCGGTGTGAAACCTATATTTGCTCCCTGAGAGAGTGCTGCTGGTAACTTGCAAAAGCCAGCAGCACTTCAACACTTTTGCAGGCAGCTTTCATGTAATGTGAAACCTGAAGCTGACAGACATTAAGACCGACTCATGGATGCAACTCTCACAGCAGAGAGCTAAATGGAGAGCGGCAGTCAAGTAATGAAAGCAGTCTTTGTCGCATCGCGACCGACAGCATGATGATGATGATGCTGATGATATCAGTAGTGGGAGGCCTCTGCATGCGATTAGATATAGCATACTGGACCTGCTTCTTGTGTACTTGTATATTGCAGTTAATAGGATATGGGAACGGCTGGTTAGCTCACTATCAGGATAATGTGACTAAGTGGGATATCAGGTCATGGTGCCAGCAGCCTGATTTCCAACTGGGGCAGTGTTCTGCATTGACCTCTCAGGAAAGGAGTTGGGTAGGCAAGCAGGCGTGGATAGGGTGATTGCATGAGGGAGCCTAGATAGTGTAATGGGTAGTGTAATGTATGTGTGTTTCAGTTGTGTTGATGTCCGAACACCCCCAGTGCGGCAGAGGGTTACGTCATGAGAGAGCGTTCTAAATAAAGACAGTTGCAAACTAGAACTCACAGTGTCGACATCAACATATATTACAGCTCGGACACTATCCAAAATGGCAAAAACGGGAAGGTTCAAATCCTACTCTAAATGCAAATATATTCCATTTGCATCATCTGATTACCAAACTAATGCTATCGACCTGCCATCTGCAGTCAAATTCCTGAACTAATCAACCTTATGAGCCTATATAAGGCCAGGTTCGGCTGCAGAGAGCTCACATCGACACTGGCACAAGGAGGACACTGACTAGCCTGAAAAATTCCCACCCGCCCACCCCTACGTAACATTATTAAGGGCTAGGGTTACAAACTTCTTGACCTCACTGTAATTGAACTTGTTGCTAAATTGAACTTTGTACTGATCAAAAACTTACCTGCTGGTGCTTGAAAATTAAACCCAACTTTAAACTAAAATGCTGTGTCGTTGTCTAATTACATTCAGGGAGCCTAGGTGGTGTAGGTAATCCAGGAATGGCAAGAACTGTGGGTTCGAATCCTGCTCTAGGTGCAATATTTCCCATTTTCAGCACCCCCATGAGTACAGTCTAATGAAAACCAGACAGGATGGCCGAATGAGTTAGAGCGTCCGTCTGCCATGTTGGTAGATCGTCGTGTCGTGGTTTCGAACCCTGGTCGAGTCAAACCAATGATATAAAAATTCATACTTGTTGCTTCCTAGTCTGGCGCTCGGCATTATTAGGATAGGGCCAGGGCTGGTTTGGCTCAGTGTCAGGATAATGTGACTGAGTGGGATATCAGGCCATGGTGCTGGCAGCCTGGTCTTCCAGTGGGGCAGCACTATAAAGTCACCATGAGTGCGCACTGTCACAACTCGGTACCCGTCCTGATATGACCTTAGATGTTGCTAGGACATAAACAACAACAAACATCATATCTGAAACCTGACACACCTGTCACAGAACTTCATTGCTTTGTTTCTGCATCTTTTCTCCAACCCGCCCTGGCCATCACACATGACAGATGATCTACTTGTTTTTTTCTTTTGTATGGTTGTACGTCCTGGCAACATCTACAGGTACCAACTTATGATAGGGTGCACCCATGGTGACTTTCATAGTGCTGGACCACTAAGAGACCAGGCCACGAGCACCATGACCCGATATCCCACACGGTCACATTGTCGATGTTGATTTCAACATGGGTAATTTAACCCGCAAGAAAAAGTACATATTTAATATGGAGGCAACTACTGGCGCCATCTATAATGTCTTTCTTAACTAATAATGCTCCGACTGTGGCGCCATCTTCTGTAAATTTGCACAATGAGATGCGACCCAGTTTCATTATAGACACTTCGACCAGAGCATTTCAATCGACAGGATGTGTTCTCTCCTTTGGATTTGCTGTCCCACCCACCCAAACTACAAGTGACATTCATAGGGCTACATGCCTGAAATCCTCGAAATCTTAATAAATCAAACATCTCATGGCTTAAATGTAACAACGAAATAGTAAGAATAAATGCCACTTTATACTGTACTTGTCTTGCGTTGGTTGAATTATCCTGAGATTGTCCTAACCAGTCGTTGTCCTATCCTTGACATGGGAGTCAGCAGGTTCATCAGAGTGGACTGCTTCCCAAACATGAGATATCACCATAGAAATAGTCTGAGGCATTTAATCGACTATATTTATGTATATATATAATATTCATATATACACGTATAGTTGTCAACTAGTGTCTGTCGCAGTGAAGGATTTATTATGTCATTCATAATATACCAAGTCAAATCCTCTGCTGTGACTGACACTGGTCAACAACCGATGGAGGTGAGGTTGGCCGAAGGTGGCGCAAGTGGTGCAGTGTTGGGTATTATGGAGTATAACTATATAATAATAATTCCCTTCCATATATTTATGCTAGCATAATACGCTATACATTACACACTCATATATATATATATTATATGTATATATGTGCTCTATAATATATTATGGGGATATAAACAAGGACGCTATCATCTTCAGTTATATATATATATATATATATATTATATGTATATATATTATATGTATATATATGTGCTCTATAATCTATTATGGGGATATAAACAAGGACGCTATCATCTTCAGTTATATATATATATATATATATTATATGTATATATATTATATGTATATATATGTGCTCTATAATCTATTATGGGGATATAAACAAGGACGCTATCATCTTCAGTTATATATATATATATATATATTATATGTATATATATTATATGTATATATATGTGCTCTATAATCTATTATGGGGATATAAACAAGGACGCTATCATCTTCAGTTATATATATATATTATATGTATATATATATGTATATATATGTGCTCTATAATCTATTATGGGGATATAAACAAGGCTACTATCATCTTCAGTTATATCTATATTATATTGTGAACCTTGGCTATTCTATACCAGCGAGTTAATTCTAGATATATATCAATGCGAAGCCGATAGACAATATCGAAATAACAGCGAGTTTTTTTAATATTTCCTAAGACAAATACCATAATGGTATTTCGGATATATGCAGATGTATATACATTCATATATGCATATATATATGGATATATTATATAAATACAAATATGGATATATATATGGATATATATGCATATAGCACGTGTGAAGCCAGATTTGTTCATGCAGAGGCGAGCTACGGCTGTAGATTGGTTGGATGGTT
This sequence comes from Branchipolynoe longqiensis, assembly GCA_030323885.1. NCBI lineage: Eukaryota > Metazoa > Annelida > Polychaeta > Phyllodocida > Polynoidae > Branchipolynoe > Branchipolynoe longqiensis. The sequence goes on along the minus strand of CM059193.1, from coordinate 14,199,768 downwards.
GTTGGAGTTTGTAGGATAGTGATAAGACTATTATCGCATGTAATAAATAATCTCTGTAGTGTCCTGCTACTAACCCCACCCTTCCTGGGTGGGATGGGTACCGGCATCCTTCCCTCCCCCCCCCCCCCCCCCCCCATCCGCGGGCTTCCCCACGACACTCGCACAGAAGCCCTACTTGTCTCTATCATTCTATTTTCCTGTTAGCATACGTATGAATTATTTGTATAGAAAGTCAATCCTCTGGTGCGACTGACACTGTTCTACATCTGGTGGATGCGAGGAGGTCGCAGGTGGCGCCACCGGAACCGTGTTGGGTTCTACGGAGTATAACAATAATGATAATAATTTCCTAACATATGTTTATACTCACATAATTCGTTATACATTACCTATATAGATATATTTGTCGGTCTTTCCTGAGCTGGTGTGTACGATTTGTGAGTGCTTCTACCTACCCCCGCCCCAGCTCTCTGCCAGGCAGTGCCTACCTCAGCTGAGCTCCAATGCTTTGTTTGCTCACATTATGTCTGGGTTTTGAATAGATTACGACAGGCTAGCTAATACGCACTGTTAAACCGTAAAGCACACGCTAATCGGGCCAGCTGACGTTAATGTGCGCGTTGTGTGCGCCACTGAATGTAGAAGGTCTGTTAATAGTGTCTGAATGGAGCTACGTCTGAAGCCACATCTGAAGCCACATCTGAAGCCACATCTGTTCATGTGGAGGTGAATTATGGCTGTAGGTTGGTTGTTTTTTGGAGATTTGCGTACTGGCAACATCTAACGTCATAGTCTGCTTGTCTGTATGGTTGCTGTTTTATGTCCTAGCAACATCTGAGGTCATATCAGGATGAGTATCAACTTGTGACAGTGCACACTCATGGCGACTTTATAATTATATCGCTTCCCCATTGGGAGACAAGGTCCTAATTTCCCACTCAGTCACATTATCCTGACACTGAACCAACCAGTCCTTGTCCTATCTTATTAATGTTGAGCGCCTGGGTAGGAAGTGACAAGTATCAACTTTTAAATCTTTGGTTTGACTCAACCAGGGTTCAAATCCATGGGTTCGAATCCCGCAATCTACCAAAACTGGAGATAAACGGCTCAACTCACTCGCCTAACTCGTCTACGGCTCTAGGATATAGCACGAAACATAGAGCCGGAGAAATCGCCACATACATCTTCGATTTTAGATATGTGTATATAGATATCACCAGCACAAACCAAACCACAAATTGTCATGAAGTGACGCAAACTGCAGTGGTATGATCAGATTTCCTCATTCATCAGGTCTGGCCGTATGCATGACGCGGTATTAGCACTCCAAAACTGGTTTTAGTGGGAATTCCCCGGTTAACGGTGAAAAGACAGTATGCAAGAAGTGGTGTTAGAGCTAACCTCCCGACTGTAAAATAGGGTAACCTAACCCCGTTCCATAGCAGGGTTAGTGGTAAACCCGGCCAGTTAGCTGTCGATTCAACATCGTCTGTGTGTGTGTGTGTGTCTGTCTGTCTGTTTGCCGATACTTGTAGTCCAAAACTTCAATTTTATTGAAAATTAATAGAAATACAGAAAATTTGGCATAAACGTCAGGTAGGGTAGAGGAACGTCAACTCAGGTAAACAAAACAAAACAACAAAACAAAAGGCGTACAACAATTTTATTATGCTTGCCGACACACGTAGTCCAAAACTTCAATTTTATAGAAAATTAATAGAAATACAGAACAACTTGCCAGAAACATGGATACATGCATGCAATAGAATAATATAATGAATATATTGAAGGCATAACTATCCATAATTAAGCATTTTGACCTTAGAAACATACAGTACATGTGGATACCAGTTAGTGTACACTGTGCCAGTGTATCTATCAGGCTCATAGCAGTACACACCGGTACCAGTTAGAGGGGATTCCCCAATCTAAAAATAACTGGAATGGTTAGCTACCCTGTCCACTTTTAGTGCTCCTTCATACAGCTTGACCTACTTCACCACCCTGGTGATAGCTACCCTGGTGTTAGCTTTTAACACCAGGCGAGGCAAACACTGGTCCATGCATATGGCAACCATTTTGCTAGGCACACTGAAAGGGGGAAGAAGACGGGGCGAACAAAGGAAAAGGTGCGAAGACAACATCAGGGAATTAAATGGACAGACTTGGAGCACGCAAGTCTCAGAGGGCAGTGAAGAACAGGGGAAAATTGAGAAAACTGGTTGCAAAGTCATCTGTGGCACCGCTCATGGTTAGCGATAAATGATGATGTTGATGATGATGGTGGTGATCGTGATGAATGAGTACTAACCCAAGAACGCCTTTATAATAATGTGGTTTTGCGAATCATATGTATTGCAAGTTAAATTACATTCAGCCCCTCACAAAATACTCATATATAGATGAATGACACACATGCCAAGCACATACTCCTTAAAAGAAATAGTCGACACATTATGCAATTTCATTTGCAAAGATGAAATGTTGTGTATCGGAAATAGCCAAAAATGATTCTTCCTGATTCCGTGGCGTTCTGTATACTTTATACTCCATTAAATCAAAAGCGTATAAATAATAAATCTCCAGCATGGCCCCGGCAAATGGAGGCCGGTGACTGTGCGTGCTTTAATGATCTCTGCCCCGGTCTGCGTATCACTCTAACACATTAATTGTGTACTGATCGCATGCTGCTGGCCTGGTGTGAGACGCCGTCAAAGACTCAGAAAGCCTCGTGAGGCTCATGTGGGAGTTTAATGCGCGTGGAGTTAGTTAGTTGTCCCTGACGCAACAATGGTGCCAGAGACGCGTTACTGTCAGACCATCATCACACAGGCAGGCTAGATCATGGATGTACATGACGCACCCCATGCAGATGAACCAGGTCATGGATGGACATTACGCAACCTATGCAGATAGGCCAGGTGATAGATGGATATGACGCAACCTATGCAGATGGACCAGGCCATGGATGGACATGACGCAACCCATGCAGATGAACCAGGTCATGGATGGACATGACGCAACCCATGCAGATGAACCAGGTCATGGATGGACATGATGCAACCCATGCAGATGAACCAGATCATGGATGGACATGACGCAACCCATGCAGATGAACCAGGTCATGGATGGACATGACGCAACCCATGCAGATGAACCAGGTCATGGATGGACATGATGCAACCCATGCAGATGAACCAGATCATGGATGGACATGATGCAACCCATGCAGATGAACCAGGTCATGGATGGACATGATGCAACCCATGCAGATATGCCAGGTCATGGATGGATATGACGCAACCTATGCAGATGAACCAGGTCATGGATGGACATGACGCAACCCATGCAGATGAACCAGGTCATGGATGGACATGATGCAACCCATGCAGATGGACCAGGCCATGGATGGACATGATGCAACCCATGCAGATGAACCAGGTCATGGATGGACATGACGCAACCCATGCAGATGAACCAGGTCATGGATGGACATGATGCAACCCATGCAGATGAACCAGATCATGGATGGATATGACGCAACCTAATCAGATGGACCAGGCCATGGATGGACATATCGCAACCTATGCAGATAGGCCAAGTGTCATGGATATAACACAAGCCATGCAGTCATGTATTGAGTGATGATCAGCACACTCTCAGCAATTCGCAGAGCCGCTCTTCGAATGAGAATCATTCTTCCGCTAGTTTGCAGAGCAAAGCAGCTCTGTGAATAGCCTCATCCATATTGTAGACAGGGCGAGTCATGGATGGGCTTGATGCAACCCATACATACAGGCCAGGGCATGGACATAGGTGAATCCATGGAAACAGGACAAGTATCATGGACATAGCACAACCCATGCAGACAAGCCAAGTCATGGACACAACACCAAGTCGCAGATATAGCACAACTTAAACGGAGATGCCAAGTCATGGACATGCCACAACCCACACAGACAGGCCGAGTCACAGACATGCTGCAGCCCACAGAGACAGGCCAAGTCATAGACACAATGCAACAATGCAACCCAAACAGACAAGCCAGGTATCACGGACAATCACGGACACAATCTAATCCATGCAGACAAGCCAAGTCAAAGCCACAATGCAACCCACACAGACAGTCCAAGTCATGGATTGACACAACCCAAACAGACAGGCCAAGTCATGGACATGAGAAAACCCATCACACACAGACCAAGTCATGGACACAATCTAATCCATGCAGAGAAACCAAGTCATAGCCACAATGCAACCCACACACACAGGCCAAGTCATGGACATGACACAACCCTAACAGACAGGACAAGTCATGGACATGACACAACCCCAACACAAGCGAAATCATGGACACAACCTAATTCATGCAGACAGGCTAAGTCCCGGACATAGCAGAACCCACACAGACAAGCCATGTCATGGACACAACACATCCCACTCAGACATGCCGAGCCTGGGTACGACTGGTGTCACCCAGATTGCGGAGTTCTGGTTCACAGAAGCAGTTTGAGGCGTGCGCGTTCCTTCAGGGCCGTTTGGAAACATAGCGCAGTACTCCCAAATTGATTCTGCTTCGGCGGGTTCTCTCATGGTGCTGTCACATTATGATGCATCGTGCAAACGTATATCAACTTATGTGATTTTTTACGCTATGTCGGGATATGTCGTTATGCGTTACACATGCATTAGGTGCTTGTTTGTATACGTCAATATACGTCAACGTTTGTCGAGATATGGCGTCGCATGTCAGGGGGTCGGCAAAGTTTTGTGCATGCAGAAAACTTTCGACATACGACAACGTGTTGATTTTAAATCTGCTGTATGTTATGTATGCATTAGGCATATGTCAACGTACGTTAGACGTATGTTAGTCAAATGTTGTTCACTACGTTGCACCATGTTGACCTACTTTAAAGGCAGTGAGAATGTACAGTCCGCACACTGACAACATATGGATAACGTAGCCTAACATAGCCTAACATACGTATAATGTACGTTTAGCATTTCTCCAGCTTGTCTTGACATATGTAACGTATGACGCATAGTTTTGGAGATCGAATAACATATATAATGTTCACCAGTGTTCTGTGAACGTACCGTGAGCGTAATTCGAGCATTTTTCGCCGGGAGGTACATTAGCCATACGTTGGTCATATGTTGGCCATACGCTGTGTATACAGTATTTATGCGTCCAACTTTGCCCTCCCCCTGCTGAAAAATTCTACGCTTCTCGACGTAAAAAACTGATTTTACGTGTTGGCGGCGCACTGGCGAGATGCGTCGTAATGTGACAGGGCCATTAGACTATTCTGGACACCGGGTACATTTGTGTTATTTCAGTAGGATCAAAATCGGGTATCACAGCTTGTTAGCATTGGACGGAGACAGCGGAATGAAGAAGACTACATGGTGCACCGACTCCTAATTAAATTTGTCACTTCCTATCCAGGCGATTGGCATTGTTAGGGCAAAGCAAGGACTGCTTGGCTCAGTGTCAGGATAATGTGAATGAGTGTGATATCAGCTCATGGTGCTGGTGGTCTGGTCTCCCAGTGGACCAGCCCTGTAAAGTCACCATGAGTGTGCACTGGCACAAGTCGTCCTGATATGATTTGTCCTGATATGACCCAAACTGATATGACCTTAGATGTTGCCAGGACGTAAAACGCCAACAACCAATTAAGTTAATTAAAGTAGTCAACATAGAGCGGATTTATTTGTGAAGCATTCACGATTTACATTTAGAATGCATTTGCAATAATCACTAGTCGCAACAATTCGCATCAGCAGGAAGCTACTCTTGGGCGAGCACGAGCTGAGAGTAATTTATGGTTTGGTTTATAATCATACACATCTATAACAAATTATATATGTGGGGATGAGTCACATGATCCAACATGCCCTGATTTGTATATTTGCTTAAAGTTGCAGAGTCCGATGGTTTAGAATTTCTGTATTTTTTTCTGAGATAAATATATTAGATCGATCACTAGTATCTACTTTACATTAGTTCAAAGGTACTTTTATTTTAAATGGTAAACTTTTGAAATATTTTGAGTGCAAACATGGAAAATTAGTTTTGGCAAGCTTGCCAAAATTCTGACACCATAGACTTCTGCAGTAACAGGTTCTGTTAAATTGACTCAGTATTGCCTTCTACGCCGAAACAAATGTGTAATAAGTGCATTAGTACCTAAGTTAGATATGTAAAATCAAATCTAGATAATTGGTTTGGTTTTGACAATTTGATTTTTCATCGGACAATGTAGCTTTAATCTTAACTTAACATTGCATGTGTGTAGCGGGGGATGTATGTGGGTCTACGTTACTACGAGGTTACATACATTCTCTGTGTCCTCTGTATGTTTGTCTGTTGCTGTTTTACGTCCTAGCAACATCTAAAGTCATATCAGGATGGGTACCGACTTGTGACAGTGCACACTCATGCTGACTTTATAGTGATCCCCTACTGGGAGACCAGGCCGCCAGCACCATGACCTGATATCCCACTCAGTCCCATTATCCTAACACTCAGATAACCAAGTCCTTGCCCTATCCTAATAATGCCGAGCGCCAGGCTAGGAAGCGACTAGTATCAATTGTTAAGTCATTGGTTTGGCTCGACCAGGGTTCGAACCCACGATCCCGTCATCTGTATGTGGTGGTGGTGGGTGTGAGTGTGTGGGCAGACATTGCTACTACAAGGTTACACTTTATATAGTGATATAGTGATTGGTAGACAGGAAGTGTGAACACTTATTTGTCTCTCATTTTTGCTTGAGTGCAAGTAATTAGCAACACAAGGAATAAATTAGTAGCATGTGGTGAATAAGTGGTCAAATTTCCAGGTATCATCAGCCCATGCTTTTTCTAATCGGTTCTTGAATGAATTTATTGAGCCGGCATCTATAGCATTTTGTGGGAGACTATTCCATATATTTATGATCCTGTTTGAGAAACTGTGTTGCCTTAATTTTGAAACGGCTCTGGGTTTTACTAGTTTGAGAGTATGGCCCCGGCTGCCTTCTCTTTTATTCAAGGTGAAAAATTGGTTCATATCTATTTTATCAAAACCTTTCATAATTTTAAATACTTCAATTATGTCACTTCTTTTCCTTCTGTAGGAAAGGGTAGGAAGTTTCAATTTCCTGAGCCTTTGTTCATAGGGTAAGTCCTTTATAACTGTAACTAGTTTCGTTGCACATCTCTGAACCTTTTCGATCTCCAGAATATCTTTCCGAAAGATTGGGCTCCAAATTTGTGGTCAGTATTCCAAAATTGGCCTAACAAGAGACTTAAATAGAATGAGACAATTGTTCTTGTTGAGGCGATGGAAGGTTCTTTTAATTATTCCTACTCTCTGGTTAGCATTTGAGATGATAGTCCTCATGTGTTTCTGAAAGGAGAGTTGGGAGTTCCCTATGTCATCTGTGTGTTTGACCAGACAGGATGGCCACCAGCCACGCGACATGATAATCTCACTCAGTGAGCGTCCGTCTCCCATTTTGGTAGATCGTGCGATTCGAACCCACAGGTTCGAAATCTGGTCGAGTCAAACCAATGTCTTTACGCAATGTATACTTGTCGCTTCCTAGCCAGGCGCATGGCATTATTAGGATAGGGCACGGACTGGTTGGCTCAGTGTCAGGATAATGTGACTGAGTGGGATATCCGATCATGGTGCTGGTGGCCAGGACTGGAACTAAAATTGTTTTGTTTTATTTAACGACACTGCTAGAGCACATTACTTTTCATATCATCGGCTATTGGACTTCAAAGGACTGAAGGCATATACTATGGGGCCATACAGCGCATGCTAGCTACAGAGAATGCATGTGAGGAAATATAAGAACATACCCCCCCCCACCCTCCCCATCTATTTCACATACACTCGTCTCAGGGCTCAGCTCCCGTTGAGCATGCTTAATAACCTACGGAATGGTTGCCTTGGGTTTTAAGGAGTGTATATGGCGGCAGGGGATCCATATAATTGTACCACTGTAAGGCCCGGTTCTAGGTCGGCCATTGAACTGCACGCAGAGGGCGCCCTGCATGGGGGGGGGGGGGGGGGGGGGGTGGACGCGTGCGTGTAGTGTTACCAGCGCCTGCTACAGGCCGTGAATACAACTCTGGTACACCCACACCCACACAACTAAGTCAGTCTCTTATTTTTGTTGTTGTTGGTACATTAGTTGTTTGAGCAGGGGAAATTTCAGTCGCAGACGACTGGTCTTCCTCATTCCACTGCTCCTTGCTGTATCCTAGTAATGCCGAGCGTCTGGCTAGGAAGCGACAAGTATCAATTTTTAAATCATTGGTTTGACTCGACCTGGATTCGAACCCACGATCGCATGATCTACCAACACGGGGGACGGACGCTCTAACTCATTCGGCCATCCAGTCTTCTTGTCACATTTTATTATATTCTTATGCAATTACTATCCCTGAATTTAGTTCGGGGATTATATTATTATTAGAAAATATCCTCATGGGTGACTGACACTGGTCTACATCTGGTGAAGGTGAGGAGGCCAAAGGTGGTGCCACCGGTACAGCATTGGGTCTTACGGAGTATAACAATAATAATAATAATAATTCCCTTATGTATCTTCATGCTTGCATAATGCATTATAAATGACATAAATATAATTACGTCTACATATAAATAAGGAGCAAGCCATATGAGTGAGCCAAAGAACATAATCTCTGGCTAGATAGATTGATTGATTGGTGGTTGCTGTATGCCATGTAGGCAGCATAGGTCATATTCACGGCGAGAAATGTTTGTTTTTTGTTCAAACCATCGCTTTTACATGTAAAGGCAGACAATCAATTATGTGCCAATAGACACTCATTAAATTAGAAAGCTCACAATCATATATCTGTTGTCAAGGGAAACAAATTCCCATAGAAAAAGAAAAGTTTATTAATAATTGATAGAAGTTATTTAGTAAACTATACGAGGTGCTACAGTCCAGCTGCCTTCAAAAAGGCTCAAATGTTTTCCTGTTTTACCTTAGTAAAAAGGTCATGCATACTGTCTGCAGTGTAGAATTGTTGGCGTAGGGCCAACAAATCAACGCAACTTAGTCAAATGTGTTTGAGTGTCAGTGTGGACTGACATCCAATACATTCAGGGGGAGGTTCCCCCTTGAGCAGAAAAGCATGTGTAAGCCACGAGTGGCCAATACGGCAGCGGCTAAGCACCACTTGGTCCCACCGACCTCCTGCATGAGTCTGTGGTGGTTTTCCCACACATGGTTCAATTTCTTTCAGTTTATTAATGTTTTCTCTGGCTAGAGGTTAATCGCCTGTTGCCTAAATAACAACAATTGTGTGACAGTGTGATGGGGGTGGGAAGTGACAAGTTAGCGTGTGCACATACAGGTGGCGCCACAATCGGGTCTGGGGTTGTCAGTTGGTTGGTTGTTGGAGATTTACGTCCTGGCAACATCTAAGGTCATATCAGGACGGGTACCGACTTGTGACAGTGACTTTTTTTTTTACTTTGGGGGGTGGTTTGTAACCTTACGATAGTTACTAGTTGCTGAACTGCAACATTTATAGAGAGGCTCCAATAAATCGGCCCAATCTTTGGATGAAGATTAAACTTCAGTAGGGAGTGTTGTAGAAGCTGGAGACATATTTACAACATTGTAACAGCGAAGAGTTGAGGCGGCCCTGAATCTCTTCGGTCCGGCAGTAGTTAAGCAGTAGTTGGCACTTGTATCCAGTCGACAGCAGCAAGGGTTTTGAGGAAGGGCGGGTAAAGATGGGTGCAGCGGTGGTTCCAGCAACGAGAACAAAGCGTGAGAAAACGTAAAGGTACAGGGCCCCACCCAAGCACACAACTCCCCTGGTCAGGGGGAGGAGTATGCCTGGGAGAAAAAAAAAGGGTAGAGTATAGGAAAGAGAAATGAGGAGCGTTGAGTCAAAGCACCGTGTCTATTTGCTCTATGGTGACCAACCAGCGAGCCATAGACATGGACAGAGTAAGAGTAGAGAGTGAAATGCCGGCGGGCTCCCCCTCCTGGAACTCTTTTCAGACATATCAAGGAGGAGGAAGGCTGGTGGAAAGGAGATAGAGAGAGGTGTGGACAGAGTGCGGTCCGGATAGCAACTTTATAGTGCTGCCCCACTGGAAAAGCAGGTCACCATGACCTGATATCCTACTCACTCACATTATTCTCACACTGTGCTTTGCCAGTCCTTGCCCTATCCTATTAATGCTGATTGCCAGGCTAGGAAGTGACAAGTATCAAGTTTATCAGTCATTGCTTTGACTCGACCTGGAACCGAACTTCCGATCTTCCACACGCGAGGCCGGGCGCATTACCAATTCGGCCATAAAGATCCCAGCAGTTTGTTTGTTGTTGTTTTACGTCCAAGCAACATCTAAGGTCATATCAGGACGGGAACCCAGCAGTAGATTAATGAGGGTGGATCCTAAGTGGAACGGATGGAGGAAAGTTTCAGATTAATTATACTCGAATACTGCTTATATTGTATGCACAGTGAATGACGGTTACAGTGTGAAGGGGGGGGGGGGGGGGGGCACCCCCACTGAGCTGAGGTGGGGAAGGCTGGAGTAGTAGATGACTATGAGAGGCTCCAGAGTCCCGGGGGCCGGGCAACCGATGAGGGAGAGGAGGGATATTCCGGGTTATTATACTCGTATAATTCTTATACAGCATATATATATATATATATATATATATCAATATATATATATATATATATATATATATATATATGTGCATGTTGAATGGTAATCTGCCTGTTCGCATAGTGGTCGTTCTGATATGACCTTAGATGTGGCCAGGACATTAAACCCCAATAAACAACATGTTGGCATAATACCTGCTGCACTGAAAACATACTGACAGCTAAATGCAACATATTGATTCAGCCCCCCCCCCCCGCACCGCCCTCCCCGCCCCCATCCGCTCAACCCGACTACAACAAAGAAATGGTATGTAACTGCTATGCTCTATTAATCACAAGAGGGAGACCACCACGACCGACAACCTCACAAACAAACGCATGATCAGACAAAGAAACACCCATAAATAAATTAATAAGGACGCAGGGAACCGTCCGCGCGCAGGCGTCCCGTCCTGCCTCTCATCTCCACAGGAGGCGCTGCCTAAAAAATGCACGACCACGTTTTCAATATGTTCACGCGGTTCCTTCTCCGTCCGCAAATCTAATTTTCCACTGATATTAAAATCTAATCAGAGTGCAAAAGCAGTGGCAGGGGTGGGCAGGGGCAGGGGTGGGCAGGGGCAGGGGTGGGCAGGGGCAGGGAGGGGCAGAGGCAGGAGTGGGTGTGTGTGTTTTGTGTGTCTCTAGACGCAGAATCCACTCCCTACCACTTCCGGGTTTACCGCCAGCGCGGTGGCCGAATCGGCAGAGCGTAGGCCTCGCGTGCGGGAGATCGAGAGTTCGGTTCTCGGTCGAGTCACTTATAAAATTGATATTTGTCACTTCCCAGGCTGGCGCTAGGATAGGGAAAGGACTGGTTAGCTCAGTGTCAGGATAATGTGACTGAGTGGGATATTGGGTCACAGTGCCGATGGCCTGTTTTTTCAGTTGGGACAGAACTATAATTTTGCAATGATTGCGCACTGTCTGGCGTCACAGGTCAGTAGTTCCCATCCTGATATGACCTTAGATGTTGCCAGGATGTAAATCTCCAACAACCAACCAACTTCCGTGTCTGCCCTGTCTGGACGCGGACATCTGTATTTTGAAGTAACACTTCCTCTCAACACCCTTTATTCCTCCAACATCCCGCTGTAGTCTTTCCGGAGACATTTGCCATGATTGCACACTGGCAGACGTCACAGGTCAGTAGTACCCATCAGGATATGACCTTAGATGTTGCCAGGATGTAAATCTCCAACAAGCAACCAACCAACTTCCGGGTCCGTCCTGTCTGGACGCGGACATATGCATTTTGAAGTAACACTTCCTCTCAACGCCCTTTATTCCTCCAACATCCTGCGGTAGTCTTTCCGGAGACACCGGAAGTGGTTAGAGTATAGGCTTCCGGTGCGGAAGGTGAGGAGTTAGTTGAATTGGGAGTTAGTTGGAGCTAAATGTAGCAGTAGCATTACACGTAGTGTACATTACTATGCATTCTCCCTTTGAAAGGATCATTGTGCATGTCTTTCTGTTTGGTACTAATGCTGCAGTCACACTACAACGCTTCTCGCCGGCATCCCGCCAACACGCAAAATAATTTGTATGCTTCGAGACATGTCCAACTTTTCGGCGGTGTAGGGAAAAAGTCAACGCAGCGTGTTAGTAGCGCACGGCCAACATGTGTTGATGCATGCAGAAACAAAAGAAGTTTGGTGCGATGTCATCATATGACCTTAGATGTAGCTAGGGTGTAAAACAACAAAGCAACCATTTGGCGCAATGTGTGCGTCCAACGTATCTCGACGCGCGCCTAACATCCCCGTAACGTTCGACCCACACGTTGGCACATGTCGAAAAGTTTTGTGCAACCACAAAACTTGCGACGCACCCCGACGCGCCCCGACGATTCTCGTTGGAGAGAAGCATCGTAGTGTGACTGCAGCATTACAAACCCAAGATGCAGCATCCTGCACAGTTAATAGAATCCCAGCCGAGTCAAAGCGATGACTTACTAAATTCATACGTGTCGCTACCTATCATGGCACTCGGCATTAATAGGATAGGACAAGGACTGGTTAGCTCTGTATCACGTTAAAGTGATCAAGTGGGATATCAGGTCATGGTGCTGGCGGCATGATCTCCCAATGAGGCAGCACTATAAACAGATAAAGACTCCATGTGTGGCCACTGTCGCATGCCGGTATCTGTCCTGATATGACCATATTTAAATATTGGTAGGATGTATAGCCGCCAACAAACAAATTTGACTCTCAACAAACATCGCCAAGTGTTTGTGGACAGAAGCCGATCACTTTACGGAGGGTTGGCCCTTTTCGGGAACATTGTAAAATTGGGAAGATGGAGATGTAACGTTACGCGGTGCAGGGTGTGGTGTTTTAGCACGATGACGTCACACGCGGGAAGGGCACGCTCACATGTCTGAGGTTGCGTGTGTTCACAGATGTGACGTCACATGCAAACATTACCCATACCAACAATTCTTTTATAAAAAAAATCCCTCAAGATAATTGAAGGATCCAGGCTCCAAAAAACCTGACTATTCGATTTTAGTTGTTTTCTGTCAAATGGAATTTATTTCATGTAAAGTCTAACAATTCTATTTTGAGTAGCGAATTATATAGGGGATGGGGCAGCTTCTGCAAAAAATGGATTTGATTGTCGGAATGATGGCAGCTTCAGCTCAAATGGAGTAATCATGGTTTCATTTTAGCCTGGATGGCGTTCGTTGGTTTTTCGCAACTAAGCCATTCAATTGTAACGAGTTTCTGTCATTTTTCTGAGATAAATGTATCAAATTGATATTGTTGTAATCTAGCTTACTTTAGTTTGAAATAACTTTATATTTTAAATGGGTAACCTTTGAGATATTTGAAGTGGAAACATGTAGAATTAGTTTTGGCAAGCATGCCTAAACTCTGGCACCATAGGCTTCAGCAGTAACAAGTTCTATCAAATTGCCTCAGTATTCATTCCCTTCTAGGTGGCAACAAATGCTTACTAAGTGCATAATTATCTAAGTCAGATATGTAGAATCAAATTCCAGATAATTATTTTGGGTATTCTCAATTGTATGCTTCATCCGACTATGCACATTTAAGTTTATATACAAAAATCCTTCAAAAACCCAACATCCTCGCTCTTCATAATGGCTCACTGATGATGAGTCCCAGAGGAATGAGAGGTAGGCAGAGCCTTTCCCGGTTGTCACGGACCTGAATGTCACTGTTGGGTGACAGTAATGGTGGATATTAGAATGGCTTTGATGTCCTGACAATGCTGCTTTCTGCTTCAAACAGCACATATTGCACATGCGCGGTGAGCTGTGAGCTGCTCGTGCTAACCGGCGAAGTGACCCGGCGAGAACTGCTCATTGGTCCATCTGACAAAGACGGTTCCACTTAGGAAGGTGTACAAAACATATGAACCAAAACCTACATTTGTTAAATGGGGAACTTTTGGGAACTCCCTGATTCTATGCCACAAGCAAGTTGTAAAGAATTCCGATAATGATGCATTGGTGGGGAAATGGCAATGTTCTATTTGTGAAACAGGTACATAAGGCCAGGTGCATAAATGTGTTTATGTAGTTGCTGGTGGTACTTGACTCATTGGTAAATAGACATTGTAGTGTTAGTAAGATAGTGTGTAAGGGGCACTTGGAGCTCTACTCACTACCCCCTCCCCCCTCTGCTAGTCATGGATCACCACACACTCAGGCTCAAGGCAGGTGGTGGCCAGTGGAGCCATGCAGCTTGGTTGTGCTGGGCAGATCACTGTAACCATGGGGACCGGGAATGCTTCTTTCTCATTGGTGGAGCTAGAAATGCTTGATTCTCATTGGGAGAATGGGGTGAGGTGATACACTATAATGAATCCATGTACCATATAAATAATAAACCTGAGGGCTTGACTCTCTCTCTTCTTTCACTCTTTATGCTCTTCCCTTCTCTTTTTGCCTCTATTGATTTCACTATAGCCTGCTACACAACCACAGATTCGAGCCATGGACTTTACAAAGTGTAAAGAATTGATTGATAACGTAAATCGGTCCATACGGATTTTGATCACTATTGCACAGCGGTGAAAACAAGTGTGTGCACTTACTCGTTATGAGCAGAATGAAGAAATGGTTGCTAAAACCAATCAAACGTGGCAATTATAGATGTTTCTCCTCTGGAGGTACAGAACTAGTTTGAGGCTCAGGCCGACTTGCATTACCAATAACCACTATTGTGGTGGTCACCTCCGACTATAATACGCACGCGCACACCAATTTTGTATTATTTCTTCCCAAATACATTCATGTCGGGAAGAACCATGTCTTATTCATGTTGATTTCATAATTCTTCTTTATTGATACAGTATTTGTTCTGCCCATAGCATCTAAGCTCCAGTTAGGGTGCTTGTTTTTCAATGCTGGACAGCTGTGAGGAATGTTATGGTGTATGCCCGGGTTCCGGTTCTGGGTTGGTATCCGGGACATCCACCAGCATTTATTTAATTAGTTAGTACCTATGTTAGCTTTTATTGTTTTTTTTTGAGGGGGGGGGGGCGGGGGGGGTAAAACTTCCTATCATATAACCAATATCGTAGCATAGTATGTACATCTAGTGAGATGGTAATGGGCTTGAGGATGAGGACGTGTGCCCAGAATTTGTTTGTTTGTTTTGTTTGCTTTCCTTTCACATGACCTGATATCCCACTCAATCACATTATCCTGACACTGAGCCAACCAGTCCCTGCCCTATCCTATTAATGCCGAGCGCCTGGCTAGGAAGCGACAAGTATCAATTTGTAAGTCATTGGTTTGACTCGACCAGCGTTCGAACCCACAACCCCACGATCTACGAACACGGGAGACGGACGCTCTAACTCATTAGGCCATCCCGTCTGGTCCCGGCAGTATTAAGATAGGGCAAGGACTGGTTGGGTCAGTGTCAGAATAATGTGACTGAGTGGGATATCAGGTCATGGTGCTGGTGGTCTGGTCTCCCAGTGTTGCAGCACTATTAAGCCATCATGAGTGTGCACAGTTACAAGTCTGCTATCCATCGTGATATGACCTTAGATGTTGCCAGGACATAAGACTCCAACAAGCAACCAGCTAGCTATGTTTGTCGGACATCAGCCCTACTCGGCTAGAACTAAGGCGATTGGTGATTTAGACTGAACTTACGACTGTTGAATTGTGGGTAAGTTTTTGGTGGCTGTTTCTCGGTGGGTCTCAACCAACGACATTCATCTCACACTGGTGCTCAGAAACTTGGGGCATCCGGCAAGGTGTGCAATATCGCAGAGTATCCGCATGTCATTTCTCCAGGTTCACTGACGCTCCACAGCTCTCACAGACCTCCACATGCTCTTCCAGCGGATACCGACCCCTCACGTCCTCTCCAGCGATCCTCCCATTTCAAAAGGTGCAGGCCTTCCTACCACCATCCTGACCACTAATGACGCGGGCTGTCAACCCATTGTCTGGATGCAGTCAACACTGTTACTGTTCGCTGCAGCTCGAGCCGCCTTTTTGACTTCGCCCGGCAGTTAGTGCCCCACGTCCCGGTAGACTCCGCCCGGCACTTAGAGCCCCACGCCCCGGTAGACTCCGCCCGGCACTTAGAGCCCCACGCCCCGGTAGACTCCGCCCGGCACTTAGAGCCCCACGCCCCGGTATACTCCGCCCGGCACATAGAGCCCCACGCCCCGGTAGACTCCGCCGGGCACTTAGGGCCCCACGCCCCGGGCACAGAGCTCCTCTCACCGTCCTTAACAGACTTTACTCATCAGTCTCCTCGGGCGCGAGCCAGGTCCGGGGTATCCTCCCCCCTCCCCCTCCTCCTCCCCTTCCACCTCCCTCCTCTCCCTCCCTATATCATGAAAGCATTCCCGCCTCCCCAACCCCACCACCACCACCACCCTAACCCCCTCCACTCCACCACCACCCTCCTCCCCCTCCCCCATCCCCTCCCCCCTTCTCCCTCCGTCTCCCCTCCCCCTCCTCCTCCCCCTCCTCCTTCCCCTCCCCCTGCTCCCCCCTTCCACTTCCTCCTCTCCCTCCTCTTCCCCGTCCCCGTCCTCCTCCCCCCTCCCCATTCCCGTTCCCTCTGTGATGAGAGCCTTCCCGCCCCCCACCTCACCCCCACCCCACTACCACCCTAACCCCCCCTCCACTCCACCCCCACCGTCCTCCCCGTCCCCCATCCCTTCCCCCTTCTCCCTCCTCCTGCCCTTCCCCCTCCTCCTCCCCTGTCCCCTCCTCCTCCCCTCCTCCTTCCCCTCCCTTCCCCCCTCCACCTCCTCCTCCCCTCCACCCCCACCCCCGCCCCTTCCCCATCTACCACCTTCCACCTCCTCCTCACCGCCCCCCTCCTCCTCCACTCCCCATTCCCCTTCCCCCTGTGATGAGAGCCTCCCCCCCCCCCAAACACCCCACCCTCACCCTACAAGAGCGTCTCTGTGCGACGCACCAGAGCCCCGAAATCTACATGCGATTAGAATTACTCTCCTACCGAACAATCCACTCACTCTCCAAGCATCCACTCACTCGCCAAACTACCACTCACTCCCCACCCAAGCACCGTCATCAATCAGACACCCCCTCTCCACCCCACCCCCCACCACGCACACCCACCAACTCGCACTTCGGGCAACGCGAAGATCGACTCAAAATTGCATGGGAGAAAACAAAAAAGGGGGGACTTTATTGACAAGAAAGAGGATCACTTGATAAATGAACTGGCGCACCTACAAGGCAATTATGGTGATGGCGGCCGGGCCGAGATGAGAGAATGGGGTGGAGGAGAGGGGATCAAATAGATTAAAACCTTCCCAGCATGCCCAGGCGTCCATAGCCGTGTTCACACACGGGCGTTAAGTTGCCTCAACTAGTTTGCCTTGTCTAGTTCAGCTCACATTCGCCGTGTGGACGTGACGCTGAGGCGGATTAGGGCTGAATCGCCTCAACTAGTTCTCCTCAAGTAAACCACGTCGCGAGGTAGTTTAACTACCTTAAGTTGGCTTATCTAACTTGTGTGGACGGTAGCGGTTTACTTGAGGCGGCTTAAGTACATCGCAGTCGAGACCTGACTTTGTTGACTTTCCGGTCGATCAAAAGCGAATATTATATAATTTGGTCTATGAACCGGCTAGAGGTGCACAGATATTTTGTTCATCATTTATTTGTAGGTTTTCACTGCCCAGCAGAAGTTTTGACCATTCCAAAACAATACGATTCAGTCCATACATATCTAGGTCGAACCCACACTCTCTCGTGGTGACATCGACTAACCGAAAACTGGCGCTGGTTAGTATGGACTTGCTCATGCGCAGATATCGATTCCCGCCTTAAACCGCCCCGAATACTGCATGTTTGGACACGACACTAGTTCGCCTCATCTAGTTCGCCTTATCTAGTTCGGCCTAAAGTTGTGTGTGTGAACACGGCTTTAAATGATGTAGCGTCCGGGGTGGGGGTGGGGGTGGGGGGGGGGGGGACACCGGTCGGTCAGTTCCTCCATGGCAACGGGACCCGGCTGGCAGTATGCAGCCTAGAGTTCAATTTTGATAGTTAGGTGGCCGAATCAGTAGAGCGCAGGACTCCTGTGCAGAAAGGTCGGGAGTTCAATTCCCGGTCGAGTCAAACCCAATGATTTATAGAATTGATACTTGTTGTTTCCTAGCCAGACACTCGGCATTTATTAGGATAGGGCAATGACTGGTTGGCTCGGTATCATGATAATCTGACTGAATGGGATAATGGGGTCATGATGCCTTTGGGCTGGTATCCCAGTGCGGCAGCATGATAAAGTCACCATGAGTGCGCACTGTCACAAATCGGTACCCGTCCTGATAACACCTTAGATGTGCTTTACGCCACCCAACCTCCATTAAATAATATACATATAATCTATTCACATAGCACATATATCATATATATAATAGATGTATAATAGACGGCATAACCCATTCTTACAGAGCAAGCTGAAGCAGTTACTGACAGTCTGCATCGAACCGCGGACACTGTGATAATTAAGCTGATTAGTGGATAGCTTTGAAACAGGTCCAACAGTGCCGATTGTGAAGGTAATCACTTGTTAAGTAACGACGCAGCCTGCAGCCGCTACCACGTGACATCCCCCCCCCACACACACACACGCCGCCGCGCTGGTCACGTGCCGGCACGAGGAGGCTCTGAGGCCGGTGATTGACGCAGAAGAAGGACGGCCTCATGGTAATCTCTTTGTCTTGCCCAACGTAGGGGGGTGTTCAGTATTCACGGCCCCAACACCCTCTCACTATCAGCCCGTCCTGATATGACCTTAGATATTGCTAGGACGTAAAACAACAACTAAACCAAACCTCACTATCAGCTGCAGGTTGGTTGGTTAGTTGTTGGTGTTTTGCGTCCTGGCAACATTTAAAGCTGCATAGTCCGTTGAAGCAACAAAAAGAAAAAGAAAAAAGGAAAACAATTATCTAGATTTGATTCTACATATCTAAGTTAGATATTGGTGCACTTATTAAGCATGTGTTGGCACACAGAAGGGAATACTGAGTCAATTTAGTATAACCTGTTACTGCAGAAGTCTATGGTGTCAGAGTTTTGGCGTGCTTGCCAAAATTAGTTTTGCATGTTTGGAATTCAAATATCTCAAAAGTTAGATATTTATAATAAAAGTTACTTCAAGTTAAAGTAAAGTAGATTATAATGATTAATGTCATATATTTATCTCAGAAAAATGACATGAACTCAAAACCATCGGACTATGCAAGGTCACTCATATAAGGATGGGTACCGACTTGTGCTGGTGTGCACTCATGGTGATTTTATAGTGCTGCCCCACTGGGGAATCAGGCCGCCAGCACCATGACCCGATATCCCACTCAGTCACATTGTCATGACACTAAGCTAACAATTCCTTGTCCTATCCTATTAATGGCGAGCGCCAAGCTAGAAAGTGACAAGTATCAATTCAAAAAGTCATTTGATTGACTCGACCGGGAACCAAACTCCCGATTCCTCGGCGATCTACTGATTCGGCTACCGCGCCCAGTCTCTCAGCCGTGTCCCTGTAGGTGCCACCCAAGCACATGTCCCTACACGTCTCTCCACGTGAGCGCCGTGTGCGCATGCCCATTGTAACACACGTCCCTACACGTCTCTCCGTGTGAGCGCCAGTCGTGTCTAATCACCAACTGGACGGACACCAGCGTTTGGAAGTTTGTTTGGAAGTAAATTGGACAGTAAATTGCCCCCCATCTCTGCCAATTTGGATTTCCACCACTGTGTATAACTTACAGCGTCATCAAAGGCCAGTTGCTCTCATACCATGTCTATGTGGTGTGGGAGGTTAAAAATCCCTTGGGTCGGTAAAAAGTGTAGACTCGGGCTTTCTATCGACAAACTGTATAATGGTGAAAACAAGTCTATTCAGACTTATCCATGATAGGCAGTATAAATCTTCAAGAAAAAAAACCCCCAAAAACATGTAAAAGTATTGTTGACAAGCACGTCAAAACTCTATAGGCTTTAAACAGGAACAGGTTCTATTAAATTGATCCAATGTCCCCTTCTATGTGGCAAGACATATTTAGATAAGTGCATCAGTATCTCAGTTAGATATGTAGGATCAAATGTAGATAGTAGACTACATCACCGTTCCAGTGGCATGGTGCATTGTGGGATGCATCAGAGCAAAACAAACCCACTAGAAGCACATGGCACATGTTAATACACTGAGTGAAGCTATGAAATGTCCTAGTTTCAGCTCATCTCAGCTCTTGTTTGAAACATAGAATACCAACTAAGAAAATCGATATAATAAATTAAGATATTAATCTTTTATCCAGCATTGTATTTACATCAATATAATCAGCACATCTTATGCTATGTGCATTTAGATATAAACAAATCTGGGCACTCAGATTAGTGCTAGAGCAAGGCTCAGAGTCAGTTTTACTTATTTTATTCATGTTTTTATTTATATCCTATGGTTAATGACATATGTAGAACTAGAAAATTAGTAGGGTTAATCAGATATTGGTTATATATTTCTCTGAAACAAGTGTATGTTGACACATTTGGCATCTTAATATTTAGAACAAGAATTAATAATGGTGATGTGGCTATCACAGATTGTTTTGTGTGGAAATGTATGTTTCTTAGCTCACAGTGTTTAACTATTACTAGTTTTGTCTTAGCTATATTCATCAGATCATTTTATTGCATGTGTGCATACATGTTTATGCCAAATTGTTATGTATTTCTATTCATTTTGAATAAAATCAAACTTTTTCCCTATGCGTATCGGCAAACTCCATGGCCATTCACATTTGCTTTGCTGCCAACTGCATGTGCAGTCGGAACCGTGATCACGTCTATTGTTTTGGTTTTGAAAAATGAATACTCCATCGGATTATGCAGCTTTAAACATGCCACTAATCATAGCCAACAGATACCAGAAGAGTCAACCCTGACTGACTAACTGAGATACTGATGCACTTATCTAAATATGATGTTTACTCATCATCATCATGCTGTCAGTCGCAATGTGACAAAGACTGCTTTCATTCGTTAACCGCCGCTCTCCAATTATATCTCTGCTCTGAGAGTGATGTTATTTCATGCGGTTGGACATTTCATAAAAGCTGCTTGCAAAGTGTTGAAGTGCTGCTGGCTTTTGCAAGTTACTAGCGGCACTCTCTCGGGGAGCAAATAGAGGTCTCACACCGGCAAGAACACATCAAGACAGGCGCAAACTATTTGTCCCTGCAGTGGCTGGTCGGGAGATGTTGGGAGTTCCATTCATCACCACCCTTAATGCTGCCACGGTGACATGGTTTTCTGTTTAGGGTTTGCTCCCTTAGCCTTCGGTTATGTCAAGAACCTGTACCACAAGGCAGTGGTTTACAACTCTGCAGGGCATCAAACTCCCTGAGGTATTTAACACCTAGGGTATCAGAGGTACTGCAATACCCGCATACCTGCTTGTTTTGTTGTTTTAGTGGTAAACAGACTGGTTGGATTGTGCATGGTCCGCAATGCGACAATGTATCGCATAAGCCACTTTCACACACGGGCCTTAAGTCGCCTCGACTAGTTCGCCTCATTTAGTCTTGTTTACTAAAGTTGGCATTACCAGAGTGTGCGGTGAATGATTAGGACACCGGTCCAGCAGTTAGTGAATGATTAGGACACCGGTACAGTGATCAGTGAGTGATTAGGACACCGGTCCAGTGGTTGGGGAATGATTAGGACACCAGTCCAGTGGTTGGTGAATGATTAGGACACCTGTCCAGTGGTTGGTGAACGATTAAGACATCTGTCCAGTGGTTGGTGAATGATTAGGACACCAATTCAGCAGTTGGTGAATGATTAGGACACAGGCCCAGTGATCAGTGAGTGATTAGGACACCGGTCCAGCAGTTAGTGAATGATTAGGACACAGGTCCAGTGATCAGTGAGTGATTAGGACCCCAGTCCAGTGGTTGGTGAATGATTAGAACACTGGTCCAGTGATCAGTGAGTGATTAGGACACCAGTTCAGCGGTTAGTGAATGATTAGGGCACCGGCCCAGTGGTTGGTGAATGATTAGGACACCAGTCGAGCAGTTAGTGAATGATTAGGGCCCAGGTAAGGTGATCAGTGAGTGATTAGGACACTGGTCCAGTGGTTGGTGAATGATAAATACACCGGCCCAATGGTCAGTGCATGATTAGGTAACGGACTCGTGATTAGTGAATGGTTAGGGAATCCGCCCAGTAGTTGGTGAATAATGAGGGCGCCAAGCCAGAAGTCGGTGAATGATTAGCGAACTGCCAAGTGGAAAATGAACGATTAAGACACAGGTCCAGTGATCAGTGAGTGATTAGGACACCAGTCCAGTGGTTGGTGAATGATTAGGATACCGGTCCAGTGGTTGGTGAATGATTAGGACACCACTCCAGTGGTTGGTGAATGATTAGGACACCAGTCCAGTGGTTGGTGAACGATTACAACATCGGTCCAGTGGTTGGTGAATGATAAAGACACAGACCCAATGGTCAGTGAATGATTAGGTAACCGGACTCGTGATTAGTGAATTGTTAGGGCATCCGCCCAATAGTTGGTGAATAATTAGGGCGCCAGGCCAGAAGTCGGTGAATGATTAGGGAACCGCCAAGTGGACAATGAACGATTAAGACACCGGTCCAGTGATCAGTGAGTGATTAGGGCACCGGTCCAGTGGGCGAGTGGGCGGTGAATGATTACAGCGCCACGCTAGTGGTCGGTGAATGATTACAGCTCCACACCAATGGTCGGTGAATGATTAGAGACCATATATGGACGCCGACGCCTCCACGCATGCGCAATATATCAGAACGCCGCAGATGGAGTGTGACCATTACCATACGGGTATTGCATAATCACACCTCGACACATTAATCAGCTCTTGAATTCATATTAATGTATCTTAAAAAAACACGTCATCAAAACTCTATTTGTAATAAATAAATAAATAATGGAATAAACAAGCTTGCTCCCTAGTTTGCCGGCCTGATAAATCCCATGAAGTTTGTGCACATGACTTATCACTGCTTGTTTTGTTGGTAAACAGATTGGTTGGATAGTGCATATGGTCCGCAATGCATTGACAAGGTATCGCATAGGCCCCATTCACACACGGGCCTTAAGTCGCCACGACTAGTTCGCCTCATCTAATCCACCTCGCGAAGCGGTCTACATGAGGCAAACTAGTTGAGTCGAATAAGCCCTAATTCGCCTCAACGGCGCATTCAGACACCCGGTTTGAGTCGACTTAGATGAGGCGAACTAGTTGAGGCGACTTAAGGCCCGGGTGTGAACGGGGTTATAGATCACACTAAGTTGTCCATGTTTAATAAAAAGATAGCCGACGTCGAGCCCGTATTACTAAGACAAACTCTCTAAATAGACCACAGAATAGAGCTGGAATATCGGCGTCTTGTTAGCTAGTTGGTGGTGGGGAGCTACGGCCTGACTCTGGTCCAGTTAGATGTATGTTTGTTGTTGCTTTACGTCCAAGCCACATCGAAGGTCATATCAGGACAAGGTCCATTTAGATCAGTGCCTTCCAATACCCCCAGTGCCCTATAATGTCCTCATTACAACCCAGTACCATTCAGTCCTGCCAGTACCCATCATTACAATATAGTATCCATCAGGAACCCCCAGGACGCTCCAATAATCCCTCGTACATCCAAGTACATCCCAGTACCCACCGATATCCTCCAGAAACCCCCAGTAACCCCCAGTACCCAGTAGTAAACCCCAGTACCTCCGGGTACCCACCACTATCTTCCAGTAACCCCCAGTACCCACCAGTAACCCCGAGTACTTCCCAGTACATCCCAGTATCCTCCAGTATCCTCCAGTATCCTCCAGTAACCCCAAGTACATCCCAGTACCCACCAGTATCCTCCAGTAACCCCCAGTACATCCCAGTACCCACCAGTATCCTCCAGTAAAATCCAGTAATCTCCAGTAACCCCCAGTACCTCCCAGTACCCATCAGTATCCTCCAGTAATCCCCAGTAACCCCCAGTACCTCCCAGTACCCACCAGTATCCTCCAGTAAAATGCAGTAATCCCCAGTACCTCCCAGTACCCATCAGTATTCTCCAGTAATCCCCAGTACCTCCCAGTACCTACCGGTATCCTCCAGTATCCTCCAGTAATCCCCACTAACCCCCAGTACCTACCAGTATCCTCCAGTATCCTCCAGTAATCCCCAGTAACCCCCAGTACGTCCCAGTACCCATCAGTATCCTCCAGTAACCCCAAGTACCTCCTTGTACCCATCAGTATCCTCCAGTAACCCCAGTACCTCCCAGTACCCATCAGTATCCTCCAGTAACCCCCAATACCCATGTTTACTGTCTAGTATCCTCCAGTAACCCAGAGTACTTCCCAGTACCCATCAGTATCCTCCAGTAACCCCCAATACCCATGGTTACTAGCTAGTATCCTCCACTAACCCAGAGTACTTCCCAGTACCCATCAGTATCCTCCAGTAACCCCCAATACCCTTGGTTACTAGCTAGTATCCTCCAGTAACCACGAGTACTTCCCAGTACCCGTCAGTATCCTCCAATAACCCCCAATACCCATGGTTGCTATCTAGTATCCTCCAGTAACCCCGAGTACTTCCCAGTACCCATCAGTATCCTCCAGTAACCCTGAGTACTTCCCAGTACCCATCAGTATCCTCCAGTAACCCCCAATACCCACGGTTACTATCTAGTATCCTCCAGTAACCCCCAATACCCACGGTTACTATCTAGTAACCTCCAGTAACCCCCAATACCCACGGCTACTATCTAGTATCCTCCAGTAACCCCCCAATACCTGCTAGTACCCACCAGTACCCACCAGTACCCACCTGTCCCCTCCAGTACCCACCAGTAGGCCTACCCACCAGCTTCCTTCAGCTGAGTAGATTGCGCTGACGCGTGCCTGGTGGTTGGACGCTATGTCAGTCACGCCCCGCTGGTGTAATATATCGTCTCAGTAGCGCTACTAAGAAGCTGGCAGCTGGCTGGGGTGACTGACGGTGACAGCCCGGTGCCAGCCCGTGAATATTCAAAGTGTCGGCCCCGTGATCAGTTAGCCCACCGCCGCAATATCAACAGTGAGCTTGGTTAGGTGTTGGAGTTGTACGTCCTCGCAACATCTAAGGTCATATCAGGACAGTTCACGGTGAGTAATGTACACTAGCTTTACAGTATGCCCCCCCCCCATTGGTGCCCGCTGCTTGCCCTGTGACATCAAGTACCTCACACCCGGCTAGTCTGCGCACTAAAAAGCAACTCTTTCGTGCACTGGTCCCGTAAACTGGAGTTACCATAAAGTTCCATAATCCGATGAAAGATTAATTTTTTGGTAAATCAAAACACTTATCTAGATTTGAATTCTATGATAGATGTTGTGTTTGCTTGATGGGGTTTTACGTCCTAGAAACATGCATGGTCATATCAGGACGGGTACTGGCTTGTGACAATGCGCACTTGTGGTGACATTATAGTGCTGCCACACTGGGATATCAGGCTGCCAGCACCATGACATGACATCCCACTCAATCGCATTATCCTGACACTGAACTAACCAGTCCTTGCCCTATCCTATTAATGCTGAGCGCCAGGCTAGGAAGAGACAAGTATCAATTTTGTAACACATACCCTCATTTTCAAGCACACCAACTCTAACCGGCAGTATTTGAGGACATCTCACCAAAATGTGACGCATTGTCAGTACACATAGGCAAAGTAAAACTCAAGCGTCAAGAATACATGACCAATATGAGAGTGACACAGGATAGCCTCATCCTATAGGAGGACGGCCAATGTCTACTCACAAACATCAGAAATGGCATATGAAAGTCTCATCGACACATGAGACCAGCTAGTGCCCTTTGAAAGCGAATAGATGTGTTTTTGCCAAATCATGCAATTTTGAAAATGATCTTAAAGAGTAGCGTGTGCTTCAATATATAGCACGGCGTATGTTTGATGAGTAGGCCTCAATGGCCTAGTTCGAAATTTGTTCAGGTGGAATACAAAGCTATTGGTTGGTTGTTGGAGTTTTACATCCTGGCAATATCTAAGGTCATATCATGACAGGAACCGACTGGTGACAATGCACACTCATGGCATCTTGATAGTGCTGACCCACTGGGACATCAGGCCACCGGCACCATACCCAATATACCACTCAGTCACATTATCCTGACACTGAGCTAACCAGTCCTTCCCCTATCCTGTTAATGCCAAGCACTATGCTACGAAGTGACACGTCAGAATTTGATATGTCATTTGTTTGACTCGAACTACTTACCTTCCGCAAGCGAGGCCCGCACTCTACAGTTTCGGCCATATTGAATAAGTGCACCAGTATCTAAGTTAGATATGTAGAATCAAACTTAGATAATTGCTTTGGTTTAGAAAATTTTACGTTGCATCGGACTATGCAGCTTTAACCAAAGACCCTATAATACTAAGACAGGTCACTCAGCCTGTACTGTGTAATCAAAATGATCAAACCCACCACTTGGTGCGCTGGCTGTTCTCTTGGTTAAACAGGTGCTATATTATATGTATAAATGTATATATGAATGTGAAAGATGTGTGATGATGGCAATGATGAAGATGATGCTGATGATGATGTGTATTTGTTCATAGCAATTTCATATTGATGTGTATTCATACTTACCTATCTCATGTATAATATAATTGTATGTGTTTACATGTGAAACACCAACCAGCAGCCATGCTGATCAAACCCACCACAAGGTGGTGCTGCGAAATTGACATTACCATGGGAGAGATAGGGAGTGAGCCGTCTTAGTATTATAGGGTCTTTGCTTTAACCAAAGGCGTAGCTACTAGGACTGACTTGCCACGTGGACATTCTCTCTCCTCTTTTTAGTGAAGGCCATTCATAAATAGGTCAGCAGTCGGCGTCTGGCCTAGAATTGTGACCTCGATAATGGAGGTTGTTTCTTTAATATGTTTGACTGCTTGCACTGTGGTATATATATCTGGTTCGACGAGTGGATTTTTATATTTTTATTTAACAGTATTTTTCCAATCTGAAAAAATGAACGAATGCGCATTATATAAGTAAATGTAGTTGATTGTTATGTCGTTATTAAACAGTAGCTTACCTATCTGAAAGCTTAGTATAAAGTCATGTTGTACATCTAGTTCAAAGGAGTGGATTTTTATATTATTATTAAACAGCGTTTTTCTTATCTGAAACAATAGACTACTGCGGTAAGCTATATCTTGTTACAGCAACTGGATAGTTATATTATTATTATTAAACGGCAGCTATCCGATCTGAAAGTATAGGATATATATAGAGTAATGCAGTGTATCTTGATACACAGAGTGGATTTTTATATTATTATTATCATTATTAAAAAGCAGTTTCTTTTTTTGAGGTACATAAGCTGGGAAGATTTCAGTTGCGGACGATTGGTCTTCCTCATTCTACTGCTCTTTGCCCTATCCTAATAATGCTGAGCACCTGGCTAGGAAGCGACAAGTATCAATTTTTAACTCATTGGTTTGACTCGACCACGGTTCGTACCCACGACCCCACGGTCTACCAATACGGGAGACGGACGCTCTAACTCATGCTGCCATCCCGTCTGGTTCCAACATGAAAGCATAGTATAGAGTCATGCAGTATAATTAGACACACACACAGATTTTTATATTATTATTAAACAGTAGTTTTGCAAACCGAAAGCATAGTATAGATTCATGTGGTATATCTAGTTAGGTGGAGTGGATTTTTATATCATTACTAAGAAGCAGCTTTTCAGTCCCATTTTTATATTATTATTATTAAACAGGCTGTATTTATACTGTCCATAGCATGTAAGCCCGGGTATCCAGGCTTGTTTTCAATGCTGGCCAGCTGTAGTGTTGGTGTTGTCTTACCAAGCAGTAGTTGCTGATAAGTTATTTGATTGTCTGCCCTGGAAGGTTATGCGTTATTTCAGTAGCAGATAGATCTGTTGGTATATTTAGTAGCCTATGTTAGATTTTTGGGGGGGCCATCTTGGCATTGAATTTTTGTTCTATTCTTATTACTATGTTAGTTGTTTTCTTAGGGTTCTATGTTACTGATTTGGGGTTTTCTTGGGATAGTATAGATTCATGTGGTATATCTAGTTAGGTGGAGTGGATTTTTATATTATTACTAAGCCACAGCTTTCCAGTCCCAACCAACCTAATCTTTGCATTTTAATTGGTAGTTACAGGAACTAGATGAAGCTTAATTACGATATGACCAGATAATTACACTGCTTCAGTGTGTAGTCTTATTCTATAGCTGGCTCCGTAGATATTGTTCTGTGAAGTCCTTGAAATGCTGACATTCAATGGTCATTTACGCTCCAGTGGAAATACATATAACAGACTGGCACCTCCCACCAAATGACCTTCACCTTCCTCCGCTTAGGACAGTCGTAGAAGTCTGGCCAGATAGGAATTGGATCTCCGTCCGAGATCAACGAATTTCTAAATTTATATTAATGTTGGCACTGCCTTGGCTAGTACTCGGCATTACTAGGACAGAGCAAGTAGGCTTACTATTTGACTCGACATCAGGATAATATGACTGAGTGGGTTGTTGGGTTATTGTGCCGACAACACGGCATCCTATTATGGAAGCATAAGTGTCGCAACAATGACTCCACAAGAGCAACTAAGTAATATTTAAAATAGTCCTAAAATATATTTCAGTAAAAGTATCTCACCTAGAAAAACTACCTCAGTGAAGAATACTTTAAAGTACTTAGGTTGGTTGGTTGGTGGAGTTTTACGTCCTGGCAACATCTAAGGTCATATCAGTACAAGTAGGCCTACTGACGTGTGACAGTGCGCACTCATGGCGACTTCATAGTGCTGACCCACTGGGAGACCAGGCCGCCATCGCCATGACCTGATATCCCACTACGTCACATTATCAGTCAGCCATCCTGTCTGGTAAAATACTTAGTGGAAGGTACAAAATTGTTTGTGATGCTCAGCAACACGGGTAATTTGGCATTCGATCGCCGCCATAGCCTCATAGCATTAAGATAATACTTATGCTGCCACCTATCTAGTAACGGTGACACTACCTTCTGACTTATGCATCAGCGCGGCCTAGATATTCGTACTTTGATACAAAATACTTTCAGATGCTAACTCTGTCTTACTGACCTGCCATCTACGGTCGCCCGCTCGAACTACTGGCCCAAGCACCTATATAAGGACTGACTTAGCGGCGGTGAGCTCACTTCGACACGGCCACAGGAGGACACTAGCTGGCTTTGAACTGCCATCCCACCAACCCCTGCTAAAAGACTGTATAGGGCTAAGGGTTAAAGCTTATTGACCTCTTTGTGTATAACTCATTGGCTTATCTCACTGTGCTTATTCTGTTGAATTTAATATGTGCTTACTAAACTTGACATGTGCTTACTACAGACTCATTATTGAAAAAGAAATAAATCCAACTTTAAACTCATGTGCGGTGTCAGTGTCAAATTACCCAGCTAACTGGTCAGGACACATAGAGTGCATTCCACACAACTTATATTTTCTCTCAAGGAAAGTGCTACTTTAAGGTTGTAACCATTGCCGCAGAAGGTGTGTAGCGCATTGTTTCAGGCTCATCCACTCGTCAATGTTGGTTGGTTATTGGGGTTTTACATCCGAGAAGCATCTATGGTCATATCAGGACTTGTAACAGTGCGCACTCATGGCAAACGTATAGTGCTGCCCCACTGGATGATCAAGCCAGTGGGACCATTATAGTGCTGCCCCACTGGGAAATCAGGCCGCCAGCACCATGACCCAATATCCGACTCAGTCATATTATCCCAGTACTGAGCTAACCAGTCCCTGCCCTGTCCTAGCAATACCGAGCGCCAGGCTAGGTAGTGACAAGCATCAATTTTCTAAGTCATTGGTTTGACAGGACTGGGATTAAAACTCCCGACCTTCCGCATGGGAAGCCTGCGCTCTACCAATTCGGCCACCACGCCCGGTAAGTTATCAATGTAGAGGTGGAACAGGTTTACATGTGTGTACAGTGACTGTGCTAGATCTAGATATCCCTGTATAATAAACCAGGTTAGAGATGGTCACGGATGGCTGCCCTTACTATACGCACTAAGTACACGCCCTGGTGGGTGGGTGGATGGGTGGGGGTATTCTCTGAGCCATGGCTGTACGGCCCTCTATTTGATACCCCTGTCACACTACGACGTAATGAGCCAACGTGAGCCTAACGTGGTGATATTTCGTCATTACGTTGATGTACGTTGGATTACGTTATGATGACGTCATAATGACGTTAGAGTGACGTCGAGCTACGTCATATTACGTCGTGTTACGTCAAGTTACGTCGAGGTTTTGGACATGTTCAAAAGTTTCGACGTAGGTCGAACGTAAGGGTTTACGTTCGCCATACGTTCTGTTCACGTTCAGCGAACGTCAATGACGTTAAACGGACGTTAGTCCAACGCTCCTCACTACGTTCAACTACGTTCCACTACGTTGACCCCCATTAAACCAAGTGCAAATGCCCACGGGGTGTAATGGGAACGTCAGGACAACGTCAGGAGAACGTCAGGAGAACGTCAGGAGAACGTGCATTCAACGTACGTTCAACGTCTCATGACTTAGCTAATGTCACGTAACGTTCTTCTGACGATGGAATAACGTTCATAACGTTCCGTCAGCGTCATTACGTTGACCTCTCTCGTCGAACGACGGTATCACTACGCTTTACCGACGTTACTCTCTCGTCCACTACGTTGCATCCACGTTCAACTTGTGCCCAAATTTGCATACTACGCTGAGAAGTTCAACGTTCTTCACGTTCTCCCTACGTTGACGTCGTTACGTCGTAGTGTGACAGCCCCATGAGGCATCAACAGTCTTGACTTGATGGGGCGGTTTGTAACCTTACTAAGTTGCTTTGATTTTTTGGCCCTGCGCCAACGGTTCGACACTGCAGACAGTATGCATGACCTTTTTACTAAGGTAAAACATGAAAACATTTTAGCCTTTTTGAGGGCAGCTGGACTGTACCACCTCATATAGTTTACTAAATAGATTCTATCAATTATTAATAAAACTTTTCTTTTTCTATGGGAATTTGTTTCCCTTGACCACAAATATATGATTGTGAGCTTTCTAATTTAATGAGTGTCTATTGGCACATAATTGATTGTCTGCTTTTACATGTAAAAGCGATGGTTTGAACAAAAAACTAACATTTCTCGCCGTGAATATGGCCTATGCTGCTGACACGACGTAAAGCAACAACAAATCAATCAATCAATCATGTAACCTTAAGGTTAAAGGCTGGTGTGAAACCTCTATGTGCTCCCTGAGAGAGTGCCGCTGGTAACTTGCAAAAGCTAGCAGCACTTCAACACTTTTGCAGGCAGCTTTCATGAAATGTGCTAAATGGAGAGCGGCAGTCAAGTAATGAAAGCAGTCTTTGTCGCATCGCGACCGACAGCAAGATGATGATGAAGAACCTTATGGGATCTGTGGGATCTGTGGCAAGAGGGGAAAGGTGCGATCTTCAGCAAAAAGGTGGAAAATGAAACAGTGAAAAAGGAAAAGGGCCCCACCCGACCAAACACCTCCCTTGATCAGGATTAGGAGTAAGCCCGAGAGAGAAAATGAGAACGGGTAGGATTGAGGAAAGAGAAGTGAGGAGAGTTGAGTCAAAGGGTTGTGCTTCCCCTGTGGTGACCAGTCGGCGAGCCAGAGACACAGATGGAGGTAGAAGGTGAAAAGCTGGGCAGTCTCCCCCTGCAATATTTGTTTGGACAAATCCAGGAGAGGAGACCGACAACTGAGAAGTGATCGAAGAGGGTGGACGAAGTGGAGTCCGGGCAGCAAGTCCGAACACCGGAGTGAGGTATTCTTTTATTATTATATACCAGCCTACCAGCCTACCAGCCTGCCACCGTAAACGCTCTATACCTGTGAACATAGGTTTTACTGTCTGCATGTTGAAACCTACGATAGTTGCTGCTCGTCTGGAGTAGGTGTGTTGATTGAATACTGCTGGTTATCAGCAAGAGCCAGATTCACGGTGAAAACATAGTAATATCTATTTTGTCAGTCTTATCAATCTACGCAAAGTTAAAAAATGGTCAGATCCATGTTAAGTGATAGCAAAAACTGTCTTCGATGCAATTTTGAAGCGGTCAAACCTGTGTTAATTGACAGTGAAAACGTACTCACAAAAAATAGCTAAAATTACAGGATGCAATAATAGCCCAGTTGTTCTTAGGAATGCCAAGTTAGTTTCTTTGTTTGGTAAAGAATACTTTTTTTGGGGTAAATATGTTTATTCTACTGAATAAGTCTTTTGTCAGTGCCGAAGCACTGGTCTTCCAGCCATTTTTCAATTCAGGGTTATTTACACAAAAGGTATATAGAATAAGGTGTACAATACCTGTTGAATAGACAATTTGCACCATGTAACACAATGAAATTCTGAAACCCAAAAGTTCCATAACAATATGGTACAGTAGTGTCATAAAACCAGATCAATATTAGTCAGATCAATGTGAGTATTTACATAGTATTTAGAATGTAAGCAGAAGTTATCTTCTGTATTCAGTTGGTAAATTTGTACTAAGTTTGAGTGTTCAGTTGCAGTTAGGCAAGCGGTATATAAATGTTGGTTTGTTTGGAAAATTCTAGTGTAACTCTAATGTAGCTAGTTATGTGAGTTTATGAATTATGTTGTTGGGGTGGGGTTGTTAATAATACACTGGACCATCTGTGACCAGTGAAGCAGTGGGACCAATCCCAGTGCATTTAGGTCTTAAATTTTACATTTTTACCTGGGCTGTCTCTGTCATCGTATATGGTTGACTGGAGATAACAGAGGAACAGCAACAAATTAAAAAGTGGGGGCTGGGGGGGGGGGGGTGAGAAACCGAGGCTGAGGGTTTGGTGGTCTGCCACTTACGCTATGGTGACGCCATGGAACATACTTTACTGCAACTGCCTAAGGGCCTGCCCAATCCGATGTACTCTTAGTGAGTTTTTAAATTCTAGGTAAGAGGACGCTGCCCTGGTTCTGGTTGGTAGGTTGTTCCACATCATGCTGCCTTTGTAAATTGGTGCTTTAATTAGTTTGTTTGTCGAAGGCTTGGGGACTTTGAGTAGAGTGGAATCAGCCCGTCTAGTATTCATTTTTGTGTTTTCTATATATTGGGTATCTCTGGCTCTTCTGTACATAAGTGATAGGAGATGTGAATCTCCTCTAACCATTAGGTAATCTAGGTTTGCTTTGTCATGCATTTCCTGTACACTTAGTGTTTTGCCCCAATAAATTGTTCTTAACGCCCGGTTTTGGATCCTTTGTAGCTTAGTCAGTTGCTGCTTTGTGAGCAATCCATAAATTATATCATTATAGTCTATTATTGGTAGAACTGTTGATTTATACAGCAGTAGGGCAGTGTTTTCGCTTATGAAGCTCCGCATCTTCCTGATTGTAGTCATTTTTAGTGCCAATGATTGAGTTAGTCTAGCCAGCTGTTGATTCCCATTTAAGGTAGAATCAATCACTGTTCCTAAGTACCTGTATGCACTTGCCTCCTTAATTTGATTTCTGCCAATTTGCAGTGTTATGGGTTGTGCCCTTGCCTTCCTTGCTTTGGTGCCATAAATGACAAACTCGGTTTTATTGGTGTTAAGGGATAAGCTCTTTACATTATGACTGTGTCGTAGGCTACACTGACCTCTCAGGCAAGCAACCACATAGACAGGTAGGCATGGATAGTGTGTTGATATCAGGGAGTCTAGGTGGTGTAATGGTTAGCACACTGGCCCGGAATGCAAAGAGATGTGGGTTTGAGTCCCACTCTAGGCACAATATTTCCCATTTTCATCACCCCCATGACAGTGGTTGCCGTGACCATGATCTTGTACAAGATACGCACTGTATGGTTGTTGAACCTACCCTGTGTATGTATGTGTAAGTGCACTGCCTGTGTGTATGTAATTGTAACCATTAAACGACCATTTTAAAGACTTACAATTTCAGGGGGACGAGTGTGGTAGTCTGCACTGACCTCTAAGGCAAGTAATCACATAGACAGGTAGGCATGGGTAGTGTGTTGATATCAGGGAGTCTAGGTGGTGTAATGGTTAGCGCACTGGCCCGGAATGCAAAGAGATGTCGGTTCGAGTCCCGCTCTAGGCGCAATATTTCCCATTTTCATCACCCCCATGACAAGAGTATTGACCATGAACTTTACTACACATTCGAATAGAATGGGTCTGCGTGGTAGTGTGGATAGGTTGGTTGATTGTTGGGCTTTCACGTCCTGGCAACATCTAAGGTCATATCAGGACAAGTATGCCCACCGACTTGTGACAGTGCACACTCATGGAAACTTGATAGTGGTGACCCACTGGGACACCAGGCCGCCAGTGCCATGACCTGATATCCCACTCAGTTACATTATCCTGACACTGAGCCAACCAGTCCTTGCCCTATCCTAATTATGCCGAGCGCTTGGCTAGGAAGATTGTGGATAGGTGTGTGGATAATATTAAAATAGGAGCATACATATATGTAAAATAAAGACACCAAATTTGAAAATGTATTTGCCATTTGGTTTGAAGGAAAAAAACAAGAGCATTCCTTTTAGTAGTTTTAACTAGGTTGTGAAGTTTGCACGGGGCGGGGTGGGTCCGCAATCATGGATACTGATGAGAGAGCTGCTATTCACAGATGACAGTGCCCTGGTTGCCCATTCTGCTGAAGAGATCGAGAAAATAGTGGCTGCTTTCTCCGATGCATCAAAGAAGTTTGGCATGAAGATTAACATCAAGAAGATGGAGGTGCTGTACCAAACCAACTCTACAAGAACCCGAGAGGAGGATATCATGGTTGACGGAAACAAGCTGAATTCTGTTCTGGAATTCACCTACCTCGGAAGCACTATATCAAGTGATGGACGCATTGATGCTGAAATACAGAGGAGGATGGCCAAGGCTAGTGCATCTTTCGGCTGACTACGCCAGAGACTCTGGAACAACCACCATGTGTCCATGCGGGTCAAAGGCAAGATCTACCATGCAATCATGCTATCCACCCTAGTATACGGAGCTGAGGCCTGGACAGTGTACAGACAACAGGTGAAAAAGCTGCATGCCTTCATGATGCGACATCTGCATTTGATCATGTGGCTAACCTGGAAGGACAAAGTGACAAATAAGGAAATACGCAAACGGACAGGGCTGCCCTCTATGGAAGATCTGATCAAAAGGAATCTCCAGTGGACTGGACACCTCACGAGGATGTCATCAGACAGGCTACCAAAGCAGATTCTCTACTCTCAACTGTCTTCTGGTTACAGAAAGAGAGGGTGCCCTCGTCTCTGGTTCAAGGATACCATCAAGAGAAACCTGAAGCTGAGAGACATTAAGACCGACTCCTGGACATCACTCTCACAGCAGACAGTTAAATGGAGAGCAGCAGTCAAGTAATGAAAGCAGTCTTTGTCGCATCACGACCGACAGCATGATGATGATGATGATGATGGGTTGTGTGAGCTGGTGAGAGTGTTGTGAGGGCGCAGTTCCAAGAATAGAAGTGGTCACGGATTGTTGCTCACACCTGATCTAGCTCCCTTCCCTTCACCCCTGCTCATGGGGATGATGCTATATTTGTATTACTAATCCAAATAAGAATGGTGTGGAAGGTGGACCTGCCACTTTATGAATTTTCTGGGGTGACTAATGCATCTGCTTGGGTGTCATAGATTAAAGTAGCGTAGTCCGATGGTTTTGAGTTTCTATAATTTTTCGAGGTAAATAGTGTAGTAGTCTGAACATGAGCTCTACTATCACGCGGTAGCAGCGGAGACTACGACGCCACCAGCGCAGTACCACTACACTGCGCTAGGTGGCGGCACGGGTCACCACCGGTCAGACCCCAACTGGGCTGACCTCTACTGCGTGTGGTTGACCCACCCCCCCCACACACACCTATAGAGTTGATGTGGGATCTGGCGAGTCAGGGGGCGGGTCAGACAACTACTGACGCCGCGGAGAGCAGAGGGTTCAATAAACCAAGAGTGAAGCGTACACTGAATTGAATCTTGGTGTTCTTCCGTGTGACTGCGTGTGAGTGGGAGAGTCGGAGGGCCGTGGGCCATTACATTGGTGCCGTGAACCAGCTTGCCTTCTGCGTAAGGGGGTGAGTATTGGACCTGGGCCATGGACTCCGAAGCTAGGTTCTCTTCGTAATTTGTAATTATGGAGGGGGCAACGGCAGGCCAACTGCGTAGTGGGCGCCAGTACCAAAATGATGGTACAGGGAGTCCCGACGCGGTGGGGTCGCCGGTGGGCGTGGACGCTTCTGCGGTGAGTACACTGCACCGCGCTCAAAGTTCACCTGTTAGGGATGTTGATGTTTTACCCTTAATTCCTACTACAGGTGCCGGCATCATAGGGGACGGCCGCCAGGTGTTAGTGTGTGGGGGGGGGGGAGCGTAGCCACTCCCTCGCTGGTGCCGGTGGTGTTACATTAATTGGTATAATCTACCTTACTTTACTTTGAAGTAACTTTCATATTCAATGGCTAACTTTTGAGATATTTAAAGTGTAAACACTCTAATTTAATTTTGGCAAGCACGCCCAAATTTTGAAGCCATAGGCTTCTGCAGTAACAGGTTTTATTATATACTTCGCAGTATTCCCTTTGACGTGGCGACACAGGTTTAATATCTGCACCAGTATCTAAATTAGATTCTGAGAATCAAATCTAGATAAATATTTGGGTTTTGAAAATTTGATGTTTGTATCGGACTATGCAGCTTTGAACATTTGAGGCATGTAGCATATATGGTTTACTTTTGCTTCTGGGTTAATCCGACACTGTACAGAGATGAATACAATTCCCAAACATACTGATCCTAGATTTGGCGGTGTTGGGGAATTGGACAGGGAAGTCACGCCTACGTGCTGTGAATGCAGTGGTGGTGGGTGGCTGTGGTCAGCAGATGTTGAGCGTAGTGCCAACTGACAGCCGTTCGAAACCGCAGGGTACTTCACCAAAAAGGTCACTTGTTATTTTCAGATATGCTCAATTGATTTTCTAATTATTTACCAAGCTTGGGGTTCACAATGGATATATTAACATTGCCCTGTCTGTTTTCCCACTTGATATTGTTAGTATTATTTATATGTATATAAGATTGTCTCAAAAGGTGCTAAGCAATATGGGACAAAACTTTGTCCATTGTAACGATCAACATATTATCTGCTTATGCACTTGCTCAGGATGAAGTGATTTGTTTTTTACATGGTGTTTTCATAATCCCAATAGATATACATTGATTTGAAGCAAATGTCCTTGTGTTTTCAGTGTAACTGTTTCTGTGCTGTTTTGTGTCAATCGTTACAATGGACAAAAAGAGAAAGAGTTATCACCTTTTGAGACAGGCTCATATATATGTGGTTGGGCGATAATGAGAGGCGGTTATAAAAACTGTGCCTTTTCCATTTGTGGCTAAGTGTGGCTGAATCAGTAGAGCGCAGG
This sequence comes from Branchipolynoe longqiensis, assembly GCA_030323885.1. Classification (NCBI taxonomy): domain Eukaryota; kingdom Metazoa; phylum Annelida; class Polychaeta; order Phyllodocida; family Polynoidae; genus Branchipolynoe; species Branchipolynoe longqiensis. Next base: position 14,161,990 of record CM059193.1, on the reverse strand, counting down.
ACTCGCGTGCGGGAGATCGGGAGTTCGGTTCCCAGTCGAGTCAAATCAATGGCTTATAAAGTTGATACTTGTTGCTTCCGAGTTAGGCACTCGGCATTAATAGGATATGACTAGGACTGGTTAGCTCAGTGTCAGGATAATGTGAATGAATGGGATAATCAGCTCATGGTACCGGCAGCCTGATTTCCACATGTGGCCGCACTATAAATCCGTCATGAGTGAACACTGTTACAAGTCGGTACCCGTCCTGATATGATGTTAGATGTTGTTAGGATGTAAAACAACAACACATAAAATTATGTTCCATCATTTTCCTTATTCCACAATAAGTTGCATTGGCACTGCAGTTTATGGAATAATCACACCACTGTCAAATATGTGACACTGACAGCAATATTAGCTTAAGCCCCAGTCACACATAGCCGGACGAGCCCCGGTTTTGAGCTGGGACCACCCACAGACCAACGGCCCGGACTGTCCCAGACCGCCACTGATAAAATCACTGTTTTCGTTGATTTTTCCCTCGCAGTCACACTTTTACGGACGAGCCCCGGACGAGCCCCAGACCGCCCCGTACCACCCCCGGACTGTCCCCAGACTGGGCCGGACCGGCCCCGGACGAGGCCGGACCACCCCCGGACTGCCCCGGACCACCCCCCCGGATCGCAAAATCCCCCGGACCGCCCCGGATATTTTAAACATTTTAAAACATCCGGGGCTGAGCCCGGATGGTGCCGGACGAGCCACAGCTCAGGCCTGATCAGGGGGTGTCAGCATGGACAAGCCACGGATGAGCCACGGATGACCCCGGATGACCCCGGATCGCCCCGGACCACCCTGGATGGCGGTCCAGGGCTCGTCCGGCCCCTGATCCGGGGCTTAAGGCTCCCACCCACCAACCGTACATTGACTAGTGTCACTTAACTTGCACTTGGAATGACCCTGATAGGCTAAAAAAAAACAGTTTTGGGTAGAAACAAATGGACAAATCCTTCAATATTAAAACTGACATATGTGCTAAGTCTCACACCAACATGTTTTTGTCACTGTCTAGGCTTGCAAGTCATTGTGACTGAATAAATGAATAAATAAAACCTACAGAGCCATAACCATAATTCAGGTACAATAATCGAAAAGAATGTTATGATAATACAGACTAAATACTGGAAAGAAACTGCGATGAGAACATTATTTTAAAAACAATCGGGTGAAATTGAAATATCATGTCTCATATTTGTGTAACTTATTTTAGTGTCATGGCGAAGACCTTGTTTGATATACTGGTAAATTGGCAACACACACTGAATACCATGAATTTCCACTCGCCATGCTTGTGTCACTGGGTGTGTGTGATTCCATAGCATTGTTAATTCAATTAAATAAATAAATAATTTAAGTGATATATAACGCATTATGAAAGTATAAATGCTTGCAGGGGAATACAAGTTTCTTACTTCCTCCTGACTGACGCATATGTGGAGTGCCCCCCTTGGGGGTGGCCATTTCCTTTCTTCTTTTTTTCTTACAGATTTATACTGCCTCTCATGGATAAGTCTGAATAGACAGTTTGTCAATGGAAAGCCCCAGCCTACACTTTTACCGACCCAAGGGATTTTTAACCTCACACACCACATAGACATGGTATGAGAGCAACTGGCCTTTGATGACACTGTAAGTTATACTCAGTGGTGGAAATCCAAATTGGCAGAGGTGGGGGGGGGATGCGGAATCGAACCCCTGACCTTCAGATTTGGAGTCTGATCTAGAAACAAGTCAGATACTCTAACCATTTGATGACATTTGTAGCTGGGTGCCCCCCCCCCCCTTGCGTTTTTACGCTCACGATGTATATGAGACTGTCTCAAAAGGTGCTAAGCAATATGGGACAAAACTTGTCCATTGTAACGATCAACACACTATCTGCTTATGGATTTCCTCAGGATAAACTGATTTGTTTTTTACATGGTGTTTCATTAATCCCAATAGAATAAATATTGATCTGAAGCAAATGTCATTGTGTTTTCAGTGCAACCGTTTCTGTGCTGTTTTGTGTCAATCGTTACAATGGACAAAAAAAAAGAGTTATCACCTTTTGAGACAGGGTCATATATAAACCACAGAAGCTTAACCACAATCCATCTACTAGTACTATCAGTTACCAGCTGATGCACGCATCCGGGAATTGTATTTGTGTAAACATAGGCATTCGATACGTGACGAAGGAGGAGATAAAGGCAGGTGTTGGAATAAAAGCACTTTATTCAGAGGAACAGTGCAGCAATGTTATAAATCAAGAGTAATGGTGAACATATCAATGCAGGTAGAAAGAGGATATAATACATAGCAATGTCAATAGGGTGCAATGATATAGCAATGTCAATGGATAAGCAATATAGCAATGTCAATAGGGTGCAGTGAGATATAGCAATGTCACTGGATAAAGTCAGATAAGGAGTAAAGTCAGGTGGGAGGGAGGCGCCCCGAAGAGCTGTCCACCCTAACTCCTATAAGGTAGATAAAAAGGAAAATGTAAGTATGGGTGGGTGGGTGGAGAAAATGTGTCCGTGCCAGGAGGGCGAGTGGAGGCGAGTGGCTAGGAGCAGCCAGGGCGGCCGGTTATAAGGGCTGAGGGGGGGGGGGGGGGGGGGGGGGGGGGAGTGTTATGTCAGCGACCCAATGGTCGCTGGCAGGGGAAAGGGAGAGAGAGGGGGGAGGGGGGTCCTCCTCCCTCGCCACGAATCAAACGCAATGCGAGCATTACGACCAATGTGCTTTATAATCTATTATGGGAATATAACCAAAGGCACTATTTATCTTCAGTTCCCTCTCCTGTGTTATACTCACTATATACTACCTACTACTCCGGGATGTAGTTACAGAATTGGCCATATATATGGGTTGTTCTCAGAAACTGTGTACTACTTTTGTGAAATGGAAACCAAAAGTGAAAATACTCCAAATAATAGCAGAAAGCATTCCAAATAATAGCAGAATCCATATTCATATGAAGGTTTATTTGTTGTGCATATGTCTGAATTAAACATTTTTTAAAGGCTCAGTCACACCTTACCGGATTGGGGTACCGGATGGAAAATGGACACTGTCCGGTGAAATACGTCAATGTCCGTTTTATATACAGTCGCATCCATCGTGTCCGTTCTCTGTCCGGTGGTGTCCGGTGTGTTTACGGTGGCAAGTTTTGAACATGCACAAAACTTGTACTGGACACCACCAGATTGACGTATATGGTTGGTGTCCATTTTAAGTCCCTTTAGTCCATCTGGTCTGGTTCATGTCCAGTACCCATCTGTTACATCTCCGGTTTGCTTCCTGCAGAGTCCGTTGACAGTGTTGCAGGAATTCGGTCAGTGTATGTTTTTGGCGGGTCCGTGAACAGTCCGGTACATGTCCGGTTGATGTTTGGTCCATCCATTAGACATTCGGTTCTCGTCCGATTATCATCCGGTTATCGTCCGGTGGATTTATGTTAATGTTCGTTCCTTGTCCATTTAGCATTCATTTCGTCTGGGCACCCTTGACCCGATAGCACAACATTTCAACACATTTTGATTCATTTTGATACCGAACACCACCGGACTAGCAAATTCTTTGTCTCGTTATGTCCATTGCTCAATCCGGTAAGGTGTGAAAGGCACTTTACATTTTGATTTTGATCTTATACAAATAGCATGTAACATCCATCCATAACATCATCTTAACACACATAAATAACATCGTTTTATCACAGAAAACAAATTAAAAAAAGAGTTGATTGATTACAGTTAAACCAAAATAATTGTTTCTTATGGGAAATATTTGAAAAAAATGCTTAGATAAATGTATGGTGTTGCAATGCAAATGTTCATGTTTTCACTTTAGTGCAAAATCATATAAGTACATTTTGGATAGATATTGTGGAATAGATTAATTCATGTAGCATATAGCTATAGTCAAAACATTAAACTTCTAACAAAACCACAAAGGGCTACTAGAGCAAATAATGCGCCACGACTAAAGCAAACCAGAAGCCAAATCTAAGCTCATGAGAGAAGCACGCTGGAAATGGCTGCCAAGGTGTGGAATGCCCAAACGGTAAAGGAATGACAAATTCCTGACCTAAAAACTTACAAAAAATATCTGTGCAAAATAAGGCTAGGAAACCCCCACTAAGCTGCACTGCAAAGGCACATGTGATATGTCATGGCTCTCCAGCGGGATGCCCAATGGAAGGTAACCATGCCAAAAGTAGCCAGATAACACACCACACAGCTACATACAAGCCTATGATATGTAAATAGGAGTAGGCTAGTCTAGTAATAAGAGTAGAAAAATAAATACATATATACCAAGAAAATCCAAAAAAACTAACATAGGCTATTAACCATACCAACCAATTATCTATCTGCTAATGAAATGCAGGCAATCAAATACCTTATCAGCAGCCACTGTGTGGTAAGATAACACCAACACTACAACTGGCCAGCATTGAAAACAAGCCTGGGTACCCGGGCTTATATGCTATGGACAGTATAAATACAGCCTCAATAAAAGAAAATTTTAATTTAAAAAAATGTAGTATTGCTAATGTACTTAAAACACAGAGTCAACGATAACTATTAAACTTCCTACCCGCTCCCGAGAAGGCTGTGAATATGGCCTATGCTGCCGATACGGTGTAAAGCAACCATCAATCAATCAATCAAGCTAATACTGAGTTACATAAATATATAACAAATGTTTTTTCAATTTCACCAGAATATTTATTTAATACTATTATAATTCTATTCTGTCCTGTATTTAGTCTCTATTATCGCAGATTGTTTTGACATTTGTAGCTAAATTATCCATATGGCCATCGGGGTTGTATTTATCTATTTATTTATTCATTCATTCGCACTGATTTGAAATCATTGGGCAGGCAAACACTTTGCCAAATCATAATGAGCATTTGACAGTTTTTCTCAGTTTGAACAAGATAAAAATGATCAGTCCAATTGAAATATTGCTCTATTGGTTTCTAGACAAAAAGCAACCATCTGCTTTCTTTTGACAACCAGGACCATTATGGGGGCGAGTCACGTGATGGTGACGTCAGTGATCTGGTGAATGCACTTTAAGTTAAATGATGTATAATAGTCTTTAAATGATGTATAATAGTCTTTTTCCGTTAACCTTGCATTGTTGTATTAAGATTTGTTTACTGTTGATTTTGGTAGCCAAGGTATACCAGTGCTCGTAAACTGGCAGCCATCTTGGATTTCTAGATGACATCATCAGTATATGAACTTTGATCTGATGCAGATAGATGTGTCTCCAAAATACCCAGTAATAGACCCCTTCACAACTAATTTGGAAGTAAATAGTTAACGAGATATGCCAGTTTTAGTGTTAAGGCGGTAACCATTATGTAATACGATATTAACATAATACTTAGTTCTACTGGATAGCTTGATGCCTAAAACCTAGGTATAGAGACAAAAATCACCTTCCTATGATGAACAGGTAGGGAGTTATGGTCATTTATAGGTAATGGCGGCCATCTTGAATTTCTCAAATTGATCAAGGGTGACAACATGTCATCAAGCAGTTTCTGAAAATAGAGACCCTTGGCTACCAAAATCAACAGTAAAAACAACTTAATACAACAATGCAGGGTTAACCCTCTCTGCTCGCGGACTATAAGTAGGTATTTTCTGAACTATCTAGAAGAATCACATCGCTTACATTGTGTACTAATTGTCCAATATGAGTGTGATATATCGGAACTAGCGTTACTCGATCCTGATCCTATACTATGTGTACCTGGTATAGTTGACGGCTAGTGTCAGATTATTAAAATGAATAAAAGTGCCCATGTCAGCAGTTTGACAATCTATGCCTTCAAACCCAACTGGGCTCAACCACATCTCCCAATGTACAGTAAAACCTCTCTAACCGACCACCTACACAGTTTGACCACTCCTCTATATCGATCGCTTTATTTGGGTTCCAAACGATCGCCCATACAATACAATTGTAATGATAAAAGAAAACTCCCTAAACCGACCACCTCCCTAAATGGACCATTTATAGTCGGTCACATGGTCGGTCAATTTAGAGAGGTTTTACTGTATATGGAAAAATACCCGCAAACTCACTCATTATTCAGGACCAGACGGGATGGCCGAATGAGTCAGAGTATCCGTCTCCCGTGTTGGTAGACCATGGGTTCGTGGGTTCGAACCCTGGTTGAGTCAAACCGATGACTTAAAAATGTATACTTGTCGCTTCCTAGCTAGGCGCTCGGCAATATTAGGATAGGGCAAGGACTGGTTGGCTCAGTGTTAGAAATAATGTGACTGAGTGGGATATCAGGTCATGGTGCTGGCGGCCTGATACCCAGTTGGGTAAGCTAGATATCATAGGCAAATGACCGATAGCCCTACCCGAGCGTTGCTGGTGGGGGGTACTCGACTAACCCCGCCCCCCCTAATCCAGCGGCCGATCCGTCAGTCACTGCCCGCGAGCACCGCCCAGCATGCAGGCTTGGGGGTTGCGGGTTCGAATCGCACGTAGGGGAAATAGATATACGAAGCCGTTAGATACTAATAATATTTGTATAAATGGTTTGTACTCCACATAAAGTTGCCACGAGTGCGCACTGTCACAAGTGGGTACCCGTCTTGATATGACCATATATGTTGCTAGGACGTAAAACAACAACAACCAAACAATCAAACTCATTATTCATCCATATAATTATTAGCGCCATGTTGTTATGAACATTGAATACATGATAGACAGCTATGTGTTTAGAAATAGTATGCTGCCTAATAGCTAAAAAGTCATGATTCTATCCAATTTCAATAGAAGAAATAATCCAAACCAGTACAGCTTGTGATTGACAGGTTATATACTGTAGTGACTGTCCACTTAGTGTTTATAAACAGCCACCTACCGGCCAGATAACGCATGATGCCACTCGATGAGTGTTTTGATCGGTGCATGTAGGGATGTGGCCACAAGCATCAACACTAGATGCAGCACCACGTGGCCTCCTGAAGTAGGACACCTGCCACAAAAAAAGGGAGGAGTGGAGGTCTTTATTTGAAACTGCGCAGTTTGTCCTGCCGCTGAGACCATGGCCTTTAACGGAGACCTGAGTGGCGGGATAAACTGCTTTCCTCCCTGCGTCCACAATGCGCGCTTTGGTCACGTGGGTTGGTTGGAACGCGCCATTACTTAATGCGCAGCTCCATGTCGACAGCTGCTTTGAATCCTGTCTGAGTTAAGATCATACAGTGAAGGTTCGAATCCTGTCTGAGTTAAGATCATACAGTGAAGGTTTGAATCCTGTCTGATTTAAGATCATACACTGAAGGTTCGAAATCCCGCCTGAGTTAAGATCATACAGTGAAAGTTTGAATCCTGTCTGAGTTAAGATCCTACAGTGAATATTTGAATCTGTCTGAGTTAAGATCATACACTGAAGGTGCTCTGGAATCCACGATGATCTGTGAGTTAAGATCATACACTGAAGGTTTGAATACTGTCTGAGTTAAGATCATACACTGAAGGTTTGAATCCTGTTTGAGCTAAGATCCTACAGTGAAGGTTTGAATCCTGTCTGAGTTAAGATCATACACTGAAGGTTTGAATCCTGTCTGAGTTAAGATCATACATTGAAGGTTTGAATCCTGTCTGATTTAAGATCATACACTGAAGCTTCGAAATCCCATCTGAGTTAAGATCATAGAGTGAAAGTGTGAATCCTCCCTGAGTTAAGATCCTACAGTGAAGGTTTGAATCCTGTTTGAGTTAAGATCCTACAGTGAAGGTTTGAATCCTGTCTGAGTTAAGATCCTACAGTGAAGGTTTGAATCCTGCCTGAGTTAAGATCATACAGTGAAGGTTTGAATCCTGTCTGAGTTAAGATCATACACTGAAGGTTTGAATCCTGCCTGAGTTAAGATCATACAGTGAAGGTTTGAATCCTGCCTGAGTTAAGATCATACACTGAAGGTTTGAATCCTGCCTGAGTTAAGATCATACAATGAAGGTTTGAATCCTGCCTGAGTTAAGATCATACACTGAAGGTTTGAATCCTGCCTGAGTTAAGATCATACAGTGAAGGTTTGAATCCTGTCTGATTTAAGATCATACATTGAATATTTGAATCTGTCTGAGTTAAGATCATACAGTGAAGGTTTGAATCCTGTCTGAGTTAAGTTCCTACAGTGAAGGTTTGAATCCTGTCTGAGTTAAGATCATACAGTGAAGGTTTGAATCCTGTTTGAGCTAAAATCATATAGTGAAGGTTTGAATCCTGTCTGAGTTAAGTTCCTATAGTGAAGGTTTGAATCCTGTCTGAGTTAAGTTCCTACAGTGAAGGTTTGAATCCTGTTTGAGCTAAGATCCTACAGTGAAGGTTTGAATCCTGTCTGAGTTAAGTTCCTACAGTGAAGGTTTGAATCCTGTCTGAGTTAAGATCATACACTGAAGGTTTGAATCCTGCCTGAGTTAAGCTCATACAGTTAATATTTGAATCTATCTGAGTTAAGATCATACACTGAAGGTTTGAATACTGTCTGAGTTAAGATCATACACTGAAGGTTTGAATCCTGTTTGAGCTAAGATCCTACAGTGAAGTGGTTGAAGCCTGTCTGAGTTAAGATCATACAGTGAAGGTTTGAATTCTGTCTGAGTTAAGATCATACATTGAAGGTTTGAATCCTGTCTGAGTTAAGATCATGCAGTGAAGGTTCGAATCCTGTCTGAGTTAAGATCATACAGTGCATATTTTAATCCTGCCTGAGTTAAGATCCTACAGTGAAAGTTTGAATCTTGTTTGAGCTAAGATCCTACAGTGAATAATTGAATCCTGTCTGAGTTAAGATCCTACATTGAAGGTTTGAATCCTGTCTGATTTAAGATCCTACACTGAAGGTTTGAATCCTGTCTGTGGTAAGAACCCACTGTAGAGGTTTGAATCCAGTGTGAGTTAAGATCCCACATTACAGGTTTGAATCCTGTCTGAACTAAGATCATACAGTGAAGGTTTGAATCCTGTCTGAGTTAAGTTAATACAGTGAAGTTTTGAATCCTATCTGAGTTAAGATCATACACTGACGGTTTGAATCCTGTCTGAACGAAGATCCTACCGTGAAGGTTTGAATCCTATTGAGCGATGGTCAAGGTTTGAATCCTGTCTGGGCTAAGATCGTGCAGTCATGGTTTGAATCATATCTACGAAGTTGCAGCGTTATGCTTCAGGAAGCAGGAGGACATAGAACTTGTTGTGAAGTAGGTTATAAGGGCGTTGCAGTGTTATCATCAGGAAGCAGGGGACTATAGAGCGTGTCGCAAAGTAGGATACAAGGGAGGTGCAGCGTACTGCAGGGGACTACAGAGCGTGCCATGAAGTAGGTTACTGGGGAGCTGCAGTGCTATGCATGGGACAATAGAGTGTGTCATGAAGTAGGTTACAGGGGTGGTGCAGTGTTATGCGTGGGACAATAGAGCGTGTCGCGAAGTAGGTTTAATGAGGAGGAGCAGCATAATGCAGGGGACTAGAGAGCGTGTCATGAAGTAGGTGACTGGGGAGCTACAGTGATATGCAGGGGACAATAGAGTATGTTGTGATGTAGGTTACAGGTGTGTTGCAGTGTTATTCAGGGGACTCTAGAGTGTATCGTGAAGTAGTGTAAAGACTAGGTCTCCATAAAGTAAAGTTTAATCCTCTCCTCCAACTAATAGATTTACCACTCATTGGGGTCACCAGTATGTAAAGTCTAAGGCACGAATATGTGGTTATGTAGGCAGGCTATAGTGAAATCAATACAGACAAAGAGAAAGGAAGAGTATAACGTGTGAAAGTAGAGAGAGAGTCAAGCCCTCTGGTGTATTATTTATATGGTACATGGGTTCATTGTAGAGTATCACCCCACACTTTTTCCCCAATGGGAAACAAGCATTCTAATAGCATACCAATAGGGATCCAGCATTCCTTGTCCCCATGGTTACCAGTGATCTGCCCACCACCACCAAGCTGTGTGGCTCCCCTGGCCACCACCTGCCTTGACCCTGAGTGTGGTGATCCTACCTAGCCAAGGGGGGACTGGGTAGGCTCTGAGAGCCCCTTACACACAGCCCTGCCAGCACCACTATGTCTATTTACATCTCACTCAGGTACCACCAGCACCTACATATACACATACGTGCACCTGGTCACGTATACCCGATCAGTAAGAGAACATTTGCATTCCCCCACCAATGCATTAAATCAGAATATTTTACAGTAGGTCACAGGAAGTTGCTATGTTATGCACCAGGGAGCAGCAAACTATAAATCATGTCATGAAGTAGGTCACAAGGAAGGTACAGCGTTATGCAGGGAACTATATGTAACAGCTATTATGTGATTACTTTCCATCTAGAATAAAAAGTTCTACATACTGGTGTTCTATGTGGCGGAGTGGTTAGAGTGTCTGACTTTTTTCTAGGTCGGACTTCCTAATCTGAAGGTCAGTGGTTCGATTCCCTGTGACTCCACCCCTGTCAATTTGGATTTCCACCACTGTGTATAACTTACAGCATCATCAAAGGCCGGTTGCTCTCATGCCATGTCTATGTGGTGTGGGAGGTTAAAAATCCCTTGGGTCGGTAAAAGTGTAGGCTCGGGCTTTCTATCGACAAACTGTCTAATGGTGAAAACAAGTCTATTCAGACTTACACATGACAGGCAGTATAAATCTGCAAGAAAAAACATACATCATGACATCATGTATTTATATCTGCGATGCAATCTATTAAGTGAATATAAATGACCAACTCCTATCTGATACTTCCATTGTACACATGATTTGCAGTACGACGATGAACAATGTGGGTCCCAACTCAGCAAAGAAAATGCATAGTCTATGTTATAATGGTAAGCATTTAATCAGACTAATACTGGTTAATGGTAAAATAATTTAAAACTTCATTTGCTCTTTACAATCATGGCTATGAGATTAAATTAGGTTTGAATCCTGGTCGAGTCAAACCAATGACTGGTCGAGTCAAACCAATGACTTAAAAATTGATACTTGTCGCTTCCTAGCCAAATGCTCGGCATTACTAGGATAGGGCAAGGAGCAGTGGAATGAGGAAGACCAGTCGTCTGCGACTGAAATTTCACCTGCTTAAACAACTAATGTACCAAAAAAACAAAAGAAAAAAAATGTTAAAGTCGGCTAAATGTGTCGCTGAGTATGTATTTTACCTGGATAAATATCATTTAGTAGAATATATGTTCCGGACTGATGGCACAATGAGTGGGGTTGGTAGATTCGCGCTCCAGATCAGTGAAACCCGAAACTTACAAGATGTACAATTATCACGACCTTATCGAATATTTTATATGACTAGGATAAGGTAAGAAGGAGAGTAAGGAAAACCAGTTGTTCATATTGAGGAACACTAGTGGTATGCAAGTATTGCAGGTATTGCAATACCTCAGGGAGTTTGACACCCCTGCCCTGCAGAGTTGTAAACCACTGCCTTGTGGTACATGTTCTTGACAGAACCGAAGGCTAAGGGAGCAAACCCTAAACAGAAAACCATGTCACTGTGGCAGATTTAAGGGCAGTTGATGTATGGAACTCCCAACATCTCCCGACCTGCCACTGCAGAGACAAATAGTTTTGTGCCTGTCTTGATATGTTCTTGCCGGTGTGAAACCTCTATTTGCTCCCTGAGAGAGTGACGCTGGTAACTTGCAAAAGCCAGCAGCACTTCAACACTTTTGCAGGCAGCTTTCATGAAATGTCTGAAGCTGAGAGACATTAATAGTGACTCATGGACGCAACTCTCACAGCAGAGAGCTAAATGGAGAGCGGCAGTCAAGTAATGAAAGCAGTCTTTGCCGCATCAAGACCGACAGCATGATGATGATGATGAGTTGTTCAGAATTTAAATTTATAAGAGGAAGACAAATTGTTCAGAATTGAAATTCACCCCCCCTTCTCAAAGCTGCATAGTCCGAAGAAAGCAGCAAATTTTTAAAACCAAATTGACTAGATTTGATATTGCATCTACAACTTAGATACTGGTGCACTTATTAAGCATGTATTGCTTCATATAAGGGAATACTAAGCCAATTTAATAGAACCTGTTTCTGCCGAAGCCCTATGGTGATGGAATTTTGACGTGCTTGCCGAAATTAATTTGGCAGGTTTTTAGCAAATGTTTCATAAGTACACCAGTATCTAAGTTAGATGTGGTAGAATGAAATCTAAATAATTGCTTTGTGTTTTGAAAATTCGATATTTCCATTGGACTATTTTGTTTGTTTATGCCTGCATCACACCAAAGTAGTTCTCAAAACGTCCAACCCCATTCTAAAATGGGGTGTTGTCCGGGTAGAACATGGCTGCAAGAAAACTTTGGGCATGCTCAAAGTTCTGGGGCACCATTCTGTTCTAGCCCGTTCATTCCGTTCATAAAAAGACCATAAAAAGTTGCTACTAGATCCATTCTGTTCGCACATAGTTCGCTCACGTTCAGCAAAATTTTCAACAACGCACTGAGAACTAGTTTGGTGTGATGGGGGTATAAACGACCCACCAGCACAAAAGGTAAGCAACAGCTATTGGGGATTTCATTGGACTATGCTTGTTTGTTTGTATGTTGTTGTTTTACGTCCTAGCAACATCTAAGGTCATATCAGGACGGTTGGACTATGCAGCTTTAATTTAAATGGCTTTACAACCAACACCAACATATAAGCTGACGAGTTAATTAGGTAGTTTACTACTCACTTCAGTCCATTCCAGAAGAACTTCTCGGTTATGTAATAATCACAGTTGGAGTTTTCGAAGGCCAAGTAGAACTTATAGTCTCTCCGCAAGATATCCAGGCAGGCGTCCTGGTCGAGCCTGGAGCACCGGTGCGTCCCGCAGCCGCCGTATATATCCACGTCGATGTGCTTGCCGAGCTCCTTGGCATACTCGAGCCGCTGGTTGCGGGCACCACAGTTGGACACGAACCAGGCCACCTGCTTCGTCTTTCCGGCACTGAAGTTGCGGACGGCAACCTCGGGAAGCGGCGCGTCCTTGTAGGCAACAAACTTCTCGTAGGGCGTCACTATCGTCGAGTCGGGCCGGTAAGTGGCAGTCCAGTTCACCTGGTCCTTCATGTCACGCAGCATCGCAGTGTGCATGGGTGACTCGAGCATCCACAGGATCCAGATCTGGTGCGGTGGTCGCGTCCACGTGTAATACACGGGGTCAAAGTTGAACACGACGGCGTCTGCCCGGTTGGCCACGGCTGCATTCTCCGTCACGTAGCACGTGTCCACCAAGCACCGGTCTTCCAGGAAGCGCGAGCGGCCCACTTTCAGGTCGCCCATTCCGCTCCACATGAGGATCGTCTTCAGCGAGTCCGTGTCGGCGTCCTCAGCCCCACCTTCCGCGTCGCTTTTCCAGCGGCGGGTCGCGTTGCGACCGCCGTGGCCAAAACTCGGTTTGCGTCGCCGGCGTTTCCGCTTGACGCTCTCCGGAACGTATAGGACCTGGTCGAGGATCCGGTCATCATAGGGCCGCTTTGGGTCTGGCCAGACTGAGCGGCGCTGACCGTGGGCCCGACGCGGCGGCGGCCGGATCTCCCTGAACGTCAGATGCTGGGGACGGCTACGGCCGAGCGGGCCACCGTCGGGGACGTCGGGAGGCCAGGGCCCCTTGTGGTGGATGCCCTCCTTGGCGTCCAGCAAGATCCGCGTTGTGTCGAGCCCGGCGTGCAGCTTCACCGTCCGGATCCCTGTCACCGCGTGACTTCCTCCGGTACTACCGAGCGCGCTGCCGTCGGACGTGGAGCGCCGATCAGAAGATAGCAATTCCCGGTAGCGCTGTGAATCGAATCTGAGCACCTCGCCGCCCGCGATGGTGTAGCGACCGGGGAAGGCGGATTCCTGCTCATCGCTGAAGACGCGAGCGCCGCCCTGGAGTGTGTAGAGGGAGATGACGCGTTCCTGATGCTCCAGGAAACTGAGCACATTCAGGTAGAGGACCGCGGCCATGCACGCCGTCAGGAGGATGGTGAGTGTGCGGCGCGGAGACATGCGCATCGTGACGGCGTCCCTGAGGGGGGAGGCGGCAGGGTCGGGGTAGGAGGGGGGGCCCACGTCACGCCGATTCCATCCCTAGTCAAAGCTGCGCACGTCCAGCAGCTGTGACCATCGATACCGTGGACGTACACTCACTCTCTTCTTGGATTACGCACTGCTACACACAGTATGAAAATCTGGCCACGTGGTGACGTCACTGGCAGCTGATTGGCTACTGGGCAGGTGGGTGGGTGGGTGCCTGATGATCGAGTGAGTGTTTGCTATGCGCATGCCACGCTCACGACGATTACCCACCGCTACACACTGTATTGATATCTGGGCATGTGACGCATGACGTCACTGGCAGCTGATTGGCTACTGGGCAGGTGGGTGGGTGGATTGGCGCCTGACGATCGAGTGAGTGTTTTCTATGTGCATGCCACGCTCACGACGATTACCCACGGCTACACACAGCACCTGTGTTGTGTGTACGTATGAATATTCGGCCGCGTGACATCAGTGGCAGCTGATGGGCTGTTGGGCGGTGGATGCCTGACAATCGAGTGAGTGCTTGCTAGTCGCATGCCACGCTCACGACGACACCCGCCGACGCGCATGCGCAGTGCAGCGAGAAGTTGGAAGGAACTTGAGTACGCTGCGGGGTCGTGACCCCAGCGATAAGCACTGCTCGCCCTCACGTTATGCGCATGCGTATATCTGTCTGCAAGCGGGTCGGCAGGCCTGATCACGTTGTCGCTGTATCTGAGTGTGCGTTGGGCGTCCCGCCTAAAGGCACGCGTGCGCCATTTAACAACGCGGTTATTATTGGAGGTTGGCGGTGTGTTGTGAGACTTGTGGCGTGTGTGGTTGCCTCACTTGGTATGAAACTGTCCCCGCGTATGGGCACGTCTCCCGCAGTGCAATGTAGTAGTTAACAAGCCCCAATGCGAATCTTCCCGTAGACCAGTAGCAGTGGCCGAATCCGTAGAGCGCAGGCCTTCCGTGCGGTAGATCTGGAGTCTTATTTCCCTCTCGAGTCAAACCAATGACTTACAAAATTGATACTCGTCACCTCCTAGCTTTGTGCTCGGTATTAATAGGATAGGGCAAGGACTGGTTAGGTCAGTGTTGGGATAGTGTGATCAGGATAATGTGATTGAGTTTTGATATCAGATCATGATGCCGGTGGCCTGATTTCCCGTTGGAGCAGCAATATTAAGTAGCCATCCATGAGTGTGCACTGTCACAAGTCGGTACCCATCCTAAAATATTACCCTAGATGTTTCTTTGACGTAAAACTTCAACAACCAGCCGACCAACAAATCGTTCCAGTAGATGCAGCGCGCTCAGCCCCACACGCCGCCTCCGTAATAGTGAGTAGTAACTGGGTCAGGTTTCTCTCAGGAGAAGACACCGCGAACAGGTGCCGGTGTGCTCGTCCAGCCGTGTAGGTGGGTTAGTGGGTTGCGTTGCTAGTCACGTATGCATGGGCAGGGGACCGCCCGGTTGCCGGTGGGTATTCATACATGTGCACAATAATTGTTTACTGTCTTCGGACGCCGGTAGAGGGCATGGGGGGGGGGGGGGTGCGGGGATGCGGTTCGGCACAGGGCATGGATTATCGCAGGGGATGGATTATCGCAGGGGATGGAAGACCAGTGCTACTGAATTGAGAGATAGCTTAAGAATGAAATTCATTTATATAAAAAAATAATCGGAATTCCACTTTTCTTGTGATGACCTGATTATAAAGCGATGAACAAAAAGTAGTGATGTAGAAAACCCCAACTTTTCGTACGTTTGATTCCAATTTTTATGTCAATTTTTGTATTGGCGTTTACGTGGTTTTACGCCTGAACTCTTCAAATGCTTAATAAGTGCATCAATATCTAAGATATACATGAACAATTAAATCTAGATAATTGTCTTGGTTTTTGAAAAATTGATGCTTTCATCGGACTATGCAGCTTTTCAGAAAGCAGAAGCTAAACACGCATGGAACAAAAATATGAAACATGGGTAGTACCTAAACATGTGCTGTAGCTACCTACACACATTTAAGACTGTGTAGTTAGTAACCTGCGGCGGGGGCTTGCCTCCATAAGCTGCTTCCCTGTAAGACATGTGGGGAGAGTGTGTTGGGCATGAACTGACTTGATACCCGCCTAAGGCGCCGCGCGGCAGTAACAGTCGTGGTGAGTTGTGGAGAATTAGAAGACACTGTTTCAGTACCCCGAGACCTGGGACTGTGACGTAGCTCAGGCGAAGCAGTAGTTCATCCTATCGATCCTGCTCAGTGGACCCATTTGCAGTTTGGGCTATTTTCCACTCCAACCAGTGGTCCACAAGTGGTTCATCAAAGGATCTCGCTTATGCTGTCCTGTCTGTAGGAAAGTGCATATAAAAGACCCTTTCCTGGTTATCGGGAAGAGTAGCTTATGTGGTGGCAGTGGGTTTCTTCCAAAGAAATATTTCAGAATGACCATATGTTTGACGTCCAAAAGAGGGTGATACAAAAATCAATGCACTCTAGATGCGTTGCTATATGAAACAAGCTTTTCTTTCACACAGACCACAGTAGCAGAGTAACAGACAGCGGGGGTCGCAGACAAACATTCCATTGACTCAGTCCTCGCTGGTCTGTTCAGTTTGTCAAAGCTTTAAGTTTATCACGGTGAAAGCTGTCAGTGTTTAGTTTACACAGTAGGGCGAAAGCCACAGGACCACGCGGCCATGGAGCACGGAGAGGTCGTCTTGTGATGTGTGACGTGTCACATGTGGCGTGTGACGTGTGACGCCTGACGCCTGACGTGTGATGGTGACGTGTGACGCGTGACGTGTGACGCCTGACGTGTGACGGTGACGTGTGTCGTTTGACGCCTGACGCCTGACGTGTGACAAGTGACGTGTGACGGGTAACGCGTGACGTGTGGCGTGTGACGTGTGGCGCGTGACGCGTGACGCGTGACATGTGACGTGTGACGTGTGACGTGTGGCGTGGCCGTCACTGCCAACTTTTGCGCATGACTGCGGACCACGCAAAAGGTTTTGTCAAGCGGTGAGCGGTGCGGGTCTGGTCTGGGGTGTCTGGGATGAAGTGTCAGAGGCTGCTTCCCGCGTCCTGACTAACTAACGCGCAGCCGTGTCTACCCGCCACGTGACGGCCCACCCGTCCTGCCCGCCCGCCCGCCCGCCCGCCTGCCATTCTGCCCCGAACACGAGGCCGCCCGAGACCGCCCGAATCCCGCACGAGTCTCGCGCGAGTCCCCAGCACCCGCCCCGACCATGTTCTCGGCCCGCACGCGCCACCTGGGGAAGCGGTGCAACACCACACGGCGGTCACGTGGTCGCGATTGTCACGGGGAGGTGATGCTCGTCGTGCCGGGGGAGTGGAGGCAACGGCGGCTGGGGCGACCCGGGAACCAGCTGGCTGGCAGCATGATGCAAGTTGGTGGTGTGTGTCGAGGGGGTGGGAGTGTCTCTAGCCGCCGCACTGCTAGTGGGGTTGCTACACTCTCACAGGTCGTCAAACCCCCAGATTACTAGTGTAACCACACGCACACCGGAAATCACCGCGCCAATAACCGGAAGCGTGGGGTCGTCAACACAGAAGAACCGGTGGCGGGAACTTGGTGGACGACGGGGTGGCAGGAGGTGAGTGGGTGGGGAGTGCCTGGTGGCAGTCCCAGCCGGACCCCCCCCCCCCCCCTGTATACGGCCCGACGCCGACCAACCGACCACAACCCTCCCGGGAGGCCGGAAAACCACCCCCCGGAGACCCGCAGTGGCCGTGACCGCACCTGAGGCGGGGTGTTCCCGGTGAGCTTCCTGCTGCTGTCCGTCCTACTGGAGGCGCGGGTAGGGGCAGTCACCCCCGGCTCCTTCCGACTCCTCTGGCCGACTCACCACTCCAGTTATCCCCGGGCCACATTCGGCCGCCCGCCCATCCCGCCCCCGGCCCGGCCGGGTCCAGTACGTGGACCCCGCATCCACCAGTATAATGGGATTTATGGTGGAGCCTCCTCCTCCTCCTCCTCCTCCAGTAGCCGACAGCCTGGGTACCAGCCAGCCTGTGGGCGCGAGAACCCGCCTGTGCGCGTGTGTTGCCGGGCCTGGGCGTGTCGCTGTCCGCGCTGTGCGGCCACTAGACGAGCCGCTCAGCGTCCGACTGTGGAGATGTGTGCTGTGTTCAGCAACTGGGTGGTGGTAGCGAACGGAGTCAGCTCAGAGCCAGTAACAGCTAGCGTTTGTTCTGCGGCGTGCCCGATACTCAAAGCCATCGTACACAGGCCGGTAGTTCTCCGGTGGCGCGAGGGAGTGGTGGTCGGCGGGTGACGGGTTCGGGACGGAAGGTGGCGGGAGGCAGGGGTATGGGGGGCGGCGGTGGGTGACGGGCGGTAGGTGGAGGTTGGGGAGTGGAAGGCGGCGGGGAGCGGGAGGAGGGCGGGCCGTGGGCGGCAGGTGGCGAGCGCTGGGCGGAAGGTGTGTGTGTGGGGGGAGGGGGGGGGGGGGGGGGCGGCGGGCGGTGGCAAGCGGGCAGCGGGCGGTGGACGGCGGGAGGCGGGTGGAGCGGTGGCCGGCAGCGGACGGCGGATGGCGGGGTGCGGGCGGGGGTGGGGGGTGGGGGGTGGGGGGTGGGGGGTGGGGGTGGGGGGGTGGGGGGGGGGGAGGTAGACGGGGACGGTGCGAGGGAGGATCGCGGGTAACTCCCGGTGAATCCACGGACGGAGCGATCCTGCGAGGCCACCGTTAACACCTAGTAATGGACCCAGGCACCGCCCGGAGCTCCTTAACCTCGAGTCTGCCCCAGCCTTACACCCACCCGTCCTCTCCAGTACCCCCATACGGGGCGTGCACCACACACGCCATCCCCCACACGGGGTGTCCCCCAGACGGACAGTCTCCCACATGAGCCGTCCCCCACACGGGCCGTCCCCACACACAAACCGTCCCCCACACACAAACCGTCCCCCACACGGGCTGTCCCCCACACATGCCGTAGCCCACACGGACCGTCCCCCACACGGACCGTCCCCCACACGGGCCGTCCGCCACATGGGCCGTCCCCGCCACAGGCCGTCCACTATATGGGCCCTCCCCCAGACAAATCGTCCCCCACGTCGGTCGTCCCTCTCACAAACCGTCCCCCACAAAAGCCTTCCCCCACAAAAGCCGTTCCCCACATAAGCCGTCCCCCACACAAGCTGTACCCCACACGGACCGTCCCCAACACGGGCTCTCCCTCCCCCCTCCCCACAGGCCGTCCCCCACTCGGGCCGTCCCTCACACGGGCCGTGCGGCGGGTCGTGCAGCGGTACGCTGATTGCCTGCGTTGTGTTACTGCGTCGGGTTACCCGCCGTTCTAAAGCCTGCCTTACATTACCCGACATATCGTCATTCGGGAACTATTTAAAGGGTCAGGACAAACCATTAGTGAATAGCATTGCTCTAACTCTAAGCACAGACACACATTTCTGGAGGAATGAGGGGGGGGGGGGAGGGTTGAGATAAGGAGTGAGCCATTCAGGTGTGGGGCGTCTAACGGGAATCGAGCCTGGTCAAACTAATTCAGAGTGGAATGTCGTGTAGTGTGAGCCGCCCTTTGTTGATCCCCGGTTTGTGCATCATCAGCCTGCTGCATGGCACTCTGCTCGTCTTACTACTACGCTCTCACTGTCTATTGCTGCGGAGTGTCATGATCCCTACTAACCACAATCCGTCTCCAATCCACTAGCCGGCACTATCACCAGCCCATATCAGGCTCTTATCTCACACAATCACTTGCCTGCACGCACAAATACAATTTGGATTTCCATCGCTGTGTATAACTTACAGCGTCATCAAAGGCCAGTTGCTCTCATACCATGTCTATGTGGTCTGGGAAGGTATAAATCCCTCAGGTCGGTTAATGTGTAGGTTAATGTGTAGTCGTGTAGTGTGAGCCGCCCTTTGTTGATCCCCGGTTTGTGCATCATCAGCTTGTTGCATGGCACTCTGCTCGTCTTACCACTACGCTCTCACTGTCTATTGCTGCTGAGTGTCATGATCCCTACTAACCACAATCCGTCTCCAATCCACGAGCCGGCTCTATCACCGGCCCATATCGGGCTCTTTTCTCACACAATCACTTGCCCAAAGACAATTTGGATTTCCACTGCTGTGTATAACTTACAGCGTCATCAAAGGCCAGTTGCTCTCATACCATGACTATGTGGTCTGGGAAGGTATAAATCCCTCAGGTCGGTTAATGTGTAGGCTTGGGCTTTCTATCGACAAACTGTCTAATGGTGAAAATAAGTCTATTCAGACTTATCCATGATAGGCAGTATGAATCTTCACAACACAATTTTAAAAAGATGCCAGACACCGATAACAAAAACACACCCAAAGCATACTTCCTGACTTTGCAAACAACGTCACTCCAACCGGACGGGATTGCCTAATGAGTTAGAGCGTCCGTCTCCTGTGTTGGTAGATCATGGGGTCATGGGTTCGAACCCTGGTCGAGTCAAACCAATGACTTAAAAATTGATACTTGTCGCTTCCTAGCCTGGCGCTCGGCATTATTAGGATGGGGCAAGGACTGGTTGGCTCAGTGTCAGGATAATGTGACTGAGTGGGATATCAAGTCATGGTGCTGGCTGCCTGGTCTTCCAGTGGGGCAGCACTATAAAGTCACCATGAGTGCGCACTGTCACAAGTCGGTACCCATCATGATATGACCTTAGATGTTGCTAGGACGTAAAACAACAAACAAATAAAAAACCAAAACTGGCCATCACAGATCATCACGTTGCTATAGCAACAGGAACCCTGGGGAACCTCTGCCTGCCACCCTCCGGCATAAGAACCCGAACGGACAGTCTCGGAGGAGGGCGCTGGTTGCGTTGTATGGACGCTACCTGCCAACACAGCATCTACCGCTCGCAATGCCAAGTCTGAACCGGCAGACAACAGCCACCACCGACTAGCCATCATCACACCCATCTCAGATATAAAATGTCACTGTCAGACATCTGTAAGCACCCAGTTGTTGTTGGTTGTTGCTCTACGCCCTATCGACATCTAAGGTCATATCAGGACAGGTCCCGACTTGTGACAGTGTGCACTTATGGTGACTTCATAGTGCTGCTCCACTGGGAGACCAGGCCACTGGTAACATGACCCAATAACCCACACAATCACATTATAGTGATGCTGCACAAACCAGTCCTTGTTCTATCCTAGTAACAGGAATGCACAGCGCCAGGTTAGGCAGCGACAAGTATCAATTTTATGTCATTGGTTTGACTCGGCTGGGATTCGAACTACCAATCTAATGCAGGGGCGCATGCGCTCTACCGATTAGGCCACGACGTCCAGTATAAGCACCCAGTAATCTACCACTAGCAGTGCCCTAAGATCAGTTGAGGTGTAGCGGGACGTAGCTCAGGCGGTAGAGTGTACACCTATTAAGGTATGATGGATCATCCGATCGATCCTGCACAGTGGACATATCTGAAGTTTGGGTTATTTTCCATTCCAACCAGTGGTCCACAACTGGTTCATCAAAGGCTGAGGTATGTACTGTCCTGTATGTGGGAAAGTGCATATAAAAGACCCCTTGCTTCTTGCTGCTTATCAGAAGGAGTAGCCTATGTTGCGGCAGCTGGATTCCTCCAAACAAATATGTCAGAATGACCATATGTTTGATGTCCAATAGCCGATGATAAAAATGAATGTGCTCTAGAGGCATCATTAAATAAAACAAGCTTATTTTTAAACATCATATGATATCCAAGACTGTGTTGTCTAATTCGACTGGAGGAGTAGGACTTGTCATCGGATCAGCAATCCAATTCAAATAACTTTATTTAGATCCCACCTATGCAAGTGATGTTCCTGGTGCGTGTATAACGCAAGACAGAAGAGTAGAGATTCATGAGTCATGCAGGGGTAGCTGGTTATGGCAGGTAGTTTGATCCAAGTTTTTGTTTGTAGAAGAAACTGTGACACGCAGCGTATTATTGAAGAAGTTAATGTCAGTCTAATATGGTCACTCTTAAAAAAACAAATCTATTTGAAACACGGTTAGTATGAAAACATGTGCTGAGGCTACACACATTTCGGACTGTGTAGTTAGTAACCTGCGGCGGCGGCTTGCCTCCATAAGCTCCTTCCCTGTAAGACATGTGGGGAGAGTGTGTTGGGCGCGAACTGATGTGATTCCCGCCTAATGGGCTGCATTGGAGTAACAGTCGCGGTGAGTTGTGGAGAATTAGAAGAAACTATTTCAATACCCAGTGTTGGTGTGCCTACATTCAGACCAGATACCCAGGAGCGGGACGTAGCTCAGCCGAAGGTGTCGGTCATCCTATCGATCCTGCTCAGTGGAGCTACATAGTTCGATGGTCTTTGAGTTTCTGTCATTTTCTGAGGTACATACATTAAATTGATCTTTTTAATCTGTGTTACTTTAGTTTGAAGTAACTTTTATTTTAAATGGCCACCTTGTTAGGTATTTGAAGTACATGCATGTAAACTTATTGTTGACAACACGCCAAAACTCTGACACCAAACCCATCAGAAGAAATAGGTTCTATTAAATTGCCTCAGTGTGCCGTTCTATGCAGCAATAAATGCTCAATAAGCGTCTGAATATCCAAGTTAGATTAGTAGAATCAGACGTAGATAATTGTTTTTGGCTTTAGAAAATTGTATATTTTCATCGGACTATGCGGCTTTAATTATTCAATGCAAAGCTTACCGCAAAATGGGTCTGAAGATAACATATTGAAATAGGAAATGACGGGTGACATAACATGTCAGATGGGCGGGGTTTACATCTTGGAGGTGCAGATGTGCAGAAATGTCTATGAAGCAAATGGAAGATCGACTACTGTGATAAGGATATGCTGATTGCCTTTGGTTGCATGGATTTTGAACAATCAGAAAGGTCAGCGTCAGGATAAGACATTGTTTATGGCCAAGTTCTGTTCACTAGGTTGTGGTCAATGGTATTATTGTTGGGTTGGTAGACATTTGAAAATTGCGCCTCGAACAGGAATCAAACCCACATCTCTTGCATCGCGGGGCAGTGTGTTAACCATTACACCAACTATGCTCCCTGATGTCACCACACTACCCACGCCTACCTGGCAAAGTGGCTCATTGCCTGAGAGCATATTGCAGACTACCACAGAATGTCTTCTGCGGAGAGAATTTCTCAATAGTCAGATCTTAAATTGGGTGGACAGGGTGACGCCTCAGAGGTTAGACAAGGTGAAATATCTTAGTGAAGCATGTTCTACATCTATTACCCCTATCTAGTTAATGTTCAAAATGGCAGCCTATTCTATAATAAATAACCCATACGAAAACCAACCAGAAAGTATTTTCCCGGTGAACAGTTTTATGTTAGATATAGCTCTTTTGAACCACTCAGAAAGTATTTTCCAGATGCATTAGTTTTATATTCCATACAACCCTTTTAATAAAGCGGAGAAATAATTATCACAATTAAACAAATCTGTCTTAAGAAAAGCCAATCTATCGAAAACCCACCAGGTAGGATCATCTAAGTCCTCAGCGATGCATAAGCCCTCAGTACTGACGTGACAAAAGGCTTTAGTTTCTGGATTTGAAAGACCCGTTGAAAATCCTTGAGTGGGCCTTATTGAAAAGCCGGTTATGGGAACTTGGACGCTGCCTTGTTGTGAACATACAGCCGCGGCCAGCGACCTCCTCCATGATTCTACATCCGGGTTCTTAGACCTGAGGGTTGGAGGCAGAGGTTCCCTTGCATTCCTGTTGCCGTAGCAATAGCCAACATCTCCCTAGATATTTTGCTACAAAGGACGCAGCCACTAAGTTGGTGATCATCATATGTTATACTTTACGCATGCGCACCATCTTTGAGGCAATCCGAGCTCGTCATAGGCTGCCACAGACAAATAAAGCAGGCTAATTGTCTTGGATGCTTCATCTGGGTCCGGAGACATGAGGTCTTCAGAGAAGTTCCTTGAGGAATACATATGGGTTGTTCTCAGAAACTGTGTCTCTCATATTTCCTTTCTATGTTACACTGTTAATGAGTAAACCTTCCATGTTGAAGGTAGCAAGTCAAATGGTTGTTGTTGCCTCTGTGTATTAGGTCTGTTAGCAATACTATGTGTATATAATATATCGCATAAAAAGTATCAAAAACATGCTTATTTGATTTTGTGCTAAAGCGAAAATGTGAAAATGTGCACTTTGACACCGTACATCTACCCAAACTTGTTTTTCAACTTTTGACATGTAAGATATATTCTTTTTTACTTCACTGTCATCAAGAAAAATCATGTTTGAATTTGTTGTGTGTGCTTAGATGATGGCATGGATGTGTGCTCAAATGATGCTATGGGTGGATGTTATGCAGTTAATTTTAACGCTTTTCTCAAATTGTATGAGAGAAAATTCGAAAGGTGAAATTTGTTTTTACAACTCTGACATATGCAGAAAATGTAAACCTATTTGTATAGGAACATGGATTGTGATATTATTTGGAATGTTTTCTGCTATTGTATATGGAATCTTTTCCACATCGCCTGCCACCTGGCGGCATTAGTTGCATACAAAGATACGCCAACAAGATTTTTCAGATAAGAGTCCCACATCCGTCCCCATCATCCCACCCTCCCCGTTGTGTCGGCGCTGACCAGAACATCCGCCAGGGTGCAGCACACATCCGCCCTGGCACCTCCAGTGAGACCCGGGCTAGGTGGCCGCAGAGCTATAGCTCATGAGGTCAGGAAAGGGGGAGAGGGGGAAGCTTCAGGGTGCCATCTGCTGTCACTAAATGTCGGCTGCATGAGTGACATTCAGCAATTCGAAGAAGTCTGGCGCTGCGGGCTGATTGCTGAGGTTGGCACTCCGCTCAAATATACTTATACACTACACAGCAGGCCCACCGGGCGCGGTGGCCGAATCGGTAGAGCGCAGGCCTCGCGTGCAGAAGGTCGGGAGTTTGGTTCCGATCATCATCATCATGCTGTCGGTCACAATGCGACAAAGACTGCTTTCATTACTCCATTTAGCTCTCTGCTGTGAGAGTGATGTCCAGACATTTCATGAAAGCTGCCTACAAAAGTGTTGAAGTGCTGCTGGCTTTTGCAAGTTACCAGCGGCATTCTCTCCGGGAGCAAATAGAGGTTTCACACCGGCAAGAACATGTCCTGAGAGGCGCAAAACTATTTGTCCCTGCAGTGGCTGGTCGGGAGATGTTGGGAGTTCCATACATCAACCGCCCTTAATGCTGCCACAGTGACATGGTTTTCTGTTCAGGGCTTGCTCCCTTAGCCTTCGGTTCTGTCAAGAACCTGTACCACAAGGCAGTGGTTTACAACTCTGCAGGGCAGGGGCGTCACACTCCCTGAGGTATTGCAATGCCTGCAATACCTGCATACCAAAATCGGGTCAAATCGGGTCAAATCAATGACTTTTAAATTGATATTTGTCGCTTCTAGCCTGGTGCTCAGCATTAAAAGGATAGCGCAAGGACTGGTTAGCTCAGTGTCAGAATAATGTGATGATATCAGGTCATGGTGGCTGTAGTCTGATTTCACAGTGGGTCAGTCAGCACTATAAAGTTGCCATGAGGGTACACTGTCACAAGTCGGTACCTGTCTTGGTATGACCTTAGATGTTTCCTGGACGTAAAACTCCAACAACCAACCAACAACAGCAGGCCTTCAGTTGTTGTGTCCGCCAAACTGAATGAGGGGTCTGTTATTTGGTGAACCGGCGAGCAGCGCTCACACTGCCACCTATCGGATGGTGCCGGAACTACCCGTGGGGATGACGTCGCTGGGTGTTCCAACAGTTCACAGGTAATACATAATTTCTACACTACACGCTTATTGTTTGAGTTTTACGTCCTGGCAACATCTAAGGTCATATCAGGACTGGCGCCGACTTGTGACAGTGCATGCTCATGGTGACTTTATAGTCCTGCCCCACTGGGAGACCAAGGCCGCATTCAGGGTGTGCCTCGGAGGCGTCTCGGAGAAATTCCGGCTGTCGCACTAGTCTGAATGGCAAAAGCAGTTGGTTGCCTCGAAAATGGCCGCCTCCATAGGGTGCAGCCATTTGGAATTGAAAAGAACAGCTCTGATTGGCTGAAACCACTGAATTTGGCAACCATTATTCAAGCGCTTTTTGCCTACCTGAAAAGTGAGACATCTCCGAGGAGTCTTCGAGGCATATGCTGAATGCAAATAGGCCCAAAAGACGTTGCGGAGTTGACTCGGAGTGGACTCGGAGGCATACCCTGAACACGTCCCTGGCAACTAGCATATCCCACTCAGTCACATTTACCTGATACTGAGCCAACCTGTCCTTGCCTTATCCTAATAATGTCGAGGTCCTGGCTAGCAAGTGATAAGTATCAATTTTTAAGTTATTGGGTTGACTCGAACAGGGTCTACCAAAACGGGAGATGGACGCTCAACTCATTCGGCCATCCTATCTTATTGTCTAAGGCTTGCAGAAAGTCACAGCGCGTCAACTTGTCTCTTGTCATTCTTGGGTGGCAAGTATTTTAAATGATATTTGCGAGATTAATGTAAATTACATCACCTGCTATATACATACATGTGGCTCCACACAAATGTCTAAATTTACACAAATAAAGAACATCGATTAATCTGTCATACGCCTTTGTTCGCTCAAAAAAATAATGTAAATTATTTCACCTACTATATTCAGATATGTGGCTCCACACAAATGCCTGAGTTTAGACAAATAAAGAACAACAATTTATCTGTCATAGGGCCTACCCTTGGTTTCTCTTCCAAATTAATGTAAATTGCATCACCTGACATATATAGATATGTCTCTCTACACACATACCTACATTTACACGAATAAAGAACAACAAATGATCTGTCATACACCTTTTTTCAAAATGAATGCAAATTACATGCACCTGCTATATGCATAGATGTGACTCCACACAAATGCCCAAATCTACACAAGCAAATAATAACAATTGATCTGTCATGCGCCTTCTTTTCAAAATACTTATTTAAACATGAGTAGTGGCGTATTTGCATTCATATGTATGCTACCCTTGCATGATAGTGGAAAAGGGGATTTGGTTTCTGCAGAACAGTCCTAATGATGTTATTGCATGACCATTGAAAATAGCATGGAACTGTGTAATGGTTCCACCTAAAGGCCCTGTCACACTATGATGTAACGACGTCAGCGTAGGGAGAACGTGAAAAATGTTGAACTTCTCGGCGTAGTATGCAAATTTCGGTACAAGTTGAATGTGGATGCACATTGAATGTGGTTGACGAGAGCGTAACGCCGGTAAAGCATAGTGATTGCATCATTCAACGAGAGAGGACAACGTAATTATGCTGACAGTATGTTATTAACGTTATTCGATCGCCAGAACTACGTTGCTTTACATTACATTATGTTACTTACGTCATGAAACGTTGGCGAAATGCTGAACGTACATTCTCCTGATGTTCCCATTATGCCGCGTGGACATTTCCACCGGCTTTAATGTGGGTCAATGTAGTGCAACGTAGTGCAATGTAGTGACCAGCATTTTAATAACATCCATCTAACATCATAGACGTTCGCTGAACGCATACAGAACATACAGCGAACATACGGCAAACGTAAACCCTTACATTGGAGTTACGTCGAAAGTTTTGAACATGTTCAAAACCTTGATGCTCGCTGACGTAACACGACATAACGTGACATGAAAATAAATTTCACCTAGTTTAAAGCAGATTTAAACAAATGTGTCTTAAGACCTTTTTTAAAAGCACTAACAGATTTACAATCTGTGATATATCCTGGCAGAGCATTCCACAATCTCGGGGCAGCAATACTAAAAGCACGATCCCCAAAGCCTTTAAGTCTGCTCTGAGGAACTGCTAACTGGCTGGAGACTGTGGAGCGCAGTGTTCGAACATTTGTTCTCTCCTGGAGCATATCTCTCATATATTTTGGAGTCTGATCATGCAAGGCACGATATACAAGAAGCAGCACCTTGAAATCAATGCTGTTCTCCACAGGGAGCCAGTGTAATGATTTCAGCACTGGAGTGATGTGATCAAATTCCTTTGTACCCGTCAACAACCTGGCAGCCACCTTCTGTATACGTTGCAGTTTTGAGATACTCGACAGCGGCAGACCATACAAGAGAGCATTACAATTTTTTAACCACCCCCCCAGCATACAAAGTAAGCATCAGCTAGTGGAGGTCATTCCCATGTGGAAGGTCAGGAGTTTGATTCCCGATCGGGTCAAAACAATGACTTACAAAATTGATACTTTTCGCTACCGAGCCTGGCCCTCGGCATTATTAGGATAGGGCAAGTACTGATTAGCTCAGTGTCAGGATAATGTGACTGCGTGGTATATTGTGCCATAGTGCCAGCAGCCTGGTATCCCAGTGGGGCAGCATTATATTGTTCTTTTGTTTGTTGTTGTTTTACGTCCTATCAACATCTATGGTCATATCAGGTCAGCATTATAAAGTCACCATGATTGTGCACTGTCACCAGCCAGGACGGCTACCAACTTGTGCCAGTGCGAACTCATGACCTTAGATGTTGCCAAGATGTGAAACTCCAACACACAAACAAAGAAGTGTTCACATGCCACTATTCGGTAAGGAACGACACTAAGAGATAATGTGGGTAAGACAAGTTTGTTGGCAGTGGGACCCAGGCCCATCCTTAAAGAAAAATAACCTAGTAGAGTGGTTGGGTGGAAAAAGTGTGTATGTCTCCAGAATGCTGATAAGTGAGGAGACAGCGGCAAGCGATGGCAGGAAAAAAGGTGTGAAAGCATGTTGGCCAATCAGGTGGAATGATGGGTGGACTCATCTGCCCATCAGAAATCAGAAGTAGAGACCAGATTGCAGTGGGTGGGGTTGGCGGCATGCCGTTCCCACTGAATCAAATGCAATGATACCATGGTGACCAATTAGCAATGTCTCTACAGTAAAGTACACATACCATTGATGACAAAGCGGTTACTTAGCCCACCCATGTCAAACCCATAGCAACAGCTCACGTGTTCATTCTCCGGTGCTGGCTGACCACATCGCTCCCTGTTGAGCAGTGCACCTTGTGCTGCACGATCTGCACTTGTTCTACATGTGTATTTCAATGTGGGTCTGACTACCACCACCGGCGCTGTCTGGTGAGCATTGTACCTTCTGTTGCACGATCTGCACTTGTTCTACAAGTGTATTTCAATGGGTGAATGATTTCCACGAGAGGCGCTGTCGGGTGAGCAGTGCACCTCCGACTGCACGATCTGCACTTGTTCTACAAGTGTATTTCAATGGGTGAATGATTGCCACGAGAGGCACTGTCTAGTGAGCAGTGCACCTCCGACTGCGTAATCTGCACTTGTTCTACAGGTTTATTTCAATGTGTGAATGAGTACCACCACAGGAGGCGCTGTCTGGAGAGCAGTGCACCTCCTGCTGCACAATCTGCACTTGTTCTACATGTGTATTTCAATTGGTGAAACCAGACGGATGGCCGAATGAGTTAGAGCGTCCATCTCCCGTGTTGGTAGATTGTGGGGTCGTGGGTTCAAACACTGGTCGAGTCAAACCAATGACTTAAAACTTGATACTTGTCGCTTCCTAGCCAGGCGCTCGGCATTATTAGGACAGGGCAAGGACTGGTGTGCTCAGGGTCAGGATAATGTGACTGAGTGGGATACCCGGTCATTGTGCCGGCACCCTAGTTTCCCAGTGGGACAGCACTATAAAGTTGCCATGAGTGTGCACTGTCACAAGTCAGTACCCGTCCTGATATGACCTTAGATGTTGCTAGGACATAAAACAACAACAAACAAACAAATCAATGGGTGAATGACTGCCACCACAGGAGGCGCTGTCTGGTGAGCAGTGCACCTCCTGTTGTGCAATCTGCACTTGTTCTAGAAGTGTATGTCAATGTGTGAATGACTACCACCACAGTAGGCGCTGTCTCATAAGAAGTGCACTTCCGACTGAACGATCTGCACTTTTTCCTTGAAGATTTATACCGCCTATCATGGATAAGTCTGAATAGACTTGTTTTCACCATGAGACAGTTTGTTGATAGAAAGCCCCAGCCTACACTTTTACTGACCCAAGGGATTTTTAACCTCCGACACCACATAGACATTATATAAGAGCAACTGGCCTTTGATGACACAGCTGTGGAAATCCAATTGCCAGAGGTGCAGGGCATGGGGAATCGAACCACTGACTTTCAGATTAGGAGTCTGACCTAAAGAAAGTCAGACACTCTGAGCACTCCGCCACAGAGAACACCGCTGGTTCTACATGTGTATTTCAATGGGTGAATGACTGCCATCACAAGAGGCGCTGTCTGGTGAGCAGTGCACCTCCTGCTGCACGATCTGCACTTGTTCTTCATGTGTATTTCAATGGGTGAATGACTGCCACCACAAGAGGTGCCTGAAAGGCAGCAAAGGATCGCGGGTCTTACTTCCTAATCACTCGAGCGTCTGTTAGGGATTAGAGACCCGAATCGGAAATGAGAGAGAAGGAGAGTGTAATTACTTAGTGACGCAAAAGATTCTTTTTTGGAAGTAATCAATCAACACCCAGTCAGGGCTAGGCATAGATACAAGATTCACCCGGTACCTGTAGTACATGGGTGAATGACAAAGTAGTGTAAATACATGCGAAAATAGCTTTAGTATGGAACAGGAAGTAGAATGCCTGGCTCCAGTGTCAAATGGTTACTTATATCGGCACAGAGTTGGTGAAATGGGAGAGAATGCAAAAAGAGAAGATGGCGGCCATAGAACGCCTTCGATTTCACTTTTAAATCTTATTAAGCCAGATGTTTTATTATATTTTTGAACTCAAAGGTTGCGGGGAAATATGAAGACATATATACAAAGAATAAATATTGCTTCTTAGATTGTGAAATTAGGCTCTCATAAAGACTCATTTCATTAACCCGATTTTTCGACCGTTTTTATACAAGGCTGGTCTTCACCCGTGTACTGCGAGTACCGGGTGTACCGGGTGAATCCTTTATTTAGGCTAGGCGGTGTGGGTGTGTGCTTAGAAGAGCTGACTGTAGTTAGTACATTGGCTGTTGGAGTTGTATGTCCTGGCAACATCTAAGGTCATATCAGGACGGGTAACGACTTGTATCAGTGCGCAGTTGTGGCAACTTTATAGTGCTGCCACACTGGGAGATCAGGCTGCCAGCACCATGACCCGATATTCCACTCAGTCACATTATCCTGACAGTGAGCCAACCAGTCCTTGTCCTATTCTAATAGTGCTGAGCACCAGGCTAGGAAGCTACAAGCATAAAGTTTGTAGTCATTGGTTTGACTCGACCAGGGTTCGACCCCACGATCTACCAAAATAGGAGACAGACCTTAGTCACATATTATGCATCTCATGCACAGACCATGTTACCAATGAGGAAGTCCATACCAAGATCCAGCAGGTAATTGGACCACACAATGATTTCCTGGTGATCGTAAAGAGGCACAAACTGCAGTGGCATGGCCACACTTATCATTTATCAGGTCTCGCTAAAACCATATCGCAAGGCACCGTGAAAGGGGGAAGAAGACAAGGTGGATAAAGGGAGAGGTATGAAGACAACTTCAAGGAATGGACGGGTGGATGGGCCTGGAGTTTGAAAAATCCCAGAGGGCAGTGGAAAACAGAGAAAACTGGAGAAAACTGATTGTAAAGTCATCTGTGGTGCCCCAACGATGTTTGTGGTTATGGGATTGATAATGATGATGATGAAGCACCAATGTTGGCAACCAGCACCGGGTCAGTCTCATGGGTTGGCAGTCAGTGGACTGGATGACTTACATGACCCAATAACGGGACAACTTAGAACTGGTTCAGGAACCTGGGTTCTGTCAAATCTCCACCTGTCCACACAGTTCCCTTTCTACAACTCACTCTCTCTCTCTCCAGGTTCCACTCTTCTCATAGGCCTCCTTTTCCTTCGGTTCCACATACTATATGGTGTCTATCCCCTTCTCTATCCATTCTGTATCCCATCTACATCCCTTCTCTATCCCTTCTTTATCTCTTCTCTATTCCTTCTCTATCCCTTCTCTATCCCTTCTCTATCCCTTCTATATCCCTTCTCTATCCCTTCTCTATCCCTTCTCTATCCCTTCTATATCCCTTCTCTATCCCTTCTATACCCCTTCTATATCCCTTCTCTATCCCTTCTTTATCTATTCTCTATCCCTTCTGTATCCCTTCTGTATCCCTTCTCTATCCCTTCTCTATCCCTTCTCTATCCCTTCTCTATCCATTCTCTATCCCTTCTCTATCCGTTCTATATCCCTTCTCTACCCGTTCTCTATCCCTTCTCTATCCGTTCTCTATCCCTTCTATATCCCTTCTCTATCCCTTCTCTATCCCTTCTCCATCCCTTCTCTATCCCTTCTCTATCCCTTCTCTATCCCTTCTCTATCCCTCCTCTATCCCTTCTATATCCCTTCTCTATCCCTTCTCTATCCCTTCTCTATCCCTTCTATATCCCTTCTCTATCCCTTCATTATCTCTTCGCTATCCCTTCTCTATCCCTTCTCTATCCCTTCTATATCCCTTCTATATCCGTTCTCTATCCCTTCTCTATCCCTTCACTATCCCTTCTATATCCCTTCTCTATCCCTTCTCTATCCCTTCTCTATCCCATTCTTTATCCCTTCTCTACTCCTTAGTTATCCCTTCTAACTCCCGTCTCTATCCCTTCTCTATCCCTTCTCTATCCCTTCTCTATCCCTTCTCTATCCCTTCTCTATCCCATATTTAGCTTCTCTCTATCCATTCTCTATCCCTTCTCTATCCCTTCTCCATCCTTTCTCTATTCCTTCTCTATCCCTTCTCTATTCCTTCTCTATCCCTTCTCTATCCCATTATGTATCCCTTATTTATCCCTTCTCTCTCCTTTCTCTATCCTTTCTCTATCCATTCTCTATCCCCTCTCTATCCTTTCGCTATCCCTTCTCTACCCCTTCTCTATCCCTTATTTATCTGTTCTCTATCCCTTCTCTATCCCTTCTTTATCCCTTCTCTATCCTTTCTATATCACTTCTCTGTCCCTTCACTATACCTTCGCTACCCCTTCTCTATCTTTTCTCTATCCCTTATTTATCTTTTCTCTATTCCCTCTATATCCCTTTTCTGGCCCTTCTCTATCAATTCTCTAGCCCTTCTTTATCCTACCTGTATCCGTTCTCAAATCCCTTTTCTGGCCCTTCCTTTCCGTTTCGCTATCCCATCTCTATCCCCTCTCTATCCCTTCTCCACCAGTAGTAATCCCTTCTCCATCTCTATATCCTTCTCTGTCCTTTCTCTAACTCTTCTCTACCCCTTCTCTACCGTTAATAATCCCATGTACATCTCTCTGTCCTTCTCTATTCCTTCTCTATCCCTTCTCTATCCCTTCTCTACCATTAGTAATCACTTCTTCATCTCTCTGTCCTTCTCTGTCCCTTCTCTATCCCTGCTCTATCCCTTCTCTACCAGTAGCAATCCCTTCTCCATCTCTCTATCCCTTCGCTGTCCCTACTCTACCCTTCTCTACCCTTCACTATTTCTTCCTTTTTCCTTCTCTATCCCTCCTCAATTCTTGTTCTATCCCTTCTCTATCCCTTCTCTATTCCCATCTATATCCGATTTCTATCCCAATTCTATCCATTCTGCGTGCCTTCTCTATCCCTTCTCCACCATATCTTTATCCTTCTGTCCCTTCCCTATTTCCTGCTTCCCTACCTGATCACCTCCCTCCTTCTCACTGACTCTCGCTCTGCAGTTCCCCACACCCTTACACTTACAACCAGGCTTTTCACCCCATGCTATCCTCCCATCCTTTCCTTTTCTCCCTTCTCTATCCCCCTTTTCATCCCTTCCTCTCTTGCCTCACTCTGATCTGAAACCACTAATATCCACCCACATAAAATCCAAATGGCAACATGAGTGGGATGAAAACATTAATAAACTTAAAGAAATTGAACCATCTGTGGGAAAGCCACCACAGACTCATGTGGGAGGTCGGCTGGACCAAGTGGTCCTTAGCCGCTGCTGTATTGGCCACTCGTGGCTTACACATGCTTTTCTGCTCAAGGGGGAACCTCCCCCTGAATGTATTGGGGGTCAGTCCCCGCTGACACTCAAACACATTTGACTAAGTTGTGTTGATTTTTTGACCCTGCGCCAACGGGTCTACACTGCAGACAGTATGCATGACCTTTTTACTAAGGTAAAACAGGAAAACATGTTATCCTTTTTGAGGGCAGCTGGACTGTACCACCTCATATAGTGTACTAAATAGATTCTATCAATTATTAATAAAACTTTTCTTTTTCTATGGGAATTTGTTTCCCTTGACCACAAATATATGATTGTGAGCTTTCTAATTTAATGAGTGTCTATTGGCACATAATTGATTGTCTGCTTTTACATGTAAAAGCGATGGTTTGAACAAAAAAACAAACATTTCTCGCCGTGAATATGGCCTATGCTGCCGACATGGCGTAAAGCAACCACCAATCAATCAATCAACTCTTGCCTCTCTTCCTAGCACCTCACATACTGAATTAGGATTATGAAACACCATAAATCAGTTTATCCTGAGCAAATGCATAATCAGATACTATTTTGATCGTTACAATGGACAAAGTTTTGTCTGAAATTACTTATCACCTTCCTCATCTTCCTCTTCGATTACTCTTTCGCCCTTGCTCTACTGCATATACGCCAACATTTCATTAGAAGAAACATGAAGTACTAACATGGAAATTACGCGTGTTCACAGAATAATAGGGAAAAAGTGAACACAGCAAATATAGTTATGGCATTTTTAATTAAGGAAAGTTAAATGTTAGGTTATACAAATGTCAGCTCACAAATGCTTAAGAAACGAGGCTAGAGATGGTATAGCCCTACTTTCCACTTTCACATGTAGGGTGGGTGGGAGGCCAATTTAAGGCTGGTTATTGTCTCCTGGCTCCTCCGGTCGTAATGACCAAACCCCGTCGCCGCGACGCCTTATATAGCAAAAGTCTACCCGAAAAGGTGTGCATCGGCAGTACGAGTGTACTGCGTAATACGTCATCAAGTCCTGTTTACCCAATCGGCAACCAGGTTTAGAAAAGACCCACTAGTCGGCATTTGAGTTTGTTACATAGTTCTTAAGAATTCTGCTAGTCGGCGACACAATAGACGTCCTTAGTACTGGCACGCCTTGGTCTGTATTCACGATCCTCATTACCCGCAATGCCAAAGCATTACGTACAATTGAGATGATACATGGAATGGCGCGTTCAAAATCTGAAAATTTCAAAGATTCAACTGAAGTTGGAATGGTTGGCAGTTCAGCCAATATTCCCCTTCATCCTGATCTTCTCCTCTCTACTTCCGGTCCTCTTCCCTCCTCCATCTGTTCTCCAAGCCTCCCTTT
Source organism: Branchipolynoe longqiensis (assembly GCA_030323885.1). Lineage (NCBI taxonomy): Eukaryota > Metazoa > Annelida > Polychaeta > Phyllodocida > Polynoidae > Branchipolynoe > Branchipolynoe longqiensis. The sequence continues at coordinate 14,126,449 of CM059193.1, read as the reverse complement.
GACACTCCTTCTCCCCCTCCTCTTCCCGTCTCTTCCCTGCCTTTCTTCTTTTCCTCATTTTCCTCACCTATTCTCCCAGTCTCCCCTCCCCGCCCATTCTCTCCACTTCTTCTCCCAGCTTCCCTCCTAACCGCTTCTCCCCTCCTCTCATCCCCTCCCCGCTTTCTTCCACCACCTTGCCCCTTCCCCTGCCCCTCCCCCTCCTATCCGTCTCCCACACATTCTCCCCCTTCTCCTCTCCCCTCCCCCTGTCCCGTCCCCTCCTCCCACCCTTCTCCCCTGCCCTTAGTCCTCCTTTGCCCTCTCCCCCTCCTCCTCCATCTCCAACTCTTTCTCACCCCTTCCTCTCACCCCTCCACCTTCCCTCCCCCTGTCACCCTCCCCTCCCTCTTTCCCTGCTCCATACTCATCACTCATCCCCGTCTCCAACCTCTTCTCCCCCTCCCTCCCTCCTCTCTCAACCTGTCCCATCCCTTCCGCCTCCCCCTCCCGCTTGCCCCTCTCCCGGTACCCTCGCCCCTCCGCCTCCTCCCAACGTTCTCCCCCTTCTCCCGCTACCTCTTTTCCCTCCCTCTCCTCCCCTCTCCCAAACATTCCCAATCTCCTTCCCCTCCCGCTCTTCCCTCTCCCTTTCCCTCCCCCTGACTCCTCCCCCTCTTCCTCCCACTCACCCTGCCTCCTCCCCTCACCCTCCCTCTACCTCCTCCCTCCCCACTCCCACTCCCGCTGCCTCCCCCCTCCCCTCCTATCCCTCTCATGTATCCCTCCCCCCCTCCCTCTCCTCTTCCTCCTGCTCCCTCCTCTCCACTCCAACTCCTTCTTCTCCCACCGCCTCTTCCCTCGCCTTCCGCCTCTCCTCTCCCTCTTCCCTCCTGTCACTTCTTCTCCGCCTCCCTTCCCCTCCCGCTCGCCTCTCTCCTCCCCCTGCCTCCTCCCCTCCCCCTTCTCCTACTCCTCTCATATCCCTTCTCCGTCCTCCCCCCCCCTCCTCCTCGCCCTCTCCCACCCCTCCCTTCTCCCCCTCCCAATCCCTCCCCGTCCTCCTCCCGCCGCCTGCTTGCCCCTTATTGGGGTGATGCCGGCGGGTGAGTGCGCCTGACCCTACGGCGGCCTGATTCCCTTGTCTGAGCGGCCATAATCAAATCTCTGTGGCCGTGTGTGCTGAGCCGCGGGCCTCTTCTTACAAGGTCCTCGCCGCTTCTTTAACCCGAGTCAGCCCCAGGCCGCCCGACGAGCTGCAGCCGCAGTCACCGCGGGCACCAGCATAACCACGTTAATACCACCTGGTTTGTGTCCTACAAATTAATAATGGGCCACCCTGTAAATCACAAGACAATATGTGGATATATAACTAGAAAAAACGCCAGTCAACCAGCAGTGTTAGCTGGAAGAACAGCAGCAGTGTCAGCTGGAAGACTTGGAAACTGTGTTAGCTGGAAATCTGGGAACATGTGTTCGCCTGAAGACTGGGAACCTGTCTTAGCTGGAAGACTGGAGACATGTCTTAGCTGGAAGAATGGAGACCTGTGTTAGCTGGAAGACTGAACCTGTGTTAGATGGAATACTGGGAACATGTGTTAGCCTGAAGACTGGGACCTGTGTTAACTGGAAGACTGGGAAACTGTGTTAGCTGAAAGACTGGGAAACTGTGTTAGCTGGAAGACTGGGAGCATGTGTTAGCCTGAAGACGAGGAACCTGTCTTAGCTGGAAGACTGAAGCTGTGTTAGCTGGAAGACTGGGAACATGTGTTAACTGGAACACTGGGAAACTGTGTTTGCTGGAAGAATGGGAACATGTCTTAGCTGGAAGAGTAGGAACCAGCGTTAGCTGGAAGACTGTGAATCTGTGTTAGCTGGAAGAGTGGGAACCTGTGTTAGCTGGAACTTGGGGAACCTGTGTTAGCTGAAAGACTGGGAATCTATTTTAACTGGAAGACTGGGAACATGTGTTAGCATGAAGACTGGGAACCTGTGTTAGCTGGAAGACTGGGGACATGTCTTTGCTGGAAGACTGGAAACCTGTGTTAACTAGAAGACTGCGAACCTGTGCTACCTGGAAGACTGGAAACATGTGTTAGCCTGAAGACTGGGATCCTGACTTAGCTGGAAGACTGGGAAACTGTTTTACCTGGAAGTCTGGGAACAGGTCTTTGTTGGAAGAGTGGGAACCCGTGTTAGATGGAAGTCTGTGAATCTGTCTTAGCTGGAAGACTGGGAACCTGTGTTAGCTGGAAGACTGGGAACCTGTGTTAGCTGGAAGACTTGGAACCTGTGTTAGCTGAAAGACTTGGAACCTGTGTTAGCTGAAAGACTGGGAACATGTGTTTGCTGTAAGACTGGGAACATGTGTTGGCTGGACGACTAGGAACCTGTATATATGTCTGAGATCTTTGTTCTGCGCGAAATTTCGGTGCAGAAGATTTCATAATTGTGTAAGATTTCTAAGCATTCAGTATATTCCAATGATTGCGCAAACTGCAGCGGTACGGTCATATTCGCCAGTGGCCAGGTCTGATCATAGCACATCTTGCAAGGCACAGTGAAAGGGGGAAGGAGGCCGGGGGATAAAAAAAACATCAGAGAAGAAAACATCAGGGAACGGAGAGGCTTGGAGGTTGGCAAGTCTCAGAGTGGGATAACAGGAAGGACACAGGGGGGGGGGGGGGGGGGGGACTGGTGGTGAAGTAATCTATGATGCTCGAACGATCCTTACAGTTAGTGCTATAAGACGGATCAACCAGACGGGGTGGCCGAATGAGTTAGAGCATCCGTCTCCCGTGTTTGTAGATCGTGAGATCGTGGGTTTGAACCCTGGTCGAGTCAAACCAATGACTTAAAAATTTATACTTGGCACTTCCTAGCCAGACGCTCTGCATTACTAGGATAGGGCAAAGAGCAGTGGAATGAGGAAGACCAGTCATCTGCGACTGAAATTTCCCCTACTTAAACAACTAATGTACCCCAAAATCTGCATTTGTGATGATGGTGATGAATGGCACAACCAGAAATTATGCTAAGAATCTTTTTTTTCCATTAGGCATTTTTCAAATTCTCTCACAAATATTAAATAAATATATATATATAATAGTGACCTACATAAATATAGAAGACAAACACATGATAGTGGGTATGAGTTATTATTTTCTCTGGCTAGAGGAACTAACTGACACCCCTTGCCTAAATAAAAACATTTGAGTGGTGCAGTGAGGGTTTGTTGCATGGGCGGACAGGTGGCGCTACCAGCGGATCTGAGGTTGGGGTAGGTTACACCAGTCGATGACTTCGGTTAGACTCCTCCAGCATATGTGGTCATATCTGGACGGGTACCGACTTGTGACAGTGAGCACTCATGGTGACTTTATAGTGCTGCCCCACTGGGAGACCAGACCACCAGAACCATGCCCTGATATCAGACTCAGTCACATTATCATACCATCGTGTCTGCTCGACTTAGGATGGGGGAGAGAGGTTGAGGAGTAGGTAGAAGCTTCTGGCTTATACCGCATATATATATATATATATATATATAAGCCTGTCTCAAACGGTGATAACTTTTTTCTCTTTTGTCCATGTAACGATTGACACAAAACAGCACAGAAACGGTTACACTAAAAACACAAGGACATTTGCTTCAAATCAATATGTATTCTATTGGGATTATGAAACACCATAAATCAGTTTATCCTGAGCAAATGCATAATCAGATAGTATTTTGATCATTACAATGGACAAAGTTTTGTCTGAAATTACTTATTACCTTTTGAGACAGGCTCATTTATTCAATGAGCTCACGCGTTGCTTAAAGGATATCATTGAAACCAGCCTTTACACAGCAGTAATAGCACTGCAGTGACGGTCCTGTGGTGAGTAGTGGAGAGCTGCTCGCAGTGCTAGTCCTTCAGCCAATATCAGGGGCCGTATGCAGGAGTCAGTGTTAGCGAGGCAAAACGGTGTTTGGCGGGAATTCCGGTTTAGCGGCGAAAAAATGGTATGCACGAGTCAGTGTTAGGCCTAACACCAAAGGCTTAACCGGTCTTACCTTACCCCTAAAAAATATTAGGTTTAGCGAGTTTATTAGGCCCAAATCTATTCAATGCTGTCATATTTAACAGAATTGCATACGCAATAAGTGAAATTTGATCAATTTAACCCTAAATTCGAAGCGTTATTAAGGCTACCGCCGCATTGGCGGCGATATTAATAGTTATATTTTCGAATCGACGAATGTAAAGTAAACAAATCGCCGCCATCGCGACCGCCGCTTCGACGTCGACATCCATACTGGCCGATGTCTACGCATTGGCGGCAATGTATTAGCGATTTGTTTACTTTACGCTCATCGATTCGAAAATATAAATATTAATATCGCCGCCGTTACGGAGGCAGCGTTAATATTGCTTCGAATTTAGGGTTAATTTCCTCAAATTTCACTTATTGCGTATTTAATTCTGGTAAATATGATAGCATTTAAAAGATATAAGCCTAAAATATGGGTACAGACGCAGAGGGATTTCCCAAATCTATAAATAAATTCACGTTTAGCTATAATGAAAGTGTTACGCGCTCCTGTATACGACTTGACACAGTTCCCGACATCGGTGATAGCTAAACGGTAATAGGCTCTAACATGAAACGCCGCTAACACTGACTCCTGCATATGGCCCCTGGTGCTCCATACCACATTCCCTTGTACACTGTGCATGCGCAGTGGGCGCGGTGACCGAATCGGTAGAGCGCGGGACTGGCATGCGGGAAAATGAAAGTTTGTTTTATTTGATGACACCACTAAAGCACATTGATTTTTATCATCGGCTATTGGACATCAAACATATCGTCATTCTGACATATTTCTTTTGAGATAACTTGCTGCCACCACATAGGGTGCTTTTTCCGACAAGCAGCCATGGATGTTTTATATGCACTTTCCCACAAACAGGACACTGCATACCACAGCCTTTGAGGAACCAGTTGTGGACCATTGGCTGGAACTGAAAATAGCCCAAACTGCAAATGTGTCCACTGAACAGAATCGATCGGATGACCCACACCTTCAAAGGTGGACACGCTACCGCCTGAGCTACGTCCTGCTCTCCCCACATGTGGGAGATCGGTGGTTCGCTTCCCAGTCAAGTCAAACCAATGTCTTATCAAATTGACTTATCAAATTGAAACTTCTCACTAGACGTTAATAGGATAGGGCAAGGATAATTTGACTGAGTGGGATATGGGGTCATGATGCCGGCAGCCTGATTTCCCAGTGAAGCACCACTAAAAAGTCACCATGAGTGTGCACTGCCAGAAGTCGGTGCCCATCCTGATATGACCTTGGATGTTGCGAGGACGTAAAAGTCCAACAATTAACCAACCTGTGCATGCACAGGCCGAATATGAAATTCTAATAACTCATTATACAAATTCAAGTGCATCAGTAAGAAAACAGTGTCGGGCAGTGAAAATGTCGGCTGGTTCTTTTGGCCGACTCTCGGCGCTGGTTCCCCGCGTGTCTGCCCGTCTGTACGGGCTAAGGACATTCAATTACATCAGCTAGTGGGCGCTCCCGGCCCGTACAACCCCAAAGTCGTTTACATAATTGATTTATTATATTTGAGAAAAGCCCTCCGCCCGCCGCCGGCCGCTGGGTGGGCGGTGGCGGGGCGGTAGTGAGAAGTGGCGGCCGGTGGTCGGTGGCGGTGCGGTGGCAGGCGGTGATTGGAATGGTGGTGTGTGGTGGTCAGGCGGTGGTGGGGTGGTGGCTGGCGGTGGCGGGCGGTGGCGGGCGGTGGCGGGCGGTGGCGGGCGGTCAGCGGACGGTGACGGGCGGTGGCGGACAGTGGCGGCCGGTGGCGAGCGGTGGCGGGCGGTGGCGGGCGGTGGCGCGGCGGTGGCGGGCGGTGGCGGGCGGTCAGCGGGTGGTGGCGGGCGGGGGCGGACGGTGGCGGGCGGTCAGCGGGTGGCGGCGAGCGGTGACGGGCGGTCAGCGGCGGTGGCGGGCGGTGGTGGGCGGTGAGTGGGAGGTGGCGGGCCCAGGCCCTCGCCCTGTGAGGTTATGGTGGGGAGTGGGGGGAGAGTGAGTAGGGGTAGAATGAGGCTGGATTGCGTGCTGGGAGGGGCGGGGTGGGGTGGGGTGGGGCGGGGGGGGGGAGTGAGTTCGGGTTGCATGCGGTGGGGTGTATAGGCAAAGAGTGTGCCTGGGTTGCACACGGCCGGGTGTGGGGGAAGAGTGAGACATGATCTACATACGGCGGGGTGTGGGGGGAGGGAGTCAGCCCGGTGTGGCGGTTTCAGCTCACTGTCAGTTTCAGCCGTGCGCATAGACTCAAGTCAGGCATGTCAAGGCGTGAGTCATACCTTATAATTATATGTTTTGGAAAGAGTTTTCTATATGGTAGCAAGCGATGTTCAGGTGGGGGTTTAGGTACACTTTCCTGGATTCTTATAAGATGCTCTCCATGACAATACTTGAGTTGACTTCGCGATGCAACATATTTTATAAATAATAGATCCAGACCTACCTTATAATATAATCTTTTTGTAAAGTGTTTCTGTATGTGACAAGCGATTTGTTTCTAGGTGGTGTGGTTTTAGAGATATTTCACTTTTCCTGGATTTTCTGTATGAAGATTGCTCACCACCATTGACAATGCCTTGAGTTTGAGTCTATGCGCACAGCTGAAACTGGCACACGGCTGAAACCGCCACACCGGGCTGCAAGCGGCTGGGTGTGGGAGATTGAGCCCGGGTTGCACGCGGCGGGTTGTGGGGGGAGAGTGAGACTGGACTGCATACGGTGGGGGATAAGGGGGTGGGGGAGTGCGCAGGGGCTGCATGGGGTGGAGTGTGGGGGGAGAGTGAGTCAGGTATGGGCGCAACGGAATTTGGGGGGAAAGTGAGACTGGGCTACGCGTGGCGGGTTGTGGTGGGAGAGTGAGCATGGGCTGCGCGTGACGAATTGTGGGAGGAGAGTGAGACTGGTCTATGCGCGGGGTGAGTAGTAGAGCAGCAGACATTTGGAGCGGGGTGGTCTCTGGATGCTGATTGACAGAGGCTCATCAACAACGCGCCACCATGCTGCCAGCGCTGGAACGAGCAGTCCAACTGGGGAGTACTCGATTAATCAACTCGGGTCACCCGAGCCACTTTGTTGCACATGCGCACATCCTACAGACTCGGGTTGAATAAACGAATACGCTTAATCTAAAAACTTATTATTTTGTTCAATAACCAATATAAGTACAGCAAACTAGGATTTAAAGTATGTTATGATTGTAGAAGCTGACAATTTGGGTTATTAACAAAAACGCATTAAAACAACACTAGGCCCTGTACTGGTAGCTGTTATCCTACAGGTACCAGCACAGATGTGACATCATCGCTCCTATCAAACCCCGGCCAAGAGGTGGCTTACTGGGGTCGAGTCCTTTTGCACACGGCACTCCACTCGAGGTGTTCGATTTGAAATTATGACGACTCGAGCGACCCGAGTCGCCCGGGTCGTTTTAATCGATTACGGCCCCGGTGTCGGACGAGTATTTCAGTGCCAACAAAATATAATGTATCAAATGGAATATACTTCAAATAAATATATACACCTTTCCGAAATGTTGTATCGATAAAATTGGATGGAGATATGTTGTCTATTAAAGGGTGGATCACTAGGTTTGTTTGTTTGTTGTTGTTTTACGTCCTAGCAACATCTAAGGTCATATCAGGACGGGGGAGTAGGAGGGAGTCTGTATCGGGATGTCGGTGTGGGTAGGTGACGACGGTGGTTAGTTGGATGGTCGTTGCAGTTTTACGTCCTGACAACATCTAAGGTCATGTCAGGATGGGCACCGACTTGTGACAGTGGACATTCATGGCGACTTAATAGTGCTGCCCCACTGGGAGACCCGGCCACCAGCAGCATGACCTGATATCCGGGACTCAGTCACATTATCATGACGCTGAGCCAACCGGTCCTTGCCCTATCCTAATAATGCCGGACGCTTGGCTAGGAAGCGACAAGTATAAATTATTAAGTCGTTGCTTTGATTCGAATACGGTTAGAACCTGTGGGTTCGAATCCCACGATCTCCCAAAAATGGAGACGGACGGTCAACTCATTCGGCCGTCCCGTCTGGTGGGTGAGGACGGGGGTGGAGGTGCAGGGAGTGCGTGCTGTGTGCAGGGTGCGGGGTGTGATTGGTCGCCTGGCCAAGTCGGAGGATGTTAGGTCGGTATCACTCTCGGACATTAGGCACATCGCCCCCTCAGTATACAAGCCGGGATGAACTACGGGTTCGAACCCTGGTCGCGTCAAACTAATTACCTAAAAATTGATACTTTTCACTTCCTAACCAGGTGCTCGGCATTATTAGGAGAGGGCTAGGATAGGCTGGTTCAGTGTCAGGATATTGTGACTGAGTGGGATATCAGGTCATGGTGCGGGTAGCCTGGTGTCCCACGACGGCACCACTATAAATCCACCAACAGCGCACACTCTCACAAGTCGGAATCCATCCTTAGATGACCTTAGATGTTGCGAGGACGTAACACTCCAACAACCAGCGTGCCAAAGCTCAAGGCACAATTCCCTCAAATATTGTGCATATCCACTACGCTAATATTACTAATAACACAGGTATCCTTTCCTTGCACGGAGCACATACTGGGTCTTTTGAGCTTCTGTCCAGAACTATTGAATTGAATGTTATTTTCCCTTCAAATAGTTCTGGCTTTGGTTGATATCTCTCAAAGGTGTAATCTTGGAGAAACAAAGTAGGTCAGTAGCAAAATCAAAGTAGGTAACTATCAAGATCAGAGTAGGTCACTAGCAGTCACGAATTAGGTCACAAGTAGATATGTTACTTGCAGTCACAAATTAGGTCAGTAGCAGTCACAAAGTGGGTCACTCAGACTTGCAGAGTTTCTCACTAGCAGTCACAAATCAGGTCGATAACAGTCACAATGTAGGTCAATAACATTTGCAGAGTAGGTCACAAGCAGTCACAAAGTAGGTGACTGGCAGTCTCAAAGTAGGTCACAAGCATTCACAAAGTAGGTCACTGGCAGTCACAATACATTATTGCCGGACACTAGCTTAAGCCTTACACTTCCGCCGTACCTTTATAAATAGTGTGTGTGTGCTATGTGGATATATTTATAGAATACTCACAGCAGTTTATCGAGATGAAGGTCACATTGAGCCTGAGAGTATATTACGAATTAGACTCCCAATCCTTGCGTCGCCCCGCCGCGTTCATAACGCGTCAGGTGACCGGAAGTGTCTATTTCGGTTTGCGCCGCCGGCTGTGATGGTGTGAAGTGAAGCGTGCGACATTACTGGGGCATCTAACCGGAAGTAACCAATGGCGCGGAATTAATTCTGAAGTCAGGAGTTTATTCACCGCTCTGCTATTTTAGGTTAGTCCATGTTCGAGTTTAGTCCATCTATTAGGAATTGGAATTACACATGTTTTTCTTCTGAATTCTGTGAGAGTTCTGAGCTTATTCGAAAGCCATATTCAGGGCGAGTGTTGCATTAGTGAGACTACACGCCTCCTCACACCACCTTATATCCTCACACCAGCTCACCTCCTCACACCACCTTACCTCCCCACACCACCTTAGCTCAACACAACAGCCTACCTCCTGACACCACCCGACCACCTGACACCACCTCACCTCGTCACACCACCATACCTCCTCACACCACCTTACCACCTCACACCACCTCACCTCATCACACCATCTTACCTCGTCACACCACCTTGACACCTCACACCACCTTACCTCATCAAACCACCTGACACCATCACACCACCTCACCTCCTCACCCCAGCTTTCATCTTCATGCCACCTTACCTCCTCACACCACCTAACCTCCCCACACAGCACCTCACCCTACCTCATCACACCGCATTTCCTTCCCACACCACCTCACCTCATCACACCACCTCATCACACCACCTTACCTCATCACACCACCTTACCTCATCACAGCTTTCATGAAATGTTAAATACTCGAACGGATGGGGCTGCCCTCTATGGACTGGACACCTCATGAGGATGTCATCAGACAGGCTACCAAAGCAGATCCTCTATTCTCAACTGTCTTCTGGCTACAGAAAGAGAGGGCGCCCCCGTCTCCGGTTCAGGGATACCATCAAGAGAAACCTGAAGCTGAGAGACATTAAGACCGACTCAAGGACACAACTCTCACAGCAGAGACCTAAATGGAGAGCAGCAGTCAAGTAATGAAAGCAGTCTTTGTCGCATCGCGACCGACAGCATGATGATGATGACCTCATCACACCACTTTTCCTTCCCACACCACCTCACCTCATCCGACCACCTTACCTCATCACACCACCTTACCTCATCACACCACCTTTCCTTCCCACACCACCTCACCTCATCACACCACCTTACCTCACCACACCACCTTACCTCATCACACCACCTTACCACCTGACACCATCACACCACCTCACCTCCTCACACCATCTTTCATCTTCATGCCACCTTACCTCCTCACACCACCTAACCTCCCCACACACCACCTCACCCTACCTCATCACACCGCCTTTCCTTCCCAACTTCACCGTATATTTCCTGTCTAATACTGGTGGCGCTTCTTACAATACACACAGCCACTCTTGCATGCCTGCGGCATAAACACACCTGCACCCAGCCGACAGGTGAAGGTTACCCATGCACCACTTGTTAGTGGATACAACTGGAAGCAGAGGATATGCCCGTCCTGCATGTCTGTGCCTGTCCTGATATGACCTTAGATGTTGCCAGGATTGGAAACTCCATACAACAACAACCTCGACGTATTATGAGCGTCACACCAACGGTTGAGAACGGGGTGTATTTGATTCTATTGCCGGAGAGAGCTCTCTCATACATCCGCTAATGTCGAAGTTCCATTGGTAGCGTCCATGTTGTGTTCACTAACCGTCTTATTGCTGCACAGGTGCCATTAGGCTCAGCGCCCACCTGCTGGGACGCGCGCTCATCATAGCGCGGGTCACATGTCTGCTATTTGGGTGACTTCATAGTGTAGTATTTTCCACTGACCTCTCAGACAAGGAGCCACATAGACAGGCGAGCATGGATAGGGTGATGACATCAGGGAGACTATGTGGTCTAATAGTTACCACACTGGCCTAGAATGCACACGATGTGGGTTCGAATCAATCTATAGGCACAACATTTCCAATTTTTATCACAAACACCCATGACACCAATGTGATGGCGAGGATTTAATATAATTCATGCACTGCATTGTTGTTGAACCTACCCTATGTCTGTATATGTAATTGCATTCCCTGTATGTATGTAAAAGAGTTACAATTCCAGGAGGATTAGTGTAGTGTTCTGCACTGACCTCTTCTCAGGCAAGGAGCCGCATAGAAAAGTGGGCATCGATAGTGTGATACCATCAGGGAGCCTAGATAGTGTAATAGTTAATACACCAGCCTGGAGTGCAACAGGTGGTCAAGTCAAACCAATGACTTAAAAATTGATACTTGTCGCTTCCTAGCCAGGCACTCAGCATTAATAGGACAGGGCAAGGACTGGTTGGCTCCATGTCAGGATAATGTGACTGAGTGGGATATGAGGTCATGGTGCTGGTGGCTTGGTTTCCCAGTCGGGCAGTGCTGTAAAGTCACCATGAGTGTGAACTGTCACAAGTTGGGAACCCGTCCGTACGACAATATCGACGAATTGTTCGCGAACGCGCCCAAGACTCCTGCGTTCCCATGTCACAGCGGATCACTCACCGACCTACCATGATGCTTTTTTTACCCGGCTCTCTGTTCACATGTCTTGCAATAATTATGTGACACAAAAAACCAACAACAACACACACATGGAGTTTGTTTTGGAATTAAAAGCAAATGCATTCATTTCAAACACAAATATGAAAATTGCAAGTTGATTGTCGTCATTAAAAGCGGCGTTTCAGGCCTGAAACGGGCATGCACTGTGGAAATGCGTTGTATAGCTGTTTGTTCATTATTGTTTTACGTCCTAACAACATATCAGGGCATATCAGGATGGGTACCGACTTGTGACAGTGCACACTCATGTCAACTTGATAGTGCTGTCCCACTGGGAGACCAGTCTGCCGGCAATATGTATGATCTGATATTCCATGCAGTCACATTATCATGATACTGTGCTAACCAGTCCTTGTCCTGTCCTAGTAATGCGAAGCACCAGGCTAACTAGTGACAAGTATCGATTTTATAAGTCATTGGTTTGACTAGGCTGGGACTCGAACTCCGGGAAGCCTGCGATTCTACCACTCCTGCCACCCTGTTTGGTAGTTGTATACCTTCTGCATGGATTCAGTAAATCTTGTCGTGTAAGGGAAGATTCCACATCATTTCCTTTGCTACATATAGACAACGCAACACAATGATGATAGTTGGTTGAGTATAACTCTGGCTGGTACCTCTAAAGGTGCCTCCATTTATCATAAAGCAAATTTTCCTGCTGAATGGAGACAGATGCGTTAGCACCTGAAAGCATGCAGGCCTACCTAGCCAATATATGCAGCAGGCGGGCAGTCGCTCAGGCCGCTCAGTAGGCATGACAGCATAGTTGTAAAATATTTGGGAATTTCGGGGTGATTTTTATTTACTGCTATGCAGCCAACAGGCTGCCGAGTACCAGCTAACTAGGTCACCTGACTGGTACCCGGCTGCATTGGTACTCTGTAGCCAATGGGCTGCCACCTACAAACTAAGGTCACCTGACTGATACCCAGGAGTCTAGTGAGTCACAACCACACCCATCAGCCACAGGGACCACACCAGGGCCCGTATGCATGAAGAATTATTCATCGGCTCCGGTGGTAAGGACCGAGTTTGGGGTAGCTATCGCCGGTGGTGAGAAATGGGTCACAGGGTATGCAGGGAGCCAAAGCACGGAGGCGTTAGCTACCCTAGCAGTCATTGAATAGATTTGGGCGTAAAACATTGCTGCTGGCATTATGCCAGTATGGATATCGACGTCGCGGCGGCAGCGATTTGTTTACTTTACATTCGTCGATTTGACACTATTAATATCACTGCCAATGCGGCGGTAGCCTTAATAATGGTTTGAATTTAGGGTTAAATTGATCAAATTTCACTTATTGCGTATGCGATTCTGTTAAATATGATCGCATTCAATAGATTTGGCCCGAGTCGGTCCCTACCACAACCCTTATACCTGCTACGGAATGGGGTTAGCTTACCCGACTTTTAACTCCCGGAGTTTGCATAACACTGGTCCATGCATACCAACTTTTCGCCACTAACCCGGAGATCGCCTCTACCCACAAGTTTGGAGCGCTACCACCGCCCCATGCATACGGCCCTTGATGTAGAGCTTGGGGACTGCCAGAGAATATTGCAGTCACATAGTAGGGTGAAGACACTGGTGGCAGGTCTTTAGCATATTATGAAATCCCGTATGTGCGGGCCTCCGCATGATATATGCGGGCTACAGAATGCTATTGATGGCCGATCCCGTCAGGTGGTATGCGTAGGTTATGGTTACTGTCATTATGTTCTCTCATGTCATTAGCTGTACTGCTCAACAAGGCTATACAACACACGACACAACACACGATCCGAGTTCAGCACCAGCATCAGAAGTGTAGATAATAGATGATCCTGAATGCTTAGTTTTATTCACTGATATAATGTTTTCAGATACATACAACAGTGGATGTTATAGACCTCCTTATTGGCTATTACACACATGCACATCAGTCATTCCTCTCCCGCGTGATCTCTCCCTAACATAGTTCACCATTGGTTGCCTTCAGGACTCCCCCCCCCCTCCCCCCAGCCACGGCCACCACCTAGTCATCGTGGGATTACCACATAACATGACGGTGACCATGTGCCTGGGCGAGATAAGGGGGAGGGATTCTGCTTAAATGGGCACTTCTTTCCTCCCCCGGTGTGAGCATTATAACGGGAGTACTGTTTCCCATTTAGCCATCTCGATACTCCATACATACTTACTCGCATAATTTTACAATATGGTTGAAAAGGAGTACAGCTAAGAAGAGGATTATTGGGGTATACTAGTGGTATATGCAGTATTGCGTATGCAGGTATTGCAATACCTCAGGGAGATTGACACCCCTGCGCTGCAGAGTTGTAAACCACTGCCTTGTGGTAGAAGTTCTTGACAGAATCGAAGGCTAAGGGAGAAAACCCTGAACAGAAAACCATGTCACTGTGGCAGCATTAAGGGCGGTTGATGTATGGAACTCCCAACATCTCCCGAGCAGCCACTGCAGGGACAAATAGTTTTGTGCCTGTCTGGACATGTTCTTGCCGGTGTGAAACCTCTATTTGCTTCCCGAGAGAGTGCCGCTGGTAACTTGCAAAAGCCAGCAGCACTTCAACACTTTTGCAGGCAGCTTTCAGGAAATGGAGAGCTAAATGGAGAGCGGCAGGCAAGTAATGAAAGCATTCTTTGTCGCATCACGACTGACAGCATTATGATGATGACTAGTGGTAAAACAGGGACAGGCCGGAAGTGCACATCATTTTAGAAAATATAATTATATAAATTCTGCAGTTAGTGTTATATTTAGACTAGACAATTGTCTTTAAAATTTCATAATTTCAGGTGCGAGTATATGGTGTCCAAGAAGCAGGGAACTTGCATTTTCAGTAGGTGATTTAGGATAGGTGGATAGTGTGATTGTAAGAAGTTTTGTTGGGAGTTCAGTAGTCGCGACCTGAACTCTTGATAAAATACAATTGATTTGAAATAAGCATAATGGTAGTGACATGTTTGGGAATACCTTCTGCCTGGTGTTGATCATCTTGTATGGGCCAGACAGTGTCTCTACTACAAGCCTATTTGAGTAAGATGGTATTTAGTAACACAAAAAGGGGAAATAAGAATTGTTGCAACTATTTGGAATGTGTGTTAACATCACCAGTTGAGATTGCATGGTCTGGGGCATCATGATTATCCAGGTTTGTGACCCAAGGACAACTGAATCTGGTGGATGTATGGTAGTGGGAAATGATCAAATGTGGCTAGGAGCTTGGTGTCAAAAACCAGAATTTGTTGACATTAATGTTGAATATTACTTTGTTTGCTAAAAGGGTAAGGAGGTGACAAGTGCCATTATGGCAAACCCAACAGAAGTGCCCAGCCAGGAATAATTATTGTGCAAGATAGGCAGGCAGTATACAAGTAAATCCAACTCAGTAAAGTTGAGTTGAATCTAGAGGTCACTAGGATGGAGATATTTTAGCTACTGATATGAGACTGGGACCAGAGTAGCACAATCTGGGTGGCCTAGCCTTATATACAGTCAGTTGACATGGAAGAAGAGAAAGGATGCCTATGATTACGTTGCGACATGTATGGTGGTAATGGTTGTTGCTGTTACAGACAGTAGTGACTGACCATTGAATACTAATATTTATTGACTCTAACCATGACTTCATATCAAAGGGAACAAATCAAAATCTAATATGGCAAGATCAAGAGTGATTTTAAATATTGGTTATTCCCATGGGTATACATAGTCATGCGTAGAGATGAGTACATTGACTGGGTAGGTAGCCATGTTGTGTTTTTTTTGTGTCTGCCTATTAACCCTGTCATTAAGAGAGCCTCATTATTAACCTTAGCATAAGTATTTGCAATGTTGGCCTGGTTGACTGTGTAAGGGAAAAGTACTACCAGATCCAATGTGCAGGAACAAGATGGTTCCAACACATGGACATTCAAATAAGTATACCATGTTATCAATGTTTTGTATTACTGTTACACAGTATTGTTTGTGTAAAATGTGGTTATTTGTGGCTACAGTAAAAAGCAAATGATTTATGAACCACACATGGTTCAAATATTGTGGCAGTGGCACCAATTCTACCCAAAAACAATACAAATTGTATGTTGGTTTGAATATATGTTACAAATATGATTTTCTGATGCATACAAATGAAGGTCACTGCCAGTCATGCGTAATGCTGAAATACAACATACATTAAGTAATTGTGCCTGTTCGGAGTAATGTAAATATATTGTATACAAATATGGTGATCTGATATATAGCAGTGAATATAACTACCAGTCACACATAATATAAATACGGTAAACATATGTTAACTGATGGTTGGATGAGGAATAGTATAAATAATGTAAAAGATTGATATTATCATAGTCTTGCAAATATCAGGAAAGATTAATCTCAGCTGAAAAGTAATGAACATATGCTGGGATGCACAAATATATAACTATATTAAACATGTTGTAAATCTTATTATTCGTAGTGATGGTACATGTAATTCATGGTGATGGTACATCTTATTTCTGTTGAAGGTACATTATTATTCATAGTGATGGCACATGTCATTCATGGTGATGGTACATCATATTTCTGCTGAAGGTACATTATTATTCATAGTGATGGTGCATGTCAGTCAGGGTGATGGTACATCTTATTTCTGCTGAAGGTACATTATTATTCATAGTGATGGTACATGTGATTAATGGTGATGGTACATCTTATTTCTGCTGAAGGTACATTATTATTCATAGTGATGGTACATGTAATTCATGGTGATGATACATCTTAGTTCCGCTGAAGGTACAATATTATTCATAGTGATGGTACATGTGATTAATGGTGATGGTACATCTTTTTTTCTGGTGAATGTACATTATTATTCATAGTGATGGTACATGTAATTCATGGTGATGGTACATCTTAGTTCTGCTGAAGGTACATTATTATTCATAGTGATGGTACATGTCATTAATGGTGATGGTACATCTTATTTCCTCCTGAAGGTACATTATTATTCATAGTGATGGTACATGTCATTAATGGTGATGGTACATCGTATTTCCTCCTGAAGGTACATTATTATTCATAGTGATGGTACATGTAATTCATGGTGATGGTAAATCTTATTTCTGCTGAAGGTACATTATTATTCATAGTGATGGTACACGTAATTCATGGTGATGGTGCATCTTAGTTCTGCTGAAGGTACATTGGTCGTAATGCGAAGCATTACGTTTGATGCGAGGAAAGGAAGAGACCCTCCCCCGCCCCGGGCTGTCGCGCAGCATTCGCGCCTCACCCGACGCCCGCTGCTCACCGCCTCTTGCCCTCCCCCGGGCCGGCAGCATTCACACCTCACCTGCTGTCGCCCGTCCCCCTCCCCTTATAAGGCCGCCCGCCGGCCTCCCTCAGGCACTCGCCCTCCTGCCGCCTTCCAGCTCTGTTCCTTGTTCTTGCTTTGGACCTCACCTCGCCGGACTCCACCTCGGACCGCTGCAACTCCTCAGGCCGCCCCAAGCATGCCAGGACAAGGCAAGGGCTCCCGGACGACCGCCCCCGACGCAGGCCACCGACACTCCCCGCCCACGCCTTGGTGCAGGTGGGGTGGGGGGGGGGGGGGGGGGGTCTCCGGGGAGGCTCGCTGCGCCTCATCTGCCGCTCCACCCCTACCTCCCCCGCCCGTGCTCGTCAGGAACCAGGTCTGCCTGCCTGCCTGCCATCACCTAGGTCTGCCTGCCTGCCTGCCTGCCATCACCTAGGTATGCCTGCCTGCCTGCCATCACCTAGGTCTGCCTGCCTGCCATCACCTAGGTCTGCCTGCCTGCCTGCCTTCCTGCCATCACCTAGGTCTGCCTGCCTGCCATCACCTAGGTCTGCCTGCCTGCCATCACCTAGGTCTGCCTGCCTGCCTGCCTGCCATCACCTAGGTCTGCCTGCCTGCCTGCCATCACCTAGGTCTGCCTGCCATCACCTAGGTATGCCTGCCTGCCATCACCTAGGTCTGCCTGCCTGCCTGCCTGCCATCACCTAGGTCTGCCTGCCTGCCTGCCATAACCTAGGTCTGCCTGCCTGCCTGCCATCACCTAGGTCTGCCTGCCTGCCATCACCTAGGTCTGCCTGCCTGCCATCACCTAGGTCTGCCTGCCTGCCTGCCTGCCATCACCTAGGTCTGCCTGCCATCACCTAGGTCTGCCTGCCTGCCATCACCTAGGTCTGCCTGCCTGCCTGCCATCACCTACGTATGCCTGCCTGCCTGCCATAACCTAGGTCTGCCTGCCTGCCTGCCATCACCTAGGTCTGCCTGCCTGCCATCACCTAGGTCTGCCTGCCTGCCATCACCTAGGTATGCCTGCCTGCCATCACCTAGGTCTGCCTGCCTGCCATCACCTAGGTCTGCCTGCCTGCCATCACCTAGGTCTGCCTGCCTGCCATCACCTAGGTCTGCCTGCCTGCCATCACCTAGGTCTGCCTGCCTGCCATCACCTAGGTATGCCTGCCATCACCTAGGTCTGCCTGCCTGCCATCACCTAGGTCTGCCTGCCTGCCATCACCTAGGTCTGCCTGCCTGCCTGCCATCACCTAGGTCTGCCTGCCTGCCATCACCTAGGTCTGCCTGCCTGCCATCACCTAGGTCTGCCTCGCCGGACGCCGGACCTCCTCCCCCCAGGCCTCAGGAGCGGGCCCCCCCTTTTTTGGCCGCCCGCTCCCCCTCCACCTCGGCCCCGGACCCTCCTCTCACCCAGACCTCCATCTCCGGGCCCCCGCCTCGGGCGCCCCGTGCCCCCGCCTCGGGCGCACCTCGAGCCCTCTCCTACTCTTTGGTGGAGGGCTCCTCGGCACCCCCTCACTGAACCTCTACAGACATTTGACTCTGCCTGAACTCTATTATTTACCCTGTACATTTCCCTGTTGCTCCTCATGAGCCCTATCATCGCATTGCTCCTTATGAGCCCCTTTTATTGTTCCTATCATTGCTTGCTCCCCATGAGCCTTTCTCTTCCTCTGTATACTCTGTTCTGAGGCGTCAAATAAACGCCTTTCTTTCCACCCCCGCCTTACCTTTCTTCCTTTTCGCGCATCGGTCGTAATGCGAAGCATTACGTTTGATGCGAGGAAAGGAAGAGACCCTCCCCAGCCCCGGGCTGTCGCGCAGCATTCGCGCCTCACCCGACGCCCGCTGCTCACTGCCTCTTGCCCTCCCCCGGGCCGGCAGCATTCACACCTCACCTGCTGTCGCCCGTCCCCCTCCCCTTATAAGGCCGCCCGCCGGCCTCCCTCAGGCACTCGCCCTCCTGCCGCCTTCCAGCTCTGTTCCTTATTCATAGTGATGGTACATGTAATTCATGGTGATGGTACATCGTATTTCCTCCTGAAGGTACATTATTATTCATAGTGATGGTACATGTCATTAATGGTGATGGTACATCTTCTTTTCTGCTGAAGGTACATTATTATTCATAGTGATGGTACACGTAATTCATGGTGATGGTGCATCTTAGTTCTGCTGAAGGTACATTATTATTCATAGTGATGGTACATGTAATTCATGGTGATGGTACATCTTAGTTCTGCCTAAGGTACATTATTATTCATAGTGATGGTACATGTAATTCATGGTGATGGTACATCTTAGTTCTGCTGAAGGTACATTATTATTCATAGTGATGGTACATGTAATTCATGGTGATGGTATATCTTAGTTCTGCTGAAGGTACATTAGTATTCATAGTGATGGTACATGTAATTAATGGTGATGGTACATCTTATTTCCTCCTGAATGTACATTATTATTCATAGTGATGGTACATGTCATTAATGGTGATGGTACATCTTCTTTTCTGCTGAAGGTACATTATTATTCATAGTGATGGTACACATAATTCATGGTGATGGTGCATCTTAGTTCTGCTGAAGGTACATTATTATTCATAGTGATGGTACATGTAATTCATGGTGATGGTACATCTTAGTTCTGCCTAAGGTACATTATTATTCATAGTGATGGTACATGTAATTAATGGTGATGGTACATCTTATCTCCTCCTGAAGGTACATTATTATTCATAATGATGGTACATTTCATTCACGGTGATCATAGATGTTATTTCTGCTGATTTAAACTCGGTGGACCTTGTGTATTCCCGTCCTGTTGCTCACAGCACCACGACTCAGTCAGCATATTACTGCAGACCGCCCTGTTTTCAACACCCCTGTCACACGCATTGACATTCATCACCAGGACGCCATGATTGACTCAGTCACGACATGAACTAGTTTTTTATGTCTGGCGGGGACAAGTTTTACGATTGGAAAATGCATTGAGTTGCCCCTAGGCCTGCCGGGGTGCGCATTGGGCGATCACGCCCCCTGGGGGCATTCTACAACACCAGTCAGCGGCAGCCATGGTAACGTCGACATCGCCTGACGACCATTCAACGAACTGCCTTCTGAATCGTATACAACGGAGAGTCCACCCACCAGATTTGAGAAGAAAAAAAATGTAATGTGCCAAATGAATGCGAGCAGGGCGCCCTCTGACGGTGTTTCCCCAGATGATGCAGGTTTCACAATAAATAAAACAACTATGTACACTGGTCCTTTGTCATTATTATCGCACACAACATAGCAGAACGCGGAGTTGGTTGGTTGTTGGAGTTTTACGTCCTTGAAACATCTCAGGTCATAACAGGATGCGTTCCGACTTGTGACAGTGCACACTCATGGTGACTTTATACTGCTGCCCCAGTGGGAGACCAGACCACTGGCATCATAACCCGGTATCCCACACAGTCATATTATCCTGATACTGTGCTAACTAGTCCTCTCCTTATCCTAGTAGTGCCGAGCGCCAGGTTAGGTAGTGACAAGTATTAATTTTCAAATTCATTCGACTGGTAATCGACCTCCCGACCTCTCGCACCCGAAGCCTGCACTCTACCGATTATGGCCAGCGCGTCAGGTAAATCGGTTGCAAGTCGCACAGTCCGACAATTTTGAGTTTGTCCCATTTTATTTTGATGTGATGCATACCGCATTATGCGAGTATAAAGGCATGGAAGGGAATTATTTGTTATATATGTTATTTCCCCGAATACTCTGTACTGCCTCCTCCCCATGCTCATGACTGGTGGCGCCACCTCCGGCGCTTCCAGGCACCTGTTGGCGCAGGAAAACATCACTCGCCTCAGAGGATTTTTCTTTTAGTATGTTGGGCTGGTATTCCTCGCCAGATAATATTTTATTTGTGCCACTTCATTCTTGCTCCTTGTTATTTGTACTGTAGCTCGCGTTTATAGACAGGATAAGTATTATCATTATATTAAAAGGCGGATCGGCTTATCTTTTTTATGGTGCTGATTATTACTGCCCAGTAATGTATCGGGTATTTAATGATGATTAATATGTGTATTGGCCTATCACGGCTCCATTGGATCGATCCCTCTGAGCGCTAATGCAGCGCCACCATGTGTTGGTGCCCTGCGACCCACTGCTCAGCCATTTCGCACTTGGGTTTTCAAACTGAGCACACCTTCTCATCTTGCTGTCGGTTCGTTGGTCGTCTGTCGCCTGCCTACTGTCTGCCTGTCGTCTACTGGCTGTTCATCAATTCCTAAAGCTAAGTATGACATGGTATTTTATCATGAATGTGGCGAATATCCTAGGAAGGACGATAAGGAAGCTTGTCTGACATATCAACAGGAGAGGAGGACGACATGTCAGTCAGCAATGGCTATGAAAGGGAAAAAGCCGGTGGTCAAAGGGGAGTTGGAGGTAGTGGACAAGTCTTTGGCAGCATTGATTGTGGATGACCATGAGAAGAGTGTGACGGACGACAATACAAGGCTTGAGTCGGAAATAAGGCTCGAGGTATTGGAGACACGCAGAAGGGAACTTCAGGCGATGCGAGATGCCCAGCTGGCAGGACAACAACTGGAACATTCAACGGGGAACTTGGACGACCTTGGGCTGCCGGTGCCCACGTGGAATGTGGGCGGTTCGTCTCCAGGCGCAGTGGGCACCACCTCGGGGTTTTCGAACTTCGGCCACTCCAAAGTGCGCACCAGAGGCGAAAGTGGACGATGACGAACACAAAGCCATAGAGATAGCAGCTCGAGTAGGAGAAGGCACAGTAAGTTGGCTCTAAAGTGCTTCACAGTACCTGGCAAGGAAGTTTTCCACTTAAATGGCTATGAAGTAGTGGCTGCAACTGGGCTGTGGTGTCTTGATATTGCTGAGCTAGCAATAGCTGATGATAGGGTGATTATAGAACATATTGTGTTTATATGTCTTAGGGCGAGGGACGACTATTTTAGAGATTTGGCCCACATTGACTACGCACTGGCTGGGCGGAAAGCAGCAGAGCAGATTGGAATGGCAACATTCGCCAAAGTTAATTCGGGTGAGAGTGCAGTGCACTATGGTGCGCAGAATGCTAAGGTGTGCAAGCCAGGTGCTGGTGCTTTGAATGTCAAGGAGGGCGCTGGGTCTGGTTCAAGAGCCTACGCATTGCTGCTACCAGTGGAATGATGACGAAGGGTGCAGCAGAACAGAGGAGGAATGTAATTATGAGCATAAGTGTTCGAAATGTGGCTCAAAGAATCATAAAAGATATAAATGTAAAGAATGAAAATTTCAAACGAAATTGTCTATTGAGGATCTCCGGAATGTGTGACCCCGGGTCCAAGTGGCTGCAATTGACAACATGTGTAGAGCTAATTGTTTTGAGGCGGACGACGACATTCCTGAGCTAATTCCTGTTAGGCCGGCACACTGTATAAGTGGTGGGCATGTGCAGGTGGGGAATGCATCATGTGAGTGCACTACAGTTGAGGGCGTTCAGAACGTCCGGCCTGGCAACATTACAGTTCTGGGTGGTCCGGTTTGGACATACCCGAATGGGTTAGGAAAAAATGACAATTTATTGGTAGAAAACTGTGACAATGGCGAATTATTAGTATCTTTATTTGAGACTATGCTAGCCAGGCCTGTACAATTTAGACTTACTGTG
Organism: Branchipolynoe longqiensis; assembly: GCA_030323885.1. Lineage (NCBI taxonomy): Eukaryota > Metazoa > Annelida > Polychaeta > Phyllodocida > Polynoidae > Branchipolynoe > Branchipolynoe longqiensis. The sequence goes on along the minus strand of CM059193.1, from coordinate 14,103,629 downwards.
AAATGTGTGTCCGGTATATGTAATTGTGCTCATTTTATCGTGGGAGTTCCCAGTCAACTAAAGCCTTGCAGGGTGTTCATCAAATGTTTTTTCTGGGGGGAGATCGACCAAGATTGGTGGTTTATGTCATCAGGTGTTGTTTTTGGATTTAGAGTAATTTATCAGAATTGCTCTGTTGCATATAATTCATGACACGAGACACAAACAGTATATAATGGGTTTTTAATAGGTTTTGTTTCATGGTACAGAGATCAATTGTTCAAATGTTTCAAGTAGAGTTTAGATTATTCAAGGGGAGGCTGGACCATGCGATCAACCCTATTGTCTGTTAGATGGGTGGGTGGGATGGCTAGAAAGTTGTACAGAGTCCAGAGCCACGCGGCAGGTTCGGGCGCACTGGTCGGTGTGAGCTGCTCAGGCTCTCGCCGGCCAGGCGCGCGGAGGCCGCCATGGGGGAGGTTCAGTGCTGGAGTTCAAGTGTAGGTGGCGGCAGGGTCGCCCATAGGAGACAGTGCTGGGGGAGGTGTGGGAAGTGGAAACCAGGTGGCAGCAGTGTCACCCATAGCCGGCAGTGCTGGAGGGAGGAGTTTGGTCCTGTGCCCAGAATTACCCATGTTGCCACAGCATCATGCACAATTCACGACACGAGACACAAACAGTATATAATGGGTTTTTAATAGGTTTTGTTTCATGGTACAGAGATCAATTGTTCAAAGGTTTCAAGTAGAGTTTAGATTATTCAAGGGGAGGCTGGACCATGCGATCAACCAAAAGAGGAGGAGAGCGCGGTGGGACAGGCTCGTATGACGTCTCGTGGTACGTAGAGGTGAACTGCTGATGATGTCCAGGTCCCTCGTGTCTGGATGTCGTCCAGGGTGGCGCCGCTTGCGGCGCATGCTTGGGCCCCCCCCCCCCCCCCGTCGTAGGCTGTGTAGTGTTACCGAGCTGGGAGAGGGGTGGCCTGTCACAGCGAGCGCTAGGCGTAGTGTGGCCAGTAGCGCGGAAGGGCGAAGGGGCAGGCCCGACGCGGTGATGAAAGCTGGGCCCTGCAGTAAGGTGAGCCGCGTATCGCCGGCACTGCGATGTCAAGGTGTTGGCCTTGCCGCCAGCGAATCTTGGTTGATCTGACACGGACATTAAGGCCCGAGCTCGTGATGAGTATGTCTCGGGCCCGGAGCGTGGCCTCGGGTCGTGGGGTCGGTGGACTAGAGAAGGTTGGATTGGCGGAGGATGGTGAAATACGCCAGTAGGGTGGCCGCCGCGAGGACGGGGCCATTGGGCCCTGCGCTGCCGAAGAACACCACGGCAGCCTTGATGTGGTCCGGGGTGAGGGGTGTGGGTGGAGGCTCGCTGGATGCCTCGCTTAAGTAGGGCTACTTGGTAAGTGTCAAAGGGGGCCGTGCTGGCTCCCACGGCTCTCGCCCAGGTTCGGGCGCCGCTGAAGTAGTTGAGGGCAGCGCCCGGGGAACTGAGGCCGTCTGCGAGGTGAAGTAGGTATGATAGGACTAGGGATGTGGTAGGGGCGGCCGGGTCTGCTCCGTGCTGGTGCATGTACCGCAGGTACTTGGAGACTTGCTTCTGCTTGTTGCGCCATGTCCCGGGCGCCAGTCCCGCAGCTATCATGTTGGTGAGTCAGTCGTGGTGGTGTGCCGAGAAACCTGGGGACGAAGCAAAAGGGAGTTGGGTACCCAGGTTATAGTCGGGGGGTGAGGACGTTGACCAGGTCGACGTGGATCTGTACCAGCCCGCGCTGTGCCACGATGATGTCGGCCGTGCGCCGGGCCACGGGATCGTCATGCCGCCTGCTGAGTGCGTCGGCCAGGACGAGCTCCTTGCCCGGTTTATGATGTATGTGTATGTCCGTGCTGAGGGTGGCGGAAAGGAGCCAGATCTCTCTCGCGCATGCCGCAAGGATGGGGTCGCGCCCGGATCCCGTGGACAGCACCTGCTGGGAGGCGGAGTTGTCGGTGTTGACGTGGATGGCATGTATGTGTGGGCGGGCAGGGAGGAGGGTCCTTATGGCCGCCACCAGGTAGAGCGCCTCCAGTTGCGCTATGCTGTGGTCCCTCTTGCGGACCCGGTCGGGCTAACGCTCGGCATAGAAGTGTGTGTCGGAGTGTGCGCCCGCACCGGGGAGCGATGAGTCGCACTCGATTGTCCAGGGCGCCTTAGGTGGAGGTTGGAGTAGGACGTATACGTTGGAGGACTCGGCGTATCGGTTGAACCATTCGATGTCTCGGAGGAGGTCTTCAGGCACCACATGTTTGCCGGTCATGGGGGCGTTCCTGAGTGCCTCGAGTATCCGCGACATGAATCTCCGGGCTGGCCGGATGCACTTCGCCACGTGCTGTAGTCTCCCGACCAGCCTCTGGAGGTCCCGCCGGGACGCCCTCCTCCCGGTCGACCAGAGCCCGCACTCTGTGAGGACGTCGGCGAGCCTGTCGCGGGGAATTTCGAGGCGCATCGTCACCGTTGATATCTCAAAGCCCAGCCACTGCAGGTTTCGGGTGGGAGGGGTGCACTTGGTGGTCGCCAGTTTGAGTCCGAGGTCCTGCGCGAGGCGCAGGAAATCGTCGTATGCCCCTGTGGCTTCCTGGTGTGTATGCGCCGCACCAACGAAGTCGTCCAGGTAGCATAGGGCGAAGTGCCCCTTCTTCCGCATGAGGTGGACGACCGCGTTGGTGGTGCGAGCGCACGCCAGGGAGGAGGTTCTGCAGCCAAAGGGCGGGGCCGTGTCGATGTAGTATCGGCCTTGGTAGGTAATTCCGAATAGTGGGGTCGAGAGGGGGCAGGCCCTCAGCTGCCGGTAGGCCCTTGCGAGGTCCGCGCCCCATACATAGCAACCCGCGCCGAGGCGAGTGACCTCATCGGCCAGGTCGAGCATGCCGGGCAGGGTGTAGGTGGAAGGGGCGCCCTGGTACTGTGCGCGGCGGATGCCGGCGTTGACGCTGGCCTTACCCTGGTATGACAGATCGACGATGACGCGGCGGTCGGCTGAGACCCTCTTCGGCCGCGTCATCATCGGACTTATCTGGGTCCAGGGCTTGAAAGGGGGGCCGCTCGAAGGGGCCGAGGAGCGCCCCGAGCTCGACCTCCTTGTACACGTAGTTGGCAATGTGTATGTCGTGTGCCGGGTCCTCGGTGTGGTTGGCGGTGGCGTAACCAGGGGTCTGGCGCCGGTGTAGTCCGCCGGCCACCCAAATTCCAGGAACTCCACGACCTGGTTATTGTGGTAGTCTCGTAGCATGTGCCGCCAGGCCGGGATGTTGAGGCCTGAGGGGACGGGCACTCCGGCCCCCATGTGGTTGGGGAGAGCGTAACGTCGCACCCGGTCGTATAGTGCCTTGTAGTGCATGTTGTTGTGCCATAGCTGGGCTATGGTCGTGGGCCATAGGGCGTGTAGTATGGGCCTGTACTGTGTCGGAGTGAGTGGAGGGTTGTATGGCAGGGCAGCGGCCGCGCCGTGGTCGTCGAGTATGGTGTCGATATCGTCCGGCTGAGTGTGGCATAGGAGAACGTCTGCCTGTGCGGCATGTGGGCCGCAGGCATCATCATAAGTCTCCTCCGTGGGCGGCAGGGGCGCCAGCTGTGTGCCGGTGGGTGCGGCCGGGTGTTGATGGTTTGTAGTCAGTGGACGGTCCGTGTCGGTGGGGGGCGTGTGCTCGCCGGTGTGTCCGAGGGGCGGGGCAGGCGGCGTGCCGTGCCTCGGTCCCCATGCCACAGGGGGGCGTGGCCCTGTTGATGTTGTTGTTATGATTCGGGGAGGTGTCATGGCCGCCGCCGTCGCTGGTGCCGCCATCTATCGGCTGCGCCGGGCACCAGCCCAGCCGGGAAGCCATCTCGCCCTCCGCAGCGGTGGCGACACCTTGTGTGTTGTGCGGGCGCCTTCGCGGCGAGCTGGCTTCCCCGGCCCGGTCACGATCAACAACAACAATGGCTGCCTTGGGGTCATGGGACGGGGCGTGGTCGGTTGCTGTTGGCGGGGCGCCGGCGGGGGTGGGCCGGGCGTGTGGTCCGGGGTCGAGGGCGCCCGTCCCTCCTCCAGTGGGCACGCCGTCAACTGTGGATGCGGTATCCGTTCCGTCGTCAGTATGACCGTCGGTGCGGCCGCCTATCGAAAATCCGCTTTGGCTTCAGGTTTGTCAGGGCCATTCTTGCGCTCGAAAAACGGCCGTTTGTTCTGACAGTCTTTTTCAGGGTGTGGGTTAGCTTTTCAGTATTTTGAGGCACACCAGGCGCACAGGTGGCACTTCCGAACCGGTTGTGTGCCGTGTGATGTGTTGTGGCCGCACTCGTTTCCCCAGTTCCACTTTGTGCAGGGTTTACCGTCGGTCTCTTTCGTGTAGGCAGGTCGGACATAGTCTGGCTTGTCGGATCTGTCGGCGCGGCCGCTAGTAGTGTCGGGTCTTTTGTTAGTGTGTTCGTCGTTTGCCTTGGGGTGTTTCTTTCGGTCTATCTTATTTCCGTCTACACAGGCGTCACGCTGTACATCTTTGATGGCGTACTGATCCGCCCATCCGTGCTGCAGGCGGCCGTCGCCGATCATGGTGAACACATCCTCAGACCACCTCCTGCAGGTCTGCCATTCGTACTGAGTGGCCATGGTCGCGAGTTGGTGTAAGTGTTCAAACATAGGCTCGATCCAGCTCGTCGGCATTGCGTGGTCTTTTATCATGCAGCACAGCGCGGCAAAATACTCCGCCCACATCGCCTGGTCAAGGCCAACTTTAGTACTACGGTGACCCCTTCTGACATACCTGTGGGGAGCTATTATATGGTTACCTTTCCTGTCTCCCAGGGCTGATCCCGCGGCGGCCAGGAGTTCGTTTACCACATCACTGCGGTCGTTCTCCTCATAGTCGGTATGGGTCATTACATCATAGAAGGGGGTGCGGGAGGACGCTCGGTCGCGGGCCATGGCAGCAGGCGTACGGAAGGGATTGTTAAACGGAACGAACTCACGGTTTGTTTTGGTGCCCTCCGCATAGTAGTTCTGCTCGGGCCGTGTAGGCTGAGGATCGCGTGGATGTGCGCGTCGATCCTTACTGTTGCTGCGGTGCCGCGCCGGGGCGAGCGTGTGAGCCATGTTCCTGTTGTCCGTGCTACGGCTGCGCCTCGGTGATTTCCTCCGGTGGTTGGTATCGGCATCATCTGTGGCGGTCAGCTGCCGTGGGGAGCATGATTGTTGGTGGCCATCTTGGTTTTCGCGCACGTGGTCAGCTGGACGCGTGGGTCGGCGGCCATCTTGGAAGCCACGTGGTGACGCTGTCCACTGCCGTTTCGCCGCTGTGCGCTCAAATTCGTCCATTCTGTCTGCCATGCCGCGAGATATCTTGTCGAGCCGTTCGTCCATGCGGGTCTGGAATCCGTTGAGGGCATTAATGAGAGCCTCATTGTTGCCTGCCGAGTCGCGGCGTCTGCTGGGGTTTGTGGGGGTGCTGTCCGGCGTTATGGTAGTAGTCTCGCGCCGTTCCTCGGTTCGGCTTGAACGAGAGCGTGCTTTTTTTGTTGATTTTTCAAGTGACACAACCGATTTGGGCCTGCCCCGCGGCTTACAGGTTGGTATAGGTTCCTCCGGTGTCTGTGGGTCCGTAGAGGGATCCTTGTTGCGGTTATTCCCGGTTGATGGCATCTTGGGGAATCCTAGAAAGTCGTACAGAGTCCAGAGCCACGCGGCAGGTTCGGGCGCACTGGTCGGTGTGAGCTGCTCAGGCTCTCGCCGGCCAGGCGCGCGGAGGCCGCCATGGGGAGGTTCAGTGCTGGAGTTCAAGTGTAGGTGGCGGCAGGGTCGCCCATAGGAGACAGTGCTGGGGGAGGTGTGGGAAGTGGAAACCAGGTGGCGGCAGTGTCACCCATAGCCGGCAGTGCTGGAGGGAGGAGTTTGGTCCCATGCCCAGAATTACCCATGTTGCCGCAGCATCATGCACAATGCAGATAGGAATACGCGATGCTCAGTTACACATACAAAAATAATTGATGATGAATTTAGTGATGAACTTAATGCAAATATAATATCAAAAACGGCCGAAATGCCTAGTTGTACTCATAGTGTTTTTGTACTTCCGAAGGATGACGGTGGAGGTTGTATAGTGGTAGACTGTAGTAGACATGATGATTCTGTGAATAGAAGTTTTCTTATAAATCTGTTGATGATGTAGTGCATATGTTGCAGCGCGGAGACTATCTGTGCACTATTGACATTAAGAATGCGTATCGGGCAGTGTCTATTCACCCGGATGATAGAGATAGGCAGGGGTTGTTGGGACCCGCTGGTGATGATGGATTGGACACCTCTTATTATGATAACCGACTATGCATGAGCCTGTCGTCCAGCCTGTACATATTTTCACGGATTTCAGACTTTACCGTTAGATGTGCCATTAGAGAGGGTGTGAAAACAGTCATCAATTATTTGGATGATTATTGTATAGTTGGAAGATCGAAGGAGGAGGTTATGGCTTACCAGTTAACTGTTATATTGATTTTGCATAGAATTGGCTTCTATATTAAATATAAAACCAAGACTCTGACTGCTAAAATGCTATCTGTGGTCTACACTTTTATATTGCTGCGAGACATGGACTTTGAAGAAAGCAATAACAACAAAGCTTGAGGCATTTGAAATGTGGCAATACAGAAGAATGTTAAAAATTCCATGGACAGCAATGATAAGCAACGTGGAGGTCCTAACAAGAATGAAAATAAAGAGACAAATACAAATGACAAATACAAACGATCAAAAACAGAAAAATTAAATATTTTGGCCACATGATACGACACCAGGAATCACAGAGAAGAATACTGGAAGGGAAGATAGAAGGGAAAAGACCAAGAGGGAGAAGGAGAACAACATGGATGGACAACATCACTGAGTGGACAGCAATGAGCTATGCGGAATGCGTGAGAGGAACGAATGACAGGAAGAGATGGAGTTCCATTGCAGCCAACCTTCTTCGAGAAGACGACACCCATTGATTGATTGATTTATTATAAGAAAGTAACTGCTGCAGAAACTAAGGTTAGATTTCTGGGTATATTTATCGACAGTGTTAGGTTGGAGGTAAGTTTGCCTGAAGATAAGTTGAAAAAAACTATTGATATATTGTATAAGTTGAAGGGTAGAAATAAAGCTACTAAAAAAGAATTGGAATGGGTGGGCGGTATACTTGCACACTGTTCAAAAGTGATTAAAGATGGCAGAACCTTCTCTAGGAGGATTTATGATATGTTAGGACGCTGAAACAAATCTTATTATAAAATTTGATTAACTAAAGGCATTAAGGAAGACCTAGATTGGTGGTTAACCTTTGCAAGATCTTTCAATGGTAAAGCTCAAAGATTATAGCAGTTTGTACCAATGGAGGCAATTTATAGTGATGCATCAAAATGGGGATATGGTGCATTATACGCTGAAGACTGGCTGGTAGGCTCGTTTAAGAAATATGATGACTTAGCTGTGCATAATTATGCTGGTCACCACAAGGTCCAGACGGACAGTAAAGTATGCAAGAAGCATATTAATGTGCAGGAACTATGGGTGATATATGCGGCAGTTCAGAGATGGGAGAAAGAATGGAAGGATACAAATTTATTATTCATAACTGATAGTTTACAATTTGTTGATGAGTTCGTTTGTAGATTATATGTAGTAGTAGTAGTAGTAGTGATGTCAGCATAATTTACCTTGCTTTATTATGAAGTACCTTTTATTTGATAATGCTAAGTTTTATTTTAGATATTTGAAGTGAAACCATGTCAAATTAATGTTGGTGTGCATTTAAAAATTCTAACACCATAGGATTCGTCAAACAGATTGTATTAAATTGACTATATATGCTTAATAAAAGAACCACTATCTCAGTCGGATATGTGGAACCAAATCTTGGTAGGTGTCTTGGTTTCTGAAATGTAATGACTTACCACGACCGCGAACACGCAGCCGAAGATGTCGATGACGTGAACGACGACAACGGCAAAATACCACCCATGCCATACAACCCACCACAGACGCCCATATCCTACAAAAACATCCTAATTAGGATATGGCCCACCTCAATCCCAGACGTCTGGAGGAACATGGTCTACAACTACATATACGATGAGGTCAGGGGCACCGGCCTCCCCAACCACATAGTCGCGAGGATCCCCGTTCCCTCTGACCTCCGAATTGACCTATGGAGGGCCCACCTCAAAGACTACCATGATGACCAGCTCCTAGATTTCCTCGAGTTTGGCTAGCCAGCGGACTACACCGCGGACGACCCACCCGTCCCATCGTCCGACAACCACCGTGAAGACCCCGCCAACTTTGAGTGGATACGGCGATACGTCCGTAGCGAGTCGAGGCGCGGTGTCCTCCTCGGCCCCTTCTCCACCCCTCCATTCCACCCCTGGGTACAAACAAGCCCGATGATGACCCGTGGAAAAAAGAACACTGACGATCGCCGGGTCATCGTCGACCTAAGCTACCCCAGGGGTGCGAGTGTCAACTCGGGGATACGAAAGGGGTACTACCAAGGACGACCAGTGACCTACACACTCCCTAATATCACCAACCTGACGGACGAGGTAACACGACTCGGACAAGGAACCTACATCTGGACGATAGACCTCGCCAGGGCCTATCGTCAGCTCCGGACCTGCCCCCTGTCGGTTCCACTGTTCGGCATAACCTTGGACGGAAGCGCCTACTTTGACACTGCCCCACCCTTTGGGTGCCGCACCTCCTCGATGGCATGCGCCCGCACCACCAACGCGGTGGTATACCTCCTACGACAGAAGGGCCATCATGCACTATGCTACCTCGACGACTTCGTCGGGGCGGCAGGAGGAGGCAGTAAAGGCATACCTAGCCGCCACCGAGCTCGCGGCTGACCTCGGACTGGCCCTGTCCCCACAGAAATGTGTACCTCCCACACAAAAAATCGACTGGCTTGGATTTACCGTCGACACCATTGACATGACAGTCCGCATCCCTACCGAGAAGCTCAGTGAGGTGGTCGAGGAATGCGCCGCATGGACCGAACAGACCCGGGCATCACGCAAGGACCTTCAGCGTCTGGTCGGACGACTACAACACATAGCCAAGTGCGTCCGACCCGCGCGGAGATTCATGAATCGAATCCTCGACACCCTCAGGAGCGCCCCACACACAGGGAAACACCCCACAACGACCGACATGATTAAGGACATCACATGGTTCCTATCATACGCTCACGCCAGCAATGGGGTCGTACTACTACGCCCCCCGCCCCTCCATGACTGGATCATCGAGTGTGACTCGTCCCTCAAGGCGGGCGGAGCCCACTCCTCCCCGCTACATCTCTGGCTACATCTCCGAACTATATGACCACGACCTCCTCAGCGAGCATCATACGATACACCAGCTCGAGGCACTAAACCTGGTAGTGGCCCTCCACGCCCTGGGGCCCCCCAACCCGCAGGACTACTCTATACTCGTAAACACCGACAACCAGGCCTCCCAGAACGTCCTCTCCTCTGGCGCAGGTAAGGACCCCGTCCTATGCGCCTGTGCGAGGGCCGTCTGGAGGTACGCCGCGCTGAACTCCTGCGAGGTCCGAGTACTGCACAAACCCGGGGTAGACATTGCCTTCGCTGACGCCCTCAGTAGGACCCCATTCGATGACCAGGCCCGCCGTCAGGCAGAACAATTCGTCGACGACATGGACCTTGTGCGAGTACGAGTCCGACATGACGACACGCTCCTAGCCGACATCTAGCCTGGGGAGATCGTTTAACTTTGCCTCTCTCTCCCCAGGCACACACGAGCAGGACGGAATCGCACAACTCTTCCGGGCGGGCCTCGCAGCTGGGACATGGAAGAACAAGCGAACTCAGACGGCGGCCTACCTCCGACATGCCCGGAACGCCTCCTACAGCCCCCTATCACCTACACAAATGAACATCGCCTCCTTCATACTCGACCTCACCACCACGCTAAGGTCCCCAGGCGCTATAATGAACTATCTCAGTGCCGCTAGGACATGGGTCTCCCTACAGTCCGGGAAGGTCCGCCCGTTCGACACATACATGATCACCATTATCAAGCGGGGGGTGTACCGGACGTCCCATCATCTCGCCCGGCAAGCACCCCCCCTGACCGTCCGGCACCTCAAGGCAGTCGTCCGATACTTCCAGGCCGCAGGCCGGCGTGCCCAGGTCCTCACGGCTGCAACTCTCCTCGGGTACTTCACCCTGCTCCGCCAAGGGAGCCTCCTGACCACCGGACGACCGGACGACCCGGGACACACACTAAAGGCCTCTGACATCACATACTCCACCACCCACCTAACGATATGGGTCCGATCCTCCAAGACCTCAGGATCGACTACCAATCCGTACGCGATACATGTACCAGTGATCCGCGGATCACGCTACTGCCCGGTGCGTGCCTGGTACCGCTACGCCTCGACCACTGACCCGCCGGCGTCCGGCCCCGCCTTCATAGCCGACCACGCCCCACTAACGGTCTCGACCCTCACTTGGGCCTTACGACGGGCGCTCAACAGCAACCTGACCCCTAGGTCGGACGACTACACACTACACAGCCTCAGGAGGGGTGCCTCCCAAGAATGCGCCCGGGCGGGTGCCACGATACAAGACGTTAAAGACCTCGGCCACTGGCGCTCGACTGCTATACACCAATACGTGAAGGCCGACGCGTTCTCGGTCGCGACCCGGGCACTCTCCACACGATTTGGTTGAGGCCCGGGTCACCTACAGACCCCTCACCACACGACCTTGACTTCTACCTACCTCGATTAACTGTCCTTATGACTAACGGACCACTACAGACCGATCAACATGAACACTGAACATTACCTACTTAAGACACTATGACTCTACCTAGTCCGATCATGAACTTGAACTTAACCCACATGCCTGTACATCCTTATAACCCATACATTTACCATTACCTTACCTCACTCCACTACCATTCTTCCTGAATAAATTGCCATACTATAGCTCCATCTCGTGTCCTGAATTGTTCATATTGTTTCGCAATATGGGTAATTCGGGACCGAGGAGGAGCTGACCCCCCCCCTCTATCCTCAACACCTTCCCTTCACCCCCCCCCCCTTCCTCCAGCACCCCCCCCCCGGGCTTCATACCCCCACCTACCTCCAGGTGGCGGCACCCGCCCTGCGCTGGTGCCGCTGCCTGCACCCAGCAAAAACCCTCTCCACTTCCGCCCCCAAGCCCACAGCCACTTCTCACCCAGACGACCCACCGACAACACCTCCAACTTCGCCGCCCACCCACCCAACTACCACCCCCCCCACTCCTAAGGTTGAGGCCCGGGTCACCTACAGACCCCTCACCACACGACCTTGACTTCTACCTACCTCGATTAACTGTCCTTATGACTAAGGGACCACTACTGACCGATCAACATGAACACTGAACATTACCTACTTAAGACACTATGACTCTACCTAGTCCGATCATGAACTTGAACTTAACCCACATGCCTATACATCCTTATAACCCATACATTTACCATTACCTTACCTCACTCCACTACCATTCTTCCTGAATAAATTGCCATACTATAGCCCCGTCTCGTGTCCTGAATTGACTATATATGCTTAATAAAAGAACCACTATCTCAGTCGGATATGTGGAACCAAATCTTGGTAGGTGTCTTGGTTTCTGAAATGTGATGATTTCATCGGACTGTGCAACTTTAAATATAAAGTCGAATACATATCTATATAAACATGTGTATGCGTGTATGTACGATGTGTATTGTATATTATACAAAACATAACCTGTTACCTCTCTCTATATAAGTGGTGTTCTATGTGGCGGAGTGGTTAGAGTGTCTGACTTTTTTCTAGGTCGGACTCCTAATCTGAAGGTCAGTGGTTCGATTCCCCGTGCCCCCATCCCTGCCAATTTGGATTTCCACCGCTGTGTATAACTTACAGTGTCATCAAAGGCCAGTTGCTCTCATACCATGTCTATGTGCTGTGGGAGGTTAAAAATCCCTTGGGTCGGTAAAAGTGTAGGCTGGGGCTTTCTATCGACAAACTATCTAATGGTGAAAAGAACTCTATTCAGACTTATCCATGACAGGCAGTATACATCTTCAAGAAAAAAATGAAAAAAAGCATATATATATAAATAGAGGCTGAATCATGACTGATGAAAAGGCCATGTTGCAGCACCAGGCAATTCAGAGGGCCTGTCCATTCACCTGAGTTGTTAAGTGTCAGTGGTTGTGAAGTATCAAACAAGGTGCCACGCAGAGGCACAGTTGAAGGATAATCAGTTTACGGACAATTATACTCATATAATGCTTATACAGCACATATACCAGGCGCAGTGGCCGAATCGGTAGAGCACAGACCTCGCGTGCAGACGATCGCGAGTTCGCGAGTTTGGTTCCCGGTCGAGTCAAACCAATGACTTACAAATTTATACTTGTCGCTTCCTAGCCTGGTGCTCGGCATTATTAGGATAGGGCAAGGGCTGGTTAGCTCGGTGTCAGGATAATGTGACTGAGTCAGATATCGGGTCATGGTGCCACTGGTCTTATTTCCCAGTGGGGCAGCACCACAAAAATTGCCATGAGTGCGTACTGTCACAAGTCGGTACCCATCCTCATATGACCTTAGATGTTGCTAGGACGTAAAACCACAACAAACAAACAAACTATACAGCATATATATATATATATATCTGTGACAGTAGATAGAGCTTTATTCGCCTTGCATGCCGGTAGTCCTCCTATGTGGAGAATTTAGTAAATGGATGCCCAGGCATTTGTCAATCACACTAATGGAGAGGCTGAGCAATAGATTGGTCTGGCGCATGCGCATTCTACCGCCTAATTGAGCGATTGCGTCCCTCTACCGGCAGAATGGGGCACTCGTGATTCGCGCAGCGGCCAGAAGAGCGAGTTGTGCTTTTAAAAAGGATGGCGAAGGGGGGGGGGGGGGGCGGAGGGGGGGTGGAGGTGGAGGGGGTGATGGGGGAGGGGGGAGGCGGGGCGGGGGGTGCCTACAAAGGTAAGTGTGTTGCGTGATGGAGTGGGGGTCGCCACGCGAAATATGAAATATGAAACCAGCCCGCATCGAATGTGCGTGTGAGAAGGAGACTAGAGGGGGAGGGTGAGGGGGGGGGGGGAGGAGGAGTAGGGCGAGGAGGACGTGGAGGACGAGGAGGAGCGGGGGGAGGTGGAGGAGGACAAGGAGTAGGGGAAGGAAGGGGAGGGGGAGCACGATGGAGGAGGAGGAGGGGGAATAGGGGGTGGAGGAGGAGGATGGAGATGGATGGGGGAGGAGGGGAAAGGAGGTGGAGGAGGGAGAAGGGGAGTAGCAGGGAGAGGAGGGGGAGGACGGAGAGGATGGAGAGGAGGAGGGAGGATGATGGGGAGGAGGTGGTCGGGGAGGAGGAGGGGGAGGAGGAGTGAGGGACGGGGGAGGAGGATAGAGGAGGGGGAAGAGGAGGAGGAGGGAGGACGAGGAGGGATGAGAGAGCACTGGGGAGGGCGGAGGAGGAGGGGGAAGGGGAGGAGGAGGGAGGACGAGGGGGAGGAGGAGGGAGGAGTGGGGAGGGTGGAGACGGAGGAGGGGGAGGGGGAGGAGGAGGGGGAGAGGGGAAGAGGAGGAGGAGGAGGGGGAGGACGAGAGGGAGGGGGAGAGGGAGCAGGAGGAGGGGAGGAGGAGGAGGGAGGAAGAAGGAGGAAGAGGAGAGGGAGGAGGAGGAAAAGGAGGAGGAGGGGAGGAGGAGGAAGGAGGAAGAAGGAGGAAGAGGAGAGGGAGGAGGGGGAAGAGGAGGAGGAGGGGAGGAGGAGGAGGGAGAAAGAAGGAGGAAGAGGAGAGGGAGGAGGAGGAAGAGGAGGAGGAGGAGGGGGGAGGAAGGAGGAAGAGGAGAGGGAGGAGGAGGAGGAGGCGGCGGGGCTCAATATGCAACTTCAGGCGTTAACCTATGGTAGCACATGTTATACGCAGACATACCGCTAACGTAAACACTTGTGGCTGCTGCCAGAGTCTGACTTGGCTTTGTAATATTTGCTGATATTTGCGCCAGAAGTGGAGTAAGAATGGTAGACGGGCGTCCCATTGGCAATCCGACGTAACGCCGGTGGATTTCTACACCAAAGCAAATTCACGCGGAGAAATATCCGGATTTTTATTATTATTTTAGTTTGTTTGTTGGGGGGGGGGGGGGGTCGTGTGTGTGTGTGTCTGTGTGTGTGTGTGCGCGCGCGCGTGGCGTCATTCGCTGCAATCAGCGGTCACATGACCTGCGGTAAACTATCACGAATCGATCCAGCCTCATTTTCGCTATGATGCATCACGTGATTGGTGATCAATCAGCTGATTGGCTCCCCTTGACTCCGGCTGAGTGGTGGTGGTAGGGTTGGGGGGAGGGGGGGGGGGGCAGGTGGGGCACGTGACCGGAAACTCTGGTCGTGACTCGATTGTCTCTGAATACGTCACCGTCATCGGTGCTGGCAGAGAGGCACCTGGCGGACGTTGTAGAAACTATTCACACACAATTTGCGAGGAATAGGTGAGTACACCCCGATGAGGGTGTATTTCACTGTGAGCGAGCGAGGCAAATTTTAAACGATTGGTTGTTGGAGTTATACATCCTGGCAACTTTTAAGGTCATATCAGGGGGAAAACAGAAAACAAAGCACAACAAAACGGAGTTACAACGATATGTATATGTCACTGAGAAGGGGGTTGGGCCTTGGCTGGTCTTCAAACATTCCAGGTTTCTTTACATAATGAATGATGCTTAGATTTAATTCAACTTTGACGTGTTAGTGCTGCAGCGCCAGGTGCCGTGGTGCATGAACATTTAAAGCCCAGTCGCTCTGCAAACAAACCCAAACCCTCACCGTGAAAAAAAAGGGATTTAACACATAACAGCTTTGTAACCTACCTCCCAGGTGGTGTGTCCCTAGGATATGCCAGGTCACGTGGTGCATCCTGTGGATATAGTGGGTGACGTGGTGCGTCCTGTGGATATATATACCAGCTCACATGGTGCGTTCTGTGGATATGCCAGGTCACGTGGTTCGTCCTGTGGCTATGCCGGGTCACATGGTTCGTCCTGTGAATATAGTGGGTCACGTGGTGCGTCATGTGGGTATACCAGGTCATGTGGTGCGTCATGTGGATACATCAGGTCACATGGTTCGGCCAGTGAATATATCAGGTCACGCGGTGCGTCCTGTGGACATACCAAGTCACGTGGTGTGTCCTGTGGACATACCAGGTCATGTGGTGCGTCCTGTGGATATACTAGGTCACGTGGTGCGTCCACTGGATATATCAGGTCACATGGTGCGTCATATGGACATAACAGGCCAGGTGGTGTGTCCTGTGGATATATATATATAGCAGGTCACGTGACGCGTGTTGTGGACATACCAGGTCACGCAGTGTGTCCTGTGGACATACCAGGTCATATGGTGCGTCCTGTGGACATACCAGGTCATGTGGTATGTCCTGTGAATATACCAGGTCATGTGGTATGTCCTGTGAATATACCAGGTCATATGTTGCATCCTGTGGATATACCAGGTCACATGGTGCATCCTGTGGGTATATATACCAGGTCACGTGGTGCGTCCTGCAGATAAACCAGGTCACATGGTGCATCCTGTGGGTATATATACCAGGTCACGTGGTGCGTCCTGCAGATAAACCAGGTCACATGGTGCATCCTGTGGGTATATATACCAGGTCACGTGGTGCGTCCTGCAGATAAACCAGGTCACATGGTGCATCCTGTGGGTATATATACCAGGTCACGTGGTGCGTCCTGCAGATAAACCAGGTCACATGGTGCATTCTGTGGGTATATATACCAGGTCACGTGGTGCGTCCTGCAGATAAACCAGGTCACATGGTGCCTCCTGTGGGTATATGTACCAGGTCACAGGGTTCGTCCTGTGGACATACCAGGTCACGTGGTGCGTTCTCTGGGGTTACAAAGTCATGTCCTGTGTATAGATATTAATAGGTGGCTCCTCATTACCATTCAACAGATTTGGTAACACTGAGACAATTAGTGTGACTGTACAAAGTTGTACACTGACAGATCTGCTAACCTCTTGGAGACACTTGTGGTTTTTTTTATGCTGGGTGTTAAATATTTTACTGCGTCGCTAAATTGCATCCTAAGAAGCCTGTCGGTTTTCCGGCCCTCACGCCGGTACAAAGCCTGGGCGTTCCCCCGGGTGAACCCGGCTAGGAAGCCATCTTTCTTCACACCTGGGTTTTTGCCCCCCCCCCCCTCCATAGAGCCACACGTGAATATTCCCATTTAGCATTACACTAAATGGTAAATGAATGATTCACAAACGTATTAGTGCTTACAAGAAGTGCATGTCCTGTACACAGCTTCATTTCAATATATTTTATTTTTGTGTGTGATGAATTTATTTACCCCGCTCATAACGGATAAGTGCTTTAACACTTGTTTTCACCGCTTATTTAAATCTTTTGAATTTTGTCTTAGTAATAATTTTACTTTTCTTGCTTCTTCTTGTTTATGGCTTGTAACTGTTTGTAGATTGCAAACAGTCTAAGATCGAGTTGTTCCTATGCTTTGTCCATTTAAACATCATTTATTTTTCTTGGTTACATTATTTCTTTTAATAGCTTCTTAAACACTGCTGCATTTTCTGCATTTCGTGTTGCAGCTGAATGTGGATATAGTTGTGAGTAAAGTGGACAAAATCGGGGATAAATTAAATGACTATTAATCTGCCAATCGCAATTAAAAGCATTTTCTTGATATACTGTTGCCTGTAGCCCATTGGTAAAACCGAGACAACAAATTCACGCATCATTACTGTTATTGCACCTTTTTCAACGAGATCAAATGTGGAAATTTTGTGGGTTTAAACAAAAATTCTACCTCAAGGCAGACTACCACATGTACTTTTCAGTAAGAGAGGCTTTCCCAACATGAATATTCATTATATCTGAGCAATAATATTCATATCACAGAAATAGGAAAGCATTTTGATGTTGGAACTGGTCAGAATATCCATGAATGCTACGTCTAATGCTCCTACAATGGTCAATCCTTACTTACCGGATTTGAACTTAGCTAACCCTGTTCTGTGACGTCATAGAATGATGGGATAAATCGAATTAGATAGGTTACAAAAGGACTTCAAATCCTCAGTTATTCAACGGAAGCTTTGTAGTACTTTACTCGGGGGCCTCACGATACTGTCATGGGGTAACATATTCCGATAAGGATGCATTGGTGGGGGAATGCAAATGTTCTATTTGTGAAACAGGTATATAGGGCCAGGTGCATAGATGTGTTTATGTGGTTGCTGGTGGTACTTGATTGATAGGTAAATAGACATTGTGGTGCTAGTAAGATAGTGTGTAAGGGGCACTTAGAGCTCTACCCACTACCCCCTCCCCCCTCTGCTAGTCATGGATCACCAGACTCAGCTCAAGGCAGGTGGTAGCCAAGGGCGCCACACAGCTTGGTGGTGGTGGGAAGATCACTGTAACCATGGGGACTGGAAATACTTGTTTCTCATTGGTGGAGCTAGAAATGCTTGTTTCTCATTGGTGGAGCTAGAAATGCCAGTTTCTCATTGGTGGAGCTAGAAATGCTTGTTTCTCATTGGTGGAGCTAGAAATGCTTGTTTCTCATTGGTGGAGCTAGAAATGCTTGTTTCTCATTGGTAGAGCTAGAAATGCTGCTTTCTCATTGGTGGAGCTAGAAATGCTTGTTTCTCATTGGGAGAATTTGGTGAGGTGATACACTATACTGGATCCATGTACCATATAAATAATAAACCTGAGGGCTTGACTCTCTCTCTTCTTTTACACTTTATACTCTTCCTTTCTCTTTTTGCCTGTATTGATTTCACTATAGCCTGCCTACACAACGACATATTCGAGCCGTGGACTTTACAATGGGATGTGATGGGAATAGGAATCATTGCGCCTAGAGCAGGATTTGAAGCCACACTTCTTGTCATTCTGGAGCTAGCATCCTAACCAATAGTCTACATAGGCTCCCTGATGTCATCATCCTATCCACACCCACCTGTCTATGTGGCTCCTAGATAAAGCATTCACCCGGTACTCCCAGTACACAGGTGAATAACAGCCCTATATAAAAACGGTCGAAAATGCGGGGAAATGAAATGAGAGCCTAATTTCACAATCTAAGAAGCAACAATTATTCTTTACATATGTCTTATTATTTCCTCAGTAGCTTTGAGTTGAAAAATATAATAAAACATGTAGTTTAATCAGATTTAAAAGTGAAATTGACACCGTTCTATGGCCGCCATCTTGTCTTTTTGCATTCTCGCCCATTTCACCAACTCTGTGCCTATATATGTAGCCATTTGATCCTGGAACCACACAGTTTCTAGTTGCTGTTTCATACTAAAGCTATTTTCGCCTGTATTTACACTATGTTGTCCTTCACCCGTGTACTAGTACAGGGTGAATCTTTTATCTATGTGGCTCCTTACTGGAGAGGTCAGTGCAGACTACTACACTCATCCTGCTGGAGTGGCAAGTCTTTGAAGTGGTTGACATCTGTAAGTTGTTTAATGCATACAAATACACACATACATGCAATTCACTTATATATATATATATACATGATAGGTTTTGGGGGTTTTTGTTGTTAGTTTTCTTTGTGATGGGCATATTTATGCTGCCCATAGTGGTTAAGTCTAATAACTTGTTGTCGCCGCTGGACAGTCTAATGACTCTCCTTGTTTTTATCACTTTCAGTTGTTGTGTAGCTATCTACTGCATGCATTCTTTCTCTATTTGTAAGCATTCTCCCACATCCCCCAAACCTCTAGATTTACAGGATCATGGTCACGGAACAAATGTCTTAGGGGTTGATGAAAATGGGAAATATTGTCCCTAGAGTACAATTTGAACACATTCTAGAGCTAGCACCCTAACCCTTAGCTTTTCTAGTGTCCCTGATGCAATAACCTTATCCACACCTACCTGTCACGGGCCGTAATCAATTAACACGACCCGGGCGACTCGGGTCACCCGAGTCGTCAGAATTTCAAATCGAACACCGCGAGTGGAGTCGACAAAAACACGTGCCGTGTGCAAAACGACCCGACGCCAGTAACCCACCTCTTGGCTGGGGTTTGCTAGGAACGATGACGTCACACCTGAGCTGGTACCTGTAGGATAACAGCTACCACTACAAGTCCTATTCGTTGTTTTAATGCTTTTTTTAAAATAACCCAGATTGTCAGCTTATACTATCCTAAAATACTTTAAATCCTATTTTGCTGTACTTATATTGGTTATTAAAACAAATAATTAGGTTTTAGATTAAGCCACCATTTTTTCCACCCCGAGCACGGAGAAGCGTATTCGTTTATTCAACCCTAGTCTGTAGGATGTGCGCATGTGCCAAAAAGTGGCTCGGGTGACCCGAGTTGATTAATCGATTACGCCCTATGTGACTCCTTGTCTGAGAGGTCAGTGTAGACTACTACAATACATGTTTATTGCCGTGACTTAGTTATTTATAACCCCCATCCATAATTAGTGACTCGTCCGTCGAAGCACAGTTCTATTTAAAGCTGTATAGTCCAATGAAATATCAAATTTTCAAAACCAAAACAATTATCTAGATTTGTTTTACATATCTAACTTAGATACTGATGCACTTATTAAGCATTTGTTTCTGCATAGAAGGCAATACTGAGTCAAGTTAACTGAACCTCTTACTGCAGAAGTATATGGTGTCAGAGTTTTGGCAACCTTGCCAAAAGTAATTTTCCATGTTTGCACCCAAATTATCTCAAAAGTTTACCATTTAAAATACAAGTAACTTTGAACTAATGTAAACTGGATACTACTGATCGATCTAATATATTTATCTTAGAAAAAATACAAAAATTCAAAACTATCGGACTATGCAACTTTAATCTGAGGAATATATCAATCTTTAGATGCAAGTTCACTTGTAGAAGTTACGTCATGCTACTAACTGAGGAGAAGCTGCATAGTCAGCCATGACAGTCTCAGAGGATGCCGGTCTTAATTAAGCTCTAAATACCTACCATTTAAAAAGTACTTTCAAATTAAACAAAGTATGCATAGTCAGGATAAATAAGCATACATAAAGTTGCCTAGGACTTTTTATGGACTCTTTAAGGTTCAACTTATAGTCAGGATACAGAAGAATACATCAAGTTGCCTCGTTACTGTTAATGCGCCTTTAAGGCTCAATCTTTTAGTTAGGATATATAAGAATACATAAAATTGCATCGGTTATGTTAGTTCCTCTTTAAGGTTCAGCTTAAGTCAACATACACAAGAATACATACAGTTGTCTAGGTCTTGTTAGTGCCTCTTTAAGGCTCACCTTATAGTCAACATACACAAGAATACCTCAATTTGCCTCGATGTTGTTAGGACCTCTTTAATTCTCAACCTATAGTTCAAATACAAAGGAATATATATATATCGTTGCCTCCTTCTTGTTAGTGCCTCTTTAATGCTCAACACATAGTCAGGATACAGAAACTATATAAAGTTCCCTTGGTCTTGAAAGTGTCTCTTGAAGTTCAAGTTTAAGTTGACTTTAATCTCAACTTATAGTCCGGATACAAAAAGATATAGCAAATTGCCTCGGTCTTGTAAGTGCCTCTTTAAGCCTCAACCTATACCCAGGATACACAAGAATACATACCATTGCCTCTTTAAGGCTCAAACCTTAAGGCCCTGTCACACTATGCCGGATTGAGCAATGGATAGAATTGTCTAGTCCGGTCGTGTTCGTGCATTATAAGTATCAAAATGTACTAACATGTTTCAAAGTGTTGCGACATCGGGTCAAAGGCCGCCGGATGAACGGACATGAAACGAACATGAAGCGGACATGAAACAGACATGAAACGGACATGAATGGATAGCCAATGGACCAATTGCAGTCAAACCGGAAGAGAACCATAGACGTCAATCCGGCGGCATCCGTTCCTAGTTTTGTGCATGTTCAAAACTTGTATGGCAACAAACCGGACTTTGTTTGGTTTCTTTCCATTTCCCCCAATCAGGGCCCGTATTCATGTAGTGGTGCAAGGCATAGCCGGTGCTACACGCCAGCTCTGGGGTAGCTATCCGTGGCTAGCGGCAGGTTCGAGCAATAGGGCAAGTCGTATTCACCAATGTCCAAGCCGCCATGGATAGCTAACCGTGAAGTTATTTATATATTTGGGAATTCCCTCGATTCGACAGTATGAATAACGCCGCCAATGCGGCGGGAGCGTCAATAACGGTTCGATTTTAGGGTTAATTTGATTAAATTTCACTTATTGCGTATGTAAATCTGTCAAATATGATCGCATTGAATAGATTTGGGTATAATATATTGCCGCCGATTCAGCGGCGGCGGCGGCGGCGGCGGTGGCAGCGGCAGTGGCAACGGCAGCGGCGATGTGTGTTTTGTTGATGTGCGACAGTATGGATATCGACGTCGATGCGGCCGCGGCGATTTATTTACTTTACATCCGTCGATTCGACAATATGCATAACGCCGCCAATGCGGCGTTATGTCTTAATAATGGTTCGATTTTAGGGTTAATTTGATTAAATTTCACTTATTGCATATGTAAATCTGTTAAATATGATGATAGCATTGAATAGATTTGGCTCTAATATATCAGTGGCCGGCACACTAACCGACGTGGCTAGCAGTTAAACTAGATTTGAAACCAGGGTAGCTTAGCCTAGGCTACGGTCAGCGGCTAGCACTGGCACATGCACATGAATACGGATTTTCCACCATTAGCTATGTGGGGCTACCGTAGCCGCGGTTAAGGCCCTGGCACCAGCACATGAATACGGACCCTGGTGATGTGTGACAGCGCCTTTAGATGAAAGCTCCTCCTGACCAAATCCCCCTCCCCACTGCACCCAACCATTGGTGTTCAACATAACACATTGCTGTTTTAGTGGATGTGTCAGCACCGGTTCCATAATCACATCCCGTTGCTTGGTTACAGTGAGATAAGAGGCCCCGGCACCTTGCCAGTGACCCCTGCGTGTTGTCGGCAACCAGTCCATCTTACCTCCCGGTTCCAATTCAATTCTAGTCGTAACCCGGCAGTGCACTGATGCCGGCTTCTGCGCATGTCCAAAATTAGCTTTAGCAGATAGGTGTGTAATCTGGGATTGAATCCGATGTTTGGAGAGCCCCACCCCACCCCCACCCCCCGCTTTGTCAAAGACCTGTTGACTCAGTGGTCAGTAAGAGATGTCACTCACGGCGCGCCGCCAATACAAAGACTTCTAGTAGAAGAGCCCTGGTTGCAGTCGCTCGTGATTTATAGTGTGTTCAGAATGTACAGACATGCATGGAACTCGTGCCGTGCTGATGTAGTGGTACAATGCGACACTCAGTGCAAACGGATCGGTTAGCTGTGTTACTACACTTGAAAGTCTTTGTCTGGTGGTTTTACTGACGATGGTTGTTCACCCGTTGCGATTACCAAGATTTTATATTGCACAAACTGCTTCCGCAGATATACCTGGGTATCTCGCCAGCTTTTATTTTCTTAATGAAAAGAATCCAAATGAATTCTTTATTTAGTGATTTAATGATTTCAATATAAGTAACTCTGACGTATGCTAATAGTATATATCATCTAGTATTTAATAGGATAAGACAATATCAGTGATCTGTATTTATTCAGTTCTAGAAATCTGCAAATCAACAGCTCAGAATGTGCTCTATGTTAGAGAAGCCTTACCAGCTGTGTGCAGAAAGGATTCTGTCTGTAGACGGTGATGTTATTACAGTGTGCATACTGCATCAACAGCTCAGAATGTGCTCTATGTTAGAGAAGCCTTACCAGCTGTGTGCAGAAAGGATTCTGTCTGTAGACGGTGATGCTATTACAGTGTGCATACTGCATCAACAGCTCAGAATGTGCTCTATGTTAGAGAAGCCTTCGCAGCTGTGTGCAGAATGGTGCAAGGTATATGTGTATACGTTTGCGTGTACGTGTACGTATGTGTACACGTATGTATACGTGTACATATGTGTAGATGTATGTGCGTATATGTGTATGTGTGCTAGTGCATGTGTGTGTGGGTGTGTGCATATACGTTCGTGTATGTGTACATGTATGTATGCATGTTCGTGTAGGTGTCCGTGTACATGTACGTATGCATGTTTGTGTACGTGTTCGTGTCCACGGCAGTGGCCGTGTACATGTGCGGGTGCGTATGCGTGTGCATCTGCGTGTGAGTGTGCGTGTGCGTGCGCGTGTGCGTTTATGGGTATGTGTCCGTGTACATTCCATAAATGAATATGTACGTGTGCGTGTGCTTGTACATATATGAGTATGTGTGCGTGTGTGCGTGTGTAGCGTGTATGTATGCGTGTGTGTGTATTTGTATGCATACGTATACTTGTCGTATGTGTATATGTACGTGCACGTGTGAGTTTCAGTGTACATGTATGTGTCGGTATCCGTATCCGTGTCTGTGTACGAGTATGTATATGTATCCTACGTGTATATGTACGGGTACGTGTGTGCATGCGTGCAAATGTATGCCTATGTGTGCGTGTATGAGTATGTGTACGTATACGTGCCCTATGTGTATATGTACGTGTACATGTGCGTTTTAGTATCCGTGACCGTGTGCGGGTGCGGGTGGTTGTACGTGTCCGTGTGCGCGCCCATGTATGAGTGCATGTACATGCACGCTCATGTGTATGTTTACATTTACTGTGCGTGTACATGTCTGTATATGTGTGCGTGTGCATGGGCATGTGCGTGTACGTGTGAGTGTGCATGTGTGTGCGTGTGAGTGTGCGTGTGTGTGTGCGTGTGCGTGCGTGTGTGTGCGTGTGCGTGTGCGTGTGTATGTGTATGCGTGTGCGTGTGCGTGTGCGTGTGAGTATGCGTGTGCGTGTGCGTGTGCGTGTGTGTGCGTGTGCGTGTGCGTATGACCAGGCACTGTGGACCAGGCCCAGCACCGCGCGCTTGTACCGCTGCAGCTGACCTCTTCTTCCTCCATTCGCCGCCAATTCACATCAATCTTAATCAGGAAGCAAATCATTCAATCAAAAATACCATCGCCGTGACAACCACACGGGGCAACTCCAACCCTCCTCCAGCAGCTGCCACAGGCTTAAACGGCTGGAAAGCGGCCAAAATGTATTTAACTAATCACGGATCTGTTTATATGCAGTCCTAAGATGCGCCCTGCCGCACAATCGCTATCAATCTTATCTGCGATACGCCCGTTCCAGTGCTGCCATCTATCGGGCTATGGGTAGTGAGGCTAATTCGGGCATTGTGTAAGCTCTTGGGTCGGACAGCACCGAATGCGGTAGCCGAATCGGTGGAGCGCAGTGTTATATGGAAGGTCGGGAGTTCGGTTCCCTAGTCAGACCAATTGTTATTTAATTGATACATGTCGCTACCTAGCCTGGCACTCGGCATTTAAAAAAAAAATGTTTATTGAGGCTGTATTTATACTGTCCATAGCATATAAGCCCGGGTACCCAGGCTTGTTTTCAATGCTGGCCAGTTGTAGTGTTGGTGTTATCTTACCACACAGTGGCTGCTGATAAGGTATTTGTTTGCCTGCATTTCAGTAGCAGATAGATAATTGGTTGGTAGGGTTAATAGCATATGTTAATTTTTTTGGATTTTCTTGGTATATGTGTATTTATTTGGTATATGTGTATTTATTATGTGTGTGTGGCTGTGCGCGCATACGTTAGCATATGTGTACATGTATGTATGCATGTTTGTGTACTTATCCATGTACATGTACGTATGCATGTTTGTGTACGCGTTCGTGTCCATGGCAGTGGCCGTGTTCGTGCAGTGTGCGTGTGCGTGTGTGTGCGTGTGTGTGTTAATAATAATAGGATAGGGCAAGGACTGGCTAGCACAGTGTCCGGATAGTATGACTGTGTGGGATATCAGGTGATGATGCCAGTGGTCTGGTCTCCCAATGCGGCAGCACCATAAAGTTGCCATTAGTGCGCACTGTCACAAGTCAGTTCCCGTCCTGATATTAAGTCAGATGTTTCTAGGACTTAAAACAACAACAAATAAGCAATTCGGACTGCAAACCAGATTAGCATGTATTTAACTAATCACGGCTCTGTTCATATGCAGTCCTAAGATGCGCCCTGCCGCCCAATCGCTATCAATCTTATCTTCGATACGCCCGTTCCAGTGCTGCCATCTATCGGCTATGGGTAGTGAGGCTAATTCGGGCATTATGTAAGCTCTTGGGTCGGACAGCACCGAATGCGGTGGCCGAATCGGCAGAGCGCAGGCTTCCTGTGCGAAAGTTCGGGAGTTCGAATTCTAGCTGAGTCAAACCAATGACTTATATGGAAGGTCGTGAGTTTGGTCCCCAGTCGAGTCAAATTAATGGCGTATTAAATTGATATTTGTCACTACCTAGCCTGGCACCTGGTGTTAACAGGATAGGACAAGGACTGGTTAGCACAGCGTCGGGATAATGTGACTGTGTTGGATATCGGGTCATGGTGTTGGTAGCTTGGTCTCCCATTGGGGCAGCACTATAAGGTTGCAATAAGTGTACACAAATTGGTACCCATCCTGATATGACCTTAAATGTTGCTAGGACGTGAACAAGAACAAACTAACAGGTCGGACAGCGAACCAGATTAAGACGCCCCGTCAAAATATATGCGGACACTCTGGGCATTGCTGTCACGTGGAGGTGCGGGTCACGTGACTAAGCAACCAGCACCAGGGAGACATCGAGAGGGTTATTTGACGACACCCTAGATATTATTTGACCTGCCACTGGTGGTGGTAGTCATCCACGATGAGAAAATCAATGTTCAAAATGTAAGCACATAGCTAACACATCCTCTAATCAGCGGTGATTTACTTAAAGGCCCCCATCACACCTCACCGGATTGGGGGAAACGGACAGAAAACGAAAAATGTCCGGTTTGTGTCCGTACAAGTTTTGAACATGCACAAAACTAAGAATGGATGAAGCCGGACTAACGTTTACAGTTCTTGTCTGGTTTGAAGTTTGTTTCGTCCGTTGGCTATCCGTTCATGTCCGTTGGCTATCCGTTCATGTCCGTTTCATGTCCATTTCATGTCCATTTCATGTCCGTTCTTAGACCCGATATAAGAACACTTTGACACATTTTAATACATTTTGATACTTAGCACGCCCGAATGCCACCAGACTAGACAATTCTGTCCGTTGCTCAATCCGGCATAATCCGGCGAATGATGAACCTTTAGTAGATGTTTGATTGTTGGAGCTGTACGTCCTGGCAACATCTAAGGTCATATCATGATGGATACCTACTTGTAGCAGTGTACCCGCATGGCGACTTTATAGTGTTGCCCCACTGGGAGACCAGGCCGCTGGCACCATGACCCAATATCCCACACAGTCACATTGTCGATGTTGGCACCAATATGGATATTTGAACGAATTGAACTTGTATCTTCCAATGGCAAGACTGCTATGGACCTTTCGCAACTTCGCCTATACTACTATGTGCCTTACTGATCACTGCTGATCTGAACTCTCACTAATGTTATAATAGACACAGCTACCTTGTCTCAATCATATTACTTATTAGTAATTTTACTTGTCAATATTACTCCATTCTCATAACTTACAATAGAGGGCACCTCCTCTCAAACTAACTCTGACATATGCCGACATCTCGGATAATCTTGTACATTACTGATTGCTCATTTGCATACCATATCTACACATATCACAATTCGATGTTGCTGCACTGTTGCTGCCACCTATCGTCTACTATTGTACTATTCCAGTACACACACACCGACTAGCTGGCACCATTGTTAATACTCTTGTAACCATGGGCCACAGCCTCCCTGATTTGCATATTTTAATTCTGGAAAAAGTTCCACGATATTTACTGCACAGTTACTCCATCATGATACTAGCACCACTCTTGAGACTTTTGTACATGAAACTTACTGGTGCCTTCCCGTGCTTGCTCGGCCCTATATAGAGTCCAAACTCCGAAGATATTCTCACTATAGAACCAGGACACAACTCAGACTTTTGATTGCCATTCCGCCCACCCCACATTAAGACTATAGGGCCCACCATCTTATGCCTCACAATGTATGAGGACAAAATAACTAGGATACTGTAAATTGGATAATCTTAAAATAAATGCAAACCTTTAATGTGCTGATCGGGTTTGTGTCGTTCAAACTATCCCGATACTGTGCTAACCAGTCCTTGACGAGCGCAAGGCTAGGTAGAGACAAGTATCAATTTTATAAGTTATCGGTTTGACTCGGCTGAGATTCAAACTCCCGACCTTCTGCATGGGAAGCCTAGGCTCAACCAATTAGGCCACTGCGTCTGGTGTACAGCAGCCCCAACCTGGTGTTTTCCGGTCATATGATGTATCCCGCCTTGGACTCAGAACTCCTCCAGTGGGGGTAGACTTGCTTCCAATGGCTAGTTGATTTAGTGTAATAGGTTTAGAGTTTGTTTATCGCATCATCATATAATAGTCGCGGTTTCCGGCTTCCGTTGAGCACGATAAGACGTTTGTTGGCGAAGTCAATGGTTCTGTAAATAAGTAAGGTAACCCGGAATAGGCTACCCTCTCCTAGCTCCAAGCCTTTCCGCTAAGCAGTCTTGGCAATTACCAAGTGGCATACTACTTACAGATTAACTTACAGATCCTATTCTGGCTGCTCTAGGCCCTATTAGGCCTCTAATCCCAAATCTTTATTATAACAATCAACTATTTGCTTGCACACATACGAAGGCGGATGGAGCCCTGAAGTTATATTATTGTGGGTGTCCTCTCCAATTTCTATCCAGCTTTCTCTCAAATGCTTCTACCTTTGGTGCTTCAACCACTTGGTTTGGAAGACTATTACATGGATCTGTCACTCGAACGAAAAATGAGTGCTTCCTGACCTCATGTCTGGGTCTTTCGTTGAAGATCTTATACCACCGGCCTCTGGTGTTGCTGTCTACTCTGATGTTGAACAATTCCCTTGTGACATCACTGTCATAGACGCCAGTAATAATCATATCTCCCTTGAGATGACGATCTGATAATTTTGGTAGCTTAAGTCTCCTCAGCCGTTCTTCATATGCCATCTCTCCCAATACTACATAGTGTAACCTGACGACAATCATACGTAGACTCCCGCCTTCATGAGTGAGTTCAAACAGGTCAAAGGTGAAGGTTGGTCTCCATTTAAAGAGGAAAATGGGAAATACCGTGCTTAGAGCAGGATTTAAGCCCGCACCTCTTGCTTTATGGGCTAGTCTGCACACCACTACACCACTTAGGTTCCCTGGTGTCATCACCCTATCCATGCTTGCCTGTGTAGTTGGCTCCTTGCCTGAGAATTCAGTGCAGAGTACTACATTACAGTGCACACAGATAAGTACAATCATCTCCTTAATGTTTTTATGCACAGAGGTACCTTGCAATTCATTATCATCATCATCATCATCATGCTGTCAGTCGCGATGCGACAAAGACTGCTTTCATTACTTGACTGCCGCTCTCCATTTACATTTCATGAAAGCTGCCTGCAAAAGTGTTGAAGTGCTGCTGGCTTTTGCAAGTTACCAGCGGCAGGCTCTTGGGGAGCAAATAGAGGTTTCACACCAGCAAGAACATATCCAGACAGGCGCAAACCTATTTGTCCCTGCAGTGGCTGGTTGGGAGATATTGGGAGTTCCATACATCAACCGCCCTTGATGCTGCCACAGTGACATGGTTTTCTGTTTAGGGTTTACTCCCTTAGCCTTCACTTCTGTCAAGAACCTGTACCACAAGGCAGTGGTTTACAACTCTGCAGGGCAGGGGCGTCAAACTCCCTGAGGGATTGCAATACCTGCATACCCAATTCATTATGGAACTATAGGTAAGTGATATCATGTGGTTCTAGTGCCATTACTTATGGAACTATAAGTGTGTGATGTCATGTGGTTCTAGTTCCATTCATTATGGAACTATAGGCAAATGACATTGTGTGGTTCTAGTGACATTCATTATGGAACTATAGGCAAGTCATGTCACATGGTTCTAGTGTCATTCATTATGGAACAATAGGCAAGTCACATCACATGGTTCTAGTATCCTTCATTATGGAACTATAGGCAAGTGATGTCACATGGTTCTGGTGTAATTCATTATGGAACTATATGCAAGTCACATTGATTGATTGATTGATTGGTGGTTGCTTTACGCCGTGTCGGCAGCACAGGCCATATTCACGGCGAGAAATGTTTGGAACTATAGGCAAGTCACATCACATGGTTCTAGTGTCATTCATTATGGAACTATAGGAAAGTCATGTCACATGGTTCTGGTGTCATTCATTATGGAACTATAGGCAAATGACATTGTGTGGTTCTAGTGCCATTCATTATGGAA
Organism: Branchipolynoe longqiensis; assembly: GCA_030323885.1. Lineage (NCBI taxonomy): Eukaryota > Metazoa > Annelida > Polychaeta > Phyllodocida > Polynoidae > Branchipolynoe > Branchipolynoe longqiensis. The sequence goes on along the minus strand of CM059193.1, from coordinate 14,074,184 downwards.
CTATAGGCAAGTCACGTCACATCGTTCTAGTGTCATTCATTATGGAACTATAGGCAAGTCACATCACATGGTTCTAGTGTCATTCATTATGAAACAATAGGCAAGTGATGTTATGTGGTTCTAGTGCCATTCATTATGGAACTATAGGCAAGTCACATCATATGGTTCCAGTGTAATTCATTATGGAGCAATAGGCAAGTGACATCACATGGATCTAGTGCCATTCATTATGGAACAATAGGAAAGTCACGTCACATGGTTCTAGTGTGATTCATTATGGAACTATAGGCAAGTGATGTTGTGTAGTTCTAGCGACATTCATTATGGAACTATAGGCAAGTCACGTCATGTGGTTCTAGTGTAATTCATTATGCAACAATAGGCAAGTGACATCACATGGTGCTAGTGTAATTCATTATGGAGCAATAAGCAAGTGACGTTGCATGGTTCTAGTACCATTCATTATGGAACTATAGGCAAGTCACATCATATGGTTCCAGTGTAATTCATTATGGAGCAATAGGCAAGTGACATCACATGTATCTAGTGCCATTCATTATGGAACAATAGGAAAGTCACGTCACATGGTTCTAGTGTGATTCATTATGGAACTATAGGCAAGTGACGTTGTGTAGTTCTAGCGACATTCATTATGGAACTATAGGCAAGTCACGTCATGTGGTTCTAGTGTAATTCATTATGCAACAATAGGCAAGTGACATCACATGGTGCTAGTGTAATTCATTATGGAGCAATAAGCAAGTGACGTTGCATAGTTCTAGTACCATTCATTATGGAACTATAGGCAAGTCATGTCACATGGTTCTAGTGACATTCATTATGGACCTATAGGTGTGTGATGTCATGTGGTTCTTGTGCCATTCAGTATGGAACTATATGCAAGTGACATTGTGTGGTTCTAGTGCCATTCATTATGGAACTATACGCAAGTCAAGTCACATGGTTCTAGTATCATTCATTATGGAACTATAGGCAAGTGAAATCATATGGTTCTAGTGCCATTCATTATGGAACTATAGGAAATTGACGTCATGTGGTTCTAGTTTCATTCATTATGGAACATTAGGCAAGTGATGTCAAAAGGTTCTAGCACCATTCATTATGTAACTACAGGCAACTGGTGTTGGTTTTAGTGCCATTCATTATGGAACCATAAGCAAGTGATGTCACATGTCTCCAGTGCCATTCATTATGGAACTATAGTGTCCGGCCCCCCCAGCCCCCACCGGTTGCCCCCGTGCTCCACACACACCATGAGACCAGCACCCCTGACCCCCACATCCACCACTATGCACAAAGGACCATGTCTAGTCCAGCCGAACTATCCCTAGAACTGTTAAAGGTAAGGGCTCCGCCCCAGACTGCATCAAAGCGTTGCCGACTTGTGCTCCCTAAGTGGATATCACTCGAGCTGCTCCGAGCCGTGAGCTGCTCGGCCGACGGTGAGCGGTTGAGTGGCGAGCGGTGAGTTCCTAATATGTCGGGCTCAGTCCGTGAGTGGATGAGGTGACTTGATAGCAGGTCAGTGTTATTTTTTTTGGTGATCGTTTGTTTATTCTTCACTATAAAGTCATCATCACTGCGCACTGTCACAAGTCGGTACCCGTCCTGATATGACCGTAGATGTTTCTAGGACGTAAAACCCCAACTACCATCCGACCATTTTTCTGTAAGTAATCGCGGGAAAACCAGTACTTCGGTGGTGACAAAAGAATTTATTCAGCAGAATACAATTATTTACCAACACAGAAATAGAAAAAGATTTCAGCAACAGTGTATAATATTACTGGATGCCCGGCCACGTTTGGGACACCAGAGAATACTACAGAAACTCTCCCCTTCATATCACTTGTCTATCAACTCATTAACCAATGCTAAGGAAGAATGAAGTCAAGACACAGATAAACAGTGGAGAAGTTGTGCTTTACTAACACCAACTCCTGTCCACCTACCAGTGACCTATCATCCACACCCCTTGCCTTCTAGCCACACAAGATCTCATTACTACTTTAGCCTGTATAGAAAGCAGTGCTTACAGCTCATGGGACAGGAGTCCTATGGCTGTGTACACACTCAATTAGAATAGATGAATTTTGATAGCATCAGACAGAGTGTCTGGGGTTCCTGCTCAAGAGTAGGTGCGCCTCACTCCAGAGTCAGGAGTAGAGTGATCTCTCTCCAGGGGGTCTGAAGCAGAGTCTAGAATTAAGATCTTGGTTTGAGGCTAGTGTGGTCAGAGGGCCAATGGGATGCAGGTGACTGGGCAGTCCCCAGCCAGCCAATCAGGTACCTCCACAGTCAGGGTGGGTGGCACCCTCCCCCAGTAGGGGTAGCTGTCACTCAACCCAGCTGCAGGTGGTGCCCTGTGTGTATATGCAAATTAGGCTGGTGGACCAGCCCAGTGGTCAAGGCAGGGGGGGGCAGGTAGTTATACAGTTACAATAGATCTCTGTTAAAATGGTCTTTTCTCCAATTGCACTCTTTATGGATGCATAGAGAAATATTTCAACAATCATGTACTGCCTCTTATATAGGAACATCTCTTCATTAATCTCAGGCATAATATATGAACATATATTTCACACAGCTTATATCATGTCATAATGGGAGTGGGATATTATTACTTTTAGTTTATATAACATCGTCCCCACTCCGTCGCCCAAGACTAATAATGCTCTCTGCCAATATATAATTCTTAACCGAAAATCCGTATATTTTTACAAGTGGATGTGTGTCTTTGGGAAGGTGTGTGATTCTTTGAGCAAGCCGCTCCCGGTATCTGAATTCATTCTGTGTGCGTGCGCATGCGCGTGTGTTCTATAATGGTAGTAGCTATTGGGTCTACAAATGCCTATTGCAGATTCAGCTAAATAACGCTGGGTCTTGATCACAAACAAATCTGGATTGAACCCTGGAGATCAAATCGAATTAGAGCCAAGCTGCATGTATGGAGAGGTGAGTAATGTGTGTGGTGGAGGTGTGTGGGGGAGGTGTGTTAGAGGAGGTGTGTGTAGGGGGAGGAGATGTGTGGGGGAGGTGGGTGGGGGGAGGTGTGTTCGAGGAGGTGTGTGTAGGGGGAGGAGATGTGTGGGGGAGGTGGGTGGGGGGGAGGTGTGTTAGAGGAGGTGTGTGTAGGGGGAGGAGATGTGTGGGGGAGGTGGGTGGGGGGAGTTGTGTTAGAGGAGGTGTGTGTAGGGGAGGAGATGTGTGGGGAAGGTGTGTGGGGGAGGTGTGTTAGAGGAGGTGTGTGTAGGGGGAGGAGATGTGTGGGGGAGGTGGGTGGGGGGAGGTGTGTTAGAGGAGGTGTGTGTAGGGGGAGGAGATGTGTGGGGGAGGTGGGTGGGGGAGGTGTGTTAGAGGAGGTGTGTGTAGGGGGAGGAGATGTGTGTGGGAGGTGGGGGGGAGGTGTGTTAGAGGAGGTGTGTGTAGGGGGAGGAGATGTGTGGGGAGGTGGGTGGGGGGAGGTGTGTTAGAGGAGGTGCGTGTAGGAGGAGGAGATGTGTGGGGGATGTGGGTGAGGGGAGTTGCGTTTGTGGCGGGGAGGTGTGTATGGGGAAGGCATGTATGGTGGGAATTGTGTGTGTGGGCTGGTGTGAGGGGGAAGGTGCGGGGGAAGGTGTGTGGGGGGAGGCTTGTATGGTGGGAGGTGAGTGGGGGGAAGGTGTGTAGGGGGAGGTGTGTGTAGGGAGAGGAGGTGTTGGGGCAGGTGTGGGTAAACTCGCTCATGATCTATAATCGGGGAATTCCCAATTTTGTAGTGTACATTGGTTTTCGTTTATATTTCTGTACATATTCAACATTTGTAATACCTTATACCCATACGATTAGCATTATTTTTAACCTAGATATATATATACTCTGTTAGTATTTTAGTTTTTGTTGTCGAACCTTCATAGCATGACAGTAGTTACATTTGCATGGAGGAAGGCCCACATTGCCTCCCCTCCTACTCAGCCCACTCAGTCATCACCAACTCTCATTACTGACGACCTGTACTTACAGGGTTCCACAGGGAGCCAACTGAGCTGCTCATATAGGCCGGTTATGAGCGGCTCAGTGACCATCCACAACGAGGCCGGGCGGGGCAATCAGCGACGCACAGACAGACAGGCACCGGTGGGGAACCAGCTCACCAAACATGGCGTGCATTGGGCAACCAGCCGGGCACAGGCAGCTGGTAACAAGTGGAACATCAGCTCACCATGTATGGTGTCCACTGGGCAACCAGACGCGCACATACAGCCGGTAACAAGCGGATCATCAGTGCACCATGCATGGTTTGCACTGAGCAACCAGACGCGCACATGCAGACTGTAACAAGTGGAACATCAGCTCACCATGCATGGTGTGCACTGGGCGACCAGAGGCGCACAGACAGCCGGTAACAAGTGAAACATCAGCTCACCATGCATGGTGTCCACTGGCCAACCAGAGGCGCACATACCGTCAGTAACCAGCGGAGCATCAGTTCACCATGCATGGTGTGCACTGGGCGACCAGCTGTGCACAGACAGCTAGTAACAAGTGGAACATCAGCTCACCATGCATGGTGTGCACTGAGCAACCAGACACGCACATGCAGCCGGTAACAAGTGGAACATCAGCTCACCATGCATGGTGTGCACTGGGCGACAAGAGACGCACATACAGCCAGTAACAAGCGGAACATCAACTCACCATGCATGGTGTGCACTGGGCGACCAGAGGCGTACAGACATACGGTAACAAGTGGAACATCAGCTCACTATGCGTGGTGTGCACTGGGCGACCAGAGGCGCACAGACAGCCGGTAACAAGTGGAACATCAGCTCACTATGCGTGGTGTGCACTGGGCAAACTGCGGCGCACAGACAGCCGGTAACAAGCGGAACATCAGTTCACCATGTGTGGTGCGCATTGGGCAACCAGAGGCGCACATGCAGCTGGTAACAAGCGGAACATCAACTCACCATGCATGGTGTGCACTGGGCAACCAGCCGCGCACAGACAGCCAGTAACAAGCGGAACATCAGCTCACCATGCATGGTGTGCACTGGACGACCAGAGATGCACAGACAGCGGGTAACAAGTGGAACATCGGCTCACCATGCATGGTGTGCACTGGGCAACCAAAGGCACACAGACAGCCAGTAACCAGCGGAACATCAGCTCACCATGCATGGTGTCCACTGGCCAACCAGAGGCGCACATACAGCCAGTAACCAGCGGAGCATCAGTTCACCATGCATGGTGTGCACTGGGCGACCAGACGCGCACAGACAGCTAGTAACAAGTGGAACATCATCTCACTATTCATGGTATGCACTGGGCAACCAGAGGCGCGCAGACAGCCGGTAACAAGCAGAACATCAGCTCACCATGCATGGTCTGCACTGGGCAACCAGAGGCACACAGACAGCCGGTAACAAGTGGAATATCAGCTCACCATGCATGGTGTGCACTGGGTAACCAGACGCGCACAGACAACCAGTAACAAGCGGAACATCAGCTCACCATGCATGATGTGCACTGGGCAACCAGCTGTGCACAGACAGCCAGTAACAAGCGGAACATCAGATCACCATGCATGGTGTGCACTGGAAAACCAGCCGCACACAGACACCTGGTAACCAACTGGGCATTAGCTCACCACGCATGGCATACACCTAGAAACCAGCAACGCACGGGCAGCCATTCACCAGCGGGAAACCAGCTCACCATGCACTGCGCGGACTGGGCAGGCAACCAGCAATGCACAGATAGCCGCTGGTAACCAACCAGCGGAACAACACCTCACCACATGCGGTGCGGACCAGGAAACCAGCGGCACACAGACAGCCGGGAACCAGCGGGGAACCACCTCACCACGCGCCGTGCTTGCTCTCCGCCGACTCGACCCGCCCAAACCACGCCGCCTTATTAGCTACATTTACGCAAACTGCTCAGCACCAGCCATTTCGGGAGCACCAGTTATTTTGAGCGGTTTTTTTTTGGCAGCACGGTTTGTGACTTGTAAGTGACGCGCACGGTGGCCGGACGGTGGCCGCCCGGTGGCCGCCCGGTGGCCGCCCGATGGCCGCCCGGTGGCCGCACGGTGGCCGCCCGGTGGCCGCCCGGTGGCCGCCCGGTGGCCCCCGGTGGCCGCCCGGTGGCCGCCCGGTGGACGCACGGTGGCCGCCCGGTGGCCGCACGGTGGCGGCACGGTGGCCGCACGGTTGATGCACGGTGGCCGCCCGGTGGCCGCCCGGTGGCCGCCCGGTGGCCGCACAGTGGCCGCCCGGTGGCCGCACGGTAGCCGCCCGGTGGCCGCAAGGTGGCCGCACGGTGACCGCACGGTGGCCGGACGGTGGCCGCCCGGTGGTCGCACGGTGGCCGCCCTGTGGCCGCACGGTGGCCGCCCGGTGGCCGCACGGTGGCGGCACGGTGGCCGCACGGTGAACGTACGGTGGCCGCCCGGTGGCCGCCCGGTGGCCGCACAGTGGCCGCCCGGTGGCCGCACGGTAGCCGCCCGATGGCCGCACGGTGGCCGCATGGTGGCCGCATGGTGCCCGCACGGTGGCCGCTGGCCGCACAGTGGCCGCCCGGTGGCCGCACGGTAGCCGCCCGGTGGCCGCACGGTGGACGCACGGTGGACGCACGGTGGACGCACGGTGGCCGACCGGTGGCCGCCCGGTGGCCACCCGGTGGCCGCACAGTGGCCGCCCGGTGGCCGCACGGTAGCCACCCGGTGGCCGCACGGTGGCCGCACGGTGGCCGCACGGTGGCCGCACGGTGGCCGCCCGGTGGCCGCCCGGTGGCCGCCCGGTGGCCGCCCGGTGGCCGCCCGGTGGCCGCCCGGTGCCTCCCTGTGCCCCCCAGTGGCTGCCCGGTGGCCTCCCGGTGGCTGCCCGGTAGCCGCCCGGTGCCGTTACAATGGGCGTGTATTGAGCAGATCAGGTGGGGCTTTGTGGACAATGGAAGGCCTCATTACGCATTGATGTTCACTGAGCTGTTGTGAGCGACTCAGAGCTGCTCAGAGCTGCTCAGCGGGAGCGGGTCACACACACAATGAGCGCGCCTCACACCGCCCCCGCGCTAATAGATAAAGTGAGCCATCGATCACCGCTGTCACCACTGCATGCGCATGCGCGCAACAGTGTGGTGTATATGTGGGGGGCGGGAGGTGCGGGGCGCGGGTGGGGGGCGGGGGGGAGGTGCGCTGCGCGGGGGGGGGGGTGGTGGCGGGGGGGGGGGGGAAGTCAGGACTCATGTGTCCGACGGTGGCGTGGTCTGACGTTGTTCGGGTCGCAGTTACTGATGTAGTTTGGGGATGAGGGTGGTTTGGGCATTGGTTTGGTTTGGGTGTGGGTGTGGTATGGGCGTGGGTGTGGTTTGGGCATGGGTTGGTGTGGTTTGGGCGTAGGTGTGGTTTGGGCATGGATGTCGTCTGGGAGTGGTTTTGGTGTAGGGGTGGTTTGGGGGTGGGGGTGATATGCGTGTGGGTCTGGTTTTGGGGTGGGTGTGGTTTGGGTGTGGGTGTGGTTTGGGCGTGGGTTGGTGTGGTTTGGGCGTGGATGTGGCTTGGGCGTGGATGTCGTCTGGGAGTGGTTTTGGTGTAGGGCTGGTTTGGGGGTGGGGGTGATATGCGCGTGGGTCTGGTTTTGGGGCGGGTGTGGTTTGGGTGTGGGTGTGGTTTGGGCGTGGGTTGGTGTGGTTTGGGCGTGGATCTGGCATGGACGTGGATGTCGTCTGGGAGTGGTTTTGGTGTAGGGGTGGCTTGGGGGTGGGGTGTGATATGCGTGTGGGTCGGGGTGGGTGTGGTTTGGGCGTGGGTTGGTGTGGTTTGGGCGTGGATCTGGCTTGGGCGTGGATGTCGTCTGGGAGTGGTTTTGGTGTAGGGGTGGTTTGGGGGTGGGGGTGATATGCGTGTGGGTCTGGTTTTGGGGTGGGTGTGGTTTGGGTGTGGGTGTGGTTTGGGCATGGGTTGGTGTGGGAGGTTCAAAATCCCTTGGATCGGTAAAAGTGTAGGCTCGGGTTTTCTATTGACAAACTGTCTAATGGTGAAAACAAGTCTAGTCAGACTTATCCGTAATAGGCAGTATAAATCTTCAAGAAAAAAAAACGGTTTGGTGTGGTTTGGGCGTGGTTGTGGTTTTGGTGTGGGTGTGGGTGTGGTTTCGGTGTAGGTTGGTGTGGTTTGGGTTTAGGTGTGGTTTGGGCATGGTTGTGGTTTGGGTGTGGATGTGGTTTGGGCATGGGTGTGGTTTGGGTGTAGGCGTGGTTTGGGCATGGGTGTGGTTTGGGTGTAGGTTTGGTTTGAGCATGGTTTGGGCATGGTTTGGTGCGGTTTGGGCCTAGGTGTGGTTTGTGTGTAGGTTGGTGTGGTTTGGGAGTGGTGTGGTTTGGGTGTGGTGTGTTTTGAGCGTAGGTGTGGTCTGTGTGTAGGTTGGTGTGGTTTGGGCGTGGTGTGGTTTGGGCGTGGGTGTGGCTGTGGTGCTAATTGTTGTGGTGTTTGCATTCAGGGTTGTCTTGAAGTCAGGGTCATTCATGATCGTGGCCATGCATGTTGTGGTTGTCGTTTGCAATTGCACCTTTACAGTTGCCATTTTGAATTAATACTTGAGAATAAGCAGTCTCAGATCCCAGTTCGGGATCCGACATAGTGCAACAACACCGTTCAGAGCCATTCTCAAAAAACAGTCCGTTGTCAAGGATGAGATCGAAGAATTTTGTTTTGAGTTGAAGATTGTCAATTCATGGTCAGCTCTGGGTCCATATGCATCCCGCAAAGCTGGTAGAAATGCATGCAGATCGTATTTTGCTTTGACAAATCTAAAGCTGTTCATGATTGAGGATGAGTGCATCCCATTAAGGCAAATTTGTAACTGTCTCTCAATAACATTCATATTAGTTTCATTAAAATAAATCATGAAATCGTCATCCACATACAAATTACAGGAGATCCCTATTTTTTACCACATTTATAATGCTATTATTGTTTGCAACACATAGGGTTACAGACAATATACTGGCTTGTTGGTGTCCTAGTTCCTTCTCTTGTTACTCAGAATAGGTAGATTTTGTGCAACCATGGAAATGCCTGTGGGCTAGAAGGTTCCGTTTGAAAATGGGCAAACGCCTTTGAATATCGATCCAATAAAGATCTGTCATGATTCTATGTCGTGAAATTGTGTCGTAAGTTGTTACAAGGTCGAAAACCAAAGCCACAACGTGTTTCTCGCTCATGAAGGGTTCTCTTACAAAAGTTTCTACGTGGACTCGATGGTCCTAGATACTACTACCTCGTCAAAGGCCACATTGGAGATTGGAAGAGTAGTGTTCCGTTTCCAGTAACCCAAAAAAGCGATTATTTATTATCCACTCCATGGTTTTTCATATCCATATTGTTAGAGCCATAGGATGGTAATTGGTGGCTTCACAGAGGTATTTGTCAGGTCTATCAATTGGTAGTATCTTTGTCCACCACCAAGCGATTGAAATCACATCTGATTCTCAGATGTTGTTGAAAAGCTGAAGCAATAATTTCAGGGCAGCTTTGGGGGGGAGGTCCTTCAGAAACAGATTTTAAATCTTATCAGGACTGACAGCACTGTTGTGTGAGATTTCCAGAGCACATTTAAACTTGTCCATGTTAAATGCGGGGTGTGGGGGGGGGGGTTGTACTGCTAATTGCCATTGGGGGTATTGCCCAAGAGCTTTCACCCTTGGTATACCATGGTAGTCCGAAAACTCAGGAAAAACATTTCTGAAGATTAGTTTTTGACAAATGTGCTACTCAGTTCTTTTCTTATGTCATCAAGTGACATGAGAACTGTGCCACTGCATTTCAAATGCTGGACTACAGAAGAATCACCTTCCCTTCTTTTGCTTTACCATGATCATCATCCAGATTTTACCTAGCGGTGTGCATAAACTACTATTGCAAACACATTTTTTCCAGCACTGTTTATGTATTTATGTCATGGTTCTATGCACATCACTTCGCAGAATCCGAAAGAGTTTCAGGATTTTTTCAGTCACTATCCTGTTAAAGTTCCGCTGACCTTTTTCCCAGCCGTCAGCTAATCAACAATCAAAATCGCAGCATTTTGGGTTTGCTAGTGTTTCCAGAACAGTTTCTTCTGCAATCGACCCGAGTAGAACCACGACCATAAACACAACCCTAAGCACAACCATACCCATGACTGTAATGACGACCACGACCATAACCACAACCAAGACCACAGCCCCAACCATGGCCATAACCATGACCGTGACGATAACTACAACCACGACCATAATCACAACCACAACCACGACCGTAATGACGACCACGGCCATAACCACAACCACGACCATAACCACAACCATAACCATAACCATAACCATAACCCGGACCATAATGACGACCACGCCCATAACCACAATCACAACCATAACCACAACCGTAACCATAACCACAAGCAGGGCCACAGCCACAACCATGGCCATAACCACTACCATGACGATACCTACAACCACAACCATAGCCACAACCACAACTACAACCACGACCGCAATTATGACCATGATCATAATTACAACCGCGACCATAACCAGAACCACGACCATAACCACAACCACGACCATAAGTACAACCGTGACCATAACCACAACCACGACCATAACCACAACCATGACCATAACCACAACCATGACCATAACCACAACCAGAACCAGAACCACGACCATAATGACGACCACAAGTATTACCACAATCACGACCATAACCATAACCATAACCACGACCATAACCATAACCACCTCCACCACCACAACCACAACCATGACCTTTACACTGTGACAACTTGTGACTATGATCTGTCTGTTACTAATAGATAAGCATGGACTATGCTTGTATGCATCTACTCCTGTGCATGTATCTATTGTATGACGCTATGTATACAGTCTGCGCCCACATTTTTAAGCGACCTCATTTATAGACAAGATAAGCACAAAGAAAGCACACTATATATGATGCTTTAATCAAATTGGCGGCGTGTCAATTAGCGTGTGAAGTGTCTTAATGCTTTCCTCTTTCCAGACAACGATCTCCCCATAGAGATGACAGCAGCAGAGGAGCGGGCCATGCGTTCACAGACGCGTGTACTTATATCGAGCATGACCTATTTAAAAGTGATGAGTCATCACCATTTCCCAGCGCTCTCTATATCCACCTGCAGTTTCAAGTATCGATGACAATAAGATATATACTAGCCTTAACTTGTGCTCCGCATCAATCCCTGGAGCAATCTTGTGTTGAACTGTCATTATATATACATTCCTGGTCTCTAAATACATTCAGAGACCATGTATATATCTGAAAGAGAATGCTATATTCTGGACTCATGCATGGTCTTGTTTCAATATAGTTCCGCTCTGTGGTGGAATCCATCTGTATCATTATGCGCTAAACCATATCGGTGGCGCTATCTAATGGCGGAGTTAACAACACTGGCGGTTCCGTGACTCAAAATGGATGGCAATATTGTCAAAGTGACCAGATGTAGTAAAAAAAAAACCATCAAAAGTAATATGAAATGTGAATGGTAGACAACAACAAAATATGCTATTACCAACCCATAGATACGTAGCGAAGCATCAGTGGAGTACGATGATGCACTTTGGCAGTGCTGCTTAAAGGGGCTGTCACATTAGGGTTTTTTGCGGGAGCGTATGGCGGCGTAAGCGCGTTACGTCATATACGTCGGCATACGCCGTATACGCTACTCATACGCTATGCATACGCTACTCATACGCTACTCATACGCCGCCAGATGCCGCCAGATGCCGGCGTATGTGAAGCGTATGAGGCATACGCCGCCATACGCTTTCATAAATCCGTCCGTCCAAATTTTTTTGTGCATGCTCAAAAAAACCCGACCTATGAGGGCGTATGGCCCATACTGTCAAAACATGTCACAGCACGCTCCCATACGCTCCCATACGCTCCTCGTACGCTCCTTGTACGCTCCTCGTAGGTTCCACATACGCTCAAAACCACCCGAAAGGTCACCAAATGTCATCATAGGCCGGCACGCGCAGGACCTACGTAGGTTTTCAATACGCTCCCGCCATACGCCGTAATGTGACAGGGCCTTAACAGAGAAGTAGTGATCAGAACGACCCTAAGACTTAACCACCGTTTGGTATTATCCATAGATAGATTTCACCAATATTACTGATCTGCAGACATGGGTAGCCCCTAGCTCACGGGCGCTCAATCAATCAATCAATAGTTCCATCCTCTAGTCGAGGGTTGGATGCAATGGTTCTCCACTTGTCCCGATGTTGTGCTGTTCTGATAGACTGTGAATAATTCAAGCCTGTCCACTGTGAAATATTTGTAAACCATGATGTTCTTGGTCTCCCTCTCCCTCTGCTGCCATTCACCTTCCCTTCCAACAATGTACGGTATATTGAACTCTGACGAATGATGTGGCCAAAATAAATAAGTTTCTTTGTCTGTATAGTGGCAAACAAGCTTTTCTTATTTTTAATTTTTCTGAGAACTTCTTTGTTGGTGATCTTCTTTGTCCATGATATTTTTATCATCCTTCGATAAGTCCACATCTCAAATGCTGCTAAACGTTTGTACATTTTCTTAGAGATTGTCCATTTCTCTGCCCCATACATTAGAGTAGACCACACATAACACTGAAGAATACGCTTCCTTGTTTGTATTAATATCTTACTTGATGTTAACACTCTATTCATTTTGGAGAATGTTGTTCGGGCTATTGTTATCCTTCTTTTAATTTCTTCCTCACATCTCCCATCATTTGTAATCTTTTGTCCGAGATATATGAATTCGGATACTTGTTCTATGTTTGTGCCATCTATGGTTATATTGACATTTGGTTTATCTGTCTTTTTACTTATAACCATTGTTTTGGTCTTCGCTACCGATTTCATTTGTATATAGCCTAGCCTGCTTGTTTCTCGGGCATGAGCGGCCTAGGCATTGTTGGTGTGTGCCTGAGATGGCAAACCCCACATTCGAGCTGCTCATATGTGAGCATGAGACTGCCTATGGATCTCGATTTGCCTCCAGATTATGAAACTAAAATATTCTGATGCGCCGAATGAGTAACGTAGGTATAAGAGCTTCATAGAACGACTCATATTTAGAGTATGTTATCCAATGTGAATTAATTGTGAGCAAACCTTGGAGATATTTGAAATGAAAGCATAACAAAATTAATTTTGGCAAGTACATGCAAAATTATGATGCGATAGTCTTCAGCAGTAACAATTTCTATTAAATGTCTCGAGTGCGCCCTTTTCTGTAGGACTACATGCGTGAAGCTGCATGGTCCGATGAAATATCAAATTTTCAAAACCTAGCCAATTATCTCGATTTGATTTTACATATCTAACTTAGATATTGATGCACTTATTAAACATTTGTTTCTGCGCAGAAGGGAATACTGAGTCAATTTAACAGAACCTATTACTGCAGAAGTCTATGTTGTCAGAATTTTGGCAAGCTTGCCAAAACTAATTTGACATGTTTGCACTCAAAATATCTCAAAACTTTACGATTTAAAATAAAAGTAACTTTCAACTAATGTAAAGTAGATATTAGTGACCGATCTAATATATTTATCTCATAAAAAATACAGAAATACAAAACCATCGGACTATGCCACTTTAATAAATGCACTGGTATCTAAGTTGGATTTGTAGAATCAAATATATATTTGACCGTCCAAGTGGGTTGGGAGGCAATAACGACCAGACACAGCTGGCTCATACGAGGTCAGAGCCCCTGACAGGTGGCGCCGCATGGCCAAACCTGGAACTAAACAATGTCATATGCTTGCTGTGGTTCATAATTTAACAATACAGATATAACTGAAGATGGTAGTGTCCTTGGTTATATTCCCGTAATAGATTATAGAGCACATCAGTATTTGGTTTCTAATATTTGATGCTTTCATCGGACTAGGCAACTTCAACGGTGACTCACCTAGTTATGGCCTAAATCTCAGACCGGGCATGGTGGCTTAATCGGTACAGCACGAGCCTCGCGTACAGGAGATCGGGAGTTCGGTTCGCGGTCGAGTCAACGCCTTGGTTAAACAGGTGCTATTTTATATTTTATATATGTATATATGAATGTGAAAGATGTGTGATGATGGCGATGCTGATGATGATGCTGATGATGATGTGTATTTTTTCATAGTAATTTCATATTGATGTGTATTCATAATTACCTATCTCATGTATAATATAATTGTATGTGTTTACATGTGAAACACCAACCAGCAGCCGGGCTGATCAAAGCCACGACAAGGTGGCACTGCGAAATTTACATTAAGTATGTTGGCGAGTCAACATGGATAATTTGGACGCAGGAACCTTGGCACTACTTTCACGCACTACTTTCTTGACCGCACTCCTTTCTTACCTGACAGTCAGTGTGATTTCACTCTTCCGTGTGATCCCGTTCCTACCAGTCGCTTCACCCACCCACCCACCCGATTTGAATGGGTAGGGGTTGAGGGCTGCCGGGTTTCTCTAGTCCTATCTCTTGGCTTGGGGTTCCTGATTATCAACACTGTCTAGATATTAAGCAACATTTAACCGATATTGTCTAGCATTAAGGCCAATTTGATATGATATGATTCCGATATGATTTGACATTGATAACCAACAATCATCTCGATTACATTTAACTCGATCCTGACATCCATCTCATATGCATTCTCCAGTAAATTTTTGTTATTTCCAATTATGTCTTGTCTCTATTGTGTTCACGTGTTCAAATTACCATGGGAGAGATAGGGAGTGAGCCGTCTCAGTATTATAGGGTCTTTGACTACGTTCACCTACATTCAACTATGTCCACTAACGGCCATGTGACTAGGGCTTAACACAGAGGGACGAGGCAGGGTGGCCGGGGGTAGTGATGGCCATCCTTTCAGTCTTCACAGGTAGCACACTCAATCTTCAGATCCAGCAACCACTCCGGCTAATCTGGAACAATGACTCCTTCCGAGCTTCTACCTAGAAATAAGTAATAACCCTCATTGTTATATCTTAACTGTTGTGATTGCTTTGTCATTGTGGAATCGATTCATTATTGGTATCATATCCGGTGTATTTATGGGATCTGAATATAGCCGTTATTACTCAGGTGAAATGGGAGAAATAGACCTATTTCACATGACGTCAGCATAGGTAATTAGGTCTGTGCGTATGCAACTTGGCTGCAGAACAACACCCGGTTGCAGTTGCAAGCTCAATGGCCTTGAGCAATCTTCATACAGAAAAAGTTAAATATTTCTAAAACCGCATAACTTAGAAACAAACTGCTTGGCACACAAACAGATCAAATATTTAACAAACAGATTATATTAAATGTATATGTGTATTGTTCTAAATTTACATTAATTTTGAATAAAATTGAACTTTTGCACTGCGCATATGGGCAAACTCAATGTATTGTCCATGGCCATGAGCAATTTTCCTATAGAAAATGTGAAATATCTCAAAAACCACGCAATGTAAAAACAAAGCGCTTTGCACACAGACAGATCAAATTTTTAACAAATGGATTAAATTTATATCTTAGTGTTTCGTATTTCTATTAATTTTGAATAAAATTGATGTTTTGCACTGCACATATCGGCAAACTCAATGGCCGTGCACAATTTTCATACAGAAAAAGTGAATTATCTCTAAAACCGCACCACCTAGAAAGAAACCGTTTGGAACACAAGGAGATAACATAATCACCGAACAGATTATATTAAATTAATGTGTTTGTTCTTCTTTATTTCTATTAATTTTGAATAAAATTGACGTTTTGCACTGCGCATATTGGCAAACTCAATCGCCACTTGTCTTTGTTTTGCAGCCAAGGTGCGCGCGCATACACAATGTTTACAAACATTGAAAGGGGTCTATTAATCTTGTAGTGGGAGACGAGACGGTGTGGCCGAATGAGTTGAGCGTCCGACCCTTGTTTTGGGAGATCGGGGGATTTGAACCCATGAGTTTGTGGGTTCGAATCCTGGTCGAGTCAAACCAATGACTTAAAAATAAATACTTGTCACTTCCTAGCCTGGTTCTCAGCATTACTAGGATAGGGCAAGGACTGGTTCGCTCAGTGTCAGGATAATGTGACTGAGTGGGATATCAGGTCATGGTGCCTGCGGCCTGATTTCCCAGTGGGGCAGGACTGTCAACTCGTCATGAGTGTGCACTGTCACAAGTCGGTACCCATCCTGATATGACCTTAGATGCTGCTAGGACCTAAAACAACAAACAAACAAATCTTGTAGTGGGACTTTCTTGTGGTAAACAATGTGCCATTTGCGATGAAGCCGCTTCAATCAGAGCCAGGGAAATAACTATGTAGATTTGCATACTGACTTTGTGTGAGTGCACCACAAAGGTTGGTCTTCAATAGGCCAAATAAAAAAGTTGGTGAGTTGGCTGGTTTTTGGAGGTTTACATCCCGGCAACATCAAAGGTCATATAAGGACAGGTACTAACTTGTGACAGTGCGCCCTCATGACGACTCAATAGTGCTGCCCCACTGGGAAATCAGGCGGCCACCACCATGACCCGATATTACACTAAGCCAACCATTCCTTGCCCTATCATATTAATGCCAAACACCAGGTGATGCGGATTCCGTGGGACACCAGTTTGCCAGGGACACTTCCATTCAAATGCATTGTTAACGGCTGTGAGCAAATCTTCAAACAGAAGAAGTCAAATATCTCCCAAATTACACCATCTAGAAACAAATCGCTTGGTACACATATAGAAACCATCTTTACTATAAAGACTATATTAAATTTATAAGGTTAGGGTTCTTGAATTCTATTAATTTTGAATAAAACTAACATTTTGCACTGCACATACCGTCAAACTCAAGGCATTGTCAATGGTCGTGAGCAATGTTCATACAGAAAATACAGAAGAAGTCAAATATCTCTCAAATTACGCCATCTAGAAACAAATCGTTTGGTACACATATAGAAAACATCTTTACCAAAAACATTATATTAAATTTATAAGGTTAGTGACGATGCTGTTCGATTTTGACGCATGTGCAGAAGTGATGTGTCCCTCGCAAACTGGTGTCCCTGGGAGACCGCAACAGGCTAGGAAGCAACACGTATCACTTTTAAAGTCGTTGGTTTGACTCTACCAGGAGCCAAACTCCTGACCTTCTGCACGCGAGGCCCGCGCTCTACCGATTAGGACACCGCGCCCGATTTACCAGAAAGCAGAGGGTTTGGGTGCAGGCATATGCAGCTTCCCACCCCCAAACGGATGCGGTAGCACAATCGATAGAGCGCAGGCTAGGAGGCTGCTTGCACGCCACCCAGTCTCGCATTTATGCACGTCACACGCGTGTACTCTATGGCGACCAGCGCCGCCTCAGTCTATTTCCGTTCGCACCAAACCCAGCTGCTGCTGGGGGCCAGCCGTGATCGATGGGCAGGCTGATGACGGTTTGAACACGGTGTACAGACGGTATGAACACGGTATGAACATGGTATGAATATGGTATGAACATGGTTTGAACATGGTCTGAACATGGTCTGAACATGGTCTAAACATAGTCTGAACATGGTATGAACGTGGCATGAACCCTGTGTGAACACGGTGAACATGGCATTATCATGGAATGAACACAGCCTAACCATGGTGGAAACACAGCATGAACACATGGTGAACAGGACCTGAACTCGGCATGAATATGGCAAGAACACGGCATAAACACGGCATGAACATGCCATGAACATGGCCTGAACATAGCCTGAACATGGCATGAACACAGCATGAACACGCATAAACATGGCATGAATAAGGCATGAACATTGGATGCACATGGTATGAACATGTCCTGAACATGCCCTAAACACAGGCTGAACATGGCCTGAACATGCCCTGAACGCAGCATGAAGACAGGCTGAACACGGTCTGAACGCAGCATGAAGATAGCATGAACACGATATGAATATGGCCTGTACAGGTGAAGTACACAGCATGAATATGGCATGAACACTTTTTTTTGTTAACGACCCCCCAGTACTTAGAGTAGACATTGGCTATTGGGGATCTACGGCGTGAACACAGTATGAACACGGCATGAACATGCCTTGAACACACCTGAACACGGTCTGAACACGGTCTGAACACAGCATGAACATGGCATGGACACAGTATGAACATGGCATGAACACGGTATGAACATGCCATGAACATTCCCTTAAAACGGCCTGAGCATGGTATGAACATGGCATGAACACGGTATGAACATGCCATGAACATACCATTAATGCGGCCTGAACAAGATATGAACATGGCCTGAACACACGCTGAACATACCCTGAACGCGGCCTGAACACGCCGTGAATAAAAAGAACATGTATTGAAGAGGCCGCCATTGGCTGAATGGTAATTGACACTTCTCTCTCGGGTCCGATAAATCACCAGTGAAGGGTGGCAAGAAATATGCCGCCATAGCACACGTAACCAAGGGTAACCACGTAGCGACAGTAACCAACCGCGCAGCGTTCCCAGCAACCAACGCCACCATGTTCATCACACAGTCATCCCACACCTCATTTAAACGTTCTGGTTAGTTTATTTGTGTTACAGTAATATGGAGCGATTCCATGGACAGCAATGATAAGTAATGATAAGCAACGTGGAGGTCCTAACAAGAATGAAAATAAAGAGACAGATAATACAAACGATCAAAAACAGACAAATTAAATACTTTGGCCACATGATACGACACCAGGAATCACAGAGAAGAATACTGGAAGGGAAGATAGAAGGGAAAAGACCAAGAGGGAGAAGGAGAACAACATGGATGGACAACATCACTGAGTGGACAGCTATGAGCTATGCGGAATGCGTGAGAGGAACTAATGACAGGAAGAGATGGAGGTCCATTGCAGCCAACCTTCTTCGAGAAGACGGCACCCATTGATTGATTGATTGAATATGGAGCGGAAAATTAGTAACTATTCGACAAACTTTGTAACTTATCGATGAAAAAGAAATTAGTGTGAATTATTGTCGTCGACAAATAAAATAATCTGTTCCAATGAATATATCCTCGCGGTGTGAATGACTGCATGTGGCAGGTGGTGGCACCACAGGTCACATGCGTTGGGTCACAGAGGCAGTGCATAGAATAATCGGTAACATAATTAAATAAGTAATTCCTTTCAGTGCATTTACACTCGCATAACACGATATACATCACATATACACACATAAATATAAGTTCGTGTAAACTGCTAGCGAATGTTTACATGGGATGAGCACTGCTTTTGTGATGACCACAATAATTTCTGAAGAATAACATTGTTTTCCAAAAACATGCCATTGCATCGAAAAGGTGGTGTTCAGCATGAAGATTGCGGAGAGAAATGCGACATCAATGATGCAACCATCCGAAACAGTGACCAGCTCTAAACATAGGAATGTTACAGTTCTATTTTCAGGTAAAGTGTAGTTAACTGATGCACTTCAACCTTCAGGTAAGGTGTAGTTTGTTGTTACAGTTCTACCTTCAGGTAAGGTGTAGTTTACTGATGCAGTTTTACCTTCAAGTAAGGTGTAGTTTACTGTTACAGTTCTACCCTCAGGTAAGGTGTAGTTTACTGTTACAGTTCTACCTTCAGTCCAGGTGTACTTTACTGTTACAGTTCTACCTTCAGCTAAGGTGTAGCTTGATGTTACAGTTCTACCTTCAGGTAAGGTGTAGTTTACTGTTACAGTTCTACCTTCAGGTAAGGTGTAGTTTGATGTTACAGTTCTACCTTCAGGTAAGGTGTAGTTTGATGTTACAGTTCTACCTTCAGGTAAGGTGTAGTTTAATGTTACAGTTCTACCTTCAGGTAAGGTGTAGTTTGATGTTACAGTTCTACCTTCAGGTAAGGTGTAGTTTACTGTTACAGTTCTACCTTCAGGTAAGGTGTAGTTTACTGTTACAGTTCTACCGTCAGGCCAGGTGTACTTTACTGTTACAGTTTTACATTCAGGTAAGGTGTAGTTTGATGTTACAGTTCTACCTTCAGGTAATGTGTAGTTTACTGTTATAGAGTTCTACCTTCAGGTAAGGTGTAGTTTGATGTTACAGTTCTACCTTCAGGTAAGGTGTAGTTTGATGTTACAGTTCTACCTTCAGGTAAGGTGTAGTTTACTGTTACAGTTCTACCTTCAGGTAGGGTGTAGTTTACTGTTACAGTTCTACCTTCAGCTAAGGTGTAGTTTGATGTTGCAGTTCTACCTTCAGGTAAGGTATAGTTTGATGTTATAGTTCTACCTTCAGCTAAGGTGTAGTTTGATGTTACAGTTCTACCTTCAGGTAAGGTGTAGTTTACTGATGCATTTCAATCTTTAAGTAAGGTGTAGTTTGATGCTACAGTTCTCCCTTCAGGAAAGGTGTAGTTTGATGATACAGTTCTACCTTCAGGTAAGGTGTAGTTTACTGTTACAGTTCTACCTTCAGGTAATGTGTAGTTTACTGATGCATTTCAATCTTTAAGTAAGGTGTAGTTTACAGTTACAGTTCTCCCTTCAGGTAAGGTGTAGTTTACTGTTACAGTTCTACGTTCAGGTAAGGTGTAGTTTACAATTACAGTTCTACCTTTAGCTAAGGTGTAGTTTTACTATCACAGTATTGCTGTCAGGTAAGGTGTAGTTTAGAATTACAGTTCTACATTCAGGTAAGGTGTAGTTTTACAATCTCAGCCTTACCATCAGGTAAGATGTAGTTTAGAATTACAGCTCTATCTTCAGGTAAGGTGTAGTTTTACAATCACAGCCCCACCATCAAGTAAGGTGTAGTTTAGAATTACAGTTCTACCTTTAGGTAAGGTGTAGTTTTACTATCACAGCCTTGCTGGTAGGTAAGGTGTAGGTTAGAATTACAGTTCTACATTCAAGTAAGGTGTAGCTTTACAGTTACAGTTTTACCTTCAGGTAATAACCACCCCACAGTTACAGCTTTAACCTCTCCCACTCAGCATCCCGACCACCAACACTACCCCTAGCAACCACTCGGAGCACAAAACAATACCCTAATGTTAATCAAGCGTTTTTTATTACCCAGATTTTGTGGTTGTTGTAAATATAGTTTATTCATTGAATAAAGTCTTTTGTCAGCACCATGGCACTGGGGCCATATTCATGAGCTCGGGGTAGCGCTACCCTGAGGCTGTAACCGGGGGGTACGCTACCCCCCCGGCTAACGGTGGAAAATCTTTATTCATGAGCTCGGGGTAGCACTACCCTGGGGCTCTATTCGGAGGGTACGCTACCCCAATTTCGACCCAGGGGTAAGCCACTATCCCGAGGGGATAGTGAGTGTGTGTGGTTCTGAATCTAGTCAATGCGATCATATTTGATAGATTTAAATACGCAATAAGTGAAATGTATTCAAATTAACCCTAAATCCGAAGCAAAATTAACACTGACGCCGTAACGGCAGCGATATTACTATTTTCGAATCGACGAATGTAAAGTACACAAATCGGCGCAAAAATGGCCGCCGCTATCGCCGCCGAATCGGCGTGAATTCCTTACGCCCAAATCTATTCAATGCTGTCATATTTAACAGAATTACATACGCAATAAGTGAAATTTATTCAAATTGACCCTAAATCCAAAGCAAAATTAACACTGACGCCGTAACGGCGGCGATATTAATATTTTCGAATCGACGAATGTAAAGTACACAAATCGGCGCAAAAATGGCCGCCGCCGTCGCAGCCGAATCGGCGTGAATTTCTTACGCCCAAATCTATTCAATGCGATCATATTTGATAGATTTAAATATGCAATAAGTGAAATTTGCTCAAATTAATCCTAAATGCGAACCGATATTAACGCTGACACCGTAACGGCGGCAATATTAATATTTTCGATTCGACGCGTGTAAATAATGCGAACGGGTAGCTATCCCGACCGGCTAGAACATTGGTGAATACCAATTGACCTACTTAAGCACCACCGTTAACCCGCGGGATACCTACCCAACGGCTAAGCCTATCCTCCGGCTAACCGTACCCCGAGCTCATGAATATGGCCCTGTCTTCCAGCCATGTGACAATACAATTATTTACAATATATGTTTATGTAGCCTGATATTGTCATCAGCAGCTAGCTCAAGCCAGCTGAAATAACAATATTAATCATTCCAAGACGTACATATGGTATAGTTTGACAATTCACATATAAAAATAGCAGTTATATGTTGTATTCATACATACTTAGATACATGCATGTGTATTGATTAGACCTTTATATTACGGAGTGGTTAGGTGCATAGTTTCCCTTCATAGGTTTGTATGCCTACTGTGTTGTGAATTGCATAATTATCATGGTGTTGGAGATAGCATTTTGAGATTGAGTGTTAGTACAATGGTTAGTTTATTCTGTTAGATAGAGTGTGGTTAGCTTGTAGGGTTATGCGTAATACGTTAATACCTCAGGTGTGTTTTTGACTACATGAATTAGTTTGAGTAAGTAGGTTGTTAGTAATGATGGGATAAACTATGCTTGGAGGATTGTACATTTCAGTCATTTAGTAGTCTAGTACAGTCTTTATTAGTGTCTATGTTTATAGCAAGACTACCAGACTGATATACATTTTCTGAATTTGCTGGGCAAATAATTTGTACGGTTGATAACTTGGTTTGTTGGCAGCATCAGATTACCGCCCTGTTTTACCACACATTGTTTTACACAGCCGTTCACTAATTAAGCCTAATTACCCCTGCCTGGAGCCCAGCTGTAATTGTGTCAGCGATAAGCTAAGGAGCGTACTTTAATAATTCTATAATCAACGCAAGCACTTCGGAACAAACAAAAACCATTTCTGACAAATACATGTGTTTCATGTTGGTAGAACCCTCTTAATATATAATACTACTAATAATAATGACTAGCTTTAACCTGTGCTGTGCATGGGTTAAAGCTAGGCTCCACATCAAACCCTGGACCAATATTGTGTTGAACTGATATTATATATATATATATAGTCACGGTCTCTGACTATATTCACAGACCATGTATATATCTACTTCTCTGCCTTATTCGGACTTGTGCATAGTTCCGTTTCAATATAGTGCTGCCATCTGGTGGAATCAATGTTTGCCATTATGCTGTAAACCATATTGGTGGCGCTTTCCAATGGGAGAGTTAACAACACTTGCTTTTACCTGACTCAAAATGGGTGGCACTGGGATTGAAGTGACCAAAGTTAGTAAAACCCATCAAAATTTATATGAAATGTATATATATGGTAGGCACAAAAAAAACATGCTACAACCTATACATGGTGAAGCATCGGTGGAGTACGATGATGCCCATTGGCAGCGCTGATTAACAGAGGAGTAGTGATCAGAACAACCCTAAAACTTAACCACTGTTTGGTGTTATATATGAAGAGTTCAGATGCAAAACCAAGTAAACGCCAAGCTAGAAATGTAGTTAAAAAAAATATTTGTACCTGAAAATAATTTTAATCCTCAATAATTACACTTTTGATATGATCACATGATTATGAATCAATGACCAAAAGAGAAGGAATATAACAAAATTAAGTTGTTGAGGGTTTGATTCCAACGTTTCTCTCCATTTTTGGATTGGTATTTACGTGGTTTTGCCCCTGAACTCTTCATATAAATAGAAAATGCATCCCTCGGTGGGCGTGCGTCGCACTGTTAAGCATGCTTGCTCCTCGCCAGTGAGGTATGCAGTCATTGTCTTATAAAGCAAAGCTTTTACCTTAGTGACTGGGGAAGGTCTGGGAAGTGAGTGGATCCCCCCTACAAAGGAAACAAGAGGCGTCTTCAGAGAGGGGGTAAGTTTCTCCAGATACCGCCAGGATCGCGGCATGCGCCTTTATGTTCGGATACTCCAACTCCCAAAGCACCACTGTCCCCCGTCGTCAGCACATCGTCGAAGCAAATGAGGCGGTGAATTGTTAGTGAGATGGTCTGCGACGCGATGCATGTATAGAACGGGAGCCATCGCCCTATTTTGTTGTATGTACCGGCAGTACTTAGGGAACGCAGGACAAGTATCGATTTTTAAGACATTGGTTTGACTCGACAATCTACCAAAACGGGAGATGGACGCTCAACTCATTCGGCCATCCCGTCTGGTACTGTGCATCTGATAGACCCTTGGCGGCGGGTAGTGGAGTGGGGAGATGCGACACCTCGTAGTGCCGTCTGCGCGCGCACCTACCGGCGGACAATGTCATTAAGATTATCTGCCGGCGGTGTGGTCACACCGTCAGGTGATAACACAGCGCCACTCCCGCTCCATGACGCCCCCTGGCGACGGCTTACAAAACCAACACCCACCCAGCAACGCCTCGCCGATATGAGACAGAACCCCCTAAGGAACCGTGAGGCTTTTAGCTTTAAGCGCGACTGTATTCTGTGGGTGGACTTCTGGTATCCAACAGGCCGGTGTTTAATAAGCCTATTTTGGTAGATCGTGGGATTCGAACTCACGGGTTGGAACCCTGGTCGAGTCAAATCAATGACTTAAAAATTGATATTTGTCGCTTCCTAACCAGGCACTCCAATGAATTAAACCAATCAATGACTTAAACATTTATACTTGATGCTTCCTAGCCTGGCGCTCTGCATTATTAGGATAGGGCAAGGACTGGTTGGTGCAGTGTCAAGATAACGTGACTGAGTGGGATATCAGATCACGGTGATGGCGGCTTGGTCTCCTAGTGGGGGTAGTTAGCCACTATAAAGTCGCCATGAGTGCGCACTGTCGCAATTCGGTCCCGGTCCTCATAATATGACCCTAAATATTGCCAGGACATAAAACTCCAACAACCAACCAGTAAGGCTTATTAGCACTGTATGGCTGGCGGAAAGGGAAGAAAGGAAGAAAGGAAGAAAGGAAGAAAGAAAGGAAGACAAAGCGCGCAGAGCCTCGCTACGGTCGTGGAACGCCTGGAACGCCGGGCTCAGCGCCCCCCAGCGGGAATGTGAGTCATCAGCGTCCCCAGACGAGGCGGTAATCTGATTCGCCGATCCTTCAACGGGTAATTCTAATGCCAATTATGCATAGGTATCATGCATACTGTGGCGTTACTTTCAATAAGTGAATTTGGCGCCACCTCAGCCCACTACTCGGGTGGCCGTGCCGCAGCCGGCGCCCAGCGCCCATCCCTCACCCGGCCCGGGCGCTTTGAGCGCGCCCAAGTCACCTCCGTCTGCCCCGTCTAAATGTCGTTTGCTGTCCATTAAGCAGCTAAGCGCGCCGCCGTGTGGCGCGATGGTGAATAGCGCCCTCTGTGTGTGGTTTGCGCTCATCAGTTCCTGGACTCATTCAACCAAAGCAAGCTGCCTTTATAATGAATGTAACAGGATGCATTTATAATCCTGGCTTATACCCCTGTCACACTACTACGTGACGAGCCAACGTGAGCCTAACGTGATCATTTTTCGTCATGACGTTGGGTTACGTCTAGATGACGTCAAAATGACGTTAGAATGACGACGAGCTACGTCACATTACGTCGTGTTACGTCGAGTTACGTCAAGGTTTTGGACATGTTCAAAACTTTGGACGTAGGTCGAACGTAAGGGTTTACGTTCGCCGTACGTTCTGTTCACGTTCAGTGAACGTCAATGACGTTTAAACGGACGTTATTTCAACGCTGCTCACTACGTTCAACTACGTTCCACTACGTTGACCCACATTAAACCAAGTGCAAAAGCCTACGAGGCTTAATGGGAACGTCAGGAGAACGTCAGGAAAACGTCAGGAGAACGTCAGGAGAACGTCAGGAGAACGTGCATTCAACGTACGTTCAACGTCTCATTACATAGCTAACATCATGTAGCGTTCTTCTGGCGATGGAATAACGTTCATAACGTTCCGTGAGCGTAGTGACGTTGTCCTCTCTCGTGACTGACGGTATCACTACGCTTTACCAACGTTACGCTCTCGTCCACTACGCTGCATCCACGTTCAACTTGTGCCCAAATTTGCATACTACGCCGAGAAGTTCAACGTTCTTCACGTTCTCCCTACGTTGACGTCGTTACGTCGTAGTGTGACAGCCCCATAAGTTCACCATGAAACATTTGAAAGATCCTTGATATCTACTAGCAGTTAGATACTGTGGCATTATCTCAGCCCGCTAATACCATCTACTAACACCATTTCTATCCTCTAACACCATCTACTAACACCATTGATATCATCTACCACCATCAATTAACACCATTTCTATCCTCTAACACCATCAACTAACACCGTATATATCCTCTAACACCATCAACTAACACCATGTATATCCTCTAACGTCATGTATTAACACCATTGCTATCCTCTAACACCATTTACTAACACCATGTATATCATCTAACACCATCTGCTAACACCATTTATATCATCTAACACCATATACTAACACCATTTATATCCTCTAACACCATCTACTAACACCATTTATATCATCTAACACCATCTACTAACACCATTTATATCCTCTTATACAATCTACTAACATCATTCTACTCTCTAACATGATTTGTATCTTGTAATGTCATTTCTATTTTCTAACATGATTTGTACCCTCGAACACCATCTCTAACACAATATCAATCCTCTAAGTTAGTTTAACACCATCTCTATTTTCTTACAATATCTCTCCTCTGACACCATATGTTTCTTCGAAGATCATCTCTATCTTCTAACAATCTCCATCTTCTAACACCATCTCTATCCTCTAAGACTATCTCTATCCTCTACCACATATACGCCATTTATATATGCTAACACATATTCTAACACCATCTCTATACCCCAACAACATCTATCTTCTAGGACCATCTTTATCATCTAATGCCATTTATATCCCCTAACAATCTAAATTATTTAATGCTATTTCTATCTGCTAACACCATCCATATTCTTTAGCGATATATATCCTCTGACACCTTATCTATCCTGTAACACCATATCTATCCCCTAACAATCTCTATCCACAAACACCATCTTTTCCCACGAACACCATCTCTATCTTCTAACACCATTTCTATCCACTAACAATTTCCATCTGCTAATGCCATATCTATGCGCTAACAATCTCTATCCTCTAACACCATTTCTATCCCCTAACACTCTTCAGTCCCGGTCACATATAGTGAGGCAGCTTAGGACCAGATTTGAGAATGATGTGGACGTTCCGGACAAAAGCACCAAATTTGTTCCTGGTACTACTCATTACTCTAGCTTTAAATTTGGAAGGGGTACCACTTCCTCCAGGCTGATTATGGTGGCCATCTTGGACTTTTAAGGTGGCCATTGTGTAAAAACCTATTTATACCGATATATCAGCTGCAAAATGACTTGGTGTCACTAGCTTGGTGTCTAAATACATTTTCTGGGGTAAGGAACACACCTGTGGCATCCAGAATACTGCTAGTTTAACCTTTATTACAGAACCATATAAGCTGCTTTATAAACGTGTACAGACTGACAAAAGTTAACAGAGTTGATGTAGTCACTATTTTCATTCCTGGTGCTTTTACTATTCATCTCACAGTTACAAGTTATTAGTAAATCAGTGGTGTAATGGGTCCTGTCATCTCTATTGCTCGCAGTTACAACTACATAGAAGAGTGCACTTCCAAAGAGCTTTTTTGCACGCACATCGAGCACCACATCCATTCAGGCTCTTGCAGCCACACTTCACTAGTTCACTGCAGGCTTTGGAGGCCACAGGAATAGTGCTCCAGTCAGGGACCCAAGAATGGCTGTCCTCATCAAGAGTCCAACCCCAACCCTCTGGAGTTGGAGCATGCTGTTCGCTCTGGTCACTGGTGGACCATATTCCAGCTTGGTAGATTGATCTCTTCGAGTGTTGCAATAGTGCATCCTGCATAGGAGGAATAGTATCCATTGTCCTCTCTTTCTGGCAGTACAGTTCCTTCCTTGCTTCATCAACATGTTCCAGGTCACTGGCCTTGTCGTACAGAACAACTGTGAAGCGCTCCAGTTGTTGGAAGTGTTGATCATCTGCATCTAATTCATGGTATGGGTTGAGTGCCATGAAGGTAAAGGCAGAGGTCACGTCAGGGTAGCATTTCCAGGCCTCCCATGCTGACTTTTTCCCCTTTCCAAAAAATGCAGAGGTAGTGTCACATCCTGTGAAACTGTGGAACAGAGGAAGGGCCATGGATTTCTCTGTGCCAAGGGCAGCATAGATGGCATTGATGTGATGATATGTGAAATGTTTGCCTGTACCAAAGGCAACCCATATGCTCACATCCGGACACAGAGTGATCAGGTGGTGGAATTTGCCAATGAGGATGACCACCACATCTGTGTCGACAGTTGGTACATCCATTCAGTATGGCATCCTGTACATGAACCAACAGCCTGGTATCTGCCTCCTCATGGTCACATGGAGGCATTGAACGGTCAGTTCCTCTAAGAGTGGCTGTGAGTCCACATGTGATGATGACTTCCTTGCCTTCAGAGCAGTCTAGAGGCAGTCTTGCTGGAGAGGAATGCGAAGAGCTCCTGCTTGTTGTTCAAATCTCGCAAGAAATCAGCCCAATTTCCTGGGAGCTTGTTCTTACCAGCGACCTTTCTCCTAATGCCCTTTCCTCGCTTTTCTCTGGTAGACTCTTTGATGCTGATGGGGACGTATGCATCCCATACCACATCAACCCTTTTGCAGTTTTCCAACT
The DNA here is from genome assembly GCA_030323885.1 of Branchipolynoe longqiensis. NCBI lineage: Eukaryota > Metazoa > Annelida > Polychaeta > Phyllodocida > Polynoidae > Branchipolynoe > Branchipolynoe longqiensis. The sequence continues at coordinate 14,045,436 of CM059193.1, read as the reverse complement.
GTTTCATGATGTGTGGCAGAAAGACCTGGTCAGCATACTCATCAAATCTCACAATGCCAGCAGTGGGAAGCAGGTGCACCACAGCAGCCCCATCCAGCAGCTTGACATCAATGTCATTTGGGGGTCTTTTTGTGTGCCTTGCTCCAACATTTTCAGCAGATCAGATTTGTTTCCTGTGCGCAGTTTCCCACCATTGGAGAGTGAAGGGGGACAAGGCAGGTTCTCGTGTTTGAAGAATGCATTCATGTCACTCTCCCTTTTCTGCATTATGATGTACAAGTGAGAGAAGAGAGCAACATCACTCTTCAGTGATGAAATCTTCCCTGCTTGCTTCATCTTGGTTTTGGGCTTGGATCCTGAAGAGGGGAAGAGCATTCTTCTTTATGGGTTCATGGATTGAGCGTGTGCGGTCCATTATCACTTCTTTGTGACATTTAGCGTACTGCTCTTTCCAAAGTTCATGCACTCTTCACACAGTGTTCACCACAGACTCATTCAGAACATTCTGTGTGTCTAGTGCAAGTAACTCATCACCATCATAAAGGAATCTATTTCCCAGCTGACTTATGGCATCAGCCAGACTCTCGCACTGCTCCTTGAAACTTCTCTGCAAGGAAAGTCCCTCTTCATGATGGTGATTGCACTCTTTTCCTTTTGCAAGATAATCCTCTTTAAACTCCTTCAGTATCCGTGCTTGGTCAGGACCTGAGACCATACACTTTCTGAAGGCTGAGGGTTTCTCAGTCAACCACTTTCAACCACTTTCAACTACTTTAGTCTCCACTACGTTCAAATAGGTTCAACTTCGTCCACCACCGGCTATGTGACCATGGCAGAACGGCCAAGGTTTTGTGCAGGTCAAAGTACACTAGAGTATGCTAGAGTATTCTAGAGTATGCTAGAGTACATTAAGAAGTATGCTAGAGTATGCTAGAGTATGCTAGAGTATGCTAGAGTATGCTTGAGTATGCTAGAGTATCTTATCATCACAGACGCTATGTCTGCCTCAAACATACCTCTCTTTTGAACATGTCCAAATCTTATACCCCTGTCACACTACGACGTAACGAGCAAATGTAAGCCTGACATGATCACGTTTCGTAATTACGTTGACGTATGTTGGGTTACATTATGATGATGTCAGAATGATGTTAAACTGATGTCGAGCTACGTCACGTTACGTCGTGTTACGTCGGCGCGCATCAAAGTTTTGAACCTGTTAAAAACTTTCAACATAGCTTGAACATAAGGGTTTCCATTCGCCGTACGTTCTGTACACGTTCAGCGAACGTCAATGACGTTAAACGGACGTTAGCCAAACGCTGCTCACTACGTTCAACTACGTTCCACCACGTTGACCCACATTAAACCCGTGGAAACGTCCACGCGGCGTAATGGGAATGTCAGGAGAACATCAGCAGAACATCAGGAGAACGTACGTTCAACATACGTTCAACGTTTAGCCACCGTGTCATGACGTATGTAACACCACGTAATGTAGTTCTGGTGATCGAATAACGTTCATAACGTTCCGTGAGCGTAATGACGTTGTCCTCTCTCGTTGAATGACGGTATCACTACGCTTTACCGACATTGCGCTCTCGTCAACTATGCTGCATCCACGTTCTACTTGTGCCCAAATTTGCATACTACACCGAGAAGTTCAACGTTCTTCACGTTCTCCCTATGCTGACGTTGTTACGTCGTAGTGTGACAGGGCCTTGAAATCGGAACTCACGGCCCACACACGTTCTTATCATGTTCTCATCGGATGCTGGAACGTTACACTACGTCGCACTACGTCGCACTACGTCGCACTACGTCCAGCTACGTCCAACTACGTCCAACTACGTCTAACTATGTCCAACTACGTCCAACTACGTCCAACTACGTCCAACTTCGTCCAGCTACGTCCAACTACATCCAACTACGTTCAACTATGTTCAACTACGTTCAACTACGTTCAACTACATTAGCCTCCACTATGTTGTACTACGTCCACTAAAGTGTATGTGACCGGGCCTTCAGACTTATAATAGAGCAGCACCAGAATTGTCTTCTTTTTTTTCCCGATGGCGGGGAATACCAAAGTGAGAGGTCCGAAAAAACAAAAAATATGCCCGGGTTCACCAACTATTCAGAGTATTCTCTTTACACAAAGGGCAGTCTCAAATTATTGAGAGAATCAAACTTCTTTCGTATTTGACATGGATTAATTAATTAAACCAAAAACAATAGTGTTTTTTAGTGGGGGGGGGGCTTATTTATGGTGCATTAGTTGATTCAGCAGAGCAAATTTCAATCACAGACAATTGGTCTTCCTCATTCCACTGGTTTTTGTCCTATCCTAGTAATGTTGAATGCCAGGCTAGGTAGCGAAAAGTAATAGTTTTCAAGTAATTGATTTGACTCAGGCAGTATTTGAATGCCAACTATAAACTTAGCTTGTTTTATAAGAGAAAAAATGTAACCCACAACGATTGTTTGAGTTGCCCCGAGTATACATCTTCTACTCAGTGCGGCTCCCCATTTTTGCATGAACCGCTGTGACTGGTGCTGTACATTATACAGCAGGAGCCATTCCCTTAATTCTACAGGATCGGTGCTGTGACTAATACAGCACTGACCAAACTTAGATTATTTACAATGTTAATTCCAATAGTAAGATGGCCGGAAGACCAGTACACCGGCGCTGACAAATGTCATATTCAGATGAATAAATACTTTACCAAAAAAAACAAAAAAACTCTCTACCAAAATGGGAGGCGGACGCTCAATGCCTTCGGCCATCCCATCCCGTTGGCTCATGACGACCAACTTTTGTTAATTGTGTCACATCTAAGGGAGAGAAACTCTCAGTTTGATTAATGAATTAAGTCTCAAAGCTGACTGGACTGAAAGCTTATCTCATAATGGAAGCGGGGAAATAGGGGTGTGTAGCAGGAGCTCACTCAGCTCACCGGGGATGAACTTGTAACAGCACCAGATGGGTTGTGGGCGAATGAGTTGAGTGTCCATCTCCCGATTTGGTCAATCTTGCGATTCGAAGACACCGATTTGAACACTGGTTGAGTCAAACCAATGACTTAATAATTTATACTCGTCGCTTCCTAGCCTGGCGTTCTGCATTATTACGATAGGGCATGGACTGGTTGGCTCAGTGTCAGGATAATGTGACTGAGTGGGATATCACATTATGATGCTGGCAGCCTGGGCTTCTAGTGGGGCAGCACTATGAAGTCATCATGAATGCGCAGAAGTTAGACATTAGATATTGCCTGGAGGTAAAACTCCAACAACCAATCAACCAACTTGTGGCAGCTTCATTCATCAATACACATAGGGTATTTTGAGTTCCACTATCAATTAGTACCCCCCAACGACCCCCCCCTCCCCCCACCCGCAGTACCCAAACACCACAGCGAGGTGCAGTAGTAATTAGTGTGCTTTGAATAGATCCAAATTCATATACAAATTACACAGTGGTGTTTTGAAGAAGTAATTACCATAATTAGGAATAGACAAATAATGATCTAATCAGTCTCGGTTTCTGGTCTTGACAACTGTGCGTGCAGCCGCGCATGTCTCGTCCCACTGGTCCCCCTGCCGGCTGGCCGTATGGCTGGGTGGTTGGGTGGCTGGGTGGTTGGGTGGCTGGGTGCCTGGGTGGTTGGGTGGTTGGGTGGCTAGGCTGGGTGGCCGGGTGGCCGGGTGGCCGGGTGGCTGGGTGGCTGGGTGGCCGGGTGGCCGGGTGGCTGGGTGGCCGGGTGGCCCGGTGGCCGGGTTCCCTGGTGGCCGCGTGGCCTGGTGGCCGGGTGGCCTGGTGGCCGGGTGCCGCTGGGTGCCGCTGGGTGCCGCCGAGTGCCGCCGGTGTCAGGAGCCGGGTGCCGCTAGGTGCCGCCGGGGTGCCGCCGGGGTGCCGCCGGGGTGCCGCCGGGGTGCAGCCGGGGTGCCGCCGGGGTGCCGCAGGATGCCGCGGGAGCGGACTCCGGTAGATGAGAACGGGAACGGGACGGAGATGATGACTGGAGGATGGATCCCTAGAGACACTCCCTCTGATCAATGATTCATGCTTTAATGTAAATAGTGGATAATGGAGAAGACGCCCCTGAACACAGGCGGGCAGATGGCCCATGATCCACAGAGCTCGTCACCACATCGGCACAGGATCGACGCCACACCTACCAGTGTGCCGCCTTAAAGCTGCAAAATCCGATGAAATATCAAATTTTCAAAACCAAAACAATTATCTAGATTTGGTTTTACATATCTAACTTAGATACTGATGCACTTATTAAGCATTTGTTTCTGCATAGAAGGCAATAATGAGTCAATTTAACAGAACCTGTTACTGCAGAAGTCTACGGCGTCAGAGTTTTGGCAAGCTTGCCAAAACTAATTTTCCATGTTTGCACTCAAAATATCTCAAAAGTTTACCATTTAAAATAGAAGTAACTTTGAACTAATGTAAAGTAGATACTAGTGATCGATCTAATATATTTATCTCAGAAAAAATACAGAAATTCAAAACCATTGGACTATGCAACTTTAAGGTTGGTCGGTTGTTGGAGTTTTGCATCCTGGCAACATCGAAGGTCATATCCGGACGGGTACCGGTGTGGTGGTTTCAGCGTGTTCCCGTGCTTCTGCGCATGCGCGGATTTCGCATCAACTCGGGTCACCCCAGCCACTTATTGGCGCATGCGCACATCCTACAAACTCAGGTTGAATAATCTAATACGCTCGGGTGGACAGTTTGTTCTTTTTTTTTTAATAACCGATAAAAGTACAGCAAAATAGGATTTAAAGTATTGTATCATGGCCCAGTTTACCTATATTTCCATTTCATTAATCTAAGTTATTCTTTTTTTGCAGACGGGACGTGTATTTCTCGACTCCACTCGCGTGTTCTATTTGAAATTCGGATGACCCGAGTCGCCCGGTTCGTGTTAATCGATTACGGCCATGTTTACTAGATTCTGACGCATGCGCAGAAGCGAGGGACACGTCTGAGCACGGGAACATGCTGAAACCACCACACCGGCTTGGTTGGTTGATTGTTGGAGTTTTGCATCCTGGCAACATCGAAGGTCATATCCGGACGGGTACCGGCTTGGTTGGTTGATTGTTGGAGTTTTACATCGTGGCAACATATAAGGTCATATCAGGATCTTGTGACAGTGCACACTTGTGGTGACTTTACAGTGCTGCCTCACTGTGAGACCAGGCCACCAGCAGCATGACCTGATATCCCACTCAGTCACATTATCCTGGCACTGAGATGACCAGTCTTTGCCCTATCCTAATAATGTGAAGTACCTGGCTCCGAAGCTATAGGTATAATTTGTTAAGTCATTTGATTCACTCAACCAGTGTTCCAACTGGTGGGTTCAAATCCCACGATCTACCAAAACGGGAGATGGACGCTCAACATATTCGGCCATCTGGTCCGATAAAGGATTAAATTTTCAAATCCAAAATAATTATCTAGATTTGACTCTACATATCTAACTTAGATACTGCTTTCCTTATTACGCATTTGTTGCCATATAGAAGGGAATATACTGAGTCATTTAAATGGAACCCGTTACTGTAGAAACCTATCGTTTGAGAGTTTTGCTATGGGTGCCAAAACTAATTTTACGTGTTTGCATTTCAAATATCTCAAAAGTTAACCATTTAAAATCAAAGATACTTCAAGCTAAATTAAGGTAGATTATAACAATCAGATAATATATTTATCTCAGAAAAATTACAGAAGTTCAAAACTAGCGGACTATGCAGCTTTAAAGACGGCCAGGAGAGATGGTCACGTGCACACACGTAGAGACAGGTGCCTAACTTTAGCTAATCTTCTTAGAGAAGTGCGTGGAAAGTCTTCCCTCCGATAGATGTTATCGCTTTGGCTCTTCATTCTCTTGTTATCACACTGGACGCGCGTTACCGAATCGGTAAGAACGATGGCTTCCGGTGCTGAAGGTCGGAGGTTCGATTCCCAGCCAAGATTAACCAATGACTTCCAAAATTGATACTTCTCGCTACCTAGCCTAGTGGTTGTCATTACCAGGATAGGACAAGGACTGGTTAGCTCAGTATAAGGACTGATTGTTCTTGGTGATTGCGACCTAGTCTCACAAAGAGGGGCAGCTGTCGCCATAAGTTTGCACTGTGAAAAGTCGGTGCCCATCTTGATATGAGCTTAGATGTTGCCAGGCCTTGAAGCTCTAACAGACGATCTTATTACAAACCATTTCCCACCTATGCCTAATACTCAAATCCATTAAACACCCACTAATATATTGAGAACTATTTCTGCAACTCAAAATTCTAAATACAAACTATGAATCACTTTAAATCACTGTCTGATTATCCATCTAGATTTGGTCAATTATGCCTATACTAAGCAGAACACTCTCATCTGATTCCTGGATTTCTCTTAAATTGCTATTTGTACCAAAGTGTTATCAGCAAGTGCATTCAGAGTGTTGTATGCTGTACACAATACAGTGCAGACTATTCTCTTCAATTATTTGTGTAGTTAACCATAATTGACAATGCTCCTCAGTTAAAAGTACCACATCAGATTTGTTCATATGAATAAACTCATTTACCCACAAAAAAATGGACACAGTTTTCTGATGCGTTGGGCCCTAGGAAATGTTCCTGGTTCAGACTTGTCTCCAACGTTCAATGACCCTTGGAATAATTATCATAGGACAGTGACTAGTTGTTTGTTTGTTATTTTATGACCTAGCAACATCTAATGTCATATCCGGATGGGTACCGACTTGTGACAGTGCGCACTCATGGCGACTTTATAGTGCTGACTAACTGAGAGACCAGGCTCACAGCACCATGACCTGATATCCTACAAAGTCACATTATCCTGATACTGTCCCAACCAGTCCTTGCCCTATCCTATTAATGCCGAGCGCCATGCTAGATAGTGACAACTACTCAATTTCATAAGTCATCAGTTTGACTCGGCTGGGATTCGAACTCGAGACCTTCTACACAGGAAACCTGCGCTCTACCGATTCGGCCACCGCGTCCTGTCAACTGTATAATAAATAATCCTGGAAATAAGTCACTTGGCTTCCTTATTAAAAGGAAGCCCAGTTACATTGCTTACTATAAAGCCTGGGTCACATACACGCTAGTGAAAGTAGTTGACTGTAGTTGAACTTAGGTAAGAATAACTTGGGTCAAACATGGTGTAAGTACGTTAAACTACGGTGAAAAACGTTAAAGTATGGCAGGTTTTGGTATGGATAAATACTTTACAGCAAGGATGCTGGTACGTTCAATAGCGTTCAACTACGTTCAACGTATGTTAGCCTCCACTATGGTAAACCACGTTCAACTAGGTCCAAGTACGCTAAAGTATGCTACAGTATGCTAGAGTGCATTAAGAGTATGGAGACTTCACCACAGTTTGTTAGCCTCTAACGTAGCGCTCTTTTAAGCATGTCCAAAGATTAAATCGGAACTCATGGCCCACCCATGTTATTACCAAGTTAGCATGACAGAGAAGTATGGATGCCGGTATGTTCAACTACATTCAACCACGTTCAACTACGTTAGCCTCCACTACATTCAACTACGTCCACTAACGTGTATGTGACCGGGCCTTTAAAGGCTACATTCTAGGAAGCGTCGCCTACTGCCTCGTGTCTAGGTCCTATAGCAATCCAAGCCAATACATCTTTACACAGCATTCAGATATAAATGGATCCCTCTGTTTGCTCATGGGCGAGGTTTGCCTACAGAGAGGCGTCTTGGTGGAATTGTGCGACACACTGTATAGCGTTAGATCAATCTAAGGCACATTGTTTTACTGATACTTGTCATTAATCCTAATCAGGTGGTATAAAGAATGCTTTGCAGCGGGTGAATAGCCTTCTCAGGGAATTAGACAGTTTTACACAGGGGAGGGCTAAAATGCTTCATATTTGTTTCAACATAATGCAATTATATTGCAGATCCATTATCACGCGAAGCCCTTCTCTTTACAATGCACCGTTTTCATCAGACCTTGAATGAGCGATAATAGGCAAATATGCGAACAATGGAGACCGCTCCTGGCAACTAAAACGGTCTCGGCGGCAGACTCGCGTTGAGGGAGGGTCTCAAACTCCACCCCCAACGTGACGCGGGAACAAGTCTGTATGCGCGCTTTAGAGCTGGGGTCTCATTGGTTGAGAAAAATCATGTGTGGCTCTGATTTATCGCTCAATTTGGAAACACGCCAATATGCCTAGTCTCAGTGTGACATGGCTGCTGCATATCAACCATGGCCACGGTCATGCATCTGATCCACCCTGAAATACATTATGGCTAAGCAACCAACACAACCATCCCACCTAGTCGCAGCCCTTGTGGGTTCCAGTTGTGTTCTGCACTATCTAAAGACAGGTGAAAGGTGAAAGGATGTTGTAACAAATCACAATGAGACGGGATCCTCTCCCGCAGGCCTCTATGTCATCCAAGTAGATGTACATAGTAGGCTAAGATATCATAAACAGGTTAGACAAAAACTTTGGAAAAATACCCAAAAAAAACTAACGTAGAGACTACTAACACCCAAAGCCGCAAAAGGCTGGCCTGAGTAAGAACAGATAAATACTCATGGGTGCGAGACCAGACCAAACCAGTATCACAGCTGTCCAGCTTTGAAAACAAGCACCCTCGCGGGAGCTTATGCGTTATGGGCAGAATAAATACTTTGTCAATAAAAAAAAAGAAGAAATTTAAATTTTAAATCTAATATGATAAATATATTGTTCACATATGTATATATCATACTGAAATTGGATTGAATAGACTTCATCAGGCCTACAGGTGAGCCACCATAGCCCGCTACATTTGGAATGAAGGATTTGTCAAATAATGTAGAATAATAGAATTTAAATGTTGAATAGAGAGGATTCAGTGGCCACCAACTTGGTTTTTGTTGGCATTCTCTCCCAATTTCTCACCGTGCACGAGTTCAATTCCTTGTTGAGTCAAGCCAATGTCTTACAAAATAGATACTTGTCACTTCCTAACAAGGTGCTTGGCAGTATCAGGATAGGGCAAGGACTGGTTAGTTCAGTGTCAGGATAATCTGACTGTGTGGGATATCAGGTCATAGCACTGGTGGCCTGATTTCCCAGTTGGGCAGCACTACAACGTGCCATGAGTGCCCACTGTACCAAGTCGGTACCCATCGTGATATGACCTTAGATGTTGCCAGGATGTAAAACTCCAACAACCAACAAATTTCTTGACCGACTCCCGGGTGTTCCTTGACCCACATGTACGCATGCGCGCCCCGGTAAATATTCACGAATCAATTGGTGACGCAGACTCTGTCCTGGGCACACAGGTGGTGATCACCCACGCGAACTCTGGAAATTAAGCGCACAAAGAGACGCGCCGCCTGGTGGCGGGCGATGAAGACACCAGGGGGCGCGCAGTACCAACACATTGCCGGCCGAAGTTGCACTCTTTTTTTCTTTTTTTGCTGCCCATAACGGTTGTGTTATGCTGCCCATAACGGTTATGTGTAATGACTTGCTTTTGCCGCTAAACAGTAATAGTCTTGTGGTTCCCCTTGTTTTGTCACTTTCAGTTGTGCAGCTACCACCCCTGCATGCCATCTTTCGCTGGTTGTATGCTTTCTCCTACATATCCCTACCCTCTGTGAGTCGGTTAGTTCTACAATTGCTCAGTTGTTTGCTTACATATAGTTATTTTTCCTGACTGCCTTCACCTTGTTGTGTTAGTGGTCATTAGTTTTTGGTTTGAAGTTTTTAAGTTTAGCTTTTAGGTGCATCGAGCATGTTGGCGAGGCTAACATGTATAATTTGCGAACGAGGCAATCTGGCCATGTTTACCTCACGCCTCCTTTCACAGTCTCAACTCAGTCTACCTCGCTGCCTCTTACTGTTCACTTCGCTTTCCCACCCGCCCACCCACTTTCTGGGGGTGTGAGCGCTGATTGTCTTCTCACCGCAGAAATCTGAATACATGATGTTGCTGGTACGAACATGAACTTCGCCCCAGGTCGGCACACGAATTGACAGGTTGTGGCGCCCAACTGCATAGCCTGTCCTCAGGCCGAATTGATTTCTTGATTAAACCTTTCAAAAGTTTCATGTTCTCTTTCTGTCCTGTTACTTAGCCAAGTGAAGCGAATTATGCCTAGCATGTATACCTTCTAAGACTTTGCTTAAATTATGAGTGTATTTTTTTCTTTATTTCTTTTCTCTTTTTAATTCATTATTATCATCAATCTGAATGAAAAGTGAATTTATTGCAGTAGATTGTATGACACATTTCGATATTGAACCATTTTCATAAGCAGTGATGTCATTAATTATCATCATGAGCAAGACAGTAACTCGAGTAGTTGAGAGATCTATAAGCATGTTGAGTTCGACCTGGCGCAGTTGCTGTTCACACTAGCTATTATAGAAGGGCAGTGTTTACCTACCTTTATGTTTGTTTGTTGGTTTACGTCCTAGCAACATCTGAGGTCATATCAGGATGGGTACTGACTTGTGACAGTACGCACTCATAGCGATACTATAATGCTGCCCCACTGGGAAATCAGGCCGCTGGCACCTTGACCCAATATCCCACTCAGTCACATTTTCCTGACACCGAGCTAACCAGTCCTTGCCCTATCATAATAATGCCGAGCACGAGGCTAGGAAGCGACAAGTATCAATTTTTAAGTCATAGGTTTGACTCGACCGGGAACTGAACTCGCGAACTCACGATCTTCCACACGCAAGGCCTGTGCTCTACCGATTCGGCCACCATGCCCGGTACCTACCTTTATGTATTGGGTTATCTATACCTAAGATGTATGAAGTTTGGTAATATTACTTCACCGCATTTCGTGTACTTTTAGTAAACCCCATCAGAATGCAAGATATAACCATGCTTGGTCCCAGTTACAAGTTAGCTATGATTATTCTAAATAATCTAAAAGGTTTATTGTTATTACCCCCCACTATGGATGATAGTGATAGTCCAGAAGAACACAACACACATACTGGACAACAGGTAGAGAATAAGTCTTTTAATATTCACTAGTTTAGTAATATATAGTGGTACAACAATATCTGCTTGGAGAGTACAGTAGACTCTGTCCTCGTTGGCTATCCTCCGATCAGTTGTAGAGCTCCACATATAGTTGGTTGACAATACAAACACAATGGTGGGAGAGATAGTGCAAACATTTGGTGGGAGGCACCAGTCCCCAGTCACCCAACCCACCTCTGCGTCCATGGCATGTGTGCTTGCTGGGGATATCCGTATCTGGTTGTGTTAACTCTCTGTGGTAGAGTGCAGGCTTCCCGTGCGGAAGGTAGGGAGTTCGAATCCCAGCCATGTCAATCCATTGACTTATAAAATCGATGCTTGTCGTTACTTATCCCGGTGCTCAACATTAATAAGATAGACTGGTTAGCACAGTAATAGGATAATCTGACTGTGTGGGATATCGGATGAGGGTAGTGGCGGCCTGATCTCCCAGTGGGGCAGCATTATGAAATTGCCATGAGTGTGCACTGTCACAAGTTGGTATCTGTGCTGATATGACCTTAGATGTTGCTAGCACGTAAATGAACAACAAGCAACTAACATGATTCTGCTGAATCATGTTAGTTGCTGCAGCATCTGCAAGCTCCTTGCGAGAAAAATGGTCGCCCCGAGGTCGCCGACCACTTTGCGATCGCAAGTGTAGTGTGACTGGAGAATAAGCTGAGTGGAAGTCCTCTGCAGAAGCCCAATGATCTGGCAAAATTAATAATGGAAGTGGGTTTAGGGCAATTCTATCTGGCTCACGGCTGCACACCATAGAAGTAAAGACAACCGCTGGGTAGGCACAATCAATGCTGCGCATAATCTCATTGACAACTGTCATTTCCATGTTTAGACAATTAACTTTACTCTAATCACTGCTGTGCATAATCATATTAACAACTGTCATTTCCATGTTTAGACAATTATCTGTACTCTAATTAATGCTGCGCAGAATAACATTGACAACTGTCATTTCAATGTTTAGACAAATGATCTGTACTCTAATCAATGCTGTGCAGAATCACATTGACAACTGTCATTTCCATGTTTAGACAATTATCTATACTCGAATCAATGCTGTGCATAATCACATTGACAACTGTCATTTCCAAGTTTAGACAATTATCTGTACTCTAATTAATACTGCGCATGATCACATTGACAACTGTCATTTCCATGTTTAGACAATTATCTGTACTCTAATTAATACTGCACATGATCACATTGACAACCGTCATTTGCATGTTTAGACAATTATCTGTACTCTAATTAATACTGCGCATAATCACATTGACAACTGTCATTTCCAAGTTTAGACAAATTATCTGTACTCTAATTAATACTGTGCATAATCACATTGACAACTGTCATTTCCATGTTTAGACTATTATTTGTACTCTAATTGATACTGCGCATAATCACATTGACAACTGTCATTTCCAAGTTTAGACAAATTATCTGTACTCTAATTAATGCTGCGCATGATCACGTTGACAACTGTCATTTCCAAGTTTAGACAAATTATCTGTACTCTAATTAATACTGAAGGACGCTGAGTCAATTTATTAGAACCTGGTACTGCTGACATCTATCGTGTCAGAGTTTTAGCGAGCATGCTTAAATTAATCTTGCATATTTGCACCTCAAATATCTCCAAAGTTAGCCATTACGAATGAAAGTTGCTTCAAACTAAAGTAAGGTAGATTATAACCATCAATACAAGCTAATTTCTGAAAATGACAGAAACTCAAAAGCATCGTACTATGCAACTTTAAGAAGAAAAGAAGTATGGAAATGAGGAAGCTAGAGAGATGACATCAACAAGAAAGGGAGCGGTGAACATGAAGAGGAGCGAAGACAGAAAGCGATGGAAGTGGGAAGGAAGAAGGAGGTGGAAGTGAGGATTCATGGAGGTGAAAGATGGATGGAAGTGAAGAATGATGGCAAATGAGGTGGAGTGTACGGAGTAGTATCTCAGCACGGCGGTATTCCCGGTAGGAGGAAGGTAGGTGAATAACTATCGAAGGCGTTATTGTGTCAGTGATGAGTGAGATCATCCTGCTTGTGCAAACGTTGGCGATGTGAATCAGACACATTCAGATGTTGGGATGAATATTGATGTCGACAGGGAGTGGTGGGGAGCTGTGAAAGCCATGATGGATGACTTCATGGTAAGCTACATATAGGGGGTGGTTAGATGGGGAAGAGTAAACAATTAAATCAGCAATGAACGCAATGATGATTAAAGGATAACATGCTAGAAGTAGATAGGAATGTATTATTATATGCGGTGTAATTTATTATGTGATGTATATGAGCATTATATGAGTATAATTAAGCGGAAAGTTTCCATTCTGGTTAATTGATGCTCCAGCCTCAGTCATCTACTGTAGTGTTCTTATTAATATTGGTCATCGACTGCCAACCTCTTACAACACCAGGCCAATTGTGGCGCCACCTGTCTGTATGTGCATTAACTTGTCAGGCCACACACCCTCACTGCTAGATCAAAGATTCACCCGGTACTTGTAGTACAAGGGTGAAGGACAACGTAATGTAAATACGGGCGAAAATAGCTTTATTCTGGAACATGAACTAGAAACTGTGGCTCCAGTATCAAATGGCTACCCATATAGGCACAGAGTTGGTGAAATGGGCGAGAATGCAAAAAGACAAGATGGCGGCCAGAGAATGCCGTCGATTTCACTTTTAAATTGCATTAAAGTATATGTTTTATTATATCTTCCAACTCAGAAGTAGCGGGTAAACATGAAGACATATACAAAGAATAAATGTTGCTTCTTAGATTGTGAAATTAGGCTCTCATAAAGACCCATTTCATTAGCCCGATTTTTCGACCGTTTTTATATAAGGCTGGTCTTCACCCCCCATGTACTGCGAGTACCGGACAAATCCTTTATCTACCTCACTGCCTGCAAATTTGTTTGTATTTGGCTAGAGGTGGTTAGAGATTATATATGCTTCCGACCGAAAGGAGCTCCCCAGAGGTGGGGGTGGGGGGGGGGGGGCGAGGTGCATGCTGGTCACCCAATCCCCACCCCATGAGAGGGGGGGAGGGAACCACTATAGATCTTATTACCCGCGATAAAGGGGTTTATCACTATATATATATTCAACACTCATATTGTTGTTCCTTTATTCATATTATAAATGAATAACTAATTCTCAACATTATTATGCTGAATTATGTTGAGAAATAGTTATTCATTTATTCATTAGTTATATCGGAATTGTTTATTGTCCTATCTTCCATGACTGTTTATTTGCTGCAGGCCTGGCTTTGTGTTCACCAACGAGCATTATACTTACGTTTACTTAGGTCTTTACTGGACGAAGGTCATTAGACCTGTATATTCATATCATTGTCTGATGAATCTGGAGAGATGTCATTTCCAGCCCGGTCTAAGCGGCTCAAGCTGAGGGCTGCCTCATAATTATATCCAATATCTTGATCCCTCCAGTATCTGTCAAGCCTTCGTTCAAATGCCTCAATACTTGGAGCCTACACAATATAACTTGGGAGGCTGTTCCACACATTGGTAACTCAGTAAAAAATAGTTGCCTGCAGTGGGTTCTTGTCCTTCCTTCTCTTGTAAAGCTTGTATGTATGTCCCCACGTTGGTCTTTGGTTCAGACCTGCCATGGACATAACTGCAGAAGCTGCTGAATTATGCGTCTCATAATAAAAACAAAGATTGCGGGAAGAACCACAAATCGGATGAAAAGGAACTTTGTGACCAATTCCAGCAGGTTACTGGAGGAAGTATGAGAACTTCTATTTTTTCCATCGGTGATGATGATGACAGCAACTCATTATTCATTTTGAACTCATCGATGACTGATGAGTCCAATTTGTGCTTGGAATGTGTGGTGGCACATTGGACATGCATCTGTAGCTGCTGGTAGATGAAGGAGATGGATCTATTCTCTGCTAACGCTTTTGTTTAGCTTGAGATATATATATATATACGATCAGGTTCAAACTGTGTTGTGCCTTTGCGAATAGAAGCATGCCATGAACTCCTGTCCTTGGCCATAATTTCCCAGGTTTCACTGTTGGAGAAAGCATGAGAACTACATGACAGACCACTGCGGCTGCGAAAATGGCGAGCGCGCAAACCCAGGATGATGTCGACGAACTTTGAGCAGCCATGGAGCGGGTGATGTTGCTGGAGGAGCGTGAAAAGCGAGCAAGGATGGAGATAAGTGAACTGATGGCCGAATAGACTACATCACCATTGCAGCAGTGCGGTGCATTGTGGGATGCATCAAAGCAAAATAAACCCACGAGAAGCACATGGCAGATACTAATACACTGGGTGCAGCTATGAAATGTGCTAGTTTCAGCTCATCTTGGCTCTTGTTTGAAACATAGAATGCGAACTAAAAAATATATATAATAAACTAAGATATTAATCTTTTATCCAGCATTTCATTTACATCAATATAATCAGCACACCTTATTCCATGTGCATTTAGATTTAGACAAATCTGGGCACTCAGACTAGTGTTAGAGCCATAGCCAGAGTCAGATTTCCTTTTTTATTCATGTTTTTATTTATATCCTATGGTTAATGACATATATAGAAATAGAAAATGAGTAGGGTTAATCAGATATTGGTTATATATTTCTTTAAAACAAGTTTGTTTTGACACATTCGACATTTTAATATTTAGAACAAGAATTAGTTATGGCTAATCAATGGTGATGTAAACATCAGCCTGTAAAGTGACTGAAATTGTATGTTTCTTAGCTCAAAATGCTTAATTGTATCTTAAACATATTCATTATATTATTATATTGCATCCTTCCATCCATGTTTGTGCCAAATTGTTATGTATTTTTATTAATTTTGAATAAAATCGAAGTTTTGCCCCACGTGTAAAATCAAACTCAATGGCTGTATGCCTTTACTTTGCTGCCAACGCCGTTTTCAGCGCATGCGCAGTCGGAATGGTGATCTCGTCTATTGAGAGTGATCCCACGTGATATCGGCCATCCGCGGCGGTCCAGGGCATTTTGCAATCCGGACTCGATCCGGCATCATCTAGGATGATCTGCGGGTAATCCATGGGTGGTCCAGGTAGTCCGAGGGTGCTCCTGGGGTCCCCCGGACTAGCCCCGACATAGCCACGGACAACTCCCAGACTGCCCGGATAAGGCCCGGACAAGCCGGAGGACCATGGATTAGCCACGGATTGCCATGGAGCAAGTCCACTTCAAGTCCAGGACTACTCCATGGACACACCGGGTAGTCCAGGGGGTGGTCCGGCTCAGTCCGGGGCAATCCGGCCTCTGGTCTGGGGCTAGTCCGTGGCTCATCGGGGTAGGTGTGACTGCGAGGCCAAAAACGACCAAAATAGTGATTTTATCTGGGGCTGTCCGAGAAAGTCTGGGTGACTGGTCCGGGGGTGGTCCGGCTAAAAATCCAGGGCTCGTCCGGGTAGGTGTGACTGGGGCTTTATGTCAGCTAAACTGGTGAAAACAAAATGGTGCCATGACCTACTACTAATCCAGTAAAATGATGGTTCAACCCAAAAGACATTGCATCAGAAGCGATTCCACTGGGTTTCATTCTGGGGAAACAACACATCAAAAACCTAATATTTGGGAGAAATCGGTAAATTTGTCAAATATGATAATTTGTTAATTAGGTTCCCAGCCCTGCCAAAATCAGAGACCCACCCTAATTTTGGAAATAATTATCCAACTCTGGTATCCAAAGTGTCTATTTCTATGTTTTGGGGGTCAGGGAATTCAACTATCCCATAGCTGGCTTGGTCAGACAAGATGCAACATGCGAAATGTGAAAATTAGGATTTAGATCAAGAATAAATCCCTTCAAAAGCATCCAACCTATCTAAGGTGGGTCTCTGATTTTGTCAAGGCGGTACACCTAATTAAGATATATTGTCATATTCGACCAATATCACAATTTGTCCCAATATTAGAATTTTGATATGCGGTTTCCGTCTGTTTGTTTGTTGTTTTACGTCCTAGAAACATCTAAGGTCATATCAGGACGGGTACCGACTTGTGACAGTGCGCACTCATGGCGACTTTATAGTGCTGCCCCACTGGCAAACCAGGCCGCCATCACCATGACCTGATATCCTACTCAATCCCATTATCTTGACACTGAGCGAACCAGTCCTTGCCCTATTCTAGTAATTCCGAGCGCCAGGCTTGGAAGCGACAAGTATGTGGGAAATTGGATCTTTTTAAGTCATTGGTTTGACTCGGTGTTGTTTACGAGATTTTCCTAGAATGAATACCAGTGAAATCTAGCCATATGCGATTAATCCTGCAACGGGGAATAGAATACACTGAACTGAGCCTCACAACAACAAAAAGGTGTATCTAAAGATATTGTAAAGACGACGTTTAACAGATGCCGTCCTGTTGGGATTGCAAATGGGCTTGTAATATGACGGAGATGATGGTGGATTCTCACAGACACTCCAGTACAAAGGCAGGCGGGGCGGACCGCCACAGCTCGGCTCTACATCTACATTTACATCTACATTGGGCCGACCAATCTGACACACTCAATCGAACTGTCTGAGAACTGAGAAGACACAAAGCACGCCCTGCGGTCAGGGTCGCTGCAGACGCCATTATATAGACAGCTCCTCTGCGTGTGCGTGCATTAGATCAGGTGATATTGCATTATTAGCGGCATTTGATAAGGAAACTCCTTTATCAAATCAATTACCTGCATTTATTTTAGAAATCGCTGAATATTCACCGATTGGGTCTTATTTCAGATTGATCTATTTATGTTCGAGGATGAAGATGGGGAGGGTTGTGTTTTGTCTACTCAACAAAGTCGCAGATGGATGAGGCACGTATCATGTATGTTTATATATATGGTTGGTTTTTGGAGTTGTACATCCTGGCAGTACCTATAAGAAATCAATCAAACTGACATGATGTTATACCCCTGTCACACTACGATGTAACGAGCCAACATGAGCCTAACGTGGTCATTTTTCGTCATTACGTTGATGTACGTTGGGTTACATTATGATGACGTTAGAATGACGTCGAGCTACGTCACATTACGTCATGTTACGTCAAGTTATGTCAAGGTTTTGGACATGTTCAAAACTTTTGACGTAGCTCGAACGTAAGGGTTTACGTTTGCTGTACGTTCTGTTCACGTTCAGTGAACGTCAATTACGTTAAACGGACATTATTCCAATGCTGCTCACTACATTCAACTACGTTCCACTACGTTGACCCACATTAAACCGAGTGCAAATGCCCATGTGGCATAATGGGAATGTCAGGAGAACGTCAGGAAAACGTCAGGAGAACGTCAGGGGAATGTGCATTCAACGTATGTTCAACGTCTTATGATGTATGTAACGTCACGTAATGTTCTTCTGGCGATGGAATAACGTTCATAACGTTCCGTGAGCATAATGATGTTGTCCTCTCTCATTGAATGACGGTATCACTGTGCTTTACCGACGACACGCTCTCGTCCACTACGCTGCATCCACGTTCAACTTGTACCCAAATTTGCATACTATGCCGAGAAGTTCAACGTTCTTCACGTTCTCCCTACGTTGACGTTGTTACGTCATAGTGTGACAGGGCCTTTAACAACAACACCAGATGAACCACACATTCCAAGATACACCCAGCTAATGCTAGCAGATTTATGCCCTGGTCACATACACGTTAGTGAACGTAGTTGGACGTAGTTGAACATAGGATAGATTAACGGGGGTCAAACGTGGTGTAAGTATGTTAAACTACTCTGAAAAACGTTAAGGTATAGCAGGTTTTGGTATGGATAAATACATTACTGCACTGATGCTGGTACGTTCAACCATGTTCAACTACGTTCAACTACATTCAACTAGATTCTACTACGTTCAACGTATGTTAGCCTCCACTATGGTCAACTATGTTCAACTAGGTCCAAGTATGCTCAAGTATGCTAGCATATGCTAGAGTACATTAAGAGTATGGAGACTTTGCCACAGTATATTAGCCTCTAACGTAGCGCTCTTTTGAACATGTCCAAAGATTAAATCGGAACTCACGGCCCACCCACGTTATTACCAAGTTAGCATGACGGAGAAGTATGGATGCTGGTATGTTCAACTACTTCAACTACGTTCAACCACGTTTATCTACGTTCAACGACGGTCAACTACGTTTAACTACGTTCAACTACGTTCAACTACGTTCAACTACGTTCAACCACGTTCAACTACGTTCGCCTCCACTATGTTCAAATACCTCCAGTAACGTATATGTGACCAGGCCTTCAAATTCATCACTGCTACTTTCAACTACATTCAACTACATTCAACTATGTTCAACTACGTTCAACTACGTTCGCCTCCACTATGTTCAAATACCTCCAGTGACGTGTATGTGACCGGGCCTTCAAATTCATTGCTGCACATAAGAAAACTGAACAGAGCATCCTCACCACATGTAATGGGCCCTGATGGTGGAGTCTCCGACTTGGCCTTAGCATACAGCTCAAACACTCTAATCTGATCTAATCTAATATTCACATAATTACATATTTTTAGTAATTGTTTACTATCCTCATAACGGTCGAGTGCAGCCATGTGTTGTTGGCACTGTGCAGTAGTGGTCATAATCCATACGGATACTTGCTTTCATCAATAATTTCTGAAAACTTGTTTGTGATATAAAATCATGGAGTTCCCAATAATGTTTATTTCATTTAATTTTTTGCACAAAGTCAACATACCCATGCGATTTAGTGTTTTAATATAGATATCCTATGTTAGGTTTTTGTATTTATTTTGTTTTTGTCACACCTGTTTTTGGTACAGTATTTCATAGATAGAACAAAATTAAAAACAACATTCAAATGGATATGAACATGTTAAAAGATGCAAAATACAGAACTAAGTATAATGTCTCTGTTCATAACAAATTCAGTGTACTGATGAATGAAGAAACTCCTCAGAGAGAGTATAACAACATTGAAATGGAATGGGAAGCTCTCAGAGAAAGCATGGTCAAGTCAGCAGAGGAGGTGTTACCAAATAAAAAACGAGAGACAAAGCAATCATGGATGACGCAAACCATACTAGAAAAGATGGCAGAAAGGAAGAAAGTGAAAACCACTGATCCACCTAAATACAAACACCTGAAGAATGAAATAGAAGATGAATGCAAAAAAGCTAAAGATGAATGGTGGAATAAGAAGTGTGAAGTAGTGGAACAACTTGAGTCTCAACATCGTTCAAGAGAGATGCACAAGAAAGTGAAAGAGATAACAGGTCAAGGATACAGACAGAGAAGCAGTAAATGTATCAAGAACAAAGACGGCAAAATGCTCTTTGAAGAAGATGAAATAAAGTCCAGATGGGAAGAATATGTAAACGAACTATCCAATGATGACAGAGGGAACCCACCCACAATTGAGAAAGAAGATGGGAATATTATATTAGTATCAGAGGTTGAGAAGGCTATCAATGATCTAAAGGCAGGTAAGGCTCCTGGAAGTGACCAGGTAATATCAGAAATGATAAAAGGACTAGATGAAGTGGGGATTCAAATCATTCATAAGCTAGTAACTGACATCTATGAGACTGGATTTATACCATTGAATATGAATGAATCCATATTTGTACGACTCCCAAAGAAGCTAAAACCAACATTGTGTACTGAGTACAGAACACTAAGCCTGATGAGTCATATGTTGAAGATGATCCGGAAAATAATTTTACTGAGAAACAGACAGAAAATTGAAGAACAAATCAGTAACGTACAAAGTGGGTTTATATCTGGGAGAGGTACACGTGAAGGGATTTTCAATATGAGAATGATTTGTGAACGTTATTGTGAAGTGAACCAGGATATTTATGCCTGCTTTATTGACTATGAGAAGGCCTTCGACCGAGTCAATCATGAACTGTTAATCAAATGTTTACAAGATATTGGTGTCAATGGCAAAGACATTAAACTAATTGTGAACTTATACTGGACACAACGTGCATTTATAAAAATGGAGCAGGGCCTATCGGATGAAGTTATGATTAAACGAGGAGTTCGACAGGGGTGTGTATTGTCACCATGTCTATTTAACCTGTACACAGAGATGATTTTCAGACACATTGAAGATTGCAAGGGAGTGACAATAGGTGGCATGAACGTCAACAATCTTAGATATGCCGATGACAGTGTAATACTAGCAGACAGTGAGAAAAACCTACAAGATATAGTGAATAGAATCAATAAAGCTGGAATACTATTCAACATGAAGATGAATGCCAGGAAGACCAAAACAATGGTTATAAGTAAAAAGACAGATAAACCAAATGTCAATATAACCATAGATGGCACAAACATAGAACAAGTATCCGAATTCATATATCTCGGACAAAAGATTACAAATGATGGGAGATGTGAGGAAGAAATTAAAAGAAGGATAACAATAGCCCGAACAACATTCTCCAAAATGTATAGAGTGTTAACATCAAGTAAGATATTAATACAAACAAGGAAGCGTATTCTTCAGTGTTATGTGTGGTCTACTCTAATGTATGGGGCAGAGACATGGACAATCTCTAAGAAAATGTATAAACGTTTAGCAGCATTTGAGATGTGGACTTATCGAAGGATGATGAAAATATCATGGACAAAGAAGATCACCAACAAAGAAGTTCTCAGAAAAATTAAAAATAAGAAACGCTTGTTTGCCACTATACAGACAAAGAAACTTATTTAATTTGGCCACATCATTTGTCAGAGTTCAATATACCGTACATTGTTGGAAGGGAAGGTAAATGGCAGCAGAGGGAGAGGGAGACCAAGAACATCATGGTTTACAAATATTTCACAGTGGACAGGCTTGAATTATTCAGAGTCTATCAGAACAGCACAACATCGGGACAAGTGGAGAACCATTGCATCCAACCCTCGACTAGAGGACGGAACTATTGATTGATTGATTTCATAGATACTCTTAAAAGATTGAAGTTGCATAGTCCGATGAAAGCATCAAATTTTCAAAACCAAAACACTGACATAGATTTAATTCTACATATCTAACTTAGATACTGGTGCACTTATTAAGCATTTATTGCTGCAGAGAAGGGCATGATAAGTCAATAGACTGCATCACAGTTCCAGCGGCGCTGTGCATTGTGGGATGCGTCAGAGCAAAACAAACCCGCGAGAAGCACATGGCACATGCTAATACACTGGGTGCAGCTATGAAATGTGACAGATTCAGCTCATCTCAGCTCTTGCTTGAAACATAGAATACAAACTAAAAAAATATATATAATAAATTACTATATTAATCTTTTATCCAGGATTGCATTTACATCAATATGATCAGAACATCTAAAGTAAGATAGATTACAATGGTCTGTCTTATAATATTTATCTCAGAAAATGATAACAACTCAAGACCATCAGACTATACAACTTTAAAGTTGCAGCGTCTGATAGTGCTTGGATTGTTGCCTTATTCTTTAAATAAATATATCAAATTGATCATTATAACCTACTAATCATTAGTCTGGAGTAATTTTGATGAAACATTGCCAATTTCAGGGTATTTGAACTGAAAAAAAACCAACATAATTTTGACAAGCTTTCCAAAACTCCTCTCACTATTGACATCTCGCGATGACCACGTTAAGTGGAATGACCTAATTCAAATATAGCGAGGTCGGAATGAGTGAAAAGCTAACAAGGCCACACGATTGACCTAATTGGATAAATGGTGTCCCTTCTTATGGGTTGTTTCAAAGTAGGTGTCCAAAGGGATGGGTGCTATAAATTCACTGATTATTCTACCGATACTGTACCTAAGCATTAGCTAATGCACAAGTATCTACATTGGATATATATATATATCAAATCAAATGTATGAAAGTGTTTTCGTTTTGAAAAAAAATATATTTCATCTAACCATCCAACTTTAAGTTTTTGTTTTGTTTGTTTGTTGTTTTACGTCCTAGCAACATCAATGGTCATATTAGGACGGGTATCGACTTGTGACAGTGCGCACTCATGGTGACTTTATAGTGCTGTCCCACTGGGAAACCAGGCCACCGGCACCATGACCTGGTATTCCACTCAGTCACATTATCCTGACACTGAGCACATCAGTCCTTGCCCTGTCCTAATAATGCCGAGCGCCTGGCTAGGAAGTGACAAGTATCAATTTTTACGTCATCGGCAAAGTTTTTTGCTTGTACAAAACTTTCAACGACCGACAACGTGTGTCAACGCATGGGTGCCAACATTATGGAGACGTCAGAAGCATGTCGAGACCGCTGGAATAACGTTATGCGAACGATAGGCACACGCCGTGTGCACATGAGTGTCATTCCCATACGCTGCGCCAAACTTTTGCTTTTTGTTGTTTTACGTCCTAGCAACATCTAAGGTCATATCAGGATGGCGCACCAAACTTTTACCACAACGTCCGCCGCACGCTACCAATATGTTGCGCTGATGCCGACAAATTTGATGTGTCTCGATGATTAAAAGTGATTTTGCGCATTGGCGGCACGCCGGCGAAATACGTTGTAGTGTGACAGGGCTATAAGAAAGGAGACATTGCATGTGGCTTGCTGTCTCATCGGGACAGGCCCTGAGGTTGCTGGAGTGGTAGGAAGGAGGGGGAGGAGGTAGGGAGGTGGGGAAGGTGGGGAGGGCAGTGTCAGCTGCAGGAGCTAATCTCACCATGGAGGTGTCTTATCTCGTTCGTCAGCCTCCAGCGTCCATGTAGGACATGGCTGCCTGGAGGAGCTGCTCTCCTAGCACAGAGTGCCCTCCAGCGGGTGCCGTTATCCTCCAGGGACTGGCTCCAGGGGGGCGGCACCCTACTCGGGATCTGCCCTCTTCACGCCCGCTGCAGGGTGCAGCCATGCGTGGCAAGGCAGGCAATCCCCCACTGGGTCTTAAAAGTGCATAGTCTGATGGTTTTGAGCGATTGTCATTTTTACCGAGGCAACTATATTAGATCGATCATTGTTATTTCCTTTACCTTAGTTTGAAGTAACATTTATTTTAAGTGGCAAAGTTTTGAGATATTTGAAGTGCAAACATTTAAGATTAGTTTTGGTAAGCAGGCCAAAAGCTCTGACACCATAGGCTTCTGCAATAACAGGTTCTATTAAATTGACCATTGCTTACTATGGGTAAATACTTGGTAGGTTCCCCTTCCTTTCCAAGGTGACTGGCCACTTACTCATCTTTGTCAGAGTGTGCCCTGATGAGCCACATCATCTTGCTGTTACACCTTCAAAGCTATTGATCTTCTAACTCATCTGCTGCTCCAGTCTTCATGTATAGAGTGTTAACATCAAGTAAGATATAAATACAAACAAGGAAGCGTATTCTTCAGTGTTATGTGTGGTCTACTCTAATGTATAGGGCAGAGACATGGACAATCTCTAAGAAAATGTACAAACGTTTAGCAGCATTTGAGCTGTGGACTTATCGAAGGATGATGAAAATATCATGGACAAAGAAGATCACCAACAAAGAAGTTCTCAGAAAAATTAAAAATAAGAAAAGCTTGTTTGCCACTATACAGACAAAGAAACTTATTTATTTTGGCCACATCATTCGTCAGAGTTCAATATACCGTACATTGTTGGAAGGGAAGGTGAATGGCAGCAGAGGGAGAGGGAGACCAAGAACATCATGGTTTACAAATATTTCACAGTGGACAGGCTTGAATTATTCATAGTCTATCAGAACAGCACAACATCGGGACAAGTGGAGAACCATTGCATCCAACCCTCGACTAGAGGATGGAACTATTGATTGATTGATTGATTAAATTGACTCAGTATGCCCTTCAATGCAGAAACAAATGTTCAATAAGTGCATCACTCTCTAAGTTAAATATGGAGAATCAAATCTATTGTCTTGGTTTTGAAAATTTGATAGGTCATCGGACTATGGAACTTTAATTGTGGGAAAGTTGGTTGTTGGAGTTTTACGCCCTGGCAACATCTATGGTCATAGCAGGACGGGTACCGACTTGTGACAGTGTGCACTCATGGTTACTTTATAGTGCTGCTCCATTGGGAGACCAGGACACCAGCACCATGACCTGATATCCCATTCAGTCACATTATCCCGACACTGAGCAAACCAGTCCTTGCCCTATCCTAATAATGCCGAGCAGATGGCTAGGAAGTGACAAGCATCAATTTGTTTAAGTCATTTGTTTGACTCCACAGACCAGGGTTCGAACCCGTGGGTTCAAATCCCATGGTCTACCAAAACGGGAAAGTAACGTACTGTGGGGTTCAAGGCAATGGAGTCAGGATACACCTACTCTAGCATGAGAATGTGGCCAAATCGGTAGAGCGCAGGCCTCCAAGCGAAGTCAAACCAATAACTTATAATATTGATAATATTTGCTACTGGAACAGTTTAGTAGCAATGCAAGGATGAGTTCACGAGTATGATGAAGTCTTCTGTGGTGTCTGCTATCAGGAATGATCACGTGGTCTGAGCCAATTGGGTTCAATAATTGGCCACCTTCAAGATCACAGGCCCGAGCACAAATGGTAAAGGCCCTGTCACACATCACCAGATTGGTGGAAACGGACAGAAACCGAACAAAGTCTGGTTTGTGTCCATACAAGTTTTGAACATGCACAAAACTAGGAACAGATGCCACCGTATTGACGTCTATGGTTCTTGTCCGGTTTGAGTTTGTTTCGTCCGTTGGTTATCCATTCATGTCCATTTTATGTCCGTTTCATGTCCGTTTCATGTCCGTTTCATGTCCTTTCGTCCAGCGGCCTTTGACCCGATGTCGCAACACTTTGACACATTTTAATACATTTTGATACTTATCACAATTCTGTCCGTTGCTCAATCCGGGATAGTGTGACAGGCACTTAAGGCTCCGGGTTGGTCTTCTTGAGAGGCACACTTATATAACATTAACAGTTAGAGATCCCCGCCCCCTCAGAGGCACCCAACGCCCTGACGAGTTTCGGGTCGAGCTCCCCACCCCCACCCCTTCCCAACGTCCTCCCACCCCCCTCTCACCCCTTCACCCCCACTCCTCGCCTTCAGTAAGGTGAGAGAATTAGGTTGACACACGTCAGCTTTAAGAAAAGCCAACCATGAATCGCGGTGATGCCCGCCATCCTCCTCCCCCTCCGTCCCCCTCCCCCCCCCCCACCCAATCATCTAGAGATCACCAGTCCCCCATTCCACTCTCAACCACCTTGCACAGTAAGAACCTGTGTTAGACAAGCAGGAAGGCACTGGACACCACAGTGGATCCCATACATTAGCACACTAGACCACGTCACGGCAGTAGCAATATTAAGGCACTGTAGAACTCTCCGGTGCGGAGATACTAATGCAAGTTCCTCACATTTCAATTGGTTGTCATGTAGAAAAAAGGTCATAGCCCCATAGCACCGGATAGCGATTCCAGTTCTTCACATTTCAATTGGTCGCAGTGTAGAAACAAGCTTATAGCCCCATAGCACCCGATAGCGATGCCAGTTCTTCACATTTCAATTGGTCGCGGTGTAGAAACAAGCTTATAGCCCCATAGCACCCAATAGCAATGGCAGTTCTTCACATTTCAATTAGTCGCAGTGTAGAAACAAGCTTATAGCTCCATAGCACCCGATAGCGATGCCAGTTCTTCACATTTCAATTGGTCGCGGTGTAGAAACAAGCTTATAGCCCCATAGCACCTGATAGCAATGCCAGTTCTTCACATTTCAATTGGTCGCAGTGTAGAAACAAGCTTATAGCTCCATAGCACCCGATAGCAATGCCAGGTCTTCACATTTCAATTGGTCGCGGTGTAGAAACAAGTTTATAGCCCCATAGCACCCGATAGCAATGGCAGTTCTTCACATTTCAATTGGTTGCAGCGTAGAAACAAGCTTATAACCCCATAGCACCCGATAGCGATTCCAGTTCTTCACATTTCTATTGGTTGCGGCGTAGAAACAAGGTCATAGCCCCATAGCCCCGGATAGCGATGCACGTTCTTCCCATTTTAGTTGGTCGCAGCATAGAAACAAGGTCATACCCCCTTAGCACCTGATAGTGATGCGAGTTGTTCACATTTCAATTGGACGCAGCATAGAAACAAGGTCATGGCCCAGTAGCGCCAGATAGTGATGCAAGTTATTCACATGTTAATTGGGTGCAGCATAGAAACTAGGTCACCGGATGTGTCGTCCACAGACAGGAGATGACACGCAGATCCGCGGGCACCGAATCAGGCTCTTTTTGTAAACCACAAGGTCTGCACTAGGCGTTCAGAGACAACCTTGCGTCTCTGTCGGATTAGTAAAGGTAACCTGACCCGACCCGGTGTAGCAGGAAATCGCAAACCCTGTAAATCGCAAACCCCCACTTGTGATTTCCTAGGAAATCGCAAACCCCCATGCCATATATGGGCATGGGGGTTTGCGATTTCCTAGGAAATCGCATATCCCCCCTGGAGATCGCAAACCCCCTGTCATGGTATAAAACACCGGCCCGATCGCAGCCCCTGCCGTGATGACAGTTGACTAAGCATTTATTTTTGTAAAATAAATTTAAAATCTTTCATTGGATCGATTAAAAATATCTTAATGCGCGATTGAAGAGGAAGATCTGAAGTATTTAATGTAACCTAAGAGCAATTTATGCTGAAAGTATTAAAAACAGAGATAATAGTGACAGTTGGGATATTCTGAGTGTCAGAGCGCCCATTCGGCCGCGGCGGCGGCGATTTGTTTACTTTACGTTCGTCGAATTTAGGGTTAAATTGGTCAAATTTCACTTATTTGGTTACCAATTTAACCCTAAATTCGAACCCTCCTTAAGGCTACTGCCACATTGGCGGCGATATTACTAGTTATATTTCGAATCGACGACGTAAAGTAAACAAATCGCCGCCGCCGCCAGTATGGCAAGGGATGGTCGATGCGGCGGCGGCGATGTGTTTACTTTACGTTCGTCGATTCGAAAATATAACTAATTAATATCGCCGCCAATGTGGCAGTAGCCTTAAGGAGGGTTCGAATTTAGGGTTAATTTAATGAAATTCCACGATTTGAGTATATAATTCTGTTAAATATGGTCGCATTGAATAGATTGGGCCCGAATCGGTCCCAAAACACAGGGGGTTTGCGATTTCCAGGGGGGGTTTGTGATTTCCTAGTAAATCGCAAACCCCGGGGTGTGCAATTTCCAGGGGTTTGCGATTTACTGCCACACCGGCCTCGGGCACTCAAGGCGTGTTATCAACACTCAGGGGCCAGGAGAGGCGGAGATAGGGAGAAGGTGTGGACAGGTGTAGCAGGATAACACACGCCATTATTGTCAACTAGATAACGTGTGTTTATTGTTGCTTTACGTCCTAGCAACATCTAAGTTAATATCAGGACGGGTACCGACTTGTGACAGTGCGCACTCATGGCGACCTTGTACTGCTGCCCCACTGGGAAACCAGGCCACCAGCACCATGATATCCCAACTCAGTCACATTATCCTGACACTGAGCGAACCAGTCCCTTGCGATATCCTATTAATGCTGAGCACCAGGCTAGGAAGCGACAGGTATCACTATTTAAGTCATTGGTTTGACTCGACCAGGATTCGAACCTACAAGCTCATGGGTTCAGATCTCCCGCTCTCCCAAATCAGGAGACGGACGCTCTACTCACTCGGCCATCCCGTCTGGTAAATAGATAATGAGAAAATCCTAGGGTTATGTGAAATATAGTTAATCATTGGTTAGTGTGCGATAGCCATTGGCTGAAAGGATGACACCAAGATAATATCACTACTCAGTCTAAGTATCAAAACGCCGCACTGAACACTCAGGTAGCCATGCAACTGACTAAGCCATCTACTCATTCATCCACACAAGCACCCACTCACCCACTCACCCACTCACCCACTCACCCGCCGACCGACAACACCCACTCACCCTCCTACCACACACACACTCACCCTCCTGCCACACACTACGCACTCACTCATTCCCCTACCACACACCAAGCACAACACACACTCCCTCCTATCACCCACTCAGCCACCCACCCACTCACCCTCCTACCACACACCACACACCCCACTCAACACTCCACACACTCACCCACATATCCTCCAACGACACACACCACACACCCCACCTCAGACACTCACACACTCACGCTCTTACCAGACACATCCCACATACTCACCCTCCGACCGACATCACCCACTCACCATCCTACCACACACCACACACCACACACCACACTCCACACTCCACGCACTCACCCATATATCCTCCAACGACACACACACTACACACCCCACCTCAGACACTCACACACTCACGCTCTTACCAGACACATCCCACAAACTCACCCTCGACCGACATCACCCACTCACCATCCTACCACACACCACACACCACACACCACACACCACACTCCACACTCTACGCACTCACCCACATACCCTCCTACTACACACACCACACACCCCACCTCACACACTCACCCACGCACCCTCTTCCCAGACACATCCCACATAATCACCATCTTACCACACACCACCCACTGACTTAGCTACCACATAATACTCCCTCCCCCCCCCACCCAGCCAAGACCACATACCCATCTCTCCCTCCCTACCCCCACCCACAGTCTCCCCGTGCTGGTGTCCCAGTGGTGTGAGAAGGCAGTGCTAGACGGAGCTGCTCCAAGTCTGGCTGGAGGCGCCTCCTGGCGGCTCGCCCTGCACTAACGCCGGCCTGGTTATTACTGGAGTGCCACCTGGTGTGCATCGCCTTTCATGAATCTGCACTTCACGGTGTCTCCACTGACACATTGTAATCGCATTGTGTATATGCAGCTTTCGTTTCGCCCGGTGGAGTGTGTGTGTGTGTTGTTATTGTTTTACATCCCAGCATCATCTAAGGTAATATCAGGACGGGTACGAACATGTAACAGTGCGCACTCAAGGTGAATTTATAGTACTGTCCCACTGGGAAACCACGCCACTGGCATCATCATCATCATCATGCTGTCGGTCGCGATGCGACAAAGAGTGATTTCATTACTTGACTGCCACTCTCCATTTAGCTCTCTGCTGTGAGAGTGATGCGGTTGTACATTTCATGAAAGCTGCCTGCAAAAATGTGGAAGTCCTGCTGGCTTTTGCAAGTTACCAGCGGCAATCTCTCGGGGAGCAAATAGAGGTTTCACACCGGCAAGAACATGTCAAGACAGGCGCAAAACTATTTGTCCCTGCAGTGGCTGGTCGGGAGATGTTGGGAGTTTCAAACATCAACTGCCCTTAATGCTGCCACAGTGACATGGTTTTCTGCTTAGGGTTTACTCCCTTAGCCTTCGGTTCTGTAAAGAACCTGTACCACAAGGCAGTGGTTTACAACTCTGCAAGGCAGGGCCGTCAAACTCCCTGAGGTATTGCAATACCTGCATACCTTGCATTGGCACCATGACCCAATATCCCAGATAGTCACATTATCCTGATACTGTGCTACCCAGTCATTGTCCTATCCTAGTAATGCCAATCGACTGGATAGGAAGCGATACGTATCAATTTTAAAGTAATTGGTTTGACTCGACCGGGAACCGAAGTCCCAACCTTCCGCATGGCTGGAATTCGAACTCACGACCTTCAGCACAGGAAGCCTGCGCTCTACCGATTCGGCCAGCACGTCCGGTGAGCCAGGTGGAAGACCAAGATAGCACCTGAGTCGTCAAAAACGAAAGATAAATACATTAGATTAATCGGCATGGGCTACTTTCCATTAGTTTTAAGTAGCTTTTCCTCTGAGTGGCTAACTTGATCCTAGATATTTCATGCGAAAACATGCCAAATTAATATTGGCAAGTGATTCAAAACTCTCACCATCATAGGCTTCAGTATTAACAGGTTCTATTAAATTAACGCGTTTCACCCTTCTATGCAGCAACAAATGCTTAATAAGCGCACCAGTGTCTAAGTTGGAGTGGTTATGCAGGTATTGCAGGTATTGCAATACCTCAGGGAGTTTGACGGCCCTGCCCTCCAGAGTTGTAAACCACTGCCTTGTGGTACAGGTTCTTGACAGAACCGAAGGCTAAGGGAGTAAACCCTAAGCAGAAAACCATGTCACTGTGGCAGCATTAAGGGCAGTTGATGTATGAAACTCCCAACATCTCCCGACCAGCCACTGCAGGGACAAATAGTTTTGCGCCTGTCTTGACATGTTCTTGCCGGTGTGAAACCTCTATTTGCTCCCCGAGAGAGTGGTAACTTGCAAAAGCCAGCAGGACTTCAACATTTTTGCAGCCAGCTTTCATGAAATGTTAAATGGAGAGCGGCAGTCAAGTAATGAAAGCAGTCTTTGTCGCATCGTGACCGACAGCATGATGATGATGATGATGATCTAAGTTGGATACTTAGAATCACATCTAGATTAGTGTTTTGATTGTGAAAATTTGATGTTTTCATCGGACTGGGCAGCTTTGAATAAATTATGAAAATACGAGTATGGTGCCTTCCGTAGGTGGGGCGGAAGGACCGGGGCTGGGAGGTGGGGGGCGGGGACGGGGGAGTGGGTGGACGGGACGAGGCGGGGCGGCGCGGGGCGGTAGGTACGTAGGTAGGTAGGTAGGTGGGGAGGGGGTGGTGGTGGGGGGGGGGGGGGCGGGGCAATGACAAGACGGCCAAGCCTGGTCTCCAAGGTGGTGATGTATGAAGCTTGGTTTGGTAATTGGTGCCGGCGACATGTTTGTACCACGCCCCCCGTGCTCTCGGCGGTGATGCGGCGTCTGTGAACACGATACCCGGCATGGGGCGGCACGCGCACCCGCCCACGGCGTCGGAATGGACCCGCGTCACCAACAGGTCACCGACAAACGCAGAGCAAACGGGCCACGTGTCTGAGCAACCGGGATGGACAAATGAGTTGAGCGTCCGTCTCCCGTTTTGGTAGATGGTGGGAAATGAAGCTATGGGTTTGAACCCTGGTCGAGTCAAACCAATGACTTACAAATGTATGCTTGTCGCTTCCTGGCCAGGCGCTCGGCGTTATTAGGATAGGGCAAGGACTGGATGGCTCAGTGCCAGGATAATGTGACTAAGTGGGATATTTAGGTCATGGTGCTGGCATCCTGGTCTTCCAGTGGCGCAGCACTATAATGTTACCATGAGTGCGCACTGTCACAAGTCGGTACCCAACTTGATATGACCTTGATTAAATGTTGCTATGTGACACTGACAACCAAGATCAAGTGACTGGCAAACGGTTATGTACTTTGTTGTTAGTTCTTGTGTATCCGAGACCTAAGCCCGTAGTGTGATATCCTCCCGATATCGTTCCGATATCACTAGTGGGAAATCGGGTCAGGGTGCCGAGGTCCTGGTATCATAGTGGGGCAACACTGTAAAAGTCGACATGAGTGCGCAGTGCGCGAAACTATGTGCCCATCCTAATATTTTGTGGGTTTTTTTTGGGAGATTAGTTGTTTAAGCACGGGAAATTTCAATCCACTGCTCCTTGCCCTATCCTAATAATGCCGAGCGCCTGGCTAGGAAGCGACAACTATCAATTTTTTAAGTCATTGGTTTGATTCGACTAGGGTTCGAACCCACGATCCCACTATCTACCAATCACGCTCTAACGCATTCGGTCATCGCCTCTGACCTAAGAGGTTGCAAGGACGTAAAAGTCCGAGAACCAACCAACTGCTTGGAATGGCACTTCCGGTCCGTGACTAGTTAAGACCCAGTATGCCGGTGTCGCAGTTTCAGCGCCCGGTCAGTTTCAGCGCCCGGTCAGTTTCATGCGCATGCATCAAAATCTAACATCATCGTCACTAACCTTATAAATTTAATATAATGCTTTTGGTAAAGATGTTTTCTACATGTGTACAAAGCGATTTGTTTCTAAGTGGTGTGGTTTTAGAGATATATCACTTTTCCTGTATTTTCTGTATGAAGATTGCTAGCGACCATTGACAATGCCTTGAGTTTGATGGTATGCGCAGTGCAAAACCTTAGTTTTATTCAAAATTAATACTAATCAAGAACCCTAACCTTATAAATTTAATATAGTCTTTTTGGTAAAGATGTTTTCTATATGTGTACCAAGCGATTTGTTAATAGGTGGTGTAGTTTTAGAGATATTTCACTTTTGCTGTATTTTCTGTATGAAGATTGCTCACGACCATTGACAATGCCTTGAGTTTGAGTCTATACGGGCCGTGGAAACTGACCGGGCGTTGAAACTGCGACACCGGGCGTAGTGAGCAAGGAGGTAGTCCAGTCACCACCCCGGCGACCCATGTCGGGCCGACGGTGCTGCCCGGACCACGCGGCGGCCTTCCGATGAACTAACGCCTCCGTCGTAAACACGTCGCACCGCCCCGCACACCACGTGACATACGGTGATCATTCGCCCGCGCCTGAGCCCACGTGATACCCACGTGATACCCACGTGATACAGGCGAGCGACCGCGTGACGCCTGCAGTGCATCCTGGGATTGACCGCGCTCCTTCCGGTGACGCCGGAAGCCTACAGAGGCACTTCATAAACAACCTATTATCGCCCACCGCGCTGCGGATACTATTACACTTATTTGAAATTAGAAAAAGGGCAAAGCAATGATGAGGTACTGGAGAGGATGTTGTTGCCACATTGGCTGGGGAGCCTGAGCATGGGCGATAATAGATCATCAGAATAGAGTAGGGACAGAGTAGAGGCAAGTAAGGCAGTGGTGAGGATGAGGCTATCCATCAGGGCGATAAAGCTTTGAATGAAGGTTAGAAAATGAAGGCGCTATATTAGGACCTGATGTTACCTCGTCGTGAATATGGCCTATGCTGCCGAGACGGCGTAAAGCAACCACCAATCAATCAATATGATCGTAGTATAGTACTAGTAGCTAGTTACTTCCACAGCCTTGCAACGGGGCGTGTTGGCCAAATCAGTAGAGCGCGGGCCTCATGTGTGCTAGAGTCGCAAGATCGGGAGTATGGTTCCCAGTTGAGTCAAACCAATGACTTATAAAATGTATTCTTGGCACTTCCTAGGCAGATGCTTGGCATTAATAGGATAGTGCAAGAAGGACTGGTTAGCTCAGTAACAGGATAATGTGACTGAGTGGGACAGCCCTGATTTCCCAGCAGGGCAGCACTATAAAGTGGTCATGAGTGTGCGCTGTCAAAAGTCGGTACCCATCCTGATGTGACCTTAGATGTTGCCAGGGCGTGAAACTCTAACAACCAGCAACCAACCGCAGCACTGTATCTGTGACAGGGCTGCTAAAGACCCATCAGAAAAACTGTCGGAAGGTTGGATTATGTAAATAACCACATGAATTTGCGATTTAATACGCTAAATATATTTCGCAAATCCTTATCTATCATAGCCCACTACTTTTGCTCTGAATAATTTATTCAATCATGTAGATTAATAGACATTACAAATTTAATTGAGACCATTTAGTGGCCGCCATCTTGGGTCATATCAGGAAGGGTACTGACTTGTGACAGTGTGCACTCATGGCGACTTCATAGTAGTAGTTCTATTCCAGTGGGAAGTCAGGCCGCCGGTACCATGACACAATATCCTACTCATTCAGATTATCCTGGCACTGAGCTAACCAGTCCTTTCCCTATCCTATTAATGTCGAGCACAAAGTAGGAAGTGACAAGTATCAATTTTATAAGACATTGGTTTGAATCGACCTGGAATCAAACTCCAGGTCTCCCGCACGGGAGGCCTGCGCTCTACCGATTCAGCCACCGTGTCCGGTAGTAGTCTAGTACAGTGTCCGGTGCCTATGTCTATAGCAATACCACCTGACTGACACTCCTAGTAGAATAGAAAATCTCAGAGATTCTATTTCTGGTATTGGGGGATTCGTGTGTCCAAGCTTGTGGCTTGTAAGTAATGATTCAAACCACGTTCCACGCCGTCATAAAGGGCGCTTTCTGTCCGAGACTTTCCGTGAGGCGAGACGTGTGCTGTGGGTCAGTCCACCTCGTGGTTTCCGAACGATGTGATCCCCCCCCCCCCCGCGTATCCCCACCCACTCACCCTCCCACCTCCACCTGCGATGACTCTGTCGTCACACCAGATAGGATGGTCGATTGAGTTGAGCTTCCGTCTCCCGAGTTAGTAGATCGTGGTCGAGTCAAACCAATGACCTAAAAATGTATACTTGTCACTTCCTAGCCAGGCGCTCGGCACTGTTACCGAATAGGTAGAATGTTTAGAACATCTAAGGTCATATCAGACTTCATAGTGCTGCCCCACTGGGAGACCATGCCATCAGTGCCATGACCTGATATCCCACTGAGTCACACTATCCTGCCACTGAGTCAACCGTCCTAATATGACCTTAGATGTTGCCCGGACGTAGAACATTCTATCGATTCGGCCACCACGTCCAATCCGGTAGATTATAATGATCACCCTAATATGTTTATCTGAAGAAATCACAGAAATTCAAAATCATCGGACTGTGCAGCTTTAACTAAAGGCAATCCATGCCTGTCCACGCTTTCTTTTCCTATTATCCAAGCTCATACTGTGATTGTTTGTGAAGCTTTCTTATTGGCTTGGTTTTAGGTCTGTAGCCTGATTCTTTTGGGGGGATAAATATGTTTATTCTGCTGAATAAGTCTCTTGTCAGTGCAGAAGCACTGGTCTTGCAGCCATTTTTCAATTCAGGGTTATTTACACAAAAGGTATATAGGTGTACAATAACTGTTGAATACACAATTTGTAGCATGTAACGCAATGAAATTCTGTAACCCAAAAGTTCCATAGCAATATGGTAACATTAGTGTCATATAATTAGATCAATATTAGTCAGATCAATGTGAGTATTTACATAGTATTTAGAATGTACGCAGAAGTTATCTTCTGTATTCAGTTGGTAAAGTTGTAGTAAGTTTTAATGTTCAGTTGCAGTTAGGCAAGCAGGATATAAATGTCAGTTTGTTAGAAATATTCTAGTGTAACTCTAGTGTAGTCAGTTATGTGAGTTTATGAATTCCGTTGTTGGGGTGGGGTTGTTAATAATACACTGGACCAGCTGTGACAGTTTGTTTTGTCTTTGCTTCGTACGCTTGTTTTTTTTGGCTTCGTACGATGTCCCATTCTTTATGGCTCCACCTAATACTAAACTAATGCCTCACTCTCTGATTCTTCATCTAGTCCGCTGGTACCAGCGTATCTCCTAAGTCCTATACATCTGCAGGTTCACATCACTTATATCGTATGTATCAGATATATGAGACTGTCTCATAAGGTGCTAAGCAATATGGGACAAAACTTTGTCCATTGTAACGATCAACATAGTATATGCTTATGCATTTGCTCAAGATAAAGTAATTTGTTGTTTTACATGGTGTTTCATAATCCCAATAGAATACATATTGATTTGAAGTAAATGTCCTTGTAAATGTCCTTGTGGTTTCAGTGTAACAGTTTTTGTGCCGTTTTGTGTCAATCGTTACAATGGACACACAAAAAAGAGTTATCACCTTTTGGGACAGGCTCATATGTGTTTTATACATGTGCACTATGCATTAGATAAGATAAGATATTTATTTATTTCCACATGATCATTGTACATACAAGCTGATATTTATGTCAGTAATGTTTCGCATGAAAAAGGAGAAAGCAGAAGAACAATACTTATGATGCACTTTCCCCAGTTAGAAATATCACATATATACATTGCTAATACAATAAAAATAGTAAATCTTTAAATTGAAAGTAGAAAGTATTATTAACATCACCTTTAATACTGTAAATGACAGTTCATTGTTTATATACTAGACTAATATGTATTTTCACTCCGGGAAAGCTTAAGGATTATTTTTTGTTCATTCGTTGAAACATATATATTGTGATAGGCCCACGGTCTTTGAACATTTAATATTATACATTGAGACTTTAAGGTCGTTCTTGCAAAGATTTTCATTTTATACATTCGTTGAAACATATATATATTCCTTTAACATTTAATATTATTATTGAGTGAATTCCATATTTCTATACCGTATTTATTTATTATGCATGCGATACCGAGCAGCCCCCTTCCTGTACTGCAAATAGTTGTATGATGCCCATTGCTAGCAGGACTGGTATACAGTATTACCGGTACTGCTTTCAAAACTGACAAGTTCTAACGGTATCTAACCGATTCTGTTATGCTGTGGTATGTATTGTTCATATTGGTTCGCCAACATGGGTAATTTGCACGTGAACAAGGAGTCTCCCCGGTGGTGCCACCTGGGTTCGAATCCAAACCCCAAAACCCCTACTGAATTTCCTGTTGGCCTGAGTCTCCCGCGAGACCTCTGATGACACGGCTACTGATCGTCGCCCCCCGAGACCCATCAGACCTCACTTACACTCGGGCAGCCGAAAGAGGAACCCCACCACCTCAACTCAGCCACCCACCCATCCCTACAAACAACGAACACGCGAAGGCGATGGGGTTGAGGGCCTGACTCAAATTTCAACATGATCCACCAACTCCTGACATTTAACTGATTTATTGACTGCTATACTATTGACCTGCCACCAATTTCTGACCTGTAGCACACTCTTATTGACTACTATATTATTAAATAAAATTCTGATTCAATGAGCTGCTTGTTCGCGTCGTAAATTGTGTGTTCATCCCTATATAGCATACATACTTACAAGGCCGCCATGTAGGTGTAGGGGTTGGGTGTGGGGGTAGGGGGCAGGGTGGCAGCGTGGTCACGTGGGTACAGCTTCCTGTTTATCTACCCGTGTGTTCACAAATTCCCCCCATCATCGCCCCATTCTCGTAGCCATTCCCCCACTCGCCACACCCCGCCATACACACAGACGACACACGCCGTCCGAACAGAATAATGTGACTGTGTGGGGTATCCAGCTCATGGTGCCAGTGGCCGGGTCTCCCAGTGTGGCAACACTATAAACCTGCCATGAGTGCGCACTGTTTCAAATGGGTACCCATCCTGATATGACCTTAGATTTTGCTAAGACATAAAACAACAAACAACAACAACAGCCCTCCCCTCTCCCCTCTCCCCTCGCCTCTCTCCCCTTTCCCCTCTCTCCTCTCCCCTCTCCCCTCCCCCCTCTCCCCTCTCCTCTCTCCCCTCTCCCCTCTTCCCCTCTCCTCTCTCCCCTCCACCCTCCACCCTCTCCCCTCTCCCCTTTCCCCTCGCCTCTCTCCCCTCTCCCCTCTCCCCTCTCCCCTCTCCCATCTCCCCTCTCCCCTCGCATCTGCTCGGCCCTTCCTGTATATTCCACCACCCCATCACTCTAGCCACATATCTCCCCGTCCCTCCCGTCCTGGTATGACCTTAGATGTTGCCAGGATGTAAAACTCCAACCAACCAATTCCACAAGCCCACGCCCCCGCAGCCCCCCTTACTGCACCCCCCCCCCCCCTACACACACCACTCTATCTCCTCCTCAACGGCGCCCCACTGTATCTCCCCCCCCCCCCGACAGCCCCACCCCCCACTCCCATCCCACACCCCCACCCACCCCCACCCACACCCCCAAGTATATATATCTCCTGCTGATCCGCTCCCCTTATTGTCGCCACACAGCGGCGTCTCTCAAGCCCATTACGAGGCTTTCAAGTCATTTACCAAAACTACTTGAAAAGAGGTGGCGGCGCGACGCTGGCCGGCGCGACGCTGGGCCGGATCAGCGCGCGGTAATCACAAACACGCCGCCCCGCACACAACACCCACCGTGCCTTAACGACCAGCGACAGGCTATACACGCCCATATAGCACGGCGCGGCAAAATTGCCTTCACACGCCGCCATCTTTAAAAATGCGATAGTCATATCAGACTGAATGGTCCGCGGGTGCGGGTAGCGACTTAGGCTGCGCCCGATGTACTAACGAGTCGTCGTAGTAAACTTCATGAAACACGTCGAAAGGAGAACCACAAAAGCAGAATTGGAATTCTGAGAAAAAAAAGACTGTTTGTTTATGAATGTGAGTAAGCAAATCAACATTGCGTACTGTGCGAAAAGCGGGTTTTCACTTCTATATTTTAATGTTTGTTTGTTGGTAAACCTTGCTAAAAGAAAATGCAGTAATAATGTATAGACCCTTGATGTTCATTCTATATATATATAAATATATGAGCATATATATGTATATATTTATATATATATAATTTATGTTTGTATATATAAGGTAGGGCTATGTAATGAGAAACAGACGAGAGGTGGGTCGGTCACTTTTATTGTGCGACATGGCGAGCATAATAAACAGGCTTACCGGTAAAGTTTGAAATCGAATAGCAGACTGACTTAGGCCTGCCCGTTCCGCGGCGTTGCCGGGGAAACAGGGGCAAATCAAGGCAAGTCAGCGATTGGACATAATAACATAGTGTAGATGGTAGATTAATAATAGTAATAATAATAAGGAATATATACACCGCCTACTTATATACGCATAATTAATTATACATCCTATAAGGTAGGGCTATGTAATGAGAAACAGACGAGAGGTGGGTCGGTCACTTTTATTGTGCGACATGGCGAGCATAATAAACAGGCCAAAGGGGGATGGCTACACCTCAACCCCCCAACCCACCAGTCGTGAGATCGGCACAGAGTGAAGCGGCAACCCTCATGCCATTAACTATGAGTGCCTAATGGGGTCTTAAGATAATCATAAACGGTCTCTGATGCCCAGTCACCCCTGGCCTTAAGTTCTTCTATTGCCTTTAGAACAGCTATTACTGAAAGAAAAATACGGATTATCAAAGATCTCGGTACAACAAAGCGCTCTAGTGCAATCAACACTCCTGATCCTATCTGAGCTATCCTCACTAATTAGCCTGCTCAATGCATCACAAATGACGTTAACATGGCTGCGTATATACACTGAACTGAACTCGAAATTGAATTCAACAGCCAGGCAGAAAATCCTCCGGAGGAAGTACATGATTCCCTTGCACCTAGACCTTCCAGTGTTCAAGGCAGCCTGAACCACTGCGCTATCAGTCACCATCATGACAGTGCTGTCTCGCCAACCACCACTCCAGCGAAGGCATGCAGCGTAAACCGCCCACATCTCCTGAACATTGATGTGGGCGGTCTTAACCTCAGCTGGAGGAATATGATGGTGGTGGCCTGCATAAGCATCTAGAGAATCAGAGTGACCCTTGGCGAAAGTCACGACTAGCCAATCCCGGTCGTGCAAGGCCCCGAAGCCCCAGTTTGAAGCATCGCTGTAAGTCAATACGACAGTGGCAAACTTGCCCAATATCCTAGCCTTACCATTGAAAGACTTGGCAAAATTCAGCCACCAGTTCAGGTCCTCCTTGACATCCTCGTTTAATCTAGCTCTATGGAATGGCCATTTTAGTTTGGCGATAAGGTTGTATATACGCCGGGTGAAAGTCCTACCACCCCTAATTACCTTAGAGCAATGTGCGAGGAGGCCCCCCCACCCACTCAAGTTCCTTCCTCGATGCTTTCTTACGGCCATGAAGTTTGTGCAAGATTTCTAGTGTTTTGTCTAATTTATCTTGGGGAAGACTAAGCTGTAATTGGACCGAGTCAACATAAATACCAAGAAAACGTACCTTGGTGTCGACCTCACTGACCTTCCTGAAACTAACAAAGAAACCAAGCCTCCTGAGGATCGCTATCAGTGTTCTCTGAGCCTTACGCACCTCACTAGTGGTACCTCCTATAAGACAGAAGTCATCCAAGTAGTTCACAACCCCGACCAATCCCTCACGCACACAACATCGGACTACAAAATCAGAAATCTTAGTAAAGATATAAGGGCTAGAGGATAATCCCATACTGAGGCGATTGTCTAGGAAATAGGTAAAGACCTCATCCAGTGTCTTACGATGTCTCAGACCCTGCCGACGCCGATCATCGGCGTGGATCGATACCGCACGATAGGCGTACTTTATGTCTACGGTTCCGAGACAATCCCCTCTCTCTAACATGTCAGTCACGTCGTTTAAGCCCTTATAAGAGAATTTGGTACAAACCTCATGAGTATAATTATTAACCGATAGCGAAGAGGGCCTACTGCAGTCGATTACCACACGACCACCGCCGTCATCCTTTGGGATGACAAAAGCGTCATGAGTGCATATTGGAAGGTCGTGAACAACAGAGATGACACCAGCTGCCTCCTCATCAATAAATTTGTTACTAATGATCTCATTCTCCCAAGCTGATTTCTTTTTAGCACGCTCAGGCATATAGCTACTGTCACACGTGGGATTGATCACCCGAAACCCAAAAGTCACTCCTATCATGAGATAGACCCAGTCGGGATCAGTGTCTCCTCTCATAAATAGCTCTACAAAAAACCTGCATGGCTTAAGTTGGCTAGCGACCCCCGCGATAGCATGCACACATGAACAGCAACCTTGCACACATTCCTTAGTGACCTTAATTGCCACCGGTGGCGCACCAAGCTGTTCCTTAATTCGAACACACAGGGCACCATGATCGTCAGACTCTACAAATAACAGATCATCACTACTGGCGCCACATGGTTGCACCCATTGCAAACCATCCCCAATTGCGGAAGAATGAGACTTGCTTATGTTAACATCACCCACACCAAGAGCCTCAACCCCAGGAGAATCATCAACATTACAGGTTATGCATTGAACATGATCAAAGGGGAACGAATCAAGCAAGTCAGTATCGGATATGTTAGCAATATCTGAAGCCCATTCAACACAGTCATTGGTTAGAAATAGTTCTCTGTCCCAGTTTGGGTCACTATGGGAGCATCCGGCCGGCAAGACAGAAGCAGGCCGGCTGCTTCTAGTCCCTCGGTCATCACAGGTGTTATCGTTATCACCGTCCAGTGTCCCCAGTGGATCCAAGCTTGGTGGTCAATCTTTACATTTTGAACGTTTATGAGATTTTGAGCTGCAGCGAGAGCAATTGTGGGCGAACCTGCAGTCGTCCTCAGTCCTGGTGCAACCTGAATCCCCATTCCATGCGTAGCAAGCACTACGTGCACTGCTACCCATCGAACGCTTTTGGCCAGTAAAGTTTCCGCCTCCGGCCTTCCTACTTTTCATGTTATGGGGGCCGTAATGTACAATGCTTTCGTCTTGGTGTGCCTTACCGAAAGCTTCAAACCCAATGGTTTCAGCAAGTTTACGAA
Organism: Branchipolynoe longqiensis; assembly: GCA_030323885.1. Lineage (NCBI taxonomy): Eukaryota > Metazoa > Annelida > Polychaeta > Phyllodocida > Polynoidae > Branchipolynoe > Branchipolynoe longqiensis. Next base: position 14,003,183 of record CM059193.1, on the reverse strand, counting down.
TCGCCAGCACGTGATCTACATGAGCGATATCCTTGTAATGATCGTCACTTGCTCTGGTGGAAATAAAACTAATGTGCTGGATAATCGCCTTGTAGTTACTCATGCTAAGTCCAGGTATGTCAAGGCACCAGAGACACGATGCCCTAATTAGTTCATGAGCATTCAACTGTCGAACGCCCTTTCCTGATGCGTATCGCTTGAGTGACCACTTGCTTCATCGTCGCCTCGAAGAGCTGACATCACTGCTGGATCTCGAAGATCGTCTCCTCCTGCTTGATCCTCGTGAACGTCATCGCGATCTGCGATGTAGGTCGCCGTCATCCCCCTCAGTTCCATGAGTCCATGTCGGTGGGGGAAGTGCAGTCTCAATCGCCCTCTGGTAGTCGTCTGCAGGCCCAACCATCGTTGCGGCAGGGTGACCCGTCACAACTTTTGTCGTCGCAGAGCTGTCTTGCATAATGGTCGTCCTCCCTCGATTCAGTCGTCTTTCACGCTCGGCAATTAATTCCTCGAATTCCTCCTCGAGGGCCGATACCCTCAGTTCAGCCTTAAGTGCCTCGATGCCTTCACGCGCGATCTTCTCTCGTTCCTGTAGTGACAGCGAAGCCATGGCTGATACCGGTGGCTCAACGTCGCCCTGGTCGCTCCTGTCGTCAGCCGACTTGGTGGTCTTCATAGCTCCAGTGCTCCTGGTCGACCTGCCTGGTTTAGTCAACTGGAGCTCCGCGCTCTTCATAACACACAATGCTGAGTCGTGGTTCTTGTGTGGAACACCACAGTCGATACAGTATCCTGTAGTAGGCATATCACGGCCAGGGTATTTCCGGCTATAAGTCGAAGCACATGTAGCCTTACGCTAGAAAATCATGGTCATGAATGTAAAATTGTCCTGTTGGAGTTGATATGTGCGTTAGTCATATAGACCTTATGTGTTGCTAGGACATAATGTTTTGCACCCGGTCAAGATCAGCAATATTTAAGCTAAGTACAAATATATAGTAGCCAGTAGAGATTATGTTTAATCGACAACATGAAAGCATTCTGCTTCCGTCGTCCGTTGGCCCTACGACAAAGCTACAGTAATGGCAGTGACATCGTCCTGAGGCCGTCTATAGCAGCTGATCGACTCAAGTACCCGTGTTATCGTATGCCTAGATCCTTAAATTGCTGTAATCGACCGAAGTAGTATGGTAGCGGCATACCAATGTATATATATATATATATATATATATATATATATATATATATATATATATGTGTATATATATATACACAAGTCGTCCGTTGGCCCGATCAGGACTACTCAATGATAATCGACCGTTAAATTCGAACGAAGTCGTCCATTGGCCCGATTTGGCCGTTACAGGTCGGAGTTAAATCGATCGTATATCAATCGTTTTTAGTTGCGGTCAGTAGAGAATCTGTTGACTCGAGAACATGAAAGCATTTTGCTTCCGTCGTCCGTTGGCCCTAAGACAAGCTACAGTAAGGCAGTGACGTCGTCCTGACGCGGTCTATAGCAGCTGATCGACCGTATGAACACCAGAACCACATCCGGGTCACGTGCAGGCAACGGAAGGAATTATATATATATATATATATATATATATATATATATATATATATATATGTGTGTGAAATATTCACCGATAACGATATCAATGTGCAATTAATCCGTGAAACCTTGAAGTCGACTGATATAGTCGTCACTTGGCCTAGTTAGTTAAGCAGTTTCAGAACGATTGATTGTTATTGTAGAAGCTAGTATCAAGCGTGTTCAGTAGCGATCATATAGGATATGAAAATCGACAACATGACATTATTTTGCTTCACTCGTCCGCTGTCCCTGTGAAAATGCTAGAATAAGGTTTAGTTATGTGCACGATACCGTTAATCTGTCATTCAGGTGCGATCGTCCTTGTTATTGCTGATCAGCGAGGTAATATCAGAGCTGAAGTCGTCCGCTGGCCCCAGGTACCACAACAGGTAGCACAGGTAGAACAAAGGAACCACAGGTAGCAGGTAGACTGTGGTCCTTCCTCTTTGAAATCGAGTATATTTATATATATGAATATATATATATGAATATATATATGAATACATACATATTTCACCAGTGTTGGCCCGGATTTTGAACTTTAACCAGTAAGGATCTGTTGCTAGCCAAGACTGTTATGTATCGGGTGCGGAGTGTACCGCGGCCCGGCGGCGGGGACCGGCGCCCGCGTGAGGGACCAGAGTACTGTGGTGCGAAGGCTGAATAAACCATTATGCAACTAGACGTCGTGGTGTGTAGTCCGTCCATAATCACAACATTACATGGTGTCAGAAGCGGACCTTTTGACTTGAAATGGCTCTCTCGGGGTTGAAACCTCCCGGACCACTCAACCTGAATGAGGATCTGGCAGCCAACTGGAAGGCCTGGAGCCACTCATACAACATTTACTCCACTGCAGCTGGAGTTCTCACTCGAAGCGAGAAGGTACAATGTTGTGTCTTTTTACACGTAGCCGGCACGGAGGCACAGAAGGTGCATCAGTCTATGACATTCACAGCCGGCGAGACTGACAAAATCAACCCGCTCCGGGAAGCATTCCGTGTCTACTGCGAAGGCAAGACGAACCTCACGGTGACCCGATACAAATTTAACAGCTACAACCAGGGCCAGGAGACGATGGACGCCTACATCAGAGAGGTACGACACAAAATTGGACATTGCCAATACAGCGCTATCGAAGACTCTCTGATGTGTGACAGGCTAGTCAGCGGAGTGCGGTGCAATGATCTACGGGACCGGTTGTTACAGACACCCAAACTGTCTCTGCAGTTGTGCGAGGAAATGTGCAGGATGAGCGAGCATCGGGCTAAACAACTGTCAGGAGCGACAGGGCCTGAATACGCTGTGGATTTCGTACGACGGGACAACACAACACGGCACGCATCACGCCCGTATGAGCAACAACAACAACAAAGGCAACGGACGGACACCAGAGGAGGCCGCGACCAAGGAAACAGAACGGGCGGCACACGTGTGACTTGTGCCTGGTGCGGGTACGATCACAGGAGCGGCCGGGATGCATGCCCGGCCAAAGGAAAGGCATGTTCCGCCTGCAAGAAAATCGGACATTTCGCCAAGGTATGCCGAAGCAAAACTACCAGCATTAATGAAATTGTCCTCGATGAGCACGATGAAGATGACGAGAGACAATTCCAACAGGCAGACACTGATTTGTTCGTGGGAGCAGTGTCTAAGGAAGACAACAAATCCGGCGAGTTGTGGTTCGCTGACATATGTGTCGGACCCGTGTCAGTAAAGTTCAAACTGGATACGGGGTCTGAGGCAAATATCATCCCGATGCACGTGTTCAACAAAATCGCAGACGCCAAGCTAACTAGGCCTAAATGCCGGTTGGTCACGTACTCGGGCCAGAAGATCATGCCGAGAGGGGAGACGTCACTGCGGCTACAGGATCAGTGGTTGCGGTTCCAGGTCACGGACAACGGATGTCCGATCCTGGGCAAGGAGGCGTGTGTCCGACTACACATCCTATCACGAATCGACAGCATCCAAGCAGAGGATCGCAACGACACCACTGAAGCCCAGACCATGGTAAAAACATTTCAAGATGTGTTCACTGGGTTAGGGACAATCAAAGTCGATGCTAAAATATACGTAGACAAGACAATTCAACCGGTAATCGATCCCCCCAGGCGAGTCCCACATGCCATTGAGAATAAAGTAAGACAAGAGTTAGACCGAATGATAATGCTAGGGGTGATAGTGGAAGAGACCGAACCTACACCATGGGTAAATTCAATCACAGTGGTTAGAAAAGGAGATAAAATTCGAATTTGCCTAGATCCCACAAAGTTAAATAAAGCTATTCAGAGGGGTCCATATCCCACAAGAACGGTAGAAGAAGTAATAGCAAAACTAGAGGGTGCCAAGTATTTTACAGTTCTTGACGCAAAAAGTGGATACTGGCAAATTCAGTTGAATACGGAGAGCTCCAAACTGTGCACGTTCAATACGCCATGGGGTAGATTTAGGTACACCAGATTACCATTTGGCATTAAGACAGCGGGAGACATATTCATATACGAAATGAACAAAATATTAAATGACTTAGAAGGTGTAAATGTAATCACCGACGACATACTAGTGTACGGAAAAACAATGTCAGAACACAACAACAACCTCAGAGCCGTCCTGGAGCGCGCCAGAGACGTCGGTTTAAGATTAAATCCTGAAAAATCGAGCATTGGTCAGACAAGTGTACACTATGTCGGTCACATAATTTCAGGGGAGGGGGTCAAACCCAGTAATGAGAGAGTCCAAGCAATCACTGACATGCCCACACCAACGAACAAGCAAGCGGTACAGAGGTTTCTAGGCATGGTAGCATACGTTGCAAAATTCATGCCCAATCTGGCAGAAATAACTAAACCACTCCGCATACTCACTGTTAAAGAAACTGCATGGCATTGGCAAATTGAGCAACAAAATGCGTTTGATAAACTCAAATACATGATCATGCATGCACCGGTACTAAGATTCTATGACATAGAAAAAGTGGTCACACTGCAAGTCGATGCATCTAAATCAGGGCTCGGGGCCGCACTTCTACAGGAAGGCAAACCCATCGCTATGGCTTCCAGAGCGTTAGATGAGACACAAAGCAGCTATGCAGTGATTGAAAAAGAACTTCTGGCCATCTGTTTCGGCTGCACTAAGTTTCATAATTATATATTTGGGAAAAGGGTACGCGTCGAGACAGACCATAAACCACTCGTTGCAATTGTTAACAAACCACTGTATCAGTTATCAGCACGAATGCAACGCATGAGGATGCGATTACAAAATTACGACTTGCAATTGGTACATGTAAAGGGATGTAACATGTTCGTTGCAGATGCGTTGTCAAGGGAGCACAGCAGCAACACGGGGCACACAGCCCTGTTCGACACAGAAATCACCGTCGCAGCGATAGAAGTCATACAGGGTGGCCTTCAAAGTATAGCAAATGAAACCAAAAATGATAAAGTTTTGACAGAAGTGGTTAAGTTGGTTGAGACTGATTGGCCAGAGGACAAAAAAGCCATACCGAAATGTGCCACCCCATTCCACACATTTCGTCATGAAATAACAAAATACAACGGGGTCTTATTAAAAGGTAATAGAGTCATCATACCAACACAAATGCAAAAATCGGTGCTAAACAAGCTACACGAAACGCACCAAGGCATAATCAAAAGCAAAAGATTGGCCAGAGAGTATGTATTCTGGCCAGGTATGCAAACACAGTTAGAAGACAAAATTGCCAGGTGCGAGTTATGCCAACAGTATAGAAATAAACAGCACAGCGAGCCCCTACAGTCACATGACATTCCGTGCTTGCCATTTACCAAATTAGGGGCCGATTTATTTCAAATTGGAAATCAAAATTTTCTGTTAGTAGTAGACTACCTCTCGAAATATCCAGAAGTGGTAGAACTACAAAGTACAACTAGCCAAGCAGTTATTCTAGCCATGAAACAGATATTCGGGCGGCACGGTATCCCAGAAATTGTAGTATCGGACAATGGTCCACAGTTCGCAAGCGACGAATATAGAAAATTTGCAAACGAATATGCCTTCAAACGTACATTCTCGAGTCCCCATTTCCCGCAAAGCAATGGCCAAGCAGAAAGGCATATACAAACCGTTAAAACAATGATAAAGAAGGCAATGCATGAGTCAAAGGACTACAATCTATATTTGCTCAACTTCAGGAATACGCCACTATCAGAATTAGACGCGTCACCTGCGCAACTGTTAATGAGTAGAAAGTTACGATCGAAACTGCCAACCATAGCGCAACAACTGAAACCGAAAGTAACAAAAGTAACATGAGACCAAATTCAAAGAGTTCAAATGACCCAGAAAAGGTGCTATGATCGCCATGCGGGAAAACAACATAAACAAATAAAAGTAAATGAACAAGTGAGATATCTGACTCACAAAGGAAAATGGGCACCAGGGGTCATTACAAAGGCAGGTGACAACGAGACACGAAAATACGAAATACTAAATCGAAATAGTTTTAAGGTAGTCAGAAACAGAAAACATATATTCAAGACAGAGCACAAACCAAATAACAATCAGCGGGTAAAGACAAACACAAAGCAACACCCGATAAAGATAACAGAAAGTGAGGTCAGGGGACAAAGGTCATACACAACCAGGCACGGCCGAGAAGTGAAACCCGTAATCAGGCTCGGCTATCAGTAAGAGTAATAAACTTAACACGGCTGCCACGACGCCCGCCACAGGCACAAAAGGGTATCGGACAGGAGTGTAAGTAACAGATTCTGATACAACAACATAGAGTAATTGAATATAATCAGCATGAGAAAGTGTAGCCGAGAAAAGAGAGATACATGCACAGAAACAACACCAAAACAAAAATGTTCAAACAACTATAGGACACGACAAACAACAGAAAATATGGAAAAGCGGGCAAACAGGGGAAATTGCTCGAACAGTACATATGAGTTGAAAGTCATCATCATACACTGTGCATGTTGGAAAAGGAGGGAAACCCATATTTCCTGTATGTTAGTTTAAACCATTATATTGTATTGTCTGTTATATTTATTCCAGTCGACACTGTATATGTGGCAAAGACAGGAAGCCGATACTTCTCGTCTGTAACATTTATTCCATTGTTTAAAGAGAAGATGTTATGTATCGGGTGCGGAGTGTACCGCGGCCCGGCGGCGGGGACCGGCGCCCGCGTGAGGGACCAGAGTACTGTGGTGCGAAGGCTGAATAAACCATTATGCAACTAGACGTCGTGGTGTGTAGTCCGTCCATAATCACAACATTACAAAGACGAGCAATAAAGATTGTCCATCCCATATCAAGTATACTTGTCTCCTTGTTTGTATGTAGGCAAATTTATATATGAATATATATATGAATATATATCAATATATAACAATATATATCAATATGTATCAATTTGTATCAATATATATCAATATATATCAATATATATCAATATATATATCAATATATATCAATATATATCAATATATATCAATATATATCAATATATTTTGTCTCCGCCAGCTACAAGAAAAGTGCATTGAGCCACTGGTCCAAGGATACCATCAAGAGAAACCTGAAGCTGAGAGACATTAAGACCGACTCATGGACATCACTCTCACAGCAGAGAGCTAAACGGAGAGTGGCAGTCAAGTAATGAAAGCAGTCTTTGTCGCATCACGACTGACAGCATGATGATGATGATATCAATATATATCAATATATATCAATATATGAATATATATGAATATAAATGAATATATATGAATATACATGAAAATACATGAATATACATGAATATACATGAACATACATGAATATACATGAATATACATGAATATACATGAATATACATGAATATACATGAACATACATACATATACAGGAATATCCATGATTATACATGAATATACATGAATATACATGAATATACATGAATATACATGAATATATATGAATATACATGAACATAGATGAATATATATGAATACATATGAATACACATGAATACATATGAATACATATGAATATATAGTCATAGTCTTATTGCTATACAACATAATTATAATCCAATGAAAGGTTCATCAGTGTGCATGCATCCTTACCATACTGGTGGAAGTGTGAGCCAGGCTCCATGTATTGAGTCCGCTGATCGCGTTGGGCTAGGTCCCGGCACGTACACTGAGGGCGTATTGAAACCGGCGCGACTGATCCACAATGCTGTTTACACTTCGGAATTCTATGGAAGCGAGCGAAGAACGTTCTTGCCTGACGCCTTTCATTGAAATTGAGCAAGAGCTATTCGGCTTGGGTGAATACTGTAAAGGGGTAAACATTTTCATGGTCATGGACATCATACAACTAGCTGTATGGGGGTGCTCAGTTAAGTATGACTTTCATCGTTTAATAAAATGGTGATATCATTCAACATATTTTTATGTTCTGTATTAAAATGTTGATGTGTATTACTTTGGGTGAGGTGGAAGGGAAAAGTACTATGCTTTTTATGACTGTGAAAATGTTGAAAACTTTTAATGATCCCTGAAAGTTTTGATGACAAGAAAGCTGGTTATTACTGCGAAGTACCTCCTGGTGGAGCCATATCAGTGCATAACTATCTCTGAACAGATTTCACAACATGCTCGACACAGTTCTCTTGAAGATTTATACTGCCTATTATGGATAAGCCTGAATAGACTTGTTTTCACCATTAGACAGTTTGTCATTAGAAAGCCCAAGCCTACACTTTTACCGACCCAAGGGATTTTTAATCTCCCACACCACATGAGAGCAACTGGCCTTTGATGACGCTGTAAGTTATCCACAGCAGTGGAAATCCAAATTGGCAGAGGTGGGGGCATGGGGAATCGATCCACCAACCTTCAGATTAGGAGTCTGACCTAGAAAAAAGTCAGACACTCTAACCACTCTGCCACAGAGAACACCACAGTTACCCTCCCCTGTGGTGTGCCGGAGCAGTCCCAAAGCGGTGTACAGTTTGTTTGTTGTTGCTTTGTGTTCTAGCAACATCTAAGGTCATATCAGAACAGGTATTGACTTGTGCCAGTGTGCACTCATGGTGATTTGATAGTGCTGCCACACTGGGAGACCAGTCCACTGGGACCATCACCTGATATCCCACTCAGTCACATTATCCTGACACTGAGCTAACATCACTTGCTGTTCGGACTCCACGTCGTCCACACCTCTTCTACCAGCTCTCCGCTCCCGATTTCCTCCTTGATAGTGTCTAACAGAGTTCCTGCAAGCGGAGCCAGCCTGCACTCCACCTTTTACCTTTTAGTTTGTCCATGACTCTGGCTCACCGACTCGTCACCACAGGGAAAGGAGGGACGGCCCTTTGCCTCAACTTTCCTAACTTCTCTTTCCTCAATACAACCATTTCTTTTTTGTCCCTGGCTTACTCCTCCCCCTGATCAAGGGATTTGTTTTCTTGGGTGGGACCCTTTTCCGTTTTCACTGTTTCACTTTCCACCTTCTTGCTGCAGAATCCACCTTTCCCATCGGCGACTGCACATGAGTTCACTGCTAAAATAGGACTAGAGAGAACCGGTGCCGCTCCAACAACTTTTTTCGTTATTGTTGTAACAAACCCCCAGCTTCTACAACCACCCCTTCTGAAGTGTACTCTTCATCCAAAAAACGTACCGATTTATCGAGGTCATTTTCTAATGCTACAGTCCTGCAACCGTCAAGGTTACGAACCACCCCTAAGCAATCACTGAGCTAACCAGTCCTTTTCCTATCCTATTAATGGTGATCAACTGGCTAGGAAGTGACAAGTATCAATTGTATAGTAATTGGTTTGATTCGACTGGGAACCTAACTCCCGACCTTCTGCACCTGAGGCCCGCGCTCTACCGTTCCATAGGGACCCATATTACCATGAACTGCTTACATGTATTTGGAACCGTAATCCTTGATTAACTTGTTTTAGTATTATTTCCGAGAGAACTGAAGCATTTCAGAGAGAAAGCCTATCCAACTGTGTAAGTATCCCCTGGCCTGCAATACTGGGACATCGGATGTTTCAGGTGTCGCTGATCCCTGGTGTGTGTACCGTGATGCATCATTCACTTCACTTCATGATTAACTATAAAGTCCTTCTCTCATCAAGCATTAGAAGAAGGAAGTACATATGCAATGTTAATGATTCAATCTCCGCTCTTAAAGACACACTTTCACTGTGGCAGTGCGGTTAGATCTACAGGTTTAAAGACACACTGTCACTGTGGTAATGTTGTTAGATCCATAGATTTAAAGTCAGACTTTCACTGTGGCAGTATGGTTAGAGCTATTGGTTTAAAGACACACAGTCACTGTGGTAGTGTGCTTAAATATACAGGTTTAAAGACACACTGTCACTGCGGTAGTGTGCTTAGATTTACAGGTTTAAATATGCACTGTCACTATGGTAGAGTAGTTAGATCTACAGGTTTAAAGACACACTGTCACTGTGGCAGTGTGGTTAGATCTACAGGTTTAAAGACACACTGTCACTGTGGTAGTGTGGTTAGATCTACAGGTTTAAAGACACACTGTCACTGTGGCAGTGTGGTTAGATCTACAGGTTTAAAGACACACTGTCACTGCGGTAGTGTGGTTAGATCTACAGGTTTAAAGACACACTGTCACTGCGGTAGTGTGGTTAGATCTACAGGTTTAAAGACACACTGTCAGTGTGGTAGTGTGGTTAGATCTACAGGTTTAAAGACACACTGTCACTGTGGTAGTGTGGTTAGATCTACAGGTTTAAAGACACACTGTCACTGTGGTAGTGTGGTTAGATATACAGGTTTAAAGACACACTTTCACTATGGTAGTGTGGTTAGATCTACAGGTCTAAAGACACACTGTCACTGTGGTAATTTTGTTAGATCCATAGATTTAAAGACACACTGTCACTGTGATAGTGTGGTTAGATCTACAGATTTAAAGACACACTTCCACTATGGTAGTGTGGTTAGATCTATACGTTTAAAGACACACTGTCACTGTGGTAGTGTGGTTAGATCTACAGATTTAAAGACACACTTCCACTATGGTAGTGTGGTTAGATCTATACGTTTAAAGACACACTGTCACTGTGGTAGTGTGGTTAGATCTACAGATTTAAAGACACACTTCCACTATGGTAGTGTGGTTAGATCTATACGTTTAAAGACACACTGTCACTGTGGTAGTGTGGTTAGATCTAAAGGTTTAAAGACACACTTTCACTATGGTAGTATGGTTAGATATACAGGTTTTAAGCACAATGTCACTGTGGTAATGTTGTTAGATCTATTGATTTAAAGACATACTGTCACTGTAACGGTATGGTTGAATAGATAGGTTTAAAAAAACGCTTTTCTGGGGTAGTATGGTTGAATCTATTGGTTTCAAAACACACTTTCACTGTTACAATATGGTTGACTATATACGTGTAAAGACACCTTCACTGTGTTAGTAGAGTCGTATCTTTAGCCTTAAAGACATACTTTCAGAGTGGCAGTATGGTTGAATCTATACATTTAAAGACACACTTTCACTGTGTTAGTATACTTGAATCAACACTTTCACTGTGTTAGTATAGTTGAATCACCATGTTTAAAGACACACTTTCACTGTGTTAGTATAGTTGAATCAACAGGTTTAAAGACACACTTTCACTGTGTTTGTATAGTTGAATCAACAGGTTTAAAGACACACTTTCACTGTGTTAGTATCCTTGAATCAAAAGGTTTAAAGACACACTTTCACTGTGTTAGTATAGTTGAATCATCAGGTTTAAAGACACACTTTCACTGTGTTAGTATAGTTGCATCAACAGGTTTAAAGACACACTTTCACTGTGTTAGTATAGTTGAATCACCATGTTTAAAGACACACTTTCATTGTGTTAGTATCCTTGAATCAACAGGTTTAAAGACACACTTTCACTGTGTTAGTATCCTTGAATCAAAAGGTTTAAAGAGACACTTTCACTGTGTTAATATAGTTGAATCAACAGGTTTAAAGACACACTTTCACTGTGTTAGTATAGTTGAAACACTATGTTTAAAGACACACTTTCACTGTGTTAGTATAGTTGAATCACCAGGTTTAAAGACACACTTTCACTGTGTTAGTATAGTTGAATCACCAGGTTTAAAGACACACTTTCACTGTGTTAGTATAGTTGAATCACCATGTTAAAAGACACACTTTCACCGTGTTAGTATAGTTGAATCAACGGGTTTAAAGACACACTTTCACTGTGTTAGTATCCTTGAATCACCATGTTTAAAGACACACTTTCACTGTGTTAGTATAGTTGAATCACCAGGTTTAAAGACACACTTTCACTGTGTTAGTATAGTTGAATCACCATGTTTAAAGACACACTTTCACTGTGTTAGTATAGTTGAATCAACAGGTTTAAAGACACACTTTCACTGTGTTTGTATACTTGAATCAACAGGTTTAAAGACACACTTTCACTGTGTTAGTATAGTTGAATCACCATGTTTAAAGACACACTTTCATTGTGTTAGTATAGTTGAATCAACGGGTTTAAAGACACACTTTCATTGTGTTAGTATACTTGAATCAACGGGTTTAAAGACACACTTTCACTGTGTTTGTATACTTGAATCAACAGGTTTAAAGACACACTTTCACTGTGTTATTATAGTTGAATCAACAGGTTTAAAGACACACTTTCACTGTGTTAGTATAGTTGAATCAACAGGTTTAAAGACACACTTTCACTGTGTTTGTATACTTGAATCAACGGGTTTAAAGACACACTTTCACTGTGTTTGTATACTTGAATCAACATGTTTAAAGTCACACTTTCACTGTGTTATTATAATTGAATCAACAGGTTTAAAGACATACTTTCACTGTCGTAGTGTGCTTAGATCTAAAGGTTTAAAGACATACTATCACCGTGGTAGTGTATCTTAAAGATGAATGCTGCACATAATGATATTGTAGTTGTCTGCACTGACCTCTCAGGCAAGTAACCACACAGACAGGTAGGCGTGGGTAGTGTGGTGGTATCAGGGATCCTAGGTGATGTAATGGTTAGCAAATGAAAGAATGCGAAGAGATTTGGGTTCGAGTCCCGCTCTAGGCGCAATATTTCCCATTTGCATCACCCCCATGACAATAGTATTATTAGTCTACACAGGTAAACGCCACGAGAGTCAGACTTAGTTAGTTTGAACGCTTCGTTGCAATAATATCAATGTGTTTCTTTGTAGAAATTACATTAATATTACCTAAATTAAATCGATAAAAGAGGGTGCCTGTGGACTGATTACTGAAGATCGAGTCGCCTAATTCCACCCAGATACCAATATCTGGGCCCAGATCCCAATATCTGTGCCCATGTAAGTAGCATGTAGACGGTCGGATTTGGTTGGTTGGTTGGTTGTTGGGAGTTTTACATCCTGGCAGCATCTAAGGTCATATCAGGAAATGTACCGACCTGTGACAGTGTGCACTCATGGCGACCTTATAGTGCTGCCCCAATGCAAAATCAGGCCACCGGCACAATGACCCAATATCTCACACAGTCACAATATCCTGACACTGAGCTAAACCAGTCCTTGGCCTCTCCTATTAATGCCGAGGGCCAGGCTAGGAAGTGACGAGTATCAATTTTATAAGTCGTTGGTTTGACATCGTGGTCTTCTCTGTGGTTGAGTCGTTAGAGTGTCTGACGTTTTTCTGGTCAGACTCCTAATCGGAAGGTGGGTGGTTCAATTCCACCTCTGCCAATTTGGATTTCCACCGCTGTGGATAACTTAAAGTGTCATCAAAGGCCAGTTGCTCTCATACCATGTCTATGTGGTGTGGGAGGTTAAAAATCCCTTGGGTCGGTAAAAGCGTCGGTTTGGGCTTTCTACCACCAAACTGTCTAATGGTGAAAACAAGTCTATTAATACTTATCCATGATAGGCACTATAAATCTTCAAGAAAATAAATAAAATAAAATATCGACTGGGAACCGAACTCCCGATCTCCCGCACGCGAGCCCCGTGCTCTACCGACTCAGCCACTGCTCTCAGTCCATAGGGTTCAGATAGTGTGCAGGCACATCTTGGCAAATGATCAGGGAATTTTATAAGTCGAGAGAGGGCAGCACCTTTCCCGCCAATACCAATAAACCCTTCGCCAGCTACTTCGTAGGCAATCCCCTAGGAGACGCCCCATGTACTACTTCCGGTCGAGCATGCGCCTATAGGCATCCATCCTCCACTGGGCGCGTTCACCTAAAGTTCCACCTGTCCTTTTTCACGAAGATTATTCTGGCTTAAGCCTGTTGAAGAAAGAACACAGTGAAACCACACAGGTTTATAAACGAAATAATAAAGCCTAGACTATGTCTTACTGTCTGTCACTCATCGTCGTTTTGGGTGGGGTTTTTTTTGGTTACTGTTTTTGTTTTCGCTATTTTTTCTCTCTTTTTTTTTTTTTGTGACAAGTTTTTTATTCTGCCCATAACGTCTAAGCTCCTGTGAGGGTGCTTGTTTTCAACGCTGGACAGCTGTGATACTGGATTGGTCTGGTCCCGCACTCAGGAGTCTTTACCTGATCTTTCTCGGGCCAACCTTTGCGGTTTTGGGTGTTAGTAGTTTCTATATTAGTTGTTTTTTTTTAATTTTCAAGTTTTTTCCTAACCTGTATATGATAACTTAGTCTACTATGTACATCTACACAGATGACATACAGGCCTGTGGGAGAGGATCCCATCCCATTGTGGTTTGTTACAGCATCCTTTCACCCATGCCCTGTCCTTAGATAGTACACCAGTGTGCCAGAACACCCCTGGACCCTTCAGGACTGCGACTAGGTGGGATGGCTGTGTTGTATGGTTAGCCATTTTGTATCTGTGGTTTGTATGCGGAAACGCGTAGTCATACGGAGTGGGACTGAATGATCAATTCTATTTTTCATTAAGGTCGTGACAGGTACTCACCTCCAAGGTGATAGATAGAGAGCAGGCCGGTTGGCGGGCGGGGCGGGGCGGGGCGGGGCGGGGCGAGCGGGCGAGGCGGGCGCCCCCAGCCGTTAAGTACTTAACGTGCCTGTGCATTAAAGCGTCGCTATGCCCTCCGTTAAAATGAGAAGCTACAGAGGTGAGAGGGATGGAATACCACGCCCAGCTTCCAAGTTGGATGTGTTCTTAAAGCCCTGGTCACTTAGCCGTTAGTGGATCTAGTTGAACGTAGGTGAACGTAGTGGAGGCTAACGTGGGTCAAACGTGGTGTAAGTTTGTTAATGGTGCTGTCACATTACGATGCTTCGCGCCAACGTATGTCGACGTATGTGAGTTTTGGCAGCTACGTCGGGATATATCGTTATGTGTTACACGTGCATTAGGTGCTCGTTGGTATAGGTCAATGTATGTCGACGTTCGTCAAGATACGGTGTCATTTGTTAGGGGGTCGGAAAAGTTTTGTGCATGCAGAAAATTTTCGATGTATGACAATGTTCGAAAAAGTGTGGATTTTACATCGGCCGTACATTATGTATACGTTAGGCGTACATCGATGTACATTAGACGTACGTTAGACAAACGTTGTTCACTATGTTGCACTATGTTGACCTACATTAAAGGCGGTGGGAACGTACAGTCTGCATACTGACAACATATGGATAACGTATGCCTAACGTACATCTAACATGCGTTTAGCATTTCTCCAGTGTGTCTTGACGTATGTAACTTATGAGGCATACTTCTGCCGATCGAATAACATATATAACGTTCACCATCATTCTGCGAACGTATCATGAGCGTAATTCGAGCGTTTTTCGCCCGGAAGCACATTAGCCATATGTTAGTCATACCCTGGCCATACGCTATGCATATGGTATGTATAAGTCCAACCTTGCCCCCCATGCCGAAAAGTTAGACGCTTCTCGACGTAAAAACGTGATTGTACGCATTGGCGCACGAGTGCGAGATGCATTGTAATGTGACAGGGACTTAAAACTCCATTAAGGTATGGCACCTTTTGCCACTGAATGATACAGATAAATATGTTACAGTATGGATGCCGGTACGTTCAACTCCATTCAACTACATTCAACTACTTTCAACTATGTCCACTAATGGCTATGTGACCACAGCATGCACGACGTGGAACAGCCATGGTTTTGTACCGGTCAAAGTATGCTAGAGTACGCTAGAGTGTACTAAAGTGTGCTAGAGTATGTTAGAGTACATTAAGAGGTACGTTCTATTATGTTCTACTACGTTTGAAATTCAGCCTCTAACATACCGCTCTTTTGAACATGTCCAAAAATTTAATCGGAGATCACGACTCACTCACATTATTACCAAGTTAACCTTGCCGACAAGTACGGTTGCCGGTACGTTCAACTATGTTCAACTACTTTTTCGGTGGGTTTGAGTTTCTGTCTTCGTTATTTACAGATAAATATATCACTGGTTGATTGCTATTGTCGCGGGGGTGATGAAAATGGGGAATATTAAATATGTTGCCTCGCCAACATACATAATGGATATATCTCAGAGAATGTCAGAAACTCAAAATTGTCTGACTATGCAACATTTAAAATAAAAGTTACTTCAAATGAAAGAACAGTAGATTATAGCGAATAATGTAATATACATATAAATCTCAGAAAATGGCATAAACTCAAAGCTGTCGGACTGTGCAACATTTAAAATAAAAGTTACTTCAAATGAAAGAACAGTAGATTATAGCGATTAATGTAATATATATATATATATATCTCAGAGAATGGCAGAAACTCTAAACTGTCGGACTATGCAACATTTAGAATAAAACTTACTTCAAATGAAAGAACAGTAGATTATAGCGATTAATGTAATATATATATATATGGGATGTATAATTAATTATGCAGATATAAATAGGCGGAGTATTCCTTTATTATTATTATTTGCCATTACGTTATTCTGAAATATATTATATCCAATCGCTGACCTGCCTGAATTTGCCCCGGGTTGCCTCCACTAGCGCCGCCAACGGCCATTTCCTCGGCGCTCTCAGCTGGTCAGTCACTTCTCTATTGGATTTCAAACTTGCCTGTTATTGTGCTAGCCAAGACGCTCAATAAAGTGTCCGACCAAACACTCGTCTGTGTTCTTCCCTTTGTTTACATAGCCCTACTTTATATATATATATATATATATATATATATATATATATATGTGCTCTATAATCTATTATGGGAATATAAACAAGGACACGACCAACTACCTTTTTCCCTATATTAGTTACTATACCCTGTACTGCCATGTTATTAGTTACTCCTACTGAACTAGAGTCATTGAGTTAGTACTGCCACTGCTGCTACCTAGTCTAGTTCCTTCATCCTCCACTAGTCTGCCTCCTGTGTGTGGCTATATATATACATATATATCTCTCTCAGAAAATGGCAGAAACTCAAAACTGTCGGATTATGCACATTTAAATGTAGCAATCAGATGTGTTTACGCTAGTCAGGTGCGTTCGTTCTGCCTTCGCCCATTTTGCCCTTTAATTGTTGAAATGATTTAATCAGCTTGCTAGTTACGGTAAGGTAACCATCAAAATCATCCAATTAACCGAATATCGTCTGCTTATAGATCCACATTTAATGTCACTGACGTCACACTGCGTCTCATAAATTTCAACGAAATGTGGTCATTAGAAAACAGAATTGAAATCATTAATATGGCTAGTCATTAAAGGGCACTTCACAATTATCAACATCTTCACAAGTGAATAAAGCATTCACTTTGTCATTACCCCCTTCAGCCCCCCCCCCCTCTCGCCATGACGTGTACAATAAAAAGGTGTTTATGTTGTAATATAATTGTTAGCACAGTAGGCCCTGGAATGGCAAGAAGTGGGGATTTGAATACTTCTTAAAGTTGCATAATCCGATTGTAAAAATATACGGATTTTTGGTTCGGAATTATATATTGGCAGAAGAGCATTATTATTCTCGGGTGACGGAGTTGGGACCAAGGTTATGTAGTAGAAAAGCAATGGGTGCCCCACTCGCTGTGTGACATATTAGGCTATGTGAAAAATATGTTAATACATCAGCATCATCATCATGCTGTCGGTCGCAATGCGACAAAGACTGCCTTTATTTCTTAAGCGCCGCTATTTTGTGCGGTTGTGCATTTCAGAAAAGCTGCTTGCAAAGTGTTGAAGTGCTGCTGGCTTTTGCAAGTTACTATCAGCACTCTCTCGGGGAGCAAATAGAGGTTTCACACCGGCAAGAACACATCAAGACAGGCGCAAACTATTTGTCCCTGCACTGGCTGGTCGGAAGATGTTGGGAGTTCCATTCATCACCGCCCTTAATGCTGCCACGGAAGCATGGTATTCTATTAGGGTTTGCTCCCTTAGCCTTTGGTTCTATCAAGTACCTGTACACCACAAGGGAGTGGTTTATAACTTTGCAAGGCAGGGGCGTCAAACTCCCTGAGGTATGCATAGTGCCTGAGATTATGACGAGTTGTTCCTATATAAGAGACAGTTTATGTTTGGTGAAATGTTCCCTCTATGCACCAGTAAGGGTGCAAGTGGAGGAGCAGGACATTTTTAATATATATATTTATTGTAACTGTCTGCAACTACCTGTTACCACAGGGCCGATGGGCAGGCACACCCAGGCACTCTGCATACATTATGGACACCACCTACAGCTGGGGTGGAGTGATAGCTGCCCATATTAGGGTGTCACCCCCGCCCCCCAGGCTGTGAAGGGTGTCTGATTGGCTCGCTGTGGGAGGCCCAGTCACCTGCACCCCTTTGCTCCACCTGACCACACAAGCCTCATTCTGATATTGATGATTCTAGACACTCTGATCTATATGATGTAGAGGCACTACTAACATACTTCTGGATGGACTCTTTAAGAGAACACACTCTTCTCTTGGCCAGCGACCCAGACACTCTGTCTGAGGCTCCACATTTCATATACAAACTGAGCTGTGTGCAACAACCAGGGACTCTGGTTCAATGGACTGTAGGCACTGATTCCTATATATACTAAAGACAGTAATGAGGCTCTGGGTGGGCAGAAGGGAAGGAAGGTCGCTAGTAGGTGAACAGGAGTTGATGCCAATAAAGCACAACTTCTTCACTGTCAATCTTGCATGACTTGTCTTCCCTTTCTTGCTTATGAATTTGTTGGAGAGGGGCATCAGGTGTGGACTGACAGACAGTTGTCAGAACTCACCTGGGGAGAGTAAGTGATATAACTGGGGATCAGATGGCCGGGCATTCCAGTATATATTACACGATGGTTTTGAGTTTGTGTGAAGTTTATGTGGTAAATATATTAGATTGATCATTATAATGTACTTTACCTTAGTTTGAGGTAACGGTAATTTGAAATGGCTAACTTTTGAGATATTTGAAGTGCAAACATGTCAAATTAGTCTTAGCAAGCATGCCAAAACTCTGAGGCTGGCTTCTGACATAGGCTTCTGCACTGACATATGCTTCTGCAGTAACAGGCTTTATTAAATTGACTCAGTAAAATATTCCATTCTATACAGAAACAAATGTGCAATAATTGCATCAGTGTCTACGTTAGATATGCAGAATAAAATCGTGATAATTGTTTTGGTTTGAGATGTTGATGCTTCATTGGACAATGTAGCTTTAATTTGACCGATATTTAAACAAATTAATTTTAGAAAGCATATTGTGGTACCCAACACCCCTCCCTACTCCCCCCCACCCCACAATGTATGGTTTGTACGCTTGTGAAAATTGTAATAATTATGAAGAACCCATAATTCAAGGAATAAAAAAAAGGCAAGATGAGAATGCTGCCCTTGGACCACTCCACTCTCACAGTCTGGACGAGAACCAGACTGTTCACCTTTGAACCAGGACACTGCCCACATCGAGTGCGTTTTACTAATGTGATCAAACCTACAATGAAGTGCTGAACCCCCGACTCCCATAATATCTTCCACGACCAGACGGGATGACCGATTGAGTTGAGCATCCGTCTCCCGGTTTGGTAGATCATGGGTTTCGAACCTACGGGTTCGAACCCTGCTCGAATCAAACCGATGACTTAAATATTAATACTTCTCACTTCCCAGCCTGGCACTTGGCACTAGTAGAATAGGGCAAGGACTTGTTGGCTCAGTGTCAGGATAATGTGACTAAGTGGGATATCAGGTCATGGTGCTGGCAGTCTGGTCTCCCTGTGGGGCAGCACAATATAGTCACCATGAGTGTGCACTGTCACAAGTCAGAGCCCGTCCTGATATGATGCTAGATGTTGTCAGGACGTAAAACTCCAACAAGCAACCAATCCATGAATGGTTGATCATACTGTAAAAATATACGGATTTTCAGTTCAGATTTATATATTGGCAAAGAGAATACTATTCTTGGGCGACGGAGTGGGGACCAGGATTATGTAACAGAGAAGCAATGGGTGAGACCCTTGCTTTGTGACATAAGCTTGTATGTGGAAATGTGATAACACATAGCGACCAAAATTGTGATGAGATGTTCATACTTTAAGAGACAGTTAATAATTAGTTAAATGTTCCCTCCATGCAGCAGAAAGAATGCAAGTGGAGGGGAAGGGCATTTTTAATATATGTTTATTGTAACTGTCTGCAACTACCTGTTACCACAGGGCTGATGGGCAAGCACACCCAGCCATCCTGCATACATTATGGACACCACCTGCAGCTGGGAGTTGAGTGACAGCTGCTCCCTATTAGGGCGTTGCCCACCCAGGCTGTGGAGGGTGTCTGATTGGGTGGCTGTGTGAGCCCAGTCACCTGCATTCCTTATACCTGACACACAGACCCCACTCTCGGCACTCTTGTCTGGGACTCCACTTTCTACACCCAGACGAGCAGCAGCTATTCCAAAGACACTGAGCTGTGTGCAACAACCATTGGACTCAGGTTTAATGGGCTGTAGGCACTGATTCTGATATACACAAGCAAGAGTCATATGGATCTGTGTGGGCAGTTGGTAAGGAGTGAGTGTGATAGGTCGCCAGTAGGTGAACAGGAGTTGATGCCAATAAAGCACAACATCTTCACTGTCAATCTTGCGTGACTTGTCTTCCTTTCTTCCTTATGAGAGCGTTGAGAGTAACGTCAGGTCGGAACTGACAGACAGTTGTCAGAACACATCTGGGGGAGACTAGTGATACTTAGGTCTCAGACGGCTGAGTTCTCGAGATATTACAATTCATCAGTATCATTACACCACGGCGAGATAATCAGATAAAAGGGTACGGGCAATTTCGAGCATTGTGTACGTTGACCTGTTTGTGAAATGTACAACGGCCCCTTAACGACGCACGCCCAAGCGTCGGGTCACGTGATCTATGCCTGACGATGCCGTTTTAATGATTAGTTGGGCGTCTGTGACGTCACTTCCGGTCACTTCCGGTCGCCGTAGCAGATTCCGAGAAGAGGTACCCGCTGTAATCACCACTCACGACATGTGTATATGCTCGAGGTTAAGGGGACGGCAGAGAACCAGCAGCACCTCACACCATGCTGGGCCACACTGGCCCGGCGCTGGACACTGGATTGCGCTTGTTGCTGGGTTTTTTTCATGTTTGCTTTTTTGGGGGGGGAGAGGTTTGGTAAATATGTTTATTCTGCTGAATAAGTCTTTTGTCAGTGCCAAAGCACTTGTCTTCCAGCCATTTTTCAATTCAGGTTTATTTACACAAAAGGTATATAGAATAAGGGGTACACAATTTGCAGCATCTAACACAATGAAATTCTGCAAGCCAAAAGTGCCATAGCAATATGGTAACAGTAGTGTCATATAACTAGATCAATATTAGTCAGATCAATGTGAGTATTTGTCAGTATTAAATGGTGTTTTCTTTATCTCGATCATAATAATTATATTATGCTTTTCTTGTACCCCGAAGTAGTCATTGTTCTCTCCCATTCTCCTGCTCTCGCTTTCTCCCTCACTCTCCCTTTCTATCCCTCTCTCTTCCGCTCTCTCTCCCTCTCTCCCCCTTTCGCGCTCTCCCTCTTTCTCCCTTTGTTCCACTCTTCCTCTTTCCCTCTCTCCCCCTGTCCCTTCCTCTCAATCCCTCTCCTTTTCTCTCCCTCTCTCCGTCTGTCCCTCTCTCATTCTCCCCATCACTCTGCCCCTCTCTCCCTCTCATTCCCTCTCCTTATCTCTCACCAGGCTAGGAAGTGACAAGTATCAATTTTGAAAGTCATTGGTTTGACTCCACCAGGAATTGAACTCCCGACCATCCGCACTCGAGGCCAGCACGTCCGACATTTTCAAGTAGGTGGGTATAAATTGTGTTTTCGTCGGTATCAATTGTTAATGAAAAGACTCTCAAATCATTCAGCCATCCTGTCTGGTGCGTTGCTAGTGAAGGGGGCAGAAGCCTGAACTGACAGTGGGGACCAAGATCTGATGCTTTGTGTGTCAATTTCAAAGGAGCTGAGCCTGAGAACCAGAATTTGAGGATCTAGTCACTGTAGTCGGAGGGTTTGTTTGTTTGTTGTTGTTTGATGTCATAGCAACATCTCAGGTCATATCAGGATGGGTACAGACTTGTCACAGTGCGCACTCATGGCGACTTTATAGTGCTGCCCCACTGGGAGACCAGGCCGCCATCACCATGTCCTGGTATCTCACTCGGTCACATTATCCTGACACTGAGCTAGCCAGTCCTTGCCCTATCCTAATAATGCCTACCGCCTGGCTAGGAACTGACAGGTATAACTTTTTAAATCATTGGTTTGACTCGACCAGGGTTCGACCTCACGATCCCAGGGTCTACCAACCCGGGAGACGGACGCTCTAAACTCATTCGGCCATCCCGTCTCGGAGGGGATGCGGCAGGGGGGCAGGGGGAGTATATATGGGGCGCCGATTGTAACCGTCTCTATTTCGTGCACAAAAACGCATCTCGTCCAAGAAATAATGCGCTGCTCATAAAAATGCATTCGATAATCGAAAGCGCATTTATTCCAGCGAAACACATTACGCATGTTGCACGCGGCGCGGGACCGAATCGCCTCACCTTGTCCCGAGACTGGCGCCACCTATACATTATGACCGACACCACCACCTTCCCACGAATATGCTGCCACCTGGCGGTTCGTGTGAGCACTGGCCATCGGCGGAGCTCCAAGTAGCTCACACCAAAGACCCTATAATACTAAGACAGCTCACTCAGCCTGTACTGTGTAATCAAAATGATCAAACCCACCAATTGGTGCACTGGCTGTTCTCTTGGTAAAACAGATGCTATATTATATGTATAAATGTATGTATGAATGTGAAAGATGTGTGATGATGGCGATGATGATGATGTGTGTTTGTTCATATTGATGTGTATTCATACTTACCTGTCTCATGTATAATATAATTGTATGTGTTTACATGTGAAACACCAACCTGCAGCTGGGTTGATCAAACCCACCACAAAGTGGCACTGCGAAATTTACATTATCATGGAAGAGATAGGGAGTGAGCCGTCTTAGTATTATAGGGTCTTTGCTCACACTGACCAGCGCGCCCGAACCTGCCGCGTGGCCACTGAAGCTGTCCCCCCTTTTCTCATCCATCCCACACACCCATCTAACATCAGACAAGGCTGAGCGCATGGTACAAAATAAACAACAGACACTTAACAAGAATGACACCCGAATACTGTAACCAAGAATGACATCAAACGAAAAAAGACAAATTTAATAAACCTCCACTATATACCAATTTGTGTTGATGAATTGTTCATGTTAGCATAATATGGGTAATTTGTGACGGGGCGGAGTGGTTAGAGTGCCTGACTTTTCTCTAGGTCAAACTCCTACTCTGAGGGTCGGCAGTTCGATTCCCCGTGCCCCCAGCTCTGCCAATTTGGATTTCCACCGCTGTGTATAACTTACAGCGGTATGAAAGGCCGGTTGCTCTCATACCATGTCTATGTGGTCTGGGAGGTTAAAAATCCCTTGGGTCAGTAAAAGTGTAGGCTCGGGCTTTCTATCGACCAGCAGTGGAAT
Source organism: Branchipolynoe longqiensis (assembly GCA_030323885.1). Taxonomy (NCBI): domain Eukaryota; kingdom Metazoa; phylum Annelida; class Polychaeta; order Phyllodocida; family Polynoidae; genus Branchipolynoe; species Branchipolynoe longqiensis. The sequence continues at coordinate 13,979,568 of CM059193.1, read as the reverse complement.
GAGGAAGACCAGTCGTCTATGACTGAAATTTCCCCTGCTTAAACAACTAATGGACCCCCCCCCCCCCCCCCCAAAAGAAAACTGCTTGCTGCCCCCTACCAGCAAACCTGGACACTAGCAGCCCTGACGGCGCATGCCCACACCCTCTACATTGACAAACTAAATTAAATACTTTTGCCATCACCTAGCGGCTCTTTCAATGCTGACGTCACAGCAAGTATGGCGAGCACTAGAACCACTCACTTGCCGACCAGACATGAACCCGACAACACCCCATCACCTATTTGAAGCCACCCGCCCCTCAACTAACAGACAGGCTACTGGAACAGTAGGGTTGAGAGTGGCGAGTTTCATTGACGTTTCATGACCATTGTGATTTAACTATTGTTCCTTGACCTTATGTTATTTGACTAATAAATGCAAATTATACCACTTCTGTCTCATCGTCAATTACACCAAGAGCTGTAGCTTTCGTGCATGAAATAAGGTTTTGGTATTATTTGTTGAGTTTGTAACCTTATAGTGTATCTGCCACTTTGTGACCCTATGTTTGTTTGCATTACTAGATTTTTGTTCAAAGTGTTTTCCATGTAGGAAAGCAGGTGTAGGCCTAGTGCATAGAGGGATCTCGTAATATGAATAGTTCAGTCGCAAAACCATGTAAACGCCAATCCAAAAATGTAGTTTAATTAATCGATTTTACGAAATTTGATTTCATATTCACTTAAATGACTGGTATGCAATGAACAAAGTAAACATATCAGAAAACTTGAGGTTTATCAATGTTATTCCATTTTGGACGGCGTAAGGTTTGCGCTGAACTCTCAATGTATCATACATGAAATCGATAATCGTGCTTTCAATTCGTATTCGTACACGAAATCGGCTACCCTCCTTTCAATCTCTAGGTTATTCATACGAACAGAAAATCGGCTTTCATGCGTTCAATCTGTATTCGTTCATGAAATGGGTTAATTGTCCTTTCAATGTGTATTCGTACACGAAATCGACCATCATGTTTTCAATCTCTATTCATACACAAAATTAGTTATCGTACTTTCAATCTGTATTCGATAAAGAACTCAGCTATCGTGCTTTCAATCTATCTTCGTACACAAAATCCGCTTATGTGCACATAATGTCACTATGTGAACCGAATCATTTTATCATATGCAAAATGGGTCATATTTGTAAGTCGGTAACATATGTGGTACAATAACAGTCGGCGCCCCATAGTACGCGGGTGGGGGTGTGGGTGTGTAGGTCGGTGCAGGTTGAGACAGGCCAGCGACATCGCGGGCAACACACTCCACAGATGAAGCGATAACTCTCCCCAGACGCTTCACAGTGACGTCTCTGCCCTGACCCCGGAAGGACGCGTCCGTGTCCACCTGGCGGCCGAGCGGGGGTACTAGATATCAGTTGATATATATATATTCCATATAGTCAGCCTCACGAAAACGGGCCAATGGGTGGTCAATTGAAGATGTCGGCGTCACAATTCTTAAAAGTCTAGTGCATTTCTTTGTTTCATATTAAATTATCCTAGAAACAAATAAGGTTGTTGTATTTTCTCGACCTTTACATTCAGGATAAATTTAAAGACTTTCCAACACCTCTGTCAATGCTTAACTATAATTATACCGATCGACGCCGACATCCAGTGATCGACGCCGACAACTTTAACAGATGTCGGCATCGCAATTCTTAAAGTCTCATGCATTTCTTTGTTTTATATTAAATTATCCTGGAAACAAATAAGGCTGTTGTATTTTCTCGACCTTTACATTCAGGATAAATTTAAGGACTTTCCAACACCTCTGTCAATGCTAAATTATAATTATACCGATCGACGCTGACATCCATGCTCGACGCCGACAACTTTCCCCAATTGGCCTCTTTTCGTGATCCTGACCCATATTGATATTGATATAGATATAGATATAGATATAAATATAGACATATGTATATATATATATATATATATATATAAAGTTGGGCTACGGCAAGGAGAGAAACAAGGAGGTGATGGGTAGGACACTTTATTTGCGTCATGGCAAGCATAATACAGGCTACCGGTAAAATTTTTGAAAGCAGGAGACAGACTGACTGCCCGAGAAGCGCAGGGCCAGAAACGCCCGGGGGGGGGGGGGGGGGGGGGGGCTGGCATAGGCAAGGACCGGGGCAAATACGGGCAAGTCAGCGATTGGACATTAATACTTGGAATAATAATAGAGGGAATAATCGTAATAATAATATCGATAATCATGCGAGAGCTCCGCCCCTTTTATATACGCATAATAGATTATACTCTCTATAAAGTTGGGCTACGGCAAGGAGAGAAACAACAAGGAGGTGATGGGTAGGACACTTTATTTACGTCATGGCAAGCATAATACAGGCCAAGGAAACGCCTAAGCATCTCCCCCCAACCCAACGCCAGCCTGACTCGAACATAGCGCCACCCCCACCTTCATGTTGTTAACAATCCTTGCACCAAGCGGTGTCTTAAGGTATGCGTACATGGTTTCGGACGCCCAGTCGCCCCGGACCTTCAGCTCTTCTATGGTGGCTCCACACATGGCCAGGAAGGTGGAGGGGTTGGCGATAATCTGGGTGAAATGCCTCTCGGTCCAATAAACCGCACACATGTCCGTATCACAACACCTAGATATTGGTATCTGGAAGACCCTCTCATTAAATTGAATCGTCTTGGAGCGCCGAACAGTCAAAACTAGCCCCCAGTCATAAAACTGAAAATCAGATCTGAGTAAGGAGGCATCGGACCAGGTGACCTGGGACTTCCTCAGCAGCACACGGAATGAGCAGAGAACTGCTGCACACCAGGCGACATGACCAGGGTTATCAGTTAGTAGCACGAAGATCTTGCGCAGCATATGGGGAAGGAGAGACATGGCACGCCGTGGTGTATCACCCTTAACTCTCCGAATATCTTTAAGTGTAGAAGCTAGGACAAAGTTCTTGTAGTTTATTGGCCTTTCGCCGTTCTGCTTAAGGAAGAAATTCAGACCACTGAGATAGTTAATCACGAAGACATACTTAAGATCTCTGGTCAACCAGGCGGCATAGAGGGCCACCTGCTCCTCGGAACATGGTATAGGAGACCTGGAGGAGTGGAACAGTTCAGCATATCCTAAATATTTCTTGATCTGTGTGGCCCTCGCAATTGTTGAGTTCTGTGCATACGAATGTTGCTGGTATTGCTGCTGCTCGACTCTCAGGGCTGCTATCCCTGAAAGAGACAAGCGATCGGTCAAACGTGTCGCTGCAACAAAGCATCCTAGCACCATCGACACTCCTGATCCTAGCGGTACTATCATTGTCGATCAATCTGCTTAAGGCATCGCATATTACGTTAACGGCACTACGTATGTAAATTGAACTGAATGTAAAGTTGTATTGCACAGAGAACCAGAATATCCTACACAAGAAGTGCATGATTTCAGCACTCCTCGACCTACCAGTGTTAAGTGCTGCCTGGACAACTGAACTATCAGTGACAAAAATTACCGTGGTGTTGCACCAGCCCGCACTCCAATGGATGCAGGATGCATAGACCGCCCACATCTCCTGCACATTGATGTGGGCGGTCCAGACATCCTCCGGAGGACGGAAGTGGTGATGACCGACATAATCGTCAAGGATGTCTGCAGTTGAGTCAGAGTATGAGCCGACAGCCCAGTCACTGCCATGCAAGGCACCGAAGCCCCACTTGGAAGAGTCACTGTAAATAGAGACGACGGGGGCAAATTTACCTAGGATCTTGGCCTTCCCGTTAAAGCCCGTAGCGAAATCCAACCACCAGTCGAGGTCCTCCCTAACCCCCTTGCCTAGCCTAGTCCTATGAAATGGTTGTTTCAGCTTTGACATGAGATCGTAGATACGCCTTGAGAAGGTCCGCCCGCCCCGAATGACCTTGGCACAGTGAGCGAGCAACCCGCCCACCCGCTCAAGCTCCTTTCTACTGGCCTTCTTGCGCCCGCGTAGTTGGCGAAGTATCTCTAATGTTTTTTCTAATTTATCGGGAGGAAGGCTAAGCTCGAGGCGAACCGAGACAAGAAAGATGCCAAGGAATCTGACCTTGGTCTCGACACTACTAACTTTCTTGAAATTAACAAAAAAAACAAGTCTTCTTAGTATGCGTATGAGGGTTCTCTGAGCGCCCTGGACCTCAGACCGCGTCCCACCGACGAGACAAAAGTCATCGAGGTAGTTTACAACTCTGGTTAAACCCTCACGAACTCCGCATCTCACGATGAAGTCCGATACCTTAGAAAATATAAAGGGGCTGGATGATAGGCCCATACTTAAACGATTGTCAACAAAGTAAACGAAGTTATCATCGCCAGCTCCCATATGGCGAAGGCCTTGACGCTGGCGGTCATCAGGGTGGATGGAGACCGCGCGATAGGCGTCTTTTATGTCTATCGTCCCCATATAGTCACCCTTCTCGAGAATCTCCGTTACATCATCGAGGCCTTTATAGGCGAATCTGGTACAGACTTCATCCGTGAAATTGTTAACGGAGTCGATCGAAGGCATACTGCAGTCGATGACGACGCGGCCTCCACCATCGTCCTTGGGGACGACGAAGGCATCGTGAGTGCAGAGAGGGGGGGGGGCATCTATTCTGGAAATTAAGCCTCCCATTCCTCATCAAGAAATTTGTTGCTGATTATATCCCTCTCCCACTTCGCCTTCCTTCTAGGCTTGTCTGGGGGATAGCAGACATCAACACCTGGGTTAACCACTCTAAACCCGAAAGCGACCCCTATCATTAGATATAACCAATCTGGGTCGCAATCCCCGCGAAGGAAAATCTCAGCAAACCACCTGCAAGGCTTAACTTGGCTTGGTTTGCCCGTGATTAAGTGGCTACATGTACAGCTCCATCAACACAGCTGCGAGATACCTCAAATCTCATGGGTGGCGCCCCCTCGGTTTCCCTGATGTATACTAGCAGGCCGCCCGATGCGGTCTGCTCCACAAATAACCGATCCGCCTTGCTGGCGCCCTCAGGCTGCTCCCAAAGCAAGCCATTACAACTATCATCATGAATGTAACCAACCTCAACTCCCCCCGCACTGTCACATACCTCAACCCCAGCTGAAAAATTAGAGCATGGCATGCAATCATCTTCATTGAGGAACGAATCAGGATGTTCAGTCCGGTTAAGGTTGACAGTGTCAGATTCAATGATATCTCGAAGTTGATCGTCCCTGTATGGAAATTCAACCTTATAACTAGCCCTGGTAACGACATTCACATCAATTTGGTTATCGACGTTACGGCAGTCCCTATCAAAGTTGATCGTTGAGTCTCCTTCCAAAGGCACTGTTCTAAACGGGAAGGAGCGGGAACCGATCCGAGTCGATGTCGGTAGTACCTTCGAAATCTGTGGACTAGACTGGTTGAATGTCGGACCGCGTCAAGCCTTACACTTGGCACGTTTGTGCGACTTTGCGCCACATCGCGAACACGCGTGGGCGAACCGGCACTCGTCGTCAGGTCTGAGGCAACCAGCCTCGCCATTCCAGGCATAGCAAGCTTTCTTTGTGTTGTTGCCCGGTGACCTTCTGCGCGCACTATATGTGCTAGTGCCTTGTTTCTTGGTCTTCATGTTGTGCGGGCCGTAGTGTTCTATGCTCTCATCTTGGTGAGCCTTCGAGAATGCCGCAAACCCGATACTCTCCCCAAGCTAGCGAATGGCAAGCATGTGGTCGACGTGTGCGACGTCCTTTTAGTGGTCCTCTCGAGCCCTCGTTGAAATGAAGCCTACATGTTGTATGAAAGCTCTATAGTCTGCTGTTGTGAGGGACGGGATATCAAGGCACCAACCGCATGAGGCCTTCACGAGTTCATGGGCGTTCATCTTTCTAACGTCCTTCCCCATAGCGTACTTCCTCAACGACCACTTACTTCATCGTCGTCGAGATGAACTGCCGTCGCTACTAGACCTCGACGAACGTCTTCTTCTCCTGCTCGACCCTCTCTAATGTTGACGTGATCGTCCGTGGGTCGAATGTCCATTGTCGGTCCCTCGCGTCCAAGTCGGCGGAGAAAGCGCTGCGTCCGTCGACCGTCGATCTTCATCCTGGTGCAGACGGTCATCAGTGTCGTTACGGGATGTTCCAGCCGGAACAGCATCGGGTTGGCCGCCATCTTTGGAAACGGTCGTCCGTCGTCTGGTTCACCGTCTGTCTCGTTCGGCCTGTAGGTCGTCGCGTTCGTCTTCCAAAGCCGTGACTCGCATCTCGGCTTTCAGTCTGTCGATTTCGGCGCGTGCAGTCGACTCTTGCTCGTCCAGCGATAACTTGGCCAACGCGGAAGCGGTCGACTCCAGATCGACGCTGTGATCCTCACCTGCCGATCTCGCATTCTTTGTAGACGCTGTACTGCTGCGCGTAGCCATCCCTGACCTACTGACCGGTGTGTCGATAGCTTTGGTGCAAGAATCCTGGTCGTGCAGGTCGTGGTTTGTCCCGCAGTCAGAACAATAGCGGTTACATGGCATGTCATAAGCGGGCCGAGTACTAAGCGGATTAAGCGGATTAAGTCATAACAAGGCCAAGCCTTATAAAGCGGGCCAAGTCACGCCGGGCCGCGTTAAGCAGTTTAAGAAGTTAGATGGTATGAATTCTCTGTGACCCGCGCACAAATTTGAGTCGATATTGTCCTTACAATAGTCGACTAAATCTGTTGATTTTTGTCGAACTCATATCGACACACATATCTGAGTAGATATGTCGGTATGCAAGTCAAATATGCAAGGTTAACGATGTACTGCAAGATTATAAAAAGGTACTTCCGCCAAATATGTTCATTTTATCGACCCCATATCGACACACATAGCCCTCAGATGCCCAAAGTCAAGTATACGAGGGTAACGATGGACTGCCGATTCAATCAGATTGCTCTCATATTGATCTTTCACGTCATAGGCTTGAGAATCGAAAGATCGACACACTTAGCAGATGGTGATCGACGGTCGTTGATAACCGACCGTCGAGTATGAGTTTAAGGCACGATACCGTCTTCCGTGTGAATTCTTGCCATGAAGATCAATCCTCCTATATTGTCCAATCGACACAGTTCGACTCACAGGAGCGGTCGTCCGATTTGCGGACGACAGGAGCAAAGGCGCCGATAGAACAGGTAAAACAAAGTAGCACACAGGTAGCTCGTAGACTGTTGCTCGATGTGTTCTGTTTGAAAGCAGGAGACAGTCTGACTGCCCGAGGGCGCTGGCATAGGCAAGGACCGGGGCAAATATGGGCAAGTCAGCGATTGGACATTAATACTTGGAATAATAATAGAGGGAATAATCATAATAATAATCTCGATAATCATGCGAGAGCTCCGCCCCTTTTATATACGCATAATAGATTATACTCTCTATATATGTGCTATATAAGTGATTATGTGAATATAAAAAAAGAATAGTCCCTAAATCTGTCGGTGCTCCTTCTGGGCACCCGTTCGTCTCCCAATACCCCTTATTCTCAGCAGGCCCCCCTGTAACCGGGCACTCTCTCCTCCCCTGGCCTGGGAACCGTCACTAACGGTCTCCCTGCCTCACTTCAAATTTGTCTTTATCAGTAGGGCATATATTTTCCCTGCCAGAGAAAATAAACTCAACCCAAACCAAGTCTAGTCTTTCCTTCTCATTTGCTGTTCGATTATTTATATATATATATATATGAAGAGTTCACACGCAAAGCCCTGTAAACACTAGTCTAAAATTTAAATTTAAATAAAAGGTTCTTACCTTATGGCCCTGTCACACTACGACGCTTCTCGCCGGCGACCCGTCAACGTGTGGTGTTTTTGGGCGATATTTGGTGAAATGTCGAGAAGCGCTGGTGACGCTTTATGGGCGCGTCGGTACACGTCGGTACACTATCTTTGACGTTGACGGTCGTCGGCGAAAGTCGGCGCGCGTTATTGGTCGCTGAGTATTTTGAACATGTCAAAAACCACCAACGACCAGCAACGCGCGGGAGTAAATGGGTAACAATGTTAGGAGGACGTTAGGTGCGCGTCGCGCTGCGTTGGACGCGCCGGAATAACGTTATGGGAACGCTAGGAAGACGGCGCGCGCGCGGGAGGGTCGTTGCTCACACGTTGCTGTGTGTGTGTCTCTGTGTGTGTCTCTGGGTGTGTCTGTGTGTGTCTCTGTGTGTGTCTCTGTGTGTGTCTCTGTGTCTGTCTCTGTATGTGTCTCTGTGTCTCTGTGTATGTCTCTGTATGTATCTGTATGTGTCTCTGTCTGTGTCTCTGTGTGTGTCTGTCTGTGTCTCTGTGTCTGTCTCTGTATGTGTCTCTGTGTCTGTCTCTGTATGTGTCTCTGTCTGTGTCTCTGTGTGTGTCTCTGTATGTGTCTCTGTGTCTGTCTCTGTATGTGTCTCTGTGTCTCTGTGTATGTCTATGTATCTGTCTCTGTGTGTGTCTCTGTGTGTGTCTCTGTGTGTGTCTCTGTGTCTGTCTCTGTATGTCTCTGTATGTGTCTCTGTCTGTGTCTCTGTATGTGTCTCTGTGTCTCTGTGTATGTCTCTGTATCTGTCTCTGTGTGTGTCTCTGGGTGTGTCTGTGTGTGTCTCTGTGTGTGTCTCTGTCTGTGTATCTGTGTGTGTCTCTGTATGTGTCTCTGTGTCTCTGTGTATGTCTCTGTATCTGTCTCTGTGTGTGTCTCTGTGTGTGTCTCTGTGTGTGTCTCTGTGTCTCGGTGTGTGTCTCTGTGTATCTGTGTATCTGTGTGTGTGTCTATGTCTCTGTGTCTCAGGGAGAGAGAGAAACAGAGACAGAGACACAGACAGAGACACAGACAGAGACACACACAGAGACACAGACAGAGACACATACAGAGACATACACAGAGACACAGAGACACATACAGAGACAGACACAGAGACACAGACAGAGACACACACAAAGACACACACAGAGACACAGACAGAGACACAGACACAGACAGAGACACAGACAGAGACCCAGACAGAGACACAGACACAGACAGAGACACATACACAGAGACACAGACACAGACACAGACACAGACACAGACAGAGAGACATACAGAGACCCAGACAGAGACACAGACACAGAGACACAGAGAGAGACACACACACACAGACACAGACAGAGACACAGACACAGACACAGACAGAGACCCAGACAGAGACACAGACACAGAGACACAGACAGAGACACATACACAGAGACACAGACAGAGACACAGACAGAGACACAGACACAGCGCGCCGATATACGTTACCAACGTTGGCCGCGCGCTACCAACACGCTGACCGAACGCTGTCGTACCGCTGACGACACGCCGCGCGCGCCATCCAGTCGCGGCGCCAAAACGAGACATCGCATTTGTTTTTGTTTTTCCCACGCGTCGACAAGCGTTGCCCGCGTGCTACCAACACGCTACTGAAACGCTCCGCCAACGTCCAATTTCACCATATTTCCCCTAAATCTTTAACGTTTCTCGACGCGCAAGATAGTACTTTCAACGCTGACGGGTCGCAGAGAGAAGCGTCGTAGTGTGACAGGGCGATGAAGGTAATCTTAATTCTCACTAATTCCACTTTTTTTTGTATTGTCATGATTATGGAGCAATGAACAACAACCAAATAGGGATATGAAAAATAGAACTTTTTGGAAATTTGATTTCAATGTTTATCTCAATTGTTGGATTGGCATTTACGGGGTTTTGAGCCTGGACAATTTGTAGATGTATATATATATATAAAAATGTCCGCTGACATACTACATATATATACCACATATTGTATAAATAAAAGCGAATGTGTGTGTGTTTGTGTCTCTGTGCCTAATCGGTAGAGCGTGGGCCTTGGACAGGGAAATGGTCACTCGGTGACCCGGTGTGGCGGTTTCAGCGCCCGGTCAGTTTCAGCGGCCTGTCGTGGCTTCTGCGCATGCGTGGATTTTAAGACATATGCAAAACACCCGTGGCCTCGCCAGCTACAAGCTCAGCTGTAACTATCGCTGGTGCCCGGCAGTGTTAGGGACTGATTAGGCCAAAATTAGGACAGAATTACATAGTCAAATAATGAAATTTAATTAAATTAACCTTAAATTCCAAGCGATATTAACATAGCAGCTAGATCAGCGTCGAATCGCCGAGTGTAAACAAAACAAATAGCAGTGCTCGCCGCAACGTGCGAAAATCCGCGCATGCACAGAAGCCACGACAGGCCGCTGAAACTGACCGGGCACTGAAACCGCCACAACGGTGCAAGTAGAGACAAGAGGTAGTAGCCGCGAGTCAGTATTCGGCAACGATTATAGTACAGCTCAGTGTTTTCTACATGTCTATGTCCTCAGTCGCTGATGGCACATTATAGCGATTATGGGTGACTTACTAATGTCTAGGCCTAATTTAAAGTTGCATAGTCCGATGGTTTTGAGTTTCTCACAATTTCTGAGATAAACATATTAGGTTGCTCATTATAATCTACCTTACTTTAGTTTGAAGTAACTTTTATTTTAAATCGCTAACTTTTGAGATATTTGGAATGGAAACATGCTAAATTAATTTTGGCAAGTTTGCCAAAACTCTATCACCATAGGCTTCTGCAGTAACAGGTTTTATTAATTGACTCAGTATCCCCTTATATGTGATGACAAATGTTTAATAAGTGCATCAGCATATAAGTTAGATATGTAAAATCAAATTTAGATAATTGTTTTGGTTTTGAAAATTTTATGTTTTCAATGGACTATGCAGCTTTAAAGGGGCCAGATATAGGTCGCTGGCGACGGGAACGTACTCCGACAAATGCTCTCCAAGCACAACCTTGTTTGGGTTTTATGTTTAAATAACCCAATATGTGTGGGGAGAGTAGGGGACCCAGTTCACCACCAGAAGTGGGTCAGTTCTGAGGCTGGTACTAGCTGGCAGCTGTTGTTTTTAAAATGGCTGGGTGAGTGGAGAGAAGGGAGAGTAAAACTGGGGTATTTTCAATCTTCTTTAGAGTAGTTCAATCAGGAAATATATTTGTGTAATGTAAAATATATGTTAGTACAATTACATTATTCAATGAGAAACAGATATAGATGAAAAAACGTTTTTATGTTGATGAATGTAAAAAAGGTTCTGCTGTGTATGGGGTTTGAACCCACACCAACAAACAACTTCAGATTACAAGTCCAACACTCTAACCACTAGGCCACAGAGACCACACATAATTAATAGTCTCAGTTCTCCCTCCAGTCGCTGCGGCGGCGGCGATTTGTGTACTTTAGATTCGTCGATTCGAAAATATTAATATCGCTGGCTTTGCGGCAGCAGCGTTAATTTCGCTTCGGATTTAGGGTTAATTTGAATAAATTTCACTTATTGCGTATGTCTATCAAATATGATCGCATTGAATAGATTTGGGCATATGAAGATTGCTCACGGCCATTGACAATGCACTGGCACTGACACTGAGAATATCCCAATTTTCACTATTATCTCTTGTTTTTAATACTTTCAGCGTAAATTGCTCTTAGGGTATATTAAATACTTCAGATCTTCCTCTTCAATCGCGCATTAAGATATTTTTAATCGATCCAATTAAATCTTTTAAATTTATTTTACAAAAATAAAAGCTCCACATAGACATAGCATTGCCGTATTTTACCCTTCGCGGGCAGTTTGCCGGTACGCGCAGTGCAAAACGTCGATTTTATTCAAAATCTATAGAAATCCAGAACCCTAACCATATAAATTTAATATAATCTATTCGTTGAATATGTTTTCTATATGAGTTTCAAGCGGTTTGTGTCTAGGTGGTATGGTTTTAGAGATATTTCACCTTTTCTCTATGAAGATTGCTCATAGCCATTGAGTTAGTAGTGTGACAGTGTGTCATCCTGCAGCCAGCACTGACCTAGATACCCGTGCTGACATCACATGAAATTGGTCAATATGGCCAAACCGTGGCATCGTGTATTCACCAATAGCCTGAACTGAGACTTTTATCTATGTGTGTTCTCTGTGGCCTAGTGGTTAGAGTGTTGGACTTGTAGTCTGAAGTTGTTTGGTGATGTGGGTTCAAACCCCATCCACAGCAGAACCTTTTTTACATTCATCAACAAAAAAACGTTTTTCATCTATATCTGTTTCTCATTGAATTATGCAATGTAATTGTACTAACATATATTTTACATTACACAAATATATTTCCTGATTGAACTACTCTAAAGAAGATTGAAAATACCCCAGTTTTACTCTCCCTTATCTCCACTCACCCAGCCATTTTTAAAACAACAGCTGCCAGCTATTCCCAGCCTCAGAACTGACCCACTTCTGGTGGTGAAGTGGGTCCCCTACTCTCCCCACACATACTTGGTTCATTTAAACATAAAAACTAAACAAAGTTGTGCTTGGAGAGCATTTGTCGGAGTACGCCCAGTGTCCCAGCGAGCTATAGCTGGTCCCTTTAAATCAAATAAAAACGTGAAAGCCTTGAATTTCATTGACCAAACATTTTACATATTTTAATACAAGCGATTGAAAAACGACTCCCCTATGTAATCACTGGGAGCGCTAGTAGTCTCGTGATTTCCATGGTTATTGGAGGCAAGTAAATACCGTATGTATGTGCTCGCCACTTGGTTGGCCACAAGCGAGAAACTCTTCCACTGAAATCGACGTTATCGTATGTCCTATCTTATTCTTATTGCTGCAATGTATTTAGTAGTACCAACTTTCAAACTAGATGTCGCCACCAACAGCAGATGTCTCAGAGGGAGTACTACAGTCTACACTAGGTGACTCCACCAGTAATAGCCAGCTCCAGGATTCCATAGGAAACTACCATGAGCGTATCTCCCCATAGTCGGGTTCCAGGACCCACTGTGCTCACCATGTGCGTAAAGCCCCTGTCACACACCACCGGATTGGAGGAAACGGAAAGAAACCGAACAAAGTCCATTGATAGTCCGTTTTGTGTCCGTACAAGTTTTGAACATGCACAAAACTTGGAACGGATGCCACTGGATTGACGTCTATGGTTCTTGTCCAGTTTGAGTTTGTGTCGTCCGTTGGCTATCCGTTCATGTCTGTTTCATGTCCGTTTTATGTCCATTTCTTGTCTATTTCATGTCTGTTCGTTCAGCGGCCTTTGACCCGATATCGCAACATTTTGATACTTATGACACCCGGACTAGACAATTCTGTCTGTTGATCAATCCGGTGATGTGTGACAGGGGCTGTACTAGTATTAGTAGGTCCGCGTTGGTCCTGCACAGAGGTTGCTAGCGGCGCATAGTGGCAAATTGCTGAACTATTATTTTTAATCAACAAAATAGTGTCCGAAATGGCTTCAGGAATTATGTTTCCAGGGGACGATCAAGCAGCACTTCGTACAGAAATATGGTAAATATTCCACCAACTCACCATGTGCGGTCCTGTTTAATAACTATTGAAATTTGAAGCATTATTACTCCTTTATGTCTGTGGGAACTATAGAGGAATCTCTCTTCTTTCCATAGCAGGGAAGATCTTCGCCAGGATCCTACTCAACAGACTATCTATTCACATAACACCTGGTGTAGTTCCGGAGTCACAGTGTGGCTTCAGAGGTAACCGGAGCACTGTGGATATGATATTTTGTCTCCGACAGCTACAAGAAAAGTGCATTGAGCAGGACCGACCACTGTACATGGTATTTGTCGATTTCACTAAGCCATTTGATACAGTCGGGAGGACCGTGCTATGGCAGCTACTGAGGAAGTACGGATGCCCAGAGAAGTTCACAACTATGATCGAGGCTCTACATACAGGAATGATGGCGAACGTTAGTGCTGGAGGGGAAGTCTCGGAATCGTTTGGGGTTACCAATGGGGTCAAGCAAGGTTGTGTACTGGCCCCCACGCTCTTCTCCATCTTCCTATCAGCAATGCTAGACGAGGCTTTCCGAGACACGGGGGATGGCATCTATATACAGTCCAGACAGAGCGCTGACCTATTCAATGTCGCACACTTCAGAGCGAAGACCAAGACTACTCAGATACTGGTGAGAGAGCTACTATTCGCACTGGTTGCCCACTCTGCTGAAGAGACCCAGAAAATAGTGGACGCTTTCTCCGATGCATCAAAGAAGTTTGGCCTGAAAATTAACATCAAGACGGAGGTGCTGTACCAACCCAACTCTACAAGAACCCGAGAGGAGGAGATCATGGTTGACAGAAACAAGCTGAACTCTGTTCCGGAATTCACCTATCTCAGAAGCACTATATCAAGTGATGGACGCATTGATGCTGAGATACAGAAGAGGATGACCAAGGCTAGCGCATCTTTCGGCCGACTACGCCAGAGACTCTGGAACAACCACCATGTGTCCATTCGGGTCAAAGGTAAGATCTACCGCGCAATCGTGCTATCCACCCTACTATACGGAGCCGAGGCCTGGACAGTGTACAGACAGCAGGTGAAAAAGCTGCATGCCTTCATGATGTGACATCTGCGTTCAATCATGAGGCTAACCTGGAAGGACAAAGTGACGAATAAGGAAATACTCGAACGGATGGGGCTGCCCTCTATGGAAGATCTTCTGATCAAAAAGAATCTCCGGTGGACTGGACACCTCATGAGGATGTCATCAGACAGGCTACCAAAGCAGATCCTCTATTCTCAACTATCTTCTGGCTACAGAAAGAGAGGGCGCCCACGTCTCCGGTTCAAAGATACCATCAAGAGAAACCTGAAGTTGAGAGACATTAAGACCGACTCATGGACGCAACTCTCACAGCAGAGAGCTAAATGGAGAGCGGCAGTCAAGTAATGAAAGCAGTCTTTGTTGCATCGCGACCGACAGCATGATGATGATGTTTGTAATACTACCCCACAAATTTCTCCACCATCCGTTACGTGTCCGGTTCTCATCCGGTTATCGTCCGGTTCTCGTCTGGCAATGTCCGGTACATGTCCGGTACATGTCCGGTACATGTACGGTACATGTACGGTACTTATCCGGTTGTCCGGAGGCAATTGACCCAATTGCACTCCATTTCGATACATTTCGATACATTTTGTGTACCGTAAAGCACCGGACTAGACAATTCTTTGTCCGGTGGTGTCCGGTACTCAGTCCGGTAAGGTGTGACAGGTGCATAATATCTAGGCATTGTTTTCTTACACTAGTCCTATATGATATTGATAGGTGTATGCGTAATGTATGCAGAACGTATCTGTGACTTATTGCTAGCAAGTAGCATATGAGAGTGTTCATGTGCCTCGCAAAACGTTTGCCAAACGTTTGCAAAACGCTCGCATACACTCACAGTACACTGACCAACGTTACATACATTACTCCATCGCTAGAAGTATGGGATATACGTTAAATATGCTGGAGATACGGCAGGCATACGTTCGAAGTATGTTAGGAGTACGTAATGCATCTGTTGGCAATACATGGACTTACGCAGACTGCACGTTCCCACTGGCTGAACGTACGGCTAACGTACAGCAATGCATACCAACGTATCACTAACGTACTCCCAAGTACGCCAATGTATCCCAAATGTACACACAGCGTACGTCCAACGTACGAGCCACACATTGACACACGTTGGAAATGTTTAGCATGCACAACAAATTTTTGGAGCCTCGACGCACGGCGACATAAGACGATGTACCCGGAACATACCCGACGTACGCCCAATGTATACGTAATGTATGACGACGTACGCCGACGTGTTGGTCGAAAATCACATTCGTCGGCATACGCTAAGGCTATACGTCGTAGTGAGACAGGCTTGCTTCAGTCACAAATGCTTTACGGCGTGTATAAACCACAATGCACACTCCCCATCCTGATATGACCTTAGATGTTGCTAGGACGTAAAACAACAACAAACAACAAACAATGCACACTGCATTTGTAACCTATATGCATTATGCCTAGGTCACAGATGCTACAGGCGCCATAGGCCTACGGTGCTTCGGTCTGCGGTGTGCATTGTGGTTTATGCAAAATGTTACGGCGTTACGGTCTGCGGTTTATATATTCACAAATCGTACGGTCACCGCAAGGCACCTTGGGGTTTGTCTTTAACTTTATGCACGTATTTAATATATAAAAAATGTAACCTTCTTAATATTGATCACACAAATATGAATATTGTACCAAATTGATATTCGTTGATGTAAAAAAAGGTGCCGTGCTGTGTTGTGGGTTCCTTCTGGCCTGCGGCGTTGCGATTTTACGAAGCTAAGATAACTTCAACTTTTAAAAAACTGCAAGCCCTTGCGGCGAGCAAAAAACCGTGCAGTTGCGGTACGGCCACCGTATCATACCGTACAATCACCGCCCGGTTTGGCCGATGCGGCGACTTACGGCCGCCGCAAGCATGCCGTAAGGCATTTGTGATCGAGGTATAAAGCTGGAACTAAACATGTCATTTTGTTAATGACATTCTTTTGGTAAAACCAAAGACCCTATATAGTGTTATAAGGTCTTAGGTAAAAAATTAGGCTCTCATTTCATTTCCCCGCTTTTTCGACAGCTTTTATATAGGGATGGTATTTGTAATATATGCATAAAGGCATCCAGGCACGTGTGGAGAACAAAGGATATGCCGGTGACATTTTTATTCAGGTAATGCACCGCATCATGGGCGATCTACCCGGTATCGGTATAGTCACGGATGACATTTCGGTATTTGGGTCAACCGTGGAGGAACACAACGACAGGCTCAGAGCAGTGTTGGAACGAGCTAGGTCGGTAAATCTCAAGTTAAATGAGTCAAAATCGTTGTTATGCAAAACTACAGTAAAGTATGTAGGTCATCAACTTACCCAGCAAGGTGTGAAGCCAGATCCAGACAGAGTACAAGCGATTGTAGACATGCCAGAGCCACGTTGCAAACAAGGCATGCAGAAGTTTCTAGGCATGGTTGGGTATGTGCACAAGTTCATACCAAACATGTCCGAGATTGGCAAACCACTGCGCACACTCCTCGCTAAGGATGTCGCGTGGCACTGGCAGAACGAACAACAAGTTGCATATGCCAACTCAAAGAAAAGTTGAAGACTGCTCCTGTGTTAGCGTACTATAATGTCGAGAAGCCCATTGTTGTTCAGGTAGACACTTGTCAATCGGGGTTAGGAGCTGTATTAATGCTGGGAGACAAACGAATCGCACTTGCATATCGTGCACTCGACTCAGCGCAGTGTGGGTATGCCACTATTGAAAAAGAAATGCTCGAGCCAGGTGATTTCGGACAATGGTCTTCAGTTTAAGAGCCACAAGTATAAAGAATTTGCAAAACACTATGGGTTTACGGCCACATATTTGAGTCCGCAATACCCCCAAAGTAATGGCCAAGTCGAAAGATTTGTGCAGACGGTTAAAAACATGTTAAAGAAATGTTTAGACACGAAGACAGATTTTCAGTTAGCTTTGTTAAATTACATAAACACTCCGTTGCCCGTCTTCAACGCATCTCCAGCTCAGCTGCTCATGGGCAGAAGGCTGAGAGGGAGATTGCCGATGGCGGAGAAGAATTTAATACACAAAACACAAAACCCGAAGAACACACAGACAGCAAAACGACAGCAGAGTCAGAAAAGTTTTCATGACAAGAAGTGTGGTGAACTGGTAAAGCGCACAAACCTATGAGAACTGGTGACAATGTCAAGTATAGGAATCATGCAGGAGAGTGGAAGAAAGGGGTGATTCTGGGGGCGTACAGGGGTGTCTGGTAGAGAATATCAAATTTTGAACGAGTCGGGAAATATGTTGTATCAGAACAGGGTGCAGATCATAAGGGCGCCAGAAGGGAGGCAGCCCTAGCTAGTCGGGCAGGCACAAAGTGTGTCAGCGGCACAGAGGAATGTAAACAATGCGGCTAATCTAACTAAGTCTACTTTAAATTGTGATAGGCATAGTGATTACATAATTTTATGTTGAAAATAACACATAAGGGAATCAGGCTACTTTGAAACCACGGCAGTGGCGACATCTCTCATAAAGGACCAGGGACCAGGCTACAGGGGGCTGCTGCTTTCAAACGCCGCCTCCGACAGACGTGAAAATATATGCTTTTGGTGTTTAGCTGTATTTAACGTACTTAACCATGCCGGTATGTAAATTGTGTATTACATTTAAATTGTTGGATGTGATTTTGTGCTCATTAAATTATAGCATAAGCATACGAACACTATATCATATGCAGATGAGGCTATAGACTATAGTCACTGACAATGCCACTAATGTAATGAGTAATGTCACTGTCACTAGTGTCAGTGCTACTGTCACTAGTGTCAGTCGTGTGTAATACTGATAATACTAATAGTTATAATGAAACGTCATGCACCTGTGAACCAATAGCCTTCACTATTTTCGTTATGAACCGGTATAAATATATAAAACGTGAATAAAATGAAAAGAGAAAACTGCCATTCAAAGCGTGACGCCATGTAGCGTTGACTGCCTGTTCCAGTGTTTGTTCAACACTATAAATATTACAAAGAGAGAGAGAGTGACTTAAGACTGCACAGTTTGATGAAAGTATCAAATTTACAAAACCAAGACACTTATCTGGCATTAATTCCACATATCGAACTTAGATATATATTCATATGAAGGCAGTCGGGGCCATACTCTCAAACTAGTAAAACCCAGAGCCATTTCAAAGTTAAGGCAACACAGTTTCTCAAACAGGATCATAAATATATGGAACAGTCTCCCACAAAATGTTATTGATGCCAAGTCAATAAATTCATTCAAGAACAGATTAGAAAAAGCATGGGCTGATGATCCAGGGAAATTTGACCCCTTATTCACCACATGCTACTAATTATTCCTTGTGTTGCTTATTTACTTGCACTCAAGCAAAAGTGAGAGACAAATAAGTGTTCACACTTCCTGTCTACCATTCGCTATTTCGCTATTTAAGCGTAGCCTATTGCTGCATGGAAGAGAATGCTATGTCATGTTATTCGTTAATAGAACATCTTACTGCTAAAGCCTATGGCTAGCCTATATAGGCGTATACATTATAATGGTGTAAGAATGTGCTTGTGTTTGCCAAAATATAATTGTTCATCATTTCATTTCAAATATCTCCAAAGGTTTGGGGGCCAATTGTAATAAAAGTTACTCTAAAAGTAGCTTTTAACTACGATCAATTTAATGTATTGTAGTAAGTAGTCTGCACTGAGCTCTTAGGCAAGGAGCCACATAGATAAAGGATTGATCCCGTACTTGCAGTACACGGGTGAATACCAGCCCTATATAAAAGCGGTCAAAAAAGCGGGGAAATGAAATGAGAGCCTAAATTCACAATCTAAGAAGCAACAATTATTCTTTTTTATGTCTTCATATTTCCCCGCTACCTTTGAGTTGAAAAATATAATAAAACATACAGTTTAAAAGAATTTAAAAGTGAAATTGACGGCGTTCTATCGCCGCCATATTGTCTTTTTGCATTCTCTCCCGTTTCACCAAATCTGTGCCGATATAAGTAGCCATTTGATATTGGAACCAGGCATTCTACTTTCTGTTCCATACTAAAGCTATTTTCGCCCATATTTAGACTAGGTTGTCGTTCATCTGTGTACTACGAGTACAGGGTGAATCTTTTATCTAGGAGCCACATAGACTGGTACGTAGGCGTGGATAGGGTGATGACATCGGGGAGCGTGTGCAGTTTAATGGTTAGCACACTATCCCGGGATGTCAGAGGTATGGGTTACAATCCTGTTCTAGGCGCAATCTTTCCCATTTTCATCACGCTCACAAGAGTATTTATCTCAGAGGATGACAGAGACTCAAAACTGTCGGCTCTGTAGGCCTACAACTTTAATTCTACTATTTCTGGACCCAGTCACCTAGATTTTATAGAGAATGTGCAATGATTAAAGAAGGAGGTTGTACAACGAAATGTATGCAATGACTGCCAAAGCCCATCTATTATCCATGCTAAATATGAACAAGTGGGGATGTAAATATGGATTAAATGAATCATGAAATTGTGATGTTGGCGTCTTAATCAGCAATATAAAAGCATGCTATCGTAGCGTTATCTCCTGTAGAAGTTAGTGATGTTTACTGTAGAAGTTAGCTGTGTCTCCTGTAGAAGTTAGAGATGTCTACTGTAGCAGTTAGAGATGCCCCCCCCCCCCCAGTAAAAATTAGACATGTCTCCTATAGAAGTTAGCATTGTCTCCTGTAGAAGTTAACCATAGCTCTTGTTGTGTTTTTTGGGGTTTTGCGTCTTGGCAACATCTAGGGTCATATCAGGATGGATGCCAACTTGTGACTACACACTCATGGAAGTGGTGCCCCACACTAGGCCGTCAAATGTCTTACTTTTTCCTATTATTCCCTATTTTTTTGGATGACGCCCTATTTAGCCCTATTTTCAGTTTTTAAAGTCCTATTTTCCCCCTATTTTAACAATCTTTTGACCCGTTGCATCTTTTTGTTGTCGAAAAGCTATAATGTGCCTCTGCTCTGCACACTATTTGTTCTGGATTATTAGAAAACAAGGTTTGAGAATGTCACTTTTGCAACATGTTTGTCAGGAAATGTCTAGTTTTCTTTCAAAATAGGGAGGCACCTACTAAGCAGGGGTTGCCTACTAAGCTGCCTACTGGTATTGTGATGTAGACTGTAGAGTACTGAAGAGTGGACACGACAAGCTCAAGTACAGAAGTGTTTTATTATGTCTTTGGGTTCACCACTACAACTCGGTTTCCGTCACATGACACATCCCCTACTGGGTACGTTCGTAAAGTCCCTCCGCCGGGGCATTCATAAACTCATATCTTACATCTCCCTTTTTCCCCTTTCGCAACAATGTTGAAAGTGCTATAACTCTCTTAATTCTACATGTCATACACAACCACCTCCGCAAACATGTTAACAACCTTATTTCCTATTTATGTCCGGTCACACCAGTTTATACTGCCCTTCCAGTCTAACTGCCGTGCTACACTTCCCTTTTGAACTCTGCTTAACTACCTGTTTCAGCGCTTAAGGTTTAACATATTCATTCTTTATTTTCCCGATGTATACCTTTCCACCTTCTTGCTTTTTCTACCATATTTTGATACGTACTCGCCTGGCTCTTTATGTTTGTACATGTTTCGATCGGCCTGACTCTGGTCATTTTGTTCGCACGTGCTACTGTTTAGATTTTGTTTTCCACTGTTTCGGTTATTCACTCGGCTCGACACATTAATTATATGCCTACGGTTTCGCCTTAGGGTTTTGTCATTTGTTGTTTTTATGCTATAACTTCGAGGATATGCACCTGACTTTCTCAGCACTACCCCTTTTTCCCAATTCTCGTGTTGGTCTCTGTATCTGACTTCATCCCCCTCCTGCAACGTCGAGTGCACTTTTGTTCCACGCTCATCAAACCTGACCTTCTGCTTATTCTGGCGCTCCTCTAGCTTTCTTTTTACCTGACTCTGCACTCGTGGCCTCAATTTTATTTTCAACTTTGGCAACTTCGTTCTCAATTCTCGCGACATTAATAACTGAGCTGGGGATGCGTTCAGCCCCTACACGTGCGCGTTTCGATAATTCAACAGTGCTATGTGTACGTCCCCATTTTCTATTATGCATTTCTTTAACATTTTCTTTATTGTTTGCACACATCTCTCTGCCTGTCCATTACTTTGCGCGTACATTGGGCTACTAAACTTCGGCACAAACCCATACTCGTTCGCGAACACCCGGTAATCTGCGCTGCTGAACTATGGTCCGTTATCGGACACCACCACCTCCGGAATCCCATGCCTACTGAATATCTTTTTTAGTTCCTCAATTGTCTCTCTACTTGTAGTCGACTTCATTTCACTTATTTCAGGGAATTTGCTGTAATAATCTACTGCTAATAAGAATGTGCGGTGTTGTACATGCAAAAAATCTACTCCAACTTTCTGGAACGGCAGCTCTGGAACTGGATGCGGAATTAAAGGTTCCGCTTGCTGTGCATTATGAAATTGCTGGCATGTTGTACATCTACTTATTAAATCTTCAATCTGTTTATTAATTCCAGGCCAAAACACACTGTCTCTTGCTACCTGCTTACATTTTACCACGCCCATGTGAGACTCATGGATAATCGCCAGCATTTGCTTCTGCATTGACTTTGGAATTATTATTCTATCATCTTTTAATAATATATCTTGTTGTATCGTAATTTCGTTTCTGAACGTGTAATACGGTTTCACCTCATTACTTATGTTACTTTTGTTGTCCGGCCATCCATTTTTTGTCAATTTTAATATTTGTTGTAAGACAAATCAAATAGAATGGCACTTGAAGAAGTAGCACAGTATGATCATACGATGCATTAAAATTGGAACTTCAATTGGTTGTTTCCTGTTTTCCTACTTTTTAGTTGACTGCTCATTTGACGGCCTCTATACCCTATTTTGGTGCATTTGCTGTTATTCAAAGTTGCTATTTTTTTCTTATTTTGTGGCGAAAATCCCTATTTTATCCTAATTTTTCTGACAAAGAATTCCCTATTTTCCTCTCTTTTGTTTTACCCACTGCCTCACTTGACGCCCTGCCACTTGGAAACCAAGCATCTGGCACGCTTACTTGATTTCTTACTCAGTCACATTATCCTAATACTGAACTGCCCAGTCTAGTAATGCCAAGCACCAGGCCAGGTAGCGACAATTATTTGTGAGTCATTGGTATGACTCAGCTGAGATTTCGAGTTCCTGACCTTCTGCATGGGAAGCCTGCACTATACCCGATTCAGACACCGCATCCGGTTCATAGCTCTTGTAGAAGTTAGCTATAGCTCCTGTGGAACTTAGACATAGCTACTGTGGAGGTTAGCCATAGCTCCTATGGCAACCGGACACGGTGGCCGGATCGGTAGAGCACAGGAAGCCCGTGTGGAAGGTCGGGAGTTCGAATCCCAGCTGAGTCAAACCAATGACTTATAAAATTGATACTTGTCACTACCTAGCTGCTCGGAATTAATAGGATAGGACAAGGACTGGTTAGCACAGTATCAGGATAATGTGACTGTGAGGGATATCGGGTCATGGTGCCGGGGCCCGATGTCCTGGTCTCCCAGGTGGCAGCACTATAAAACCGCCATGACTGTGCACTGCCACACGTCGGTACCCATTCTGATATTACCTAAATATGTTGCTAGAACCTAAAACAACAACACACACACCTATATTGCCTATAGAAGTTAGCCTTGCGTCTAAGTGTTTGGCAGTTTGGGCTATTTTCCGTTCAAACCAGTGGTCCACAACTGTTTCATCAAAAGCTGTGGTATATGCTGCCCTGTCTGTGGGAACTGCATATAAAAGACCCCTTGCTGCTTTTCGGAAAGAATAGCCTATGTGGATAATGAAGGGAATACACACAAATAGTGATGCAGCAAACAAACTAAACACACACTTTGCCATGCTGGGCAAAAGACTATCAAAGAAATTCACAAGAAACCGGGAAAACAAGTCAGAAAATATCCAGGATGAAATCCCCACCTGCAAAACTGACCTAAAGGAACTAACCGAGCTAATAAATTACATAGATCTATGCAAACAAGCCAAGTGGAATAGATGGAATCGCCACCAAAATACTAAAAGAGGCAATCCAAGCCATCCCAGATACCCTGGTGGACCTGTTCAACATATCCTTTGAACAGGGGCACTTCATCACAGCATGAACGATGGCAACCATCACCCCCATCTACAAAAGTGGTGACAGGCAAAGGCATGGGGAATTACAGACCAATATCAATTTTGCAAACACCAGGCAAGCTAATTGAACAAATATTCCACAGGCACATAAATGAGCACCTGGAAAAAAACAATATACTAAACAAAAGACAAGGAGGTTTTAGGAAATTACACTCCACATAAAACAAAATAGCAAACCTAACAAGTGACGTACTGGCATCAATGAACCAAAAGAAATTAGTTGGAGGAGCTTTCATTGACTTAAGCAAAGCTTTTGATACAGTAGACCACAATATACTACTAAGAAAATTAAGCAACATGGGCATTAAATTCAAATGAATAAACTGGATAAAATGTTACCTAAGCTACAGACAAGAAATAACAAAAGTAAATGGTACACTCTCAGACCAGAAAACTGTCACCTGTGGTGTACCCCAAGGATCAGTCCTGGGGCCACTACTTTTTTATACTATACACAAATGACCTAGACAAATTGCTAGAGACAGAATGTCTCCAACTATATGTGGATGACACTGTCATATATGCAGAAGGAAGCATAGTAGAAGTAGTAACAGCCAAGCTGAACAACCTCCTGCTGAAGCTGGACAACTGGTGTGAGTCCAATAAATAAACATCAATGCAAATAAACCTAAAACTGTACTCTTCTCACATAAAGCAGTTCCAGAAAGAAACCCAGAGTGCAAGCTAGGAAACCAAACACTGGAAAATATAAATCACTATAAATACCTAGGCCTAGAGCTAGATAACCAGCTAAACTACAATATGTGTATAACAAGAATCATCCATAAAATAAACCACAAACTGTGGCTATTTGTAAAGCTATTAAACTATATGACACAAGGTATTTCAATAATAATCTTCAAAGGTATGGTACTCCCCTACTTTGTCTATTGGGATGTAATCTACATGGGTGCTAAAAAAGAGCTACTAAAAAACCTGCAAATAGTACAAAATAGGGCCCTAAAAATCTGCCTAAGAGTAGATAAACTACACCCCACCTATGTATGACTTGCACAAAAGAACTGAAGTGAAGCTACTATAAAAGAGAAGAATAATCCCCCTAAAAACAGTAACATATGGATATAGCCAAGACATTAAGCCTCTAACCCAACCACTAAGGAACACCAGAGCAAACAATGCACCACTACTAAGGCAGGCCAGAAGCCAAATCAAAGCCCATGAAAGGAGAACACTGGAAATAGCTGCCAAGGTATGGAATGCACAAAGGGTGAAGGAAAGACAAATTCCTGACCTAAAAACATAAAACAAATATCTGTGCAAAATAAAACCAGGAAACTCCAACTAAGCTGCACCAAAAGGGGGCATGTGATATGTCACGGCCCACCAGCTGGACAGCCCATGTTGGGAAATCTGGAAATATAAAAGCCAGATAACATGTATTTAACAACAATATAATCAAATCCAAACAAACATAACCCAACCACTTACTACGTACACGCCTATAACATGTAAATAGAGTAGGCTAGTATAGAATTAAGTAGAAAAAAGTGGAAAACTCTTCCCAAGAAAACACATAAACACTAATATAGATCAGTAACCAAAGATATAACTTTAAGAAACACAAAACTATAACTGCCCAGCATTGAAAACAAGGTCGATCATCCAAACTTACATGCTATGGACAGCATAAACACCCCATCACCACAAAAAAACAAAAAAATGTCAGAAGGACCATATGTTTGACATCCAATAGCCGATGATAGCAATCAATGTGCTCTAAAGGTGTCGTTAAATAATACAAGCATCCATCTAAGTGTTTGACTACAATCTGGCTCGGCTGCAGGGTACCTGGCTCCGGCTGCAGATAAAGCTGCTATTTATCGGACTGGGCCTCATCACTCCCGGAGAAACCATCTTAGACTCATTCAGTAAGTTAACTTCTTTATAAGATGACAACAGCTACTTTTAAAACTTTGGCTTCATTAGGTTAAGTGTATTGATCTTGTAAGCTAAAGGGCCTGTCACACTACAACGTATAGCCTTAGAGTATGCCAACGTATGTGATCTTTGACCAACACCTCGGCGCATGTCGTCATCAAGTCATACATTACATATACGTTGGGCATACGTCGGGTACGTTCCGGATACGTCGTTATAGGTCGCCTTGCATCGAGGCTCTGAAAAAATTGTGTGCATGCTAAAAATGTCCAATGTGTGTCCACGTATGACTCGTACGTTGAACATACGCTGTGTGTACATTCGGGATATGTTAGGAGTATGTTAGGGATATGTTGGTATACATTGCTGCACGTTAGCCGTACGTTCAGCTGGTGGGAACGTGCAGTCCGCGTACAGTCCGCGTACTGCCAAAGGATGCATTATGTACTCCTCACATACTTCGAACGTATGCCTGCTGTATCTCCAGTGTATTCAACATATATGCCATACCTAGCGATGGAGTAACATATTGTAAAGTTGGTCAGCATTCCGTGAGCATATGCGAGAGTATTGCGAACATTTTGCAAGGCACATTAATGCTCTCATATGCTAGCAATACGTCAGAGATACGTTATGTACATTGGGTGTACGTTGTGTATACACCCATTTTTATCCCGCCGCTGAAAAGTTTGACGAATGCCGACATACTGGCAAATTTTCAAACATTGAGCACGCGCTGACGCCATACGTCGTAGTGTGACTGGGCCTTAACAACATTATTGTTAAATCTATGGATTCATTAGCTTAGTGTATTGTTCTTATAATTATATGCTACCAATTTATTAAGACCTTGGATTTATTACCACATACAAAAAACAAAAAAACTATTGTGTAAATACCCAGATGTCTGTAACAGTTACGGTCGGAAAACCAGTGCTAAGACACTGATCTAAAATATATATGAATAAAATTCATTTATCCCCAAAAAATGAATTATTTCGTCCAGAGTAATCTTGCCGGGGGAGGGGCTGGGAAGATGGGGAGTGGAGGGGGGTCGGATTGGCGGGAATAATAAGAGGGCACAGTTGTTTTGTTTTTTGTTGTTGTAAATATGCTTATTCTGCTGAATATGTTATTTTATCAGTGCGAAGCACTGTTCTTCCAGCCATTTTTCAATTCAGGATTATTTGCACAAAAATGGTATATAGAGTAAGGCATACAATAACTGTTGAATACATAATTTGCAGCATGTAACACAATGAAATTCTGTAACCCACAAGTTTCACAGCAATATATATGGCAACAGTAGTGTCATATCAATACATCAATATTATTAGTCTGATCGTTATAGCTACCTAGTATTTAGAAGGTAAGCAGAAATTATCTTCTCTATGCATTTGGTAAAGTTGTAGAAAGTTTTAATGTAGGGTCTGGTTAGTTGGAGTTACCTGAGGTATAAAGTACCGATGCAAATATTCATGTATTTAATTCTCCTGCTTTGTTATTATCTTGTTCTATTCGCTGCATCTACTCCTGTAACCTCCTTTGATATGTTCTTGCGTAGTTTGGGTTCCTGGAGGTTGATGTGCAACCTGGAGAGCAGGAGGTCTGCCATCAATCAGCTCCCCCATCTTCCCTCCTGCCGACCAGGTCGTGCTTCACCCCCCTACCATCTGCCAATTCGCCTCCGATTTTGCTCAATAAATTGTAACGGTATGTCTTTAGGGCCAACCAGAGTCTTAGGCTCGATCCATTACCTCTGTCTTGTCTTCTAATTTGTTATGGAAGGAATTAATAATACAATCGGTGTATAAATTAAATGTCAGTTTGCTACCAGTCCCTCGTCCTTGCAGACGCAGTGGTTTGCTCCCAACCAGTCCCCTTCGCCGTGATGCCGACCTGCGTCTCGCTGAGCTTCTCGCGCTGCTCACCGCAGGGCGACGAGCTGAGCTTGCAGCACGCGCTGGACGCCCCGTCGGCCGAGTACTCCGAGGGAGTCCGGGTCAGGGTGGCGGAGACCCGGAGGCACACTGCAACCGTGTGCCAGCTGCATCCGGAAACCAGATACCGCTTCAGGATCGCCTCCTATGCGCATGGACAGTTCGTCGGCCACTCCACCAGTATCATCGTCTCAACCCGTAAGCGGCCCTTTTCCTTTTTCGCTTTCCACCTTGCTGCAGATCCCACCTTTCCCCCTCTCTTCCTCCGTACGCATCGGCGGCTGGACTTGAGTGCACAGCTACAATCGGACCGGAGCGATCCTCTGCCACTCCAACGACTTGTCGTTGTTGTTGTAAAGAATCCCCCGCTTCTATGACCGCCCCCCTCTGAAGTTTACTCTTCATTTAAAGAAACGGGCCGATTTATTGGGGCAGTTTTCTTTTTCTGCGGCCCTGCAGTCCTGCAGCCTGTAATCGTCATCACCTTACACTGATCTTCCGGTTTTTCATTTTTGAATGTTGGCAACCCTACAGTATCATTAATATACAGTAAAACCTCTCTAACCGACCACCTCCACAGATCGGCCACTCCCCTATATAGTTCAAAACAATACCATTGTAACCATATTCTAACTCCCTAAACCGACCACCTCCCTAAATGAACCACTTAAAGTAGGTCCCAAGGTCGGTCTGTTTAGAGAGGTTTTACTTCAGTAATATTATATAAATCTTACGGATTATTGTGTCCCAATTGCACCACGCATGATCTAAGATTTTAAACTGTTTCTGCGGGAGTACCTCCAGACCCCAGATCCCTTAAAATCTTCCGGTTTTTCATTTTCCAATGTTGACAACCCTGGGCCTGGAAAGTCTTAAAAACTTCATTTGCCCCATTTCAAGGCCTTAAAAAGCCTTGAATTGAACCTATTTTGGGTAATTAGTCTTGAAAAGCTGCGAATTCCATTAAACTGTCCCCACTTCTCTAAATTAGTCCGAAACCGCCATTCGCTATTATTGTTTTTTTTCCTGAAGTCCAAATGAAAATACTCTTGAATTCCTATCAAAAACAGCCTTGAAAAGCCTTGAAATAGCCTTAAATTCCATATCTTCACAAGTCATGTGTACGGACCCTGCATGTCCCCCAGTTCCTCTTCCAGTCGGCCGTGCCCACATGGCGGCGCCGCGCCCCCTGTGGCGTTCCCCGACCAGCGTGACGTTGCAGTTCTCGTGGCACCAGGTGCGCCGGGCGGCGTGTCGCCTCGAGTACTCGGCCGTCAACTCGACATCCTACCGGGCGGGCGCCATGGTGCGCGCCGGTGCCGGGCGGACGGTGACAGTGACCCAGCACGGCCTGCAGCCCGGCACAAGCTACTGGTTCCGGGTGGTTCCGTACCCGGACGGCACACGTGGCAACGTGTCCGACCCGCTCCTCATCTCCACCGGTAAGTACCAACCCACCTTATACCCCTGTCACACTACGACGTAACGAGCAAACGTAAGCCTGACGTGATCACGTTTCGTCATTACGTTGACGTATGTTGGGTTACGTTATGATGATGTCAGAATGACGTTAGACTGACGTCGAGCTACGTCACGTTATGTCGTGTTACGTCGGGGCGCGTCAAAGTTTTGAACCTGTTCAAAACTTTCGACGTAACTCGAACGTAAGGGTTTACGTTCGCTGTACGTTCTGTACACGTTCGGCGAACTTCAATGACGTTAAACGGACGTTAGTCAAACGCTGCTCACTACGTTCAACTACGTTCCACTATGTTGACCCACATTAAACCCGGTGGAAACGTCCACGTGGTGTAATGGGAATATCAGGAGAACGTCAGGAGAACGTCAGGGGAATGTACGTTCAACGTTTCGCCACCGTGTCATGACGTATGTAACGTCACGTAACGTAGTTCTGGCGATGGAATAACATTCATAATGTTCCGTGAGCATAATGACATCCTCTCTCGTTGAATGATGGTATCACTACGCTTTACCAACGTTATGCTCTCGTCAACTACGCTGCATCCACGTTCAACTTGTGCCCAAATTTGCATACTACGCCGAGAAGTTCAACGTTCTTCAAGTTCTCCCTACGCTGACGTCGTTACGTCGTAGTGTGACAGGACCTTTACTCCTTCTTGTTATCATTAGTTTGACTCGATCGGGAATCAAACTCCAGACCTTCCCCCACGGAAAGCCTGCAGTCTGCGCTTTACTGATTCGGCCACCGCGTCCGATGGGATTCTCAGTGTTTAGAATACTTAGTCTCTTCGGGGAGCGAGTAATGTGTCCACCTGTGAAGGTGTTGGTCATCCTATCGATCCTGCTCTGTGGACCCAACTTTGCAGTTTGGGTTACTTTCCATTCCAACCAGTGGTCCACAATTGGTTCATCAAAGGCTGTGGTATATACTGTCCTGTCTGTGGGAAAGTGCATATTAAAGACCCCTTGCTGCTTATCGGAAAGAGTAGCCTATGTGGCGGCAGCAGGTTTGCTCCAAAGAAATATGTCAGAATGACCATGTTTGACATCCAATAGCTGATGATACGAAAACCAATGTGCTCTAGAGGCGTTGTTAAATAAAACAAGCTTTTAGACTACTTGTCACGACTTGCCCTTGCAGCAAAATGGGGCGACAATCACAACCAGCAGAAGCCAGTGCTGCGGACCATTTCACGCACGGCGACCAGCGTCACGGTTGAGTTCCTGCCACCCGGCCCCGAGCCAGAGGAGTTCAAGCTCGAGTACAAGGAGGACGGGAGCGGCTCCTACCTGCAGGGCGGGGCGGTGAGGCGCTCCAACACGAGCCGGCAGCAGCTGACACAGCGCCACCTGAGACCCAACACCAGGTACCAGTTCAGGATCGTGTCCTACACGCGCAAGGCCCGCAGTGTCGAGTCTGAACCATTCTACTCCAAGACCAAGTTCCCGGGTAATGGTTAAATACACTCACCTCACGTAGCTCCAGGTCTGGCTGCCCCCTCCCCTTGAGCCCGCCCGCCCTTCCCCCCGCCCGCCCGTCCGCCCGCCCAGCAGCCGCCAGCAAGCCATGGTATGTGGTAAACCTAGAGTTGAACCCTGTTATAACGCACCCTGATTTAAAGTTGCATTGTCCGATGGTTTTGAATTTCTGTAAATTTTCTGAGATAAAATATTAGGCTGATTGTTATAATCTACCCTACTTTAGTTTGAAGTAAATTTTATTTAAAAAGCTAACATTTGAGATATTTGAAGTGCAAACAATGTAAGATTAGTTTCGGCAAGCATGCCAAAACTTTGACATCATTGCCTTCTGCAGTAACAAGTTCTATTAAATTGACTCGGTGTTACCCTTCTATGTGGCAACAAACGCTTGGTAAATGCATCAGTATCTAAGTTGGATATGCGGAATGAAATCTAGATAATTGTTTTGGCGTTGAAAATTTGATGTTTCAGCCAACTGCAGCTTTAACGCGAAAGTTAAGTCATTTAAAATAAAAATTTACTTTAAACTAATGTACAGTAGATTATAACGATCAACGTTTTTCAATCCACTTCAGTCAGATACAGAACAGAGAACAGCAGGATAATTCTAAGTAAGTCAAATTAAGAAAACTAATTGGAAACCTACGGTTAGGCAGAGTTGAGGTAAGGCCAGTGGATGCCAGAGACCAGAATGTTCTGGCAAGTTCTGCACTGTGAGTGATACCTAGGTCAAGACAACCTGAGAGTACAGCTTAACAGTTCAGTGATAAGGCAAGGATGATGTCAAGGAGAGATCAGCACTCACTGCTCAGAAAGAGGGTGAGTGGGTGGGGAAACGATATGGGCAGGAGCGTATGCTGAGACACAGTGAGTAGGAGCGGTGCGGGAGAGACCAAAGAAAAGAAGCATCGTAATGTGACAGCCCCATTGGTCTCGCCAACATGTTTAATGTATATATCTTTAAGAAATGATAGAAACTCAAAACCATCGGATTATGCAACTTTAATTCCAGCCGACATTGATCTAAAACATAAGGTTTGTCACTTGAACTGGGTCTTTGGTTTGGTCTATTTACTTATCTAAAGGCCTTGTCACACTACGACGTATAGCCTTAGCATATGCCGACGTATGTGATTTTCGGTTGATGTATGTCGAGATACGGTATGGGTACGTTAGGCATACGCTGGTATACGCTGTCATACGGCAAGGTGCTGATAAAAATATGAGCATGTTCAAAATTGTCAACGCACGACAACGTGTGCCTTATACGTTAGGCAAATGCTATGTATACGTTAGACATACGTCCATATATGCTAGATGTACATTAGACATATGTTGAATTACGTTAGTTGTAAGTCGAGCCGGTGGAAACATACAGCCCACGTATTGACAATGTATGAATAATGTATGTCTAACGTACATCTGGCATTTCTCCAATGTGTCTTGACGTATTTAATGTATAAGGCATACTTCTGACAATTGAATAATGTATGATGTTCGCTGGTGTTCTGTGAACGTTGCGTGAGTGTATGCGAGCGTTTTTCAAGCCAACGTATGACCAATGTGCCTCCTACTGGGGATAGGTTACTCATCCGCTGGCCATATGCCGAGAATGCGGGAGGCACGTTAATCAAACGTTTGGCCATACTTTCTATGATACGCTCTACTACATTGTTATACAGTACGTTGGGTATATGATCAACTTTGCCCCCTGAGCCAAAAACTATTACGCGTCTTGATGTATTGGGACTATTTCATCCGTTGGGAATACGCTGACGCAATACGTCGTAGTATGACAGGGCCATAAAGTTTTAAATCACTTTATACCTTATTGTAGCAACAGGTCTAGTCCCACCCTGCGCACAAGGTAAGTGTTTACATTGTTACAGTGTTTGATTTTATTTTTGGAAGTTGTGAGTTATGGTCATCTCATCTTTTAGATACATTTCAAGTTAAACCTGCCTGATAAGATGTGTTATATTCAATCGGTTGCTTTTACAAAGTCTAGTTATGAGTTATGATCAGCTCAATTTGTACCCTGTTGCCCTTTGGCCTTCCAAGGGACCCATGCCCATGTGCCGGGGAATTGAAACACTGATCTAGAAGTAGAACTATGGTAGCCACTTCTCAGTTCAGTTTTTCTTATCTCAAGGACTCGAATCCCCTTTAATAACAATCTCAGCTTGTATTTATGAATGGACAAGGTGGACGAATCGGTAGAGCACAGGCTTCTCGTGCAGAATGTTGTGAATTCGAATCCTGGTCGAGTAAAACCAACGACTTACAAAATTGCTACTTGTCGCTAGCTAACTAGCCTGGCACTCAGCATTACTACGACAGGGCAAAGACTGGTTAGCTCAGTGTCAGGATAATGTGACTGAGTGGGATATCGGAACATGATGCCAGCAGCAGGGTATCCCAGTTGGACAGCACTATTAAGTGAAAATGTTTAATATGTTGACATAATTATAATAAGCTTAATGATAACATCAGGCCAAATCAAATGTAACTGCTAAACCACAAAATAACAGCCATATTAAATTATGGTTAAATCACTGAACTCACAAGGCTAAGCTCTTGAGTGATAATAGTGGATTTGCTGCATTACAAAAAAAGATATTTAGTGTCCAAGGTGCATAAACAACAAATATCTTATCTAAAGCTCCCAAATAGAGACTAAGTCTGCGTTGGAGGTCTGCTTTGGAGTGGTCGTTACATGAATACATTGACAACCAAGTCAGGTGGAAAAGAATGGATGAAGGGGTTCTTCTCCATGGCGCAAGAGCATCAGCACACAGCCCAACCAAGGCTGGAATATCCACAACAGAGTGTGGAATACCCTCAGGGCACAGATAAGAGCTGGGCCAACATATCTTGGATTCAGGTTGTTGAAAATCATCTACTTACAGCAGCTTTAAGACATCAGCAGCTCAAGGTGGCAAGCAGAGCCTAGAAAATGACACATAGACACATGGTGGGATCACTTGCTATCCGGACCGCACTCTGTCCACACCTCTCTCTATCACCTCTCTGCCGGCCCGGCTCCTCCTAGATATGTCTGAAAAGAGTTCCAGGAGGGGGGGCCCGCTGGCATTTTCACTTTCTACTCTTACTCTGTCCGTGTCTATGGCTCGCTTGACGGTCACCATAGAGCAAATAGGCACGGTCCTTTGACTCAACTCTCCTCATTTCTCTTTCCTAGATTCTGCCCATTTCGATTTCTCCCAGGCACACTTCTTCCCCTGACCAGGGTTGTTGTGTTCTTGGGTGGGGCTCTCCACCTATTACGATTTCTCTGTCTGGTTCTTGTTGCTGGAACGACCGCTGCTCCCACCTTTGCCCGCCTTCCTCAAACCCCTGCTGCTGACCGGATTCAAGTGCTACACTACACTACAGACACCTACAGCTCAACTACACGCCAGAACGAAGAGATTCGCCGATGCCCCGGCGTCACTACGTTGTGAAAGATGTCCCCAGCTTTCACAACACTCCCTCTACGAAGTTAAGTCTTCAACCACAGATTGGGCCGATTTATCAGAGCCTCTCTACCCAATGTTGCAGTTCTGCAACCGGTAACCGTTGTAAGGTTACAAACACCCCAATTGATTAATTGACATGGTGGGATACACGGTCCGACTTGTACGAAACAGTATATAATGTAATTATATATGCATATTATATATTGTATGATTATACTACATGTCATGATCTGAAACCACTAATAGCCAGCCACATAAAATCCAAATGGCAACATGAGTGGGATGAAAACATTAATAAACTTAACGAAATTGAACCATGTGTGGGAAAACCACTACAGACTCATGCGGGAGGTCGGCGGGACCAAGTGGTCCTTACCCGCTGCTGTATTGGCCACTCGTGGTTTACACATGCTTTTCTGCTCAAAGGGGAACCTCCCCCCTGAATGTATTGGGTGTCAGTCCCCACTGACACTCAAACACATTTCACTAAGTTGCGTTGATTTTTTGGCCCTGCGCCAACAATTCTACACTGCAGACAGTATGCATGATCTTTTAACTAAAGTAAAACAAGAAAACATTTTAGCCTTTTTGAGCGCAGCTGGACTGTACCACCTCATAGTTTACTAAATAAATTGTATCAATTATTAATAAAACTTTTCTTTTTCTATGGGAATTTGTTTCCATTGACCACAAATATATGATTGTGAGCTTTCTAATTTAATGAGTGTCTATTGGCACATAATTGATTGTCTGCTTTTACATGTAAAAGCGATGGTTTGAACAAAAAACTAATATTTCTCACCGTGAATATGGTCTATGCTGCCGACACGGCGTAAAGCAACCCCCAATCAATCAATCAATGTTATGATATATGTTCGATTGTTGTGCCGCATGTTGCTGCACAAAAACGTCTCTTCCTAATAAAATGTTAAAATCTTCCTATTTTTGGTCACACAATGCCACCTCTGCAAATGTGGTAGTCATGGTTTCATTTAGGCCCAGGAAGGGTTGCCTACTCTTACAGTTTCGTTGTAAGGTGTACAATATTTTATGTCCCCATCATCACCTTACGACGATCTTCCGTTTCTATTTGTGTGGTTTTTTGGGGGGGGAGGATTCTTTGCGGGTTCTTTGTTCATTTTAACAAATTCCAGATGAATGATATCTTTTTTCAGCACCGAGGCTGATTTTTCCAATGTTGGCAACCCTGCATTACCATTAATATAGTAATATTATATCAATCTTATGGATTATTGTGTCCAAAATGCACCACAGAGCATCCAAGATATTTTTATTGTTCTGGAGGAGTACCCCCAGACCTGTCAATATAACATCCCTTAAGATCTTCCTGTTTTTCATTTTCCAATGTTGGCAACCCTGCCCAAGTAGTGTTTGTCAGGTTAATTCCTGAATCCTTCTGTTTATGCTCAGACGTTTTGATCCATTGCAGCGCTTGAACAAGTTGAGCAGTGTGAGCCCTACGTTGTCATCAGTACAATAGTGGGGTTCTTTCTTGGCTGGTTTTCCATTGCGGTGATGGCGGTCTGCAAATTTGATGTCATGTACAACAATTTGAACGCCGCAGCACACAATGGTAACTATGACAATACCGGGAGGAATTATGAGTTCAGTTGAATTTGATTTAACCACGAACATGTAGTACGGTCACTGTATGGCTTCTGAAAGGGATGATCTTCCAGTCAGGCAACCAATGTAACGTTAAATTCAAGTTCACACTTATGCAAAATACATTGTTACTAAAAATCTGCAATTGAAATCTTTACCTAAAATCAAATATGTCCTTATTTGTATACTTACATGTAAGCATTTCACATGAATATATACATATGGCCACAGGACAAGTGATGTCAAGGTTATATAAGAGTGACTTCAAGAATAGCGTTTGCGTAATTTGCTCCTATTTTAGGAGACATTCGTCCAAGTAAATTTCATACTTATAGCAAATGGTAGACAGGAAGTGTGAACACTTATTTGTCTCTCATTTTTGCTTCAGTGCAAGTAAATATGCAACACAAGGAATAATTAGTAGCATGTGGTGAATAAGGGGTCAAATTTCCCCTGGATCATCAGCCCATGCTTTTTCTAATCTGTTCTTGAATGAATTTATTGACTCGGCATCAATAACATTTTGTGGGAGACTGTTCCATATATTTATGATCATGTTTGAGAAACTGTTGCCTTAACTTTGAAATGGCTCTGGGTTTTACTAGTTTGAGAGTATTGCCCCGACTGCCTTCTCTTTTATTCAAGGTGAAAAATTGGTTCATATCTATTTTATCAAAACCTTTCATAATTTTAAATACTTCAATGATGTCACTTCTTTTCCATCTGTAGGAAAGGGTAGGAAGTTATACTTATGCAAGGTTGTTTTTTTTGTTACATAGAATCAGTGTGGAGAGCAGTCTGATATGGTGCGCTTTGGTATCCAATCCATCATCACCATTCATAGCATATCACAGATCGGGTAGCTCCTACCATAGCATTAGAGCAGGGTTCGTACGGTTCCTTGAAAATCTGGAAAGTCATGGAATTTGAACATTTCTGGATCCCAGGCATGGAAAGACCTGGAATTTGATAATTCAGGATTCCAGGCCTCGAATATCCTGGAATTTGATAATTCAGGATTCCAGTCCTGGAATTTGTATAAAGATCCTTGAAAATGGAAAATCATGACCGTATTTTTTTCTAAGCCTATTTTCACCGATCAACCCAAACTTCAATCAGTGATATTTTGTATTGAAAGTGATTTTTGTGGGTTCGTTATCATTCCTCTTGATTTTGATATTAAAACCATACATATAGGCATTGTTATTTCTCATGCTTATTCACAATTCACATCTTACCCAGTGAATCAACTATTAATGCAGCTGTGTTTCGGGGCACTTTAATTTAATAAACATCTTAAAAACGTACTGGAATTTTCCACTGACATGTCCTGGAAGGTCCTGGAAATTTATGTCAAAGTGGGTATGAACCATGTAGAGGGATTGTTGAAGTAGTAAGTGATGGCATCACATGGGTGGTTTCTAGCGGTAATAATGTACCATCAACATAGATGACTAAGAATACACGGATCAACCATCTCACTGATTTCGCAGATTTCTGCGAGTTTTGATCATATATTTTTCTTTTTAGATTTTATACTGCCTATGATGGATAAGTCTGAATAGCCTTGTTTTCACCATTAGACAGTTGGTCGATAGAAAGCCCAAGCATACACGTTTCCCGACCCAATGGATTTTTAACCTCCCACACAACATAGACGTGGTATGAGAGCAACTGTCCTTTGATGATGCTGTAAGTTATACACAGCAGTGGAAATCCAAATTGGCAGAATTAATATAGCTTTTTTTTGGCTTTTTTTGTGTGATAAATTTATTTACCCTGCTCCTAACGGGTAAGTGTGTTAACACTTGTTTTCACAGCTGGGCAGCACTAGTCCAATTTGATTCAAATCTTTTGAGCTTTGTTTTAGTAATAATTTTGGTTTTCTTGCTTCTTGTTTATGGCTTTAAACGTTTTGTGAATTGCAAACAGTCAAAAATCCAGCTTTCACTATGGCAACATCTAGGGTCATATCAGACAGATCCCAAATTGTGACAGTGCGCAGTTATGGAAACTTTATAGTGTTGCCCCATTGGAAAACCAGTCCACTGGCACCATGACCCAATTCTCTCAGTCACATTATCCTGATACTGAGATAACCAGTCCTTGCCCATTCCTGTTGATGCGCGAGAAGGAAGAACAGAGGCGGATGTGGGAAAACTGAGGCGTTTATTGTGACGCCTCGGG
The DNA here is from genome assembly GCA_030323885.1 of Branchipolynoe longqiensis. Taxonomy (NCBI): domain Eukaryota; kingdom Metazoa; phylum Annelida; class Polychaeta; order Phyllodocida; family Polynoidae; genus Branchipolynoe; species Branchipolynoe longqiensis. The sequence goes on along the minus strand of CM059193.1, from coordinate 13,941,742 downwards.
CAACATACAGAGAACAGTGAGAGAACAGAAACATATGAGACATGTAAGGTAAACGGTACAAGCAGGGCAACAGAGGAGGTAACAGGCTGAGGAGGCAGAGAGCAATAAGAGGGCTCATGAGGAGCAACAGGCTCGTGAGGAGCAATAAGTGAGGGGCTCATGAGGAGCAGAAGATAAATACAGGAAGGGCTCATAGGGAGCAATGTCAGAGTTGGTAGAGGGGGGGCCGAGGAGCCCTCCGCCGCAGAGGGGGGAGGGTAGAGGAGGGAGAGTTGGGTGGGTGGGTGGAGAAGAAAAAGGGCAGAGAGCTGGAAGGCGGCTGGAGGCTGAGTGCCTGAGGGAGGCCGGCGGGCGGCCTTATAAGGGGGGAAGTGAGCAGAGGCAGGAGGGGGGTGAGTCGCTCAGGGCCGGGGGGAGGTGAGCAGTGGCGGGGGTGAGTCGCTCAGGGGCGGGGGGAAGTGAGCGGTGGCAGGAGGGGGGGTGAGTCGCTCAGGGCCGGGGGAGGGCGAGGGTGAGCAGCGGGCGTCGCGCGAGGCGCGAGTGCTGGGTGAAAGCGGGTAGGGGGGGGGGGGGGGGGTGAGTCGCTCTCCCTCCCCTCGCATCAAACGAAATGCTTCGCATTACGACCGATGCGCGAGAAGGAAGAACAGAGGCGGATGTGGGAAACTGAGGCGTTTATTGTGACGCCTCGGGCAACATACAGAGAACAGTGAGAGAACAGAAACATATGAGACATGTAAGGTAAACGGTACAAGCAGGGCAACAGAGGAGGTAACAGGCTGAGGAGGCAGAGAGCAATAAGAGGGCTCATGAGGAGCAACAGGCTCGTGAGGAGCAATAAGTGAGGGGCTCATGAGGAGCAGAAGATAAATACAGGAAGGGCTCATAGGGAGCAATGTCAGAGTTGGTAGAGGGGGGGCCGAGGAGACCTCCGCCAAAGAGTAAGGAGAGGGCTTGAGGCGCGCCCGAGGCGGGGGCGCGGGGCGCCCGAGGCGGGGCCTAGGTGGAGGGGGAGCGGGCGGCCAAAAAAGGGAGGCCCGCTCCTGAGGCCTGGGGGGAGGAGGTCCGGCGAGGGTCGAGCAGGGGGGCAGCGAACTCCTCAGGGCTGGGCTGGGTGGGAGTCGGGGTCGGGTCGGGCGGCTTCATGAAGGCGGTGTCGTGAAGGTCGGTGCCGTGGAGGTCGGTGGCTGGGCTGTCTGGGGGGGGTCTCCCGTGAGGCTGGGCTGAGTCGTCTGAGGTGTGAGGTGCGCGGTGATGATCCTCGGCTTCGTCTGGGCGGCGTTTCGATCGGTGTTCGCTGGGGGACCGTCGGTGGGCGTTGCGGGGCTGTCGGGAATGGTCGGGGTGAGGCGCCGGGCTATGCCCCCCGGGCCATCCGGGGGGAGGCCGGCGGATCAAAAATCCGCCGTGGTGGCGGGGGTCTGGCGCTCACGGGCTTGCTTGGTGCGGCATGCGGCCTCGCTGTGCATTGTTAATATGCGCCGGACGTTGGCGCAATACGCACAGACGTGCCGGTGCCTGTCTCCCACCTCGCCGTGAGCCTCTCCGAGGGGTGCCCGATCGCACGAGGTGGGATCGCGGTTCCAAGCGGAGCAGGGAGCCCCGTGAGCGTGCCTATCGTAGGCGGTTCGGGTGTCGACTTGCTGCCGGGGCAGGTGTGCGCCTCGGGCCCCCTCGTCGCCTCGGGGAGCTGGTGTTGCCGGGGTGGTGGGCGTGGTGAGGGAGTCGAGCCTGACCGCGTTGAGGGCCACAGGGTCATGCCACCCCTGGGGGAGCCTTCCGTCCGCGATCCAGGAAAATATGGTCTCTGAGTACCGGCGGGACGGTCGGCCAGGGGTGGATGAGGATGTCCCTCATGACGGTGAGGTGGTGGTGGTGTAGGCCCTGGAGGGAGTGGGCCGGGAAGGAGGGATGGTTAACCAGGGTGAGGAGGGCGAGGCTATACTCGTCCCTAGTCGTCTCCCCGAGCTTTACCGCCTTGCGCCCCGGCCCCCTCTCCACGAGGTCGCAGGGGAAGACGTAGTCAGCGGGAATCCCTCGGCGGCGTACGGTGTGTTGCGCCTCGGCGGATGCGAGGATGTCCCGGACTGCGTCGGCCGCGGATGTTGGGGTGTGCTCCGCGGGATCCTGACGGTGGGCGAACGAGGGTGTCGAGCTGGCGTGGACGCGGCTGTACAGCTCGTACTGCGGGTGCAGGCCTCCGGGTTGAGTCGCATGAGGTGGAGGCGGCGGCCGGCTCCCGGCTGCGGCGTGCGCCTGAGATGCCGGGACGGGCGGCAGGCTGTAAGCGGGCTCCTGCCACGGCGCGTGTGCAGGGACGGGTGGCAGGGTGTAGGCGGGCTCCTGCCGCGGCGCGGGTGCAGGCAGGTCCAAAGCTCCTCGGGCAATCCCCGTCTCAACGGCCTGCACGCGGCTGGTGAGGCGGGTGATGGCCTGGATGAGGGCGATCTCGCTGCTGGCGTGGCCCGAGGGTGCTGCGGGCGACGTGGGGGCCGTAGAGGGGAGGGATCCCCCCGGGGAGCCCGAGGAGGGCCCCGGCGTAGCCATGCCGGCGATCTTGGAGGTTTTCCGGCTCTTTCCCTTTCCGCGCCCGGGCATGATGAAGATCGGCAGAGGAGCAGCGATCCGAGGAGAAGTAGAACCGGGTAGGAGAGCCAAAGATAGAAGAAAAAGGGCAGAGAGCTGGAAGGCGGCTGGAGGCTGAGTACCTGAGGGAGGCCGGCGGGCGGCCTTATGAGGGGGGAAGTGAGCAGAGGCAGGAGGGGGGTGAGTCGCTCAGGGCCGGGGGGAGGTGAGCAGTGGCGGGGGTGAGTCGCTCAGGGGCGGGGGGAAGTGAGCGGTGGCAGGAGGGGGGGTGAGTCGCTCAGGGCCGGGGGAGGGCGAGGGTGAGCAGCGGGCGTCGCGCGAGGCGCGAGTGCTGGGTGAAAGCGGGTAGAGGGGGGGGGGTGGTGAGTCGCTCTCCCTCCCTTCGCATCAAACGAAATGCTTCGCATTACGACCAATGCAGAGTTCCTAGTCTAGATAGCGCCAAATAAACAATTTTGTAAGTCGTTAGTTTGACTCGGGCGGCATTCCAACTGCCGACCTTCCACACAGAGGAAGCCAGCACTTTTGGCAATTCAGTCATCACATCCGGGCTCTCGTACAAAGTGAAATCTATTTTTATGTGGATACTAAATTGTATGTGTGCAAGAAAATTCTATGTAAATCTAAGTATCTGACGTGTTTCCTTTGACGGCCTTCAGGACAGCGGCACAACTGCATCCTGCTGAGTAGACACAGTTTTCTGCGCCGTGTTTGCTGCAACTACCTGAAGATTGGTCCTACGAAGACACACTCCAGTAAGTCGCTTCGTCTGTTGGTCAGTGTACCCACATTACTTAAAGCAAAGTAAAGCTTGTTTTATTTATTGACGCCTCTAGAGCGCATTGATTTTCGTATCATCGGCTATTGGATGTCAAACATATGGTCATTCTGACATATTTCTTTTGAGGAAACCCGCTGCCACCACCACGTAGGCTACTCTTTCCGATAAGCAGCAAGGGGTCTTTTATATCAGGGATGAAAGATCTCCGCAATTTCGCGGATTTCTGGGATTTTTCCTGTAGCTAAGTTTAAGTGTATACTAATAGTATATGTTGCGCCCATCCTGATATGACCTTAGACGTTGCCAGGTCGTAAAACTCCAACAACCAACCAATAAGTTGTTTCATGCTGCAGCACCATCAGCGTATACTAATATGTGGTGCAAACGCTGCAGCACTAGTATGCGTATACTACTAATGCCTTCAAACGCTGAAGCAGGGTCATCGTATACTAGTACTACTAATACATGCTTCAAACGGCGCAGCACTATCAGCATATACTACTAATACATGCTTCTAACACCGCAGCACTATCAGCGTATACCGATATGTGGTGCAAACATTGCAGCAGTAGCAGCGTATACTACTACTAATACATGCTTCTAACGGCGCAGCACTATCAGCGTATACCAATATGTATGAAAGCCGACTTCCGGGAATTTTCAGGGATTCCCTGACAATGCTAAGCCTATGGGAGAATATCAGCATTTCCGCTTTTTTCCCCGGAGACCACTTTCATCCCTGTATATGCACTTTCTCACAGACAGGACAGCACATACTGTAAATAGACCTTGAGCATGGATTTGGGTGTAAATAGAATGTGAGCATGTATTTGACTGAAAGTGAATTGATTGTGAATATGTCAAGTTAGAACGGATTTGTATTAGGTATAAATTCAAAGTTGTTGATAATTTTCTTATTTTTGAATCATGTTTCATGCAACGATAGAATCACTGGACAACTCAGGGAAATCTCCCAAAGGGTCGGGTCGTAACAACCAGCAACAACCTGTAGAACAATCCGACGTCGGTTTCGATCTCAGCCGTTTCGGGGAGTTACCGTCAGAAGAAACCAGCAAGCACCATATCTCCCAAGGTAACTTACCGCACTTGAGCATCCTAAGCATGAATAGATGCAAGATAATCGTGGTAATTAATTGTTAAAGTTGGGTAATCAGATGGGTTTGGAATTTCTAGCATATTCTCTAGATATACAGGGGATTCCATTTCTCAGCGAAATCGCTGATTTCAGTGATAACTAAACTTCCAAATCAGTCGCTGGGAAAATCCTGTACGTGGACATTATTTTTGTTTAATTGGAAACTGAATCTTAACTGTGGATAATTTAAAATTGAATTATCTTTGTTTTGTTGGTGTTGTAATTCATTGACAGTGAGTGAGTGAGAATTATTTGTTAGTCTTGAAGTCTTAAGACAGTTGGAATTTCAAGGCCAAAATAAGTCCAACTAGGTGCCATATTTATAATTTTGCACCATTTTAATCGTATGTTTTGACAAATTTCCGGATAGGGGGACATTTGTCTAAAGATTCTTGAACATCCTGGAAAACGGAAAATCATGAATATATTTGTAAAGCTTATATTCACCAAAGACCCTATCATACTAAGACGGCTCACTCAGCCTGTACTGTGTAATCAAAATGAGCAAACCCACCACTTGGTGCGCTGGCTGTTCTCTTGGTTAAACAGTTGCTATATTATATGTGGCAGGCGATGTATGGAACTCCCAACATCTCCCGACCAGCCACTGCAGGGACAAATAGTTTTGCGCCTGTCTTGACATGTTCTTGCCGGTGTGAAACCTCTATTTGCTCCCCGAGAGAGTGCCGCTGGTAACTTGCAAAAGCCAACAGCACTTCAACACTTTTGCAGGCAGCTTTCATGAAATGAAGGATACCATCAACAGAAACCTGAAGCTGAGAGACATTAAGACTGACTCATGGACGCAACTCTCACAGCAGAGAGCTAAATGGAGAGAGGCAGTCAAGTAATGAAAGCAGTCTTTGTCGCATCGCGACCGACAGCATGATGATGATGATGATATTATATGTATAAATGCATATATGAATGTGAAAGATGTGTGATGATGGCAATGATGATGATGATGTGTATTTGTTCATAGCAATTTCATATTGATGTGTATTCATACTTACCTATCTCATGTATAATATAATTGTATGTGTTTACATGTGAAACACCAACCAGCAGCTGGGCTGATCAAACCCACCACAAGCTGGCACTGCGAAATTTACATTACTATGGGAGAGAGAGGGAGTGAGCCGTCTTAGTATTATAGGGTCTTTGTATTCACTGACATGCCAGAATTTTAATCAGTTGTGTTTTGCATTAAAGATCCTGGAGAAATCCTGGAAAATGGAAAATCCGTACTATTTTGTTAAGGGCTATATTCACTGACGTGCAGGAACTTGAACCAGTGATGTTTTATATTTAAAGTGATTTTTGTGGATTTGTTATCCTGCCTCTTAATTTTTATATTAAGACTATAGATATGTTTGTTGTTATTATGTATGCTTATTCACACTCCATTTCTTACACAGTGAATCGATTATGAATACAGCCGTGTTTCGGAGTACTTTAATATAATAAACATATAATAAACATCTTTAAAATACGTCCTGGAAAATTGCACTGCAGGGTCCAAACGGGATCTGGAAAGTCTTGAAAAGTTTCGAACTTCATTTGACCCATTTCAAGGCCTTGACAAGCCTTGAATTTAACGTATTTTACATAATTAGTGTTGAAACCCCCCCCCCCCCCCCCCATGGCAAAAAGAGTAAAAGAAATAACAACTACCAAAGTATACCCACCAGCCTATAACACCTGACTAAATCAATAAAACATATACTACTGACAAAGCTATAGTTTACCCAAGACAATTTAAATGAGTCGTGCAACCATTATTTGCATAATCCAAAATCCACGACTACCTGTATCACCAAGTCATGCCCATTATATTAATGTCTCCTCACAGGTATGATCATTAAATCACTGATTTAGACTAAAGGTAAAATGGCTATTCTCCAGTGTACATGTGCAAAATAAGATCCCCACTATATTTGTAATGCCTCATTTTAACCTACTACTGTCTATATTGTTCATACCATCACATCATCTCATCCATAAATAGTTTATATGCACTATAATTGTTAAGGCCGGAAGACCAGCGCCTCAGTGCTGAAAAAAGATGTTATTCAACTGGAATACAAATTTGAACAAAAATTAATTAATTAATAAATAAAAAAAATAAAGCCTTGAATTCCATTAAACTGTCTCCACTGATCTAAATTAGTCTGAAATCGCCATTCAGCATAGATAATCTAATATACCTATACACAATAAAACGCCAATACTTACCTGAATTCCTACCAAGAACAGTCTTGAAAAGCCTTGAATTCCATATCTTCACATGTGTACGGACCCTGGTAAGTCCTAATTGAATTTGATATGCCAAAATGGGTATAACCCTGTATGTGAACCATCCATGGATCAGTGTCATTCACTTTCTGTTCATCATACTGTAGGTCTGCCACCGACAGCACTTGCAAATATGGAACCCGCTCTACTTGAAGAGAGTGCGGTAATCCCAGATGTCATGGCACCTTTATCCCCTGATTCACCGCCTCACCTTCAAACACGCAATGAATACCATGCGCTGACTAGGCTGTTAGACGATGTTGACAGTATTGACGAACAGGATGGTAAATAGCACCATAATACCCGATGGCCAAATGAGTTGAGCGTCCGCCTCCCATTCTGGTTGGTCGAGGGTTTCGAACCTCCTGGGGTTGAACCATGACCGAGTCAAACCAATGACTTAAAAATGTATACTTGTCGCTACCTAGCCTGGCACTCGGCATTACTAGGATAGGGCAAGGAGCAGTAGAATGAGGAAGACCAATCGTCTGCGATTGAAATGTCCCCTGCTTAATCAACTAATGAACCAAAATATAAATAAATAAAATCTTTAAAAGAACATTTAAATAGGGGATTTATTGACCTCCATATAGCTTCTAATTCTATGGCATTTCGTCGCTTATCTCTATTTGGTGTATCTTATCGTGAAGTAGAATATATTAATAGCCATAATCCACATAGTGTCAGGTATTTTATAATATGATTTAGATAGTACAGTGTAGTTTATTGTGATTCCAATATCATCTATAACAGGGTGTAGATTCTAGCAGCAACTTAGATTGGTCGGTTGGTTCTTGGAGTTTTGAGTCTTGCCTACATCTAAGGTCATATCAGGACGGGTACCGACTTGTGATAGTGTGCACTTATGGTGACTTTATAGTGCTTCCCCACTGTGATACCAATCCGCCAGCACCATGATCTGATATCCCACTCAGTCATATTATCCTGACACCGAGCCACCCAGTCTTTGCCTTATCCTAATAATGCCGAGTGCCTGCTAGGAAGCGACAGGTATCAATTTTTGTAAGTCATTGCTATGACTCGACCAGGAATTGAACTCCAGACTTTCCGCATGCGAGGCCTGCGCTCTACCGATTCTGGCACCGCGACCTGTACCCCGCAGATGGTGCGTCTACTTAAGTGACTTATGCAATGCGGTGTGCTTGATAGCTATGTCAATAATTTAGCTAGGTGTATATTATAAATATCACTGTTCATGATTTAGTTGGCGTAGTGTAGATTATTATATCAATTGACACTATTCACGCCACAGCCATGTTGAAACCAGACCGAGGCCAGGTACGCATCTGTGAGGCGCCGCTCTACGTTTGTGTATGAAAAGTGCTCCAAATATTTTTTCATCAACCAATACCTCCCCAAATTACTCAAATTTGAGGGTATTCATTTTTGAAACTACCACATTCATGTATGCATACCTGTGTAAAGGCTAGGGCTCGAATCTGTGGCTGTGTAGGCAGGCTATAGTGCAATCTATACAGACAAAGAGAAAGGAAGAGTATAAAGTGTAAAGGAAGAGAGAGAGTCAAGCCCTCTGGTTTATTATTTATATGGAAAGAAGCATTCTTAGCTCTACCAATAGGGATCCAGCATTCCTGGTCCCCATGGCTACCAGTGGTCTGCCCACCACCACCAAGCTGTGTGGCCCCCCCAGGCCACCGCCAACCTTGACCCTGAGTGTGGTGATCCTACCCAGCAGAGGGGGAGGGGGGTAGACCCTGAGGGCCGTCACACACAGCCCTGCCAGCACCGCTACGTCTATTTACATCCCATTCAGGCACCACCAGCACCTACAGATATATACATACATGCGCTTGGTCACGTACACCTGTTTAGTAATAGAACATTTGCATTACCCCCGATGCTTTAAATGTTTTCTATCTATTGACCAATTTTCACAAAGATTGGGTGACCCTTGCATGGTGATTTTCCCATTCTTTAGCTACAATGTGACTGTCAACTTCAAGCCTGGATAGTTATGTTGGTATTATGTACTGTGCAGCACTGTCAGTGTAGTTATCTGTGTAACACGGTTAAACAACTAGTCTTGGTAATTACAAATTAATAAAAGCTTTAAAAGGGGTAAAATATATTTTTTAAATATATATATATATATATTAAGAAAGTTATGCAATTTTGAATTTAAGAAAAGATTGGCGACCAGGGTGTAAATGACTTTGTTGACATCACCTACTGTTCATCCTCAAAATGCATCTGATCATCACCCAATCTTCATGCGAATAGATAGAAAACAGGTATGCGAAAATTAATATGGTAGTTTAAAAAATGGATATCCTTGAAGTTCATTTCTTTACTTCTGTCTTTATTTGTACACATCGGCACAATAGTGTCTTGCAGTGATTTTCACTGTTTCACAGCGACTGACGCATACTCAGGCTCGTTCTGATGCCTAATTAGGTCAAGTGTGAATAGTGTGAATTCCCACGATTTATTTAGTATGGTGCATTTCATGGATGAGAATTTCCCGCTGGTCAGCAGTTTCCCCACTTTTAGGCAATGACCCGCCAAAAAGTCCTATTTACAGGGATAAGAATTTGCCATTTATCAGCAGTTTACCAACATTTGGGCAAATGACCCGCCCTTTTAGTCCTATATACAGGGATGAGAATTTCCCGCTGATTGGCAGTTTCCCAACTTTTGGGCAATGACCCGCCTTTTTAGTCCTATATACAGGGATGAAAGATCTCCGCGATTGATATAAAATTTACCGATTAATGTCAAACAAACCGTTAATATTATATGTATATATATTATTATGACAACAATTGATTAGTATGAATCCCTTTCATACAACCTTAGATGTTGTTAGAACGTCAAACCCGATCAAGAAAGCTAGCTATGGGCGATAATAAAGTCGCAACAAGGACAGTTAAAACCTGACTTCCGGTATTTCTCTGCGATTCCTTGACAGTGCTAATCCTACTGGGGACAATCCGCGTTTTCGCCATGGCCATGTTATATTTCAGACCGGATGCAGTGGCCTAATCGATAGAGCGCAGGCTTCCCGTGCGGAAGGTCGGGAGTTCTAATCCCAGCCAAATCAAACCAATGACTTATAAAATTGACACTTGTAGCTACCTAGCCTGCTAGCGTTGTGCTTAGCATTAATAGGATAGGACAAGGACTGGTTTGCACAGTATCAGGATAATGTGACTGTGTGGGGTATCAGGTCACGGTGCTGGCGGCCTGGTCTCCCAGTGGGGCAGTACTTTAAAGTCGCCATGAGTGTGCATTGTCACAAGTCGGTACCTGTCCTGATATGACCTCAGATGTTGCTAGGATGTAAAACAACAACAAGCAAACTGTTATACTTCACTTTTCAGTGTACATGTATATGATTCATATAATATGGAAGGAGTCACCTGTATGTATATTGTTATTATAGCATTGCGTGAAATATATTATTTCAGAGGTGCATCAATCACCATATGCCTTCACTCCACTGACGACGAACAGTCCACTGCCGACAAGTCTGCTGACGAACAGTCCACTGCCGACAAGTCTGCCGACGAACAGTCCACTGCCGACAAGTCTGCCGACGAACAGTCCACTGCCGACAAGTCTGCCGACGAACAGTCCACTGCCGAAGAACAGTCCACTGCCGACGAACAGTCCACTGCCGACGAACAGTCCACTGCCGACAAGCAGTGAACATCTTCCGTTTGCATCCACAGTAATGAAATGTCATGATTCGGATGGTAAATACAATAAAACTTTTTTAAGTCAACCGACCATGGGACCCACTTTAAATGGTCGATTTAGGGAGATGGTCGGTTTAGGGAGTCATTCAGTGACCTTGTGAACCGTCATTCAGTGACGTTGTGAACCTTCATTCAGTGACATTGAGAATGGGTATTCAGTGACCTTATGAACCTTCATTCAGTGACATTGAGAATGGTCATTCAGTGACCTTGTGAACCTTCATTCAGTGACATTGAGAATGGTCATTCAGTGACCTTGTGAACCTTTATTCAGTGACATTGAAAATGGTCATTCAGTGACGCTGTGAACCCTCATTCAGTGACATTGAGAATGGTCATTCAGTGATGTTGTGAACCTTTTTCTTTTTTCTTTGAAGATTTATACCGCCTATCATGGATAAATCTGAATAGACTTGTTTTCACGATCAGACAGTTTGTCCATAGAAAGCCGGGCCTACTCTTTTACCAGCCCAATGGATTTTTAACCTCCCACACCACATACATGGTATGAGAGCAACTGGCCTTTGATGATGCTGTAAGTTATACACACTGGTGGAAATCCAAATTGGCAGAGGTGGGGGGCATGGGGAATAGAACCACCAACCTTCAGATTAGGAGTCCAACCTAGAACAAAGCCAGACACTCTAACCACTCCGCCACAGAGAACACCACATTCAGTGACATTGTTAAGTCCTGTTTTGTGTAATATTCCAATGTAAGACCTGGCCTTGACTTACTTCGGTTTCCCTGCATTGTGTATTTCACACCATTTCTCATTTCAGATGCCGTGAGTTGGCATTCGAATACTGGCCTCCTGCCAAGTCAATCTCAAAGTACAACTAGCCTGCAAGTTCCATCCCCAGAAGTAATCGAAATAAATGTCAAGTGGTAAGGCAGTAGTCTAATTGTCTTCTAATTGAATTAATCAAATTAACTATAGCAAATGAAATTACAAAGAACTGAATTTAGTCAGCTAATTTATAATTAGAGGGCATGGTTAAGTCATTAATTGCTTTTGTGAGTGTCGTAGCACTGGTCTTCCGTGTTACAGGTATATAGGTATTTATATGGTTCATATAGTAAATTGAAGTGTGACGTAAATTCTGAAATTAAAGTGTACACAATGCCATAAGTAATGAGTATGAGGTACATCAAATCATTTTACATTTACTTGCAAGGTTTTAGTTGTTGGTTTAGGAGTTCCAATTTAATAGATACTATTTACGAATACCTTTAATTAAGGTTCAAGGTGATCAGGTACTCTTATTTATTATGTTGTTTAAACTTAAAGTTACATAGTCCGATGGTTTTGAATTTCTGTATTTTTTCTGAGATAAATATATTAGATCGATCACTGGCATCTACTTTACATTAGTTCAAAGTTACTTTTATTTTAAATGGTAAACTTTTGAGATATTTTGAGTGCAAACATGGAAAATTAGTTTTGGCAAGCTTGCCAAAACTCTGACACCATAGACTTCTGCAGTAACAGGTTCTGTTAAATTGACTTAGTATTGCCTTCTATGCAGAAACAAATGCTTAATAAGTGCATCAGTATCTAAGTTCGATATGTAAAATCAAATCTAGATAATTGGTTTGGTTTTGAAAATTTGATATTTCATCGGACTATGCAGCTTTAAAGCAGCCTGTTGAAATACGGTCATGTTTAATTTTGAATTCAATTTAATATTTTCAGGCAATCTCCAGAATAAGGCCATATCTGCTGATAGCGGAGTAGTGTGTCAGATGCCGTGCTGCTTTCAACTAGACTCACATTTCACATTTCTCGGAGAATCTCAGAGTATGACAACCATATTAAGGCTGCATAATCCAATTGTTTTGCGGTTTCTGCCATATGGCTTAAAAATGTATACTTGTCACTTCCTAGCCAGTCGGTCGGCATTATTAGGATAGGGAAACTACTGGTTGGCTCAGTGTCAGTATAATGTCAGAGTGGGATATCAATCAGGTCATGGTGCTGGTGGCCTGGTCTCCCAGTGGGGCAACACTATTAAGTGGCCATGAGTGCGCACTGTCACAAGTCGGTACACGTCCTGATATGACCTTAGATGTTGCCAGGACGTAAAACTCCAGCAACCAGCCAACTTGTATTATAAATGGCTAACTAGAGATATTTGAAGTTTAAAAAGAAGTAAAATAATTTGCGGTGTGTACACCCAAAGATGTGGATATCATAAGGCCCAGTCACACCTTACCGGACTGGGGAACCGGACACTGTCCGTGGTGTATGGCCGTGTCCGGTACCCATCCGGCGGTGTCCGGTACAAGTTTTGAACATGCACAAAACTTCTACCGGACACCACCGGACTGACGTGTCCGGTTTTGTCCAGTTCATGTCCGGTACCCATCCGTATGTGTCCGGTACCCATCCGTTGGTGTCCGGTTTGCTGCCGGAATTGTCCGGTGGCGAGAACGTCAATAAAATATATATATACTATAGTAGTCCGCACTGAGGTAACCTCATAGGCAGGTAGGCATGGGTAGTGTGTTGATATCAGGGAGCCTAGGTGGTGTAATGGTTAGCACACTGGCCCGGAATGCAAAGAGATGTGGGTTCGAGCCCTGTTCTATGTGCAATATTTCCCATTTTCATCACCCCCCACGACAATACCAAGAAAATAAAAAATATACAGTCCGGTTGATGGTCGGTCTGTCCGGTTCTCGTCCGGTTGATGATCGGTCCGTCCGGTTCTCGTCCGGTACATGTATGGCACTTGTCCGGTTGTCCGGTGGCAATTGACTCCATTTCGATGCATTTTGTGTACCGGACAGCACCAGACTAGAAAATTCTTTGTCCAGTACTCAGTCCGGTAAGGTGTGACAGGCGCTTTAAGGGCGCATTCCATATACACTTAATGCGTTATGCGTTATGCGAAGGCCATCATTCCATACACGCGTAATGCGTAATGCGTTATGCGGCACACGACTGGCTATATTTAAAAAATTAAAATAAACAATTATTCTCCATACTGCTCTGTATATGACCAAATATTGCATTTATATCTATGTAACTTTTTGTATGTCACATGGGGGTTCCTACCTTTAATATAACAAAATTATAGATAAGTATTCATATTTTTGTGGCTCTGGTAGCATTTTTAGCAACCCGAACCCCCACCACCACCACTACCATATGTTTCCACTCAGAAGCCTTGAAGACTGCTTCCTAACAGGTCCGCCGCATAGACCTACATGTTTGCACCGTCCCATTCTTCATATTTCTCATAAAGACTGCTTCCTAACAGGTCCGCCGCATAAACCTACATGTTTGCACCGTCCCATTCTTCATATTTCTCATGAAGACTGCTTCCTAACAGGTCCGCCGCATAAACCTACATGTTTGCACCGTCCCATTCTTCATATTTCTCATGAAGACTGCTTCCTGGCTATATTTAAAAAATAAAAATAAACAATTATTGGAGACTGCTTCCTAACAGGTCCGCGCACCACCTTGTCCCGGCTGTCCGTAATTATCAGTCGCCTCCTCCAGCCTTATATCAATGGACAAATGCGACTGATGCTTTTCTATTCGCACCACCTTTACGCATTACGCATTATGCACCGATCGCTACATGGAGCGATCGGGATAATGGATTTTATTCGCATTCGCATTACGCGTATATGGTATGTAGCTCATAGGTTTCAAGGCGTTTCGAGTTTTTGTCGCATTCGCATTCGCATTACACATTACGCGTATATGGAATGTGCCCTTTAGGCTTGCATGCCTTTCAGCAGTGACAGCAGTTCTATTAAATCCATTGATATTCCTTTGATATAGCAATAAGTAAATCAGTATTTAAGTTGAATATGGATGCTAAAATCTCTGAAAAGGTGTAAATCCAATTGGATTAGTGCTGCCCAGCGGTAAAAACAAGTAACACTTATCCGTTATGAGCAGAGTAAATAAATTCATCGCTAAAAAAAAAAATCTAGGCAAGAGGGTTTGGTTTCATCGGATTTCATCGGATTATGCAAGTTTAATCACAAGTATCCTCCAGGCATGTCAGGCACTGATCGCTATGCTCTACTGACGTAGGCCAAACATGATTCAGTTCCATGCTAATGAACATGTAGTATCTTGTATATACTCTGGGATTATATTTTGCCGATTTCCCTGTTTTTTTTCACATCCTGGGGGCATTTTTGATGTAGGTGTAAATTTGAGGAGAGTACGGTAGGTAGCTTCTAGGACGGAAATATGCCGTTGGGATAATTATCTCGGCTTGGTTTCCGCTATTTTTTTTGGCCTGAAACCTCTGTTATCAGATCATCCCTGATACTAATGTATTTTGGGTTTATGCATAGGAGGTTTAGTAATGAATTCACACAGGATGTTTAGTAATGAATTCACATAGGAGGTTAAGTAATGAATTCACATAGGAGGTTTAGTAATGAATTCACATAGGAGGTTTAGTAATGAATTCACATAGGAGGTTTAGTAATGAATTCACATAGGAGGTTTAGTAATGAATTCACATAGGAGGTTTAGTAATGAATTCACATAGGTTTAGTAATGCATTCACATAGGAGGTTTAGTAATGAATGCACACAGGAGGTTTAGTAATGAATTCACACAGGAGGATTAGTAATGAATTCACACAGGAGGATTAGTAATGAATTCAGATAGGAGGTTTAGTAATGAATTCACATAGGTTAGTAATGAATTCATATAGGAGGTTTAGTAATGAATTCACATAGGAGGTTTAGTAATGAATTCACACAGGAGGATTAGTAATGAATTCCAACAGGAGGTTTAGTAATGAATTCACATAGGAGGTTTAGTAATGAATTCACATAGGAGGTTTACTAATGAATTCACACTAAGTGGAAGTTCGTCATGTGGAGATTCTGTTCTTATGGAAACTACTTGAAGTATGTATACAAAACATTGTGGTATTATAAAAATACTGATTAATTAAATAAAATATGATTCAACAAAAATAAGCATGTTGTTTGTTCCAATGTCTGTATGCAATTAAACAGAATCGACTAGTTGGAAGTTAAACAGTTTCTTTGAATTACATCAAATAATATAGGAGATATGACTGGATCTATTAATCAGGGATGAAAGATCTCTCGCACGGGGAGTCGGCGCTCGACCGTGTGAGCCACAGAGCCCGGTATATGCATTCCTACTCAGGGATGAAAGATCGCGATTTCGCGGATTTCCGCGATTTTTTATATTTACCGATTAACGTTACACAAAATGCCAATGAATCAGTATGCATATGACAACAATGGGGGACCTCCAACTTTTTAGTTCAAGTTCCTGCCGTTCGCATCGCCACTGAAGTAGTGGGCCTCTCGGGCACACTGTAACACTGCAAATTCAATGGCTATGAGGAATCTTCATACAAAAGAAGTGTAATATCTCTAAAACTACACCACCTAGAGACAAACCACTTGGTAGACATATAGAAAACATATTCAACAAATATATTATATTAAATTTATCCGGTTAGGGTTCTGCATTTCTATTAATTTTGAATAAAATAAACGTTCTGCACTGCGCGTACCGGCAAACTCAATGCATTGTCAATGGCCGTGAGCAATCTTCATACAGAAAAAGTCAAATATCTCTAAAACTACACCACCTAGAGACAAACCACTTGGTAGACATATAGAAAACATATCCAACGAATAGATTATATTAAATTTATCAGGTTAGGGTCGCAACTCTCATTGTCATGCATGTCAATTCATTCGAATCAAAATCTCCACACCACAGACAACCCTGTACCTGACAATCCGATGATAGCCCCACTGGCAAGGCTTACCCTGCATCCGGCAGCGCAAGAGCAAATCGTTACTGCCTCGCTGTCCATCTAGTTCCATTGCTCAAATGGCCCGTTGTGAGTAGTGTCGCTTCATCAGTCGCTCCAATGCATGCCGTTTACCCTAGTACCGATGCGCCACCAAGTGTCGGAAAAACGAACTAGCCCACATGTCCCCCATTGGTTAGTTTGAAAGTCATTCTTATGATCTTAGATGTTGCTAGAACCTAAAACCCAAACAAGAGTTACGTATGGACTATAATACAGTCACAAAAATGACAGTTGAAACCTGACTAGCGGCATTTTTCCGCGATTCGCTGACAGTGCTAATCCTATCTAGTGAAATCCGCATTTTCGCGGAAATTCGCCATCGGTGTTTCCGCGTTCTTCCCCGGAGACCACTTTCATCCCTGCTACTTTTCTGCCCATTCTTGGACGAGTCAAACTGAGATAATACGGCCCCTATTCCCCTTTAAATGGTATCATGGTACTCATGTATTCGACTGTGTGGCCTAGTGAACAAAGCATCCGACTTCCAATCAGAATATTGAATGTTCAAATCTCGCTGGGGCTAACTGACATTTTCGCGCACCAAAATAAATATTATGTGTCATCCAAAAAACAAAATTTAAAGATTTCTGATCACACAGAGCACGTAACTGTTGACTACCATTACATTTATTAGTACCAAAGACATAGGATTAGACACCAAAACTATGTTTCTCCCTCGAATAATCATGAAAATATGACCAAATTAAGAATTTCATTAATTTGGCATGGTGACCATCTTGAATTTCCGGTGGAAATGAACTTGCGCAAGAGGGGAACTCCACACCCCGTGAGATATCATGATGGAGATCGTAAACATGAATGATAAGCAAAGAAACAAACTAAACTCACAAAACAAGGTCATGGCCATATTTGAGGCAAATGAGAACTAGAATATGGGAAACAAGCAAGAAGAGCAGTAACGATTCACTGACTCTTTGCTCTTGGCATGCTGCCCGGATGCAAAGGGTAAAAGCCTTGGCCAATGTGGGGGTCTAACCCACGACATTCGCGTTATTAGCACGATGCTCTAACCAACTGAGCTAACCGGCCAACTACATACCCAACAATTCCGCATGGCTGACAGGTGGTTGCAACATACTGTCAACTACAACAGAAGAAATAAAACAGTGTAGCTGAATTGATCCACATGCCTGCCACACACTCATTGTCTTGTTTTAGATGGAAAAACACACTGCGCCCAATGTGGGGCTCGAACCCACGACCCTGGGATTAAGAGTCCCATGCTCTACCGACTGAGCTAACCGGGCATCGAACAGTCCAATTTGAGTCGTGGGTAAAAACTCAGTTGCTTCCTAAGCATAACCCCTCCTATTTACACAGCTGCACAGCCCAGCCTCATTTCACTTTATCTGCTCTGGCAGGAAGAGGCCATAAAATTACGATGAATGTCACACAAACAACTTCATTCGATAGGCAAATGAGAACTAGAATATGGGAAACAAGCAAGAAGAGCAGTAACGATTCACTGACTCTTTGCTCTTGGCATATTGCCCGGATGCAAAGGGTAAAGCCTTGGCCAATGTGGGGGTCGAACCCACGACATTCGCGTTATTAGCACGACGCTCTAACCAACTGAGCTAACTGGCCAACTACATACCCAACAATTCCGCATGGCTGACAGGTGGTTGCAACATACTGTCAACTACAGCAGAAGAAATAAATCAGTGTTGCTGAATTGATCCAGATGCCTGCCACACACTCATTGTCTTGTTTTAGATGGAAAAACGCACTGCGCCCAATGTGGGGCTCGAACCCACGACCCTGGGATTAAGAGTCCCATGCTCTACCGACTGAGCTAACCGGGCATGGAACAGTCCAATTTGAGTTGTGGGTAAAAACTCAGTTGCTTCCTAAGCATAACCCCTCCTATTTACACAGCTGCACAGCCCAGCCTCATTTCACTTTATCTGCTCTGGCCGGAAGAGGCCATAAAATTACGATGAATGTCACACAAACAACTTCATTCGATAGGCAAATGAGAACTAGAATATGGGAAACAAGCAAGAAGAGCAGTAACGATTCACTGACTCTTTGCTCTTGGCATGCTGCCCGGATGCAAAGGGTAAAGCCTTGGCCAATGTGGGGGTCAAACCCACGACATTCGCGTTATTAGCACGACGCTCTAACCAACTCAGCTAACCGGCCACCTACATACCCCAACAATTCCGCATGGCTGACAGGTGGTTGCAACATACTGTCAACTACAGCAGAAGAAATAAAACAGTGTTGCCGGATTGATCCAGGGCCCGTATGCACCAATCGGTGTTAGGGCGTTAACCGCGGCTAGTCTAGCTCCGGCCCGCAAAATGTGCATAATCGGTATGCACCAATCGGTGCTAGCGCTAACCGCATACTTTAGCCTAGGCTAAGCTATACCACTTTCCGAGTTGGGTTTACGGCTTAGCCGGGGCGGATAGCGTCTTTTCCAAAATGGACGTGTTGTTGATTCGACGCTTTCTCCATCGGAGACAACTGCCTCGCAATCGGATTATTCGTGACAGAACGCACCCGTTCGAGGAATTTGATGATATTAATCTTTTCCACAAGTTCAGATTTCACCGTCACGATATATTGGCGATTACAGACAGTGTGCGCGATGACCTAGACGTTTGGCAGCAGCTTGGCACATTGACACCACTTATGCAAGTTTTGGTCACACTAAGATTCTACGCCACGGGTGGTTTCCAAGATGTATGTGGAGAGCTCATCGGTATCAACCAATCTACGGTTTCACGGACAGTTCATCGTGTCACCGATGCTCTCATACGCCATCTACCGCGACATGTCAAGCTCCCGACACAGGAAAACGCCGACCGCACCAAGTTGAAAATTTACACCAACTATGGCTTCCCCGGTGTGTTTGGCTGCATCGACGGTACGCAGATACGCATAGAGGCACCCAGAGAGTACGAACATGAGTTTGTAAATCGGAAAAATTACCACTCACTAAACGTGCAGGTACGTCTTGTTTTGTTTACAAGTATCTGATTCCTCGAGATGTCACTTTAGCCACGGACAAATACAGTGAAATACCGCAGACTTTTTGGTTTGTTTACATAACGTATTTGCCTTGCGCTAGGTTAAAACACTTCGCCGAAAATCCATCTCATCAGTGAACAACATTTAATACGGGCACCTATTCTCCAAATATATTTGCACACGAACAAGTCTCGTTCTTACCATTTCTTACTGTTCTCTTTGCTGTCGAAAAAAGTGTGCAATATTTGTCCCTTTTAAGTCGCCTTTGTTTTCCTAAACATCGCTATGCTACTTACTGATTGTATATAGCTATGTGGACACATTTTTAAAACCATACCTATGTGAAAACGAAAGGCATTTGTAGAAAGAGCTTTGAAAACAATACGAAAAAAGCAGCGAATCGTGTCAATTGGTGTTTTATTAACCATTTCCTTTTCGCTAATGAGGCGCTATTTCCTGGCATTATTTTGATGTTTTAGCATTACAAGAGGGTTACCCTCAATATAGATATTTAGTCAATTGTTGTTCTAACTGGTTTCCTAATTTATATATATCTCGGCTGCTCTGTTGAATTCAGCCCTTAAAATAAATGCTACTTGGGGGATATAGGCCATTAAAATAAAACTAAGTGAATTCATTAGTGCTTTAGAAGGAGGTTGACTCATCAACATGGGCATATTTGTTGATTTTCAGTCAACATTGAATTGATCACTCTTTACACTGAAATGTTGGTCACCTAGCAAAGTAGTTATTCGACCTAGCAGCATCATGAAATTTGACACAATAAATAACAAATTGAAATGTCCACCTACTTTATACAGCTACCCGAAATATATAGAACGTGGAATTTCAGTGTTGTGCTCAAGTCAATTATTCGGAATCTGCACAGGCACAGAAAAGGTTAAGGGATTTTCAAACTGTCAATTTGAGGTTGTTGCAAATTTTTTTATCTACGTCATAGGCTGATCGTCAAGGGGTTACCCCCTATTATTCAATGTAAAGCTAGCCTTGTGCAGCACCCCCTATAGTTAGGGAAAACCACCTTGTCGCTTTCTCGCTTTTTCTTGCCCCTTCGCCTGGGTGACTGACTATTTATTGCATAACTATTTGCAGGTCATCTGTCATGGGGACCTCGCCTTCATAGACTGTATTGTACGTTGGCCAAGAAGTGTGCACGACTCCAGAATACTTCGTGAATCAGACCTCTTCGCCACTTTTGAGAGCGAACACGCTAAACCATTGGAAGGTGTGCTACTTGGCGACAGTGGCTACATGTTGCGCGACTGGCTATTGACGCCAATACTCAATCCGATCACGGCACAGGAAGTTGCATACAACGTGCACCACAAAGCAGCGCGATCACTGGTCGAGAGGTCGATAGGTATTTTAAAAAGGCCTTGGCACTGTCTGCGCAGGCTTCGATTACAGCCTGTGAGAGATTGCAACATCATCACTGCGTGCATCATCCTGCACAACTGCGCCCGCAATCTCCAACTGGAAGATCCCTCAGACACGGAAGCCGAATCGGATGCGGAGGGGGATGATGATGCGCACTATGACGCACACGCTGACGCAGCAGTTTACCATCGTCCAGAAAACTACGACCGCTCGGAACGTGTTTGCGCTGCTGTGGGCAAAGCTGCACGACAGAGAATCGTCAACAATTACTTTGCATAAAGGTTGGTGGCATTGCCAAGCAAATATAGTGAACACAGGGTAACAAACACAAGTATTGAGGTTTGGGTCATGTTCACTTTTATAGTTATCCGACACAGACAATTACAGAATACCAGACCAACATAATCTAATCAATTACTGAGGCTTCTTTACTGCTGGCACAACAACCCAATATGTAAATAGGGCCACCTTACTCTGGCACGCAAAGTTCCTTCTCTAGTCGCTGTATTTCTAAAAGTTCTCGCCGATGCTGTGCCTGTAGGAACACTGTGTGGGCAGTGATCCTTGCAGTGTTTTGCACCTCACTTTCATATTGGGCATCGAGAAGTCTCTTTTTTGACTTGCAGGTGTCGCTAGAATTTTGCAAAAAATCTATGAAGGCCGCCGGTTCATTTCCGTCGCTGCTGCTGCCATGGAACGATTTGCTGCGTCCTCTCTTTGATTGGGCAACTTTAGACCGTCGCTTACGTGTCCACCTGCTACCACGAGAGGGACTCTGGCCTGTCAGGTCATGCTCGGCGGAGACACTGACATGGCCATCTTCCAGGTCAGCCACAACCACAGCCGCGGAGAGGTCAACTGTGTAGAAGAAACAACGTATACGTGTAACAGTAACAATTTGGTGTATTTTAGTAAGACTAACATAAAGCGTGCTAGATTTGGACGCATGTAATTATATGATATATATGCTTGTTTGGTGAGATGGTTGTTTGCTGTGTCCAACTGTGTGTGTGGCTTAACGAAATAGAGACAAAAATTAAACGGCCTCTTTATTCTTTACAAATGCACGTTGACGTAGCTATTCTATTTAGTCTATATAAAATGTGTGGACGCCTTACGTCCACGTAAGTAACTAACCGAAGACCATAACGGAAGCAAGGCAAAAGCAAACGGAAAATGCATTATTAACTATTTGGTCAAAGTAAAGTCACACAAGGCCTACCGGGTAGAGAGAATGGTTCGCTGACAGCTATGGCACAGTCTGCTGGGCGCGGCACAGGCGTGGAGGAAAACGTCGGCCGACCTACGTTCGCCACCGAGAATGATGGTGACAGGAATTCTGCATCAAAATGCTCCTCGGTACCCATTTCATTGTCTGTGGCTGGCATGAAACTGGTGGGGGAAGAGGCTGTAAGGTAGAAAAGTGCATATGTGGAAATTAGTACAACACAGAGATAATTATGTACTGACAATAAAACACTAAAGCGATTTTGCGTGTTGTGTGTCCTCCACAGAAATATAGACAAAAATTCGAAGGACATATTTTGAAACGTGCTAGCGTGAGTATGTGTCCTTAAACAGCGCTTAAGATAATGGTAAAAGCTACGTTTGCTGCCTAACTTACAAGCGATTCTATGGATGAGGTTTGTCTCGTCGCCCACAATCTGCATCACAGCCTCCTCGTAAGGCAGGGCAGACTCCGGAGGGCCTCCTCCTCTCTTCAGTGCCCTGTGTTGACGGCCTATGACTTCAGACTTCAGTGTCTTCCATTTCTCCTTTACTTCAAGTCGAGACCTTATGGCAACACCGCAGGAATTGACAGCCCTTTTAACTCGGTCCCACACATTATTTTTATCCTGCATAGTAACGCGGTTGTTGAAGGAACCGAATAATACTTCGCGGGACAACATTATCTCGTCCAACAGTACACATACTTCAGCGTCGCTATAGTTGGCTTTCCTCGCCCGCTTATTTCCCGATACCGACTCGATTGGAGCCGCCATGGTAGCAGGATCGTTGATGCGTATAGAGCGAAACAACACAAAAAAAACTATTGCGGTGCAAAAGTCAAGAATTTGGCAGAATACGCTCAAAATCTTGAAACAAACAAGTAACAGTCGCTGCGAAAGTCAGTCACTGCTACTTCCTGCCGCTGGTTTCGATAGTCATTGTTGTCATATAGCGGCACGCATCGGGAACAGGCTCCGAGCAATTCCCAAACAAGTGAAACTAGGTCACGGTTAGCTATTCGCCCTGGCTAGAAAGTTGGTCAATACCGACTCAAACAAATCTCCGACACGCCGCTAGCCCGAGGTAGCTATCCGCGGCTAGTGCCTTAGCTCCGGCTAAGCCTATCACCGATTGGTGCATACGGGCCCAGATGCCTGCCACACACTCATTGTCTTGTTTTAGATGGAAAAACGCATTGCGCCCAATGTGGGGCTCGAACCCACGACCCTGGGATTAAGAGTCTCATGCTCTACCGACTGAGCTAACCGGGCATGGAACAGTCCAATTTGAGTCGTGGCTAAAAACTCAGTTGCTTCCTAAGCATAACCCCTCCTATTTACACAGCTGCACAGCCCAGCCTCATTTAACTTTATCTGCACTGGCCGGAAGAGGCCATAAAATTACGATGAATGTCGCACAAACAACTTCATTCGATATGCAAATGAGAACTAGAATATGGGAAACAAGCAAGAAGAGCAGTAACGATTCACTGACTCTTTGCTCTTGGCATGCTGCCCGGATGCAAAGGGTAAAGCCTTGGCCAACGTGTGGATCGAACCCACGACATTCGCGTTATTAGCACGACGCTCTAACCAACTGAGCTAACCGGCCACCTACATACCCAACAATTCCGCATGGCTGACAGGTGGTTGCAACATACTGTCAACTACAGCAGAAGAAATAAAACAGTGTTGCTGAATTGATCCAGATGCCTGCCACACACTCAGGGCGTAATCGATTAATCGACTCTGGTCACCCGAGCCACTTTTTGGCGCATGCGCACATCCTGCAGACTCGGGTCGAATAACCGAATAAGCTTCTGCATGCTCGGGTTGGAAAAAATGGTGGCTTAATCTAAAACCTAATTATTTGTTTTAATAACCAATATAAGTACAGCAAAATAGGATTCAAAGTATCTTAGGATCGTATAAGCTGACAATCTGGGTTATTTAAAAAAAAGCATTAAAACAACGAATAGGAATTGTAGTGGTAGCTACAGGTACAAGCTCAGGGGCCGTAGTCACCAATCTGGGTTAGGCTTAGCCGGAGTTAAGGCAGTAGCCGCGGATAGCTACCTGAGGGTAGCGGGGGGTTTGAATCGGTATGCACCAATGTTTTAGCTGCTGCGGTTAGCTAACCGTGAGTTTATTTATAGATTTGGGAATTCTCTCTGCGTTTGTACTCATATATTAGGCTCAAATCTATTGAATGCGATCATATTTAACAGAATTACATACGCAATAAGTGACATTTTATCAATTTAACCCTAAATTCGAAGCATTATTAAGGCTACCGCCGCATTGGCGGCGATATTAATAGTTATATTTTCGAATCGACGAACGTAACGTAAACAAATCGCCGCCGCCGCCGCATCGACGTCGCTTTCCATACTGGCGGCGGCGACAGTTTGTTTACTATACGTTCCTCGATTCGAAAATATATGTATTAATATCGCCGCCAATGCGGCTGTAGGCTTAATAACGCTTCCAATTTAGGGTTAAATTGATAAAATTTCACTTATTGCGTATGTAATTCTGTTAAATATGATCGCATTCAATAAATTGAGAGCCAGACACGCACACTAACCGCCCCGGCTAGAGGTAAAACCTGGGGCAGTATGCAGGAGTCAGTGTTAGCGGGTTTTGGTGTTAGAGCCTGTTACCGTGTAGCTATTACCGAAATCGGGAACTGTGTCAAGTCGTATGCAGGAGCGGGTAACACTAACATCTTAGCTAAACGTGAAATTATTTATAGATTTGGGAAATCCCTCGGCGTTTGTAGCCAGATATTAGGCTCAAATCTACTGAATGCGATCATATTTAACAGAATTACATATGCAATAAGTGAAATTTGACCAATTTAACCCTAAATCCGAAGCATTATTAAGGTTACCGCCGTATTGGCGGCGATATTAATAGTTATATTTTCGAATCGACGAGCGGAAAGTAAACAAATCGCCGCCGCCGCCAGTATGGAACGCAGTGGCGGCGGCGATTTGTTTACATTACGTTCGTCGATTCGAAAATATAACTAGTAATATCGCCGCCAATGCGGCGGTAGCCTTAAGGAAGGTTCGAATTTAGGGTTAATTTGAATAAATTTCACTTATTGCGTATCTAATTCTGTTAAATATGGTCGCATTGAATAGATTTGGGCCTAATAAATTCGCTAAACCTGATATTTTTTAGGGTTAAGGTAACACCGGTTAAGCCTTTGGTGTTAGGCCTAACACTGACTCGTGCATACCATTTTTTCGCCGCTAACCCGGAATTCCCGACAAACACCGTTTTGCCTCGCTAACACTGACTCCGGCATACGGCCCCTGATTTGAAAATGGTTTAGCTTAGCCGAGGCTACGGTCGGCGGTTAGCCCTAACTCCGATTGGTGCATACCAAATTTTCACATTTAGCCATGTGTGGATACCTTAGCCGCGGTTACGGCACTAACCCCGATTCGTGCATACGGCCCCAGGTGTGACGTCATCGTTCCTAGCAAACCCCAGCCAAGAGGTGGGTTACTTGTGTCGGGTCATTTTGCACACGGCATGTGTTTTTGTCGACTCCACTCGCGGTGTTCGATTTGAAATTCAGACGACTCGGGTGGCTCGTGTTAATCGATTGCGGCCTCATTGTCTTGTTTTAGATGGAAAAACGCACTGCGCCCAATGTGGGGCTCGAACCCACGACCCTGGGATTAAGAGTCCCATGCTCTACCGACTGAGCTAACCGGGCATGGAACAGTCCAAATTGAGTCGTGGGTAAAAACTCAGTTGCTTCCTAAGCATAACCCCTCCTATTTACACAGCTGCACAGCCCTGCCTCATTTCACTTTATCTGCACTGGCCGGAAGAGGCCATAAAATTACAATGAATGTCGCACAAACAACTTCATTCGATAGGCAAATGAGAACTAGAATATCGGAAACAAGCAAGAAGAGCAGTAACGATTCACTGACTCTTTGCTCTTGGCATGCTGCCCGGATGCAAAGGGTAAAGCCTTGGCCAATGTGGGGGTCGAACCCACGACATTCGCGTTATTAGCACGACGCTCTAACCAACTGGGCTAACCGGCCAACTACATACCCAACAATTCCGCATGGCTGACAGGTGGTTGCAACATACTGTCAACTACAGCAGAAGAAATAAAACAGTGTTGCTGAATTGATCCAGATGCCTGCCACACACTAATTGTCTTGTTTTAGATGGAAAAACGCACTGCGGCCAATGTGGGGCTCGAACCCACGACCCTGGGATTAAGAGTCCCATGCTCTACCGACTGAGCTAACCGGGCATGGAACAGTCCAATTTGAGTCGTGGGTAAAAACTCAGTTGCTTCCTAAGCATAACCCCTCCTATTTACAAAGCTGCACAGCCCAGCCTCATTTCACTTTATCTGCACTGGCCGGAAGAGGCCATATAATTACGATGAATGTCGCACAAACAACTTCATTCGATAGGCAAATGAGAACTAGAATATGGGAAACAAGCAAGAAGAGCAGTAACGATTCACTGACTCTTTGCTCTTGGCATGCTGCCCGGATGCAAAGGGTAAAGCCTTGGCCAATGTGGGGGTCGAACCCACGACATTCGCGTTATTAGCACGACACTCTAACCAACTGAGCTAACCGGCCTACTACATACCCAACAATTCCGCATGGCTGACAGGTGGTTGCAACATACTGTCAACTACAGCAGAAGAAATAAAACAGTGTTGCTGAATTGATCCAGATGCCTGCCACACACTCATTGTCTTGTTTTAGATGGAAAAACGCACTGCGCCCAATGTGGGGCTCGAACCCATGACCCCGGGATTAAGAGTCCCATGCTCTACCGACTGAGCTAACCGGGCATGGAACAGTCCGATTGAGTCGTGGGTAAAAACTCAGTTGCTTCCTAAGCATAACCCCTCCTATTTACACAGCTGCACAGCCCAGCCTCATTTCACTTTATCTGCACTGGCCGGAAGAGGGCATAAAATTACGATGAATGTCGCACAAACAACTTCATTCGATAGGCAAATGAGAACTAGAATATGGGAAAAAAGCAAGAAGAGCAGTAACGATTCACTGACTCTTTGCTCTTGGCATGCTGCCCGGATGCAAAGGGTAAAGCCTTGGCCAATGTGGGGGTCGAACCCACGAGATTCGCGTTATTAGCACGACGCTCTAACCAACTGAGCTAACCGGCCAACTACATACCCAACAATTCCGCATGGCTGACAGGTGGTTGCAACATACTGTCAACTACAGCAGAAGAAATAAAACAGTGTTGCTGAATTGAGCCTGGGCCCGTATGCAGGAGTCAGTGTTAGCGGGGTTTGGTGTTACAGCCTACTACCGATTAGCTATCGCCGATGTCAGGAACTGTGTCAAATGGTATGCAGGAGCGCGTAACACTAACATTTTAGCTAAACGTGAAATTATTTATAGATTTGGGAAATCCCTCTGCGTCTGTACCCATATATGAGGCTTAAATCTATTCAATGCGACCATATTTAACAGAATTAGATACGCAACAAGTGAAATTTATTCAAATTAACCCTAAATTCGAACCCTCCTTAAGGCTACCGGCGCATTGGCGACGATATTACTAGTTATATTTTCGAATCGATGAACGTAATGTAAACAAATCGCCGCCGCCGCCAGTATGGAACGCAGCGGCGGCGGCGATTTGTTTACTTTACGTTCGTCGATTCGAAAATATAAGTATTAATATCTCCGCCGTTACGGCGGCAGTGTTAATATTGCTTCGAATTTAGGGTTAAATTGATAAAATTTCACTTATTGCGTATGTAATTCTGTTAAATATGACAGCATTGAATAGATTTGGGCCTAATAAACTCGGTAAACCTGATATTTTTCAGGGTTAAGGTAACACCGGTTAAGCCTTTGGTGTTAGGCCTAACACTGACTCGTGCATACCATTTTTTCGCCGCTAACCCGGAATTCCCGACAAACACCGTTTTGCCTCGCTAACACTGCCTCCTGCATACGGCCCCAGATACCTGCCACACACTCATTGTCTTGTTTTAGATGGAAAAACGCACTGCGCCCAATGTGGGGCTCGAACCCACGACCCTGGGATTAAGAGTCCCATGCTCTACCGACTGAGCTAACCGGGCATGGAACAATCCGATTGAGTCATGAGTAAAAACTCAGTTGCTTCCTAAGCATAACCCCTCCTATTTACACAGCTGCACAGCCCAGCCTCATTTGACTTTATCTGCACTGGCCGAAAGAGGCCATAAAATTACGATGAATTTCGTACAAACAACTTCATTCGATAGGCAAATGAGAACTAGAATATGGGAAACAAGCAAGAAGAGCAGTTATGATTCACTGACTCTTTGCTCTTGGCATGCTGCCCGGATGCAAAGGGTAAAGCCTTGGCCAATGTGGGGGTCGAACCCACGACATTCGCGTTATTAGCACGACGCTCTAACCAACTGAGCTAACCGGCCAACTACATACCCAACAATTCCGCATGGCTGACAGGTGGTTGCAACATACTGTCAACTACAGCAGAAGAAATAAAACAGTGTTGCTGAATTGATCCTGGGCCCGTATGCAGGAGTCAGTGTTAGCGGGGTTTGGTGTTACAGCCTATTACCGATTAGCTATCGCCGATGTCAGGAACTGTGTCAAATGGTATGCAGGAGCGCGTAACACTAACATTTTAGCTAAACGTGAAATTATTTATAGATTTGGGAAATCCCTCTGCGTCTGTACCCATATATGAGGCTTAAATCTATTCAATGCGACCATATTTAACAGAATTAGATACGCAACAAGTGAAATTTATTCAAATTAACCCTAAATTCGAACCCTCCTTAAGGCTACCGGCGCATTGGCGGCGATATTACTAGTTATATTTTCGAATCGACGAACGTAATGTAAACAAATCGCCGCCGCCGCCAGTATGGAACGCAGCAGCGGCGGCGATTTGTTTACTTTACGTTCGTCGATTCGAAAATATAAGTATTAATATCTCCGCCGTTACGGCGGCAGTGTTAATATTGCTTCGAATTTAGGGTTAAATTGATAAAATTTCACTTATTGCGTATGTAATTCTGTTAAATATGACAGCATTGAATAGATTTGGGCCTAATAAACTCGGTAAACCTGATATTTTTTAGGGTTAAGGTAACACCGGTTAAGCCTTTGGTGTTAGGCCTAACACTGACTCATGCATACCATTTTTTCGCCGCTAACCCGGAATTCCCGACAAACACCGTTTTGCCTCGCTAACACTGACTCCTGCATACGGCCCCAGATGCCTGCCACACACTCATTGTCTTGTTTTAGATGGAAAAACGCACTGCGCCCAATGTGGGGCTCGAACCCACGACCCTGGGATTAAGAGTCCCATGCTCTACCGACTGAGCTAACCGGGCATGGAACAGTCCGATTGAGTCGTGGGTAAAAACTCAGTTGCTTCCTAAGCATAACCCCTCCTATTTACACAGCTGCACAGCCCAGCCTCATTTCACTTTATCTGCACTGGCCGGAAGAGGCCATAAAATTACGATGAATGTCGCACAAACAACTTCATTCGATACGCAAATGAGAACTAGAATATGGGAAACAAGCAAGAAGAGCAGTAACGATTCACTGACTCTTTGCTCTTGGCATGCTGCCCGGATGCAAAGGGTAAAGCCTTGGCTAATGTGGGGGTCGAACCCACGACATTCGCGTTATTAGCACGACGCTCTAACCAACTGAGTTAACCGGCTTACTACATACCCAACAATTCCGCATGGCTGACAGGTGGTTGCAACATACTGTCAACTACAGCAGAAGAAATAAAACAGTGTTGCTGAATTGATGCAGATGCCTGCCACACACTCATTCTCTTGTTTTAGATGGACAAACGCACTGCGCCCAATGTGGGGCTCGAACCCACGACCCTGGGATTAAGAGTCCCATGCTCTACCGACTGAGCTAACCGGGCATGGAACAGTCCGATTGAGTCGTGGGTAAAAACTCAGTTGCTTCCTAAGCATAACCCCTCCTATTTACACAGCTGCACAGCCCAGCCTCATTTCACTTTATCTGCACTGGCCGGAAGAGGCCATAAAATTACGATGAATTTCGCACAAACAACTTCATTCGATAGGCAAATGAGAACTAGAATATGGGAAACAAGCAAGAAGAGCAGTAATGATTCACTGACTCTTTGCTCTTGGCATGCTGCCCGGATGCAAAGGGTAAAGCCTTGGCCAATGTGGGGGTCGAACCCACGACATTCGCGTTATTAGCACGACGCTCTAACCAACTGAGCTAACCGGCCACCTACATACCCAACAATTCCGCATGGCTGACAGGTGGTTGCAACATACTGTCAACTACAGCAGAAGAAATAAAACAGTGTTGCTGAATTGATCCAGATGCCTGCCACACACTCATTGTCTTGTTTTAGATGGAAAAACGCACTGCGCCCAATGTGGGGCTCGAACCCATGACCCTGGGATTAAGAGTCCCATGCTCTACCGACTGAGCTAACCGGGCATGGAACAGTCCGATTGAGTCGTGGGTAAAAACTCAGTTGCTTCCTAAGCATAACCCCTCCTATTTACACAGCTGCACAGCCCAGCCTCATTTCACTTTATCTGCACTGGCCGGAAGAGGCCATAAAATTACGATGAATGTCGCACAAACAACTTCATTCGATAGGCAAATGAGAACTAGAATATGGGAAACAAGCAAGAAGAGCAGTAACGATTCACTGACTCTTTGCTCTTGGCATGCTGCCCGGATGCAAAGGGTAAAGCCTTGGCCAATGTGGGGGTCGAACCCACGACATTCGCGTTATTAGCACGACGCTCTAACCAACTGAGCTAACCGGCCAACTACATACCCAACAATTCCGCATGGCTGACAGGTGGTTGCAACATACTGTCAACTACAGCAGAAGAAATAAAACAGTGTTGCTGAATTGATCCTGGGCCCGTATGCAGGAGTCAGTGTTAGCGGGGTTTGGTGTTACAGCCTATTACCGATTAGCTATCGCCGATGTCAGGAACTGTGTCAAATGGTATGCAGGAGCGCGTAACACTAACATTTTAGCTAAACGTGAAATTATTTATAGATTTGGGAAATCCCTCTGCGTCTGTACCCATATATGAGGCTTAAATCTATTCAATGCGACCATATTTAACAGAATTAGATACGCAACAAGTGAAATTTATTCAAATTAACCCTAAATTCGAACCCTCCTTAAGGCTACCGGCGCATTGGCGGCGATATTACTAGTTATATTTTCGAATCGACGAACGTAATGTAAACAAATCGCCGCCGCCGCCAGTATGGAACGCAGCAGCGGCGGCGATTTGTTTACTTTACGTTCGTCGATTCGAAAATATAAGTATTAATATCTCCGCCGTTACGGCGGCAGTGTTAATATTGCTTCGAATTTAGGGTTAAATTGATAAAATTTCACTTATTGCGTATGTAATTCTGTTAAATATGACAGCATTGAATAGATTTGGGCCTAATAAACTCGGTAAACCTGATATTTTTTAGGGTTAAGGTAACACCGGTTAAGCCTTTGGTGTTAGGCCTAACACTGACTCGTGCATACCATTTTTTCGCCGCTAACCCGGAATTCCCGACAAACACCGTTTTGCCTCGCTAACACTGACTCCTGCATACGGCCCCAGATGCCTGCCACACACTCATTGTCTTGTTTTAGATGGAAAAACGCACTGCGCCCAATGTGGGGCTCGAACCCACGACCCTGGGATTAAGAGTCCCATGCTCTACCGACTGAGCTAACCGGGCATGGAACAGTCTGATTGAGTCGTGGGTAAAAACTCAGTTGCTTCCTAAGCATAACCCCTCCTATTTACACAGCTGCACAGCCCAGCCTCATTTCACTTTATCTGCACTGGCCGGAAGAGGCCATAAAATTACGATGAATGTCGCACAAACAACTTCATTCGATAGGCAAATGAGAACTAGAATATGGGAAACAAGCAAGAAGAGCAGTAACGATTCACTGACTCTTTGCTCTTGGCATGCTGCCCGGATGCAAAGGGTAAAGCCTTGGCCAATGTGGGGGTCGAACCCACGACATTCGCGTTATTAGCACGACGCTCTAACCAACTGAGCTAACCGGCCAACTACATACCCAACAATTCCGCATGGCTGACAGGTGGTTGCAACATACTGTCAACTACAGCAGAAGAAATAAAACAGTGTTGCTGAATTGATCCAGATGCCTGCCACACACTCATTGTCTTGTTTTAGATGGAAAAACGCACTGCGCCCAATGTGGGGCTCGAACCCACGACCCTGAGGCCCATGCTCTACCGACTGAGCTAACCGGGCATGGAACAGTCCGATTGAGTCGTGGGTAAAAACTCAGTTGCTTCCTAAGCATAACCCCTCCTATTTACACAGCTGCACAGCCCAGCCTCATTTCACTTTATCTGCACTGGCCGGAAGAGGCCATAAAATTACGATGAATGTCGCACAAACAACTTCATTCGATAGGCAAATGAGAACTAGAATATGGGAAACAAGCAAGAAGAGCAGTAACGATTCACTGACTCTTTGCTCTTGGCATGCTGCCCGGATGCAAAGGGTAAAGCCTTGGCCAATGTGGGGGTCGAACCCACGACATTCGCGTTATTAGCACGACGCTCTAACCAACTGAGCTAACCGGCCACTACATACCCAACAATTCCGCATGGCTGACAGGTGGTTGCAACATACTGTCAACTACAGCAGAAGAAATAAAACAGTGTTGCTGAATTGATCCAGATGCCTGCCACACACTCATTCTCTTGTTTTAGATGGAAAAACGCACTGCGCCCAATGTGGGGCTCGAACCCATGACCCTGGGATTAAGAGTCCCATGCTCTACCGACTGAGCTAACCGGGCATGGAACAGTCCGATTGAGTCGTGGGTAAAAACTCAGTTGCTTCCTAAGCATAACCCCTCCTATTTACACAGCTGCACAGCCCAGCCTCATTTCACTTTATCTGCACTGGCCGGAAGAGGCCATAAAATTACGATGAATGTCGCACAAACAACTTCATTCGATAGGCAAATGAGAACTAGAATATGGGAAACAAGCAAGAAGAGCAGTAACGATTCACTGACTCTTTGCTCTTGGCATGCTGCCCGGATGCAAAGGGTAAAGCCTTGGCCAATGTGGGGGTCGAACCCACGACATTCGCGTTATTAGCACGACGCTCTAACCAACTGAGCTAACCGGCCTACTACATACCCAACAATTCCGCATGGCTGACAGGTGGTTGCAACATACTGTCAACTACAGCAGAAGAAATAAAACAGTGTTGCTGAATTGATCCAGATGCCTGCCACACACTCATTGTCTTGTTTTAGATGGAAAAACGCACTGCGCCCAATGTGGGGCTCGAACCCACGACCCTGGGATTAAGAGTCCCATGCTCTACCGACTGAGCTAACCGGGCATGGAACAGTCCGATTGAGTCGTGGGTAAAAACTCAGTTGCTTCCTAAGCATAACCCCTCCTATTTACACAGCTGCACAGCCCAGCCTCATTTCACTTTATCTGCACTGGCCGGAAGAGGCCATAAAATTACGATGAATGTCGCACAAACAACTTCATTCGATAGGCAAATGAGAACTAGAATATGGGAAACAAGCAAGAAGAGCAGTAACGATTCACTGACTCTTTGCTCTTGGCATGCTGCCCGGATGCAAAGGGTAAAGCCTTGGCCAATGTGGGGGTCGAACCCACGACATTCGCGTTATTAGCACGACGCTCTAACCAACTGAGCTAACCGGCCACCTACATACCCAACAATTCCGCATGGCTGACAGGTGGTTGCAACATACTGTCAACTACAGCAGAAGAAATAAAACAGTGTTGCTGAATTGATCCAGATGCCTGCCACACACTCATTGTCTTGTTTTAGATGGAAAAACGCACTGCGCCCAATGTGGGGCTCGAACCCATGACCCTGGGATTAAGAGTCCCATGCTCTACCGACTGAGCTAACCGGGCATGGAACAGTCCGATTGAGTCGTGGGTAAAAACTCAGTTGCTTCCTAAGCATAACCCCTCCTATTTACACAGCTGCACAGCCCAGCCTCATTTCACTTTATCTGCACTGGCCGGAAGAGGCCATAAAATTACGATGAATGTCGCACAAACAACTTCATTCGATAGGCAAATGAGAACTAGAATATGGGAAACAAGCAAGAAGAGCAGTAACGATTCACTGACTCTTTGCTCTTGGCATGCTGCCCGGATGCAAAGGGTAAAGCCTTGGCCAATGTGGGGGTCGAACCCACGACATTCGCGTTATTAGCACGACGCTCTAACCAACTGAGCTAACCGGCCAACTACATACCCAACAATTCCGCATGGCTGACAGGTGGTTGCAACATACTGTCAACTACAGCAGAAGAAATAAAACAGTGTTGCTGAATTGATCCTGGGCCCGTATGCAGGAGTCAGTGTTAGCGGGGTTTGGTGTTACAGCCTATTACCGATTAGCTATCGCCGATGTCAGGAACTGTGTCAAATGGTATGCAGGAGCGCGTAACACTAACATTTTAGCTAAACGTGAAATTATTTATAGATTTGGGAAATCCCTCTGCGTCTGTACCCATATATGAGGCTTAAATCTATTCAATGCGACCATATTTAACAGAATTAGATACGCAACAAGTGAAATTTATTCAAATTAACCCTAAATTCGAACCCTCCTTAAGGCTACCGGCGCATTGGCGGCGATATTACTAGTTATATTTTCGAATCGACGAACGTAATGTAAACAAATCGCCGCCGCCGCCAGTATGGAACGCAGCGGCGGCGGCGATTTGTTTACTTTACGTTCGTCGATTCGAAAATATAAGTATTAATATCTCCGCCGTTACGGCGGCAGTGTTAATATTGCTTCGAATTTAGGGTTAAATTGATAAAATTTCACTTATTGCGTATGTAATTCTGTTAAATATGACAGCATTGAATAGATTTGGGCCTAATAAACTCGGTAAACCTGATATTTTTTAGGGTTAAGGTAACACCGGTTAAGCCTTTGGTGTTAGGCCTAACACTGACTCATGCATACCATTTTTTCGCCGCTAACCCGGAATTCCCGACAAACACCGTTTTGCCTCGCTAACACTGACTCCTGCATACGGCCCCAGATGCCTGCCACACACTCATTGTCTTGTTTTAGATGGAAAAACGCACTGCGCCCAATGTGGGGCTCGAACCCACGACCCTGGGATTAAGAGTCCCATGCTCTACCGACTGAGCTAACCGGGCATGGAACAGTCCGATTGAGTCGTGGGTAAAAACTCAGTTGCTTCCTAAGCATAACCCCTCCTATTTACACAGCTGCACAGCCCAGCCTCATTTCACTTTATCTGCACTGGCCGGAAGAGGCCATAAAATTACGATGAATGTCGCACAAACAACTTCATTCGATAGGCAAATGAGAACTAGAATATGGGAAACAAGCAAGAAGAGCAGTAACGATTCACTGACTCTTTGCTCTTGGCATGCTGCCCGGATGCAAAGGGTAAAGCCTTGGCCAATGTGGGGGTCGAACCCACGACATTCGCGTTATTAGCACGACGCTCTAACCAACTGAGCTAACCGGCCAACTACATACCCAACAATTCCGCATGGCTGACAGGTGGTTGCAACATACTGTCAACTACAGCAGAAGAAATAAAACAGTGTTGCTGAATTGATCCTGGGCCCGTATGCAGGAGTCAGTGTTAGCGGGGTTTGGTGTTACAGCCTATTACCGATTAGCTATCGCCGATGTCAGGAACTGTGTCAAATGGTATGCAGGAGCGCGTAACACTAACATTTTAGCTAAACGTGAAATTATTTATAGATTTGGGAAATCCCTCTGCGTCTGTACCCATATATGAGGCTTAAATCTATTCAATGCGACCATATTTAACAGAATTAGATACGCAACAAGTGAAATTTATTCAAATTAACCCTAAATTCGAACCCTCCTTAAGGCTACCGGCGCATTGGCGGCGATATTACTAGTTATATTTTCGAATCGACGAACGTAATGTAAACAAATCGCCGCCGCCCGCCAGTATGGAACGCAGCAGCGGCGGCGATTTGTTTACTTTACGTTCGTCGATTCGAAAATATAAGTATTAATATCTCCGCCGTTACGGCGGCAGTGTTAATATTGCTTCGAATTTAGGGTTAAATTGATAAAATTTCACTTATTGCGTATGTAATTCTGTTAAATATGACAGCATTGAATAGATTTGGGCCTAATAAACTCGGTAAACCTGATATTTTTTAGGGTTAAGGTAACACCGGTTAAGCCTTTGGTGTTAGGCCTAACACTGACTCATGCATACCATTTTTTCGCCGCTAACCCGGAATTCCCGACAAACACCGTTTTGCCTCGCTAACACTGACTCCTGCATACGGCCCCAGATGCCTGCCACACACTCATTGTCTTGTTTTAGATGGAAAAACGCACTGCGCCCAATGTGGGGCTCGAACCCACGACCCTGGGATTAAGAGTCCCATGCTCTACCGACTGAGCTAACCGGGCATGGAACAGTCCGATTGAGTCGTGGGTAAAAACTCAGTTGCTTCCTAAGCATAACCCCTCCTATTTACACAGCTGCACAGCCCAGCCTCATTTCACTTTATCTGCACTGGCCGGAAAGAGGCCATAAAATTACGATGAATGTCGCACAAACAACTTCATTCGATAGGCAAATGAGAACTAGAATATGGGAAACAAGCAAGAAGAGCAGTAACGATTCACTGACTCTTTGCTCTTGGCATGCTGCCCGGATGCAAAGGGTAAAGCCTTGGCCAATGTGGGGGTCGAACCCACGACATTCGCGTTATTAGCACGACGCTCTAACCAACTGAGCTAACCGGCCACCTACATACCCAACAATTCCGCATGGCTGACAGGTGGTTGCAACATACTGTCAACTACAGCAGAAGAAATAAAACAGTGTTGCTGAATTGATGCAGATGCCTGCCACACACTCATTCTCTTGTTTTAGATGGAAAAACGCACTGCGCCCAATGTGGGGCTCGAACCCACGACCCTGGGATTAAGAGTCCCATGCTCTACCGACTGAGCTAACCGGGCATGGAACAGTCCGATTGAGTCGTGGGTAAAAACTCAGTTGCTTCCTAAGCATAACCCCTCCTATTTACACAGCTGCACAGCCCAGCCTCATTTCAGCTTTATCTGCACTGGCCGGAAGAGGCCATAAAATTACGATGAATTTCGCACAAACAACTTCATTCGATAGGCAAATGAGAACTAGAATATGGGAAACAAGCAAGAAGAGCAGTAATGATTCACTGACTCTTTGCTCTTGGCATGCTGCCCGGATGCAAAGGGTAAAGCCTTGGCCAATGTGGGGTCGAACCCACGACATTCGCGTTATTAGCACGACGCTCTAACCAACTGAGCTAACCGGCCACCTACATACCCAACAATTCCGCATGGCTGACAGGTGGTTGCAACATACTGTCAACTACAGCAGAAGAAATAAAACAGTGTTGCTGAATTGATCCAGATGCCTGCCACACACTCATTGTCTTGTTTTAGATGGAAAAACGCACTGCGCCCAATGTGGGGCTCGAACCCATGACCCTGGGATTAAGAGTCCCATGCTCTACCTACTGAGCTAACCGGGCATGGAACAGTCCGATTGAGTCGTGGGTAAAAACTCAGTTGCTTCCTAAGCATAACCCCTCCTATTTACACAGCTGCACAGCCCAGCCTCATTTCACTTTATCTGCACTGGCCGGAAGAGGCCATAAAATTACGATGAATGTCGCACAAACAACTTCATTCGATAGGCAAATGAGAACTAGAATATGGGAAACAAGCAAGAAGAGCAGTAACGATTCACTGACTCTTTGCTCTTGGCATGCTGCCCGGATGCAAAGGGTAAAGCCTTGGCCAATGTGGGGGTCGAACCACGACATTCGCGTTATTAGCACGACGCTCTAACCAACTGAGCTCAACCGGCCAACTACATACCCAACAATTCCGCATGGCTGACAGTGTGGTTGCAACATACTGTCAACTACAGCAGAAGAAATAAAACAGTGTTGCTGAATTGAGTCCTGGGCCCGTATTGCAGGATGTCAGTGTATACCGGCACATTTGGGTTCACGCCTACGACCAGATTAGCTATCGCCGATGTCTAGGAACTGTGTCAAATGGTATGCAGGAGCGCGTAAACACTAACATTGTAGCTAAGCGTGAAATTATTTATAGATTTGCGAAATCCCTCTCGTACTGTACCCATATCTGAGGCTTAAATCTATTCAATGCGACCAATATTGTAACAGAGTAGATACGCAACAAGTGAAATTATTCAAATTAACTGCTAAATTCGAACCCTCCGTAAGGCTACCGGCGAATTGGCGACGATATCGCGTATTAAGCACGACACTCTAACCAACTGAAGCTAACCGCCTACTACATAACCAACAATTCCGCATGGCAGACAGGTGGTTGCAAACATACTGTCAACATACTGCAGAAAGAAAATCAAAACAGTGTTGCTGAATTGATCCAGATGCCTGCCACACACTCATTGTCTTGTTTTAGATGGAACAAAACGCACTGGCGCCACAAATGTGGGGCTCGAACCCATGACCCCCGGGATTAAGAGTCCCATCTCTACCGACTGAGCTAACCGGGCATGGAACGTCCGATTGAGTCGGGGTTTTACAAACTCAGATTGCTTCTAAGCATAACCCCCCTATTTACACGCTGCACAGCCAGCCTCATTTCACTTTATCTGCACTGGCCGGAGAGGGCAGAAAATTACGATGAATGTCGCACAAACAACTTCATTCGATAGGCAAATGGGAGAACTAGAATATGGGAAAAAGCAAGAAGAGCAGTAATCGGAATCACTGACACTTTGCTTCTATGGCATGGCTGCCCGGATGCAAAGGGTAAAAGCCCTTGGGCCAGATGTGGGGGTGCGACGATCCACGACTGATTCACGTTCATTAGCACGACGCTCTAACCTAAACTGAGCTAACCGCCAACCTACATACCCAACAATTCCGACATGGCTGACAGGTGGGTTGCAACATACTGTCAACCACCCAGGCAGAAGAAAATAAAACAGTGTTGCTGGAATTGAGCCCTCGGGCCCGTATGCAGGAGTCAGTGTATAGCGGGGTTTGGATGTTTACAGCCTACTACCGATTAGCGTATCGCCGATGTCAGGAACTGTGTCCAAATGGTATGCAGGAGCGCGTACGCGAACCTAACATTTTAGCTAAAACGTGAAATTATTTTTATAGATATTGGGAAATTCCTGGGGCTCTGCGTCTGTACCCCTAAATGAGGGCTGAAATCTATTCAATGGCGACCAATATTTAACAGAAAAGAGAAACGCAACAAGTGAAATTTATTCAAATTCAACCCTAAATTCGAACCCTCCTTAAGGCTACCACCCCAACCCACCCCCGGCGCATTGGCGACGATATTACTAGTTATATTTTCGAATCGATGAACTAATGTAAACAAAACGCCGCCCGCCGCCAGTCATGGAACGCAGCCGGACGGCGGGCTCGATTGTCGTTTACTTTACGTTCTGATCGAGTCGTTAAATAGAAGTATTAATATCTCTCCGCCGTTACGCGCCGGACGAGCGTTAGAGAATATTAGCTTCGAAATTTAGGGTATCAATTTGATCACAATTTTCACTCTATTGCGTACTGTAATTTCTGTATTTAATATAATATGACTAGACAGTGAGAGTAATTTGGGCCTCATTTAAACATCGCGTAAACTCGGATAATTATTTCATGGGTTAAGGTAACACCGGTTTAAGCCTTTGGATGTTAGGCCCTAACAGACTGACTCGTGGCATACCATTTTTGTTCTGCCGCTAGACTCTGATCCCGACGAATATGTCCCGACATAAAACACCGATTTGCCTCGCTGAAAAGTCTCACTGCCTCCTGCATACGGCCCCAGATTATACCAGCCACACTCTCACGTATTGTCTTGTTTTAGAATGGAAAAACGCACTGGCGCCCCAATGGTGGGGCGTCGAAACCCACGGACCCTCGGGAGTAACGTAGTCCCAATGCTCTACCGTAGCACTGAGTCTAACCGGGCATGTGAACAATCAAGATTAGAGTCATGAGTAAAAAAAACTCAGTCTGCTTGCCTAAGCTCCTTACACCCCTCCTCTTTTACACATGAAACAGCTGAACAGCCCGCGGCCTCATTTGACTTCTATCTGCTCATCTGGGCCGAATAAGGAGGCCATAAGAATAGAGATGAATTTGTCGTATCAAACAAACCTTCAGAAGTCGATAGGCACTAAATGGAGAACTAGAATGATGGGAATATCCAAGCAAGAAGAGCTAGGATATGACTTCAACCTTGACTCTTTGCTCTTGGCAATGCTGCCCGGATGCAAAGGGTAAAAGCCTTTGGCACCATGTGGGGGTCCGAACTCCACGACATTCTGTCGTTATTGGCACGGGACGCTCTAACCAACTCAGGCTAACCGGCCAACTACATACCCTCAACCAATTCCGACTTCATTGGGCTGGACGAGGTGGTTTGCAACATACTGGCAACTGACAGCAGAATGAAATAAAAAACAGTGTGTGCTGAATTGATCTAGGGCCCGTATGGCAGGAGGCAGTGTTAGCGGGGTTTGGAGTTACAGAGGCCTATTACCCGGAGATTCGCTATTCGTCCGATGTCAGGAACTCTGTGTCCCAGAATGGTTATGCAGGAGCGCGCTAAACCCTAACTATTTTAGACCTAATACGTGGAATGAAATTATTTATAGATTAGGGAAATCCCTCTCCGCGTCTGTCCTGTAACCCATAATATGAGGCTTAATATCTATTCAATGCGACCATAATTAACAGAAATTAGATAACGCAAACAAGTGAACGTTCTATTCAGATACTTAACCCTAAATATCGAAACCCTTCCTTATAGGGCTTACCGACGCGCTCTGTGGCGGCGAGTATGTGACTAGTTATATTTTCGAATCGACGAACGTCGAATGTTATGAACAAATCTCTGCTCGCCGCCGCCAGAGTATGGAACGCAGCAGCGGCGCGCGGCGCCTTTTGTTTACTGTTCGTCGTTCGTCGATTCTCGATATCAATATAAGATGTTAATATCTCCGCCGGTAACGCTGGCATTGCACAGGCTGTGTTTCACCAGCTCTGTGTTATATTGCTTCGAAATTTTAGGAGTTAAAATTGATCAAAATTTTCACCTTATTGCGTATGTTTTTCTGTTTTAAAAATGACAGCAATTTAATAGATTTTGGGCCTAAAAAAAACTCGGGAAAACCTGATATTTTTTAGGGTTTTAAAAGGGAAAACCCCGGGTTTTGCCTTTGGGGGTTTTGCCCCTTAAAAACTGATTTATGCAAAACCATTTTTTTCGCCCCTTTAAACCCCAAATTTCCACCGAAAACACCGTTTTTTCCCCGCTAAACTGACTCCCGGCCCTACCGGGGCCCCCCGATTCCCGGCCCCACACTCTTTTTCTTGTTTTTTGATGGGAAAAAAAAGCACTGCGCCCCAAAAGTGGGGCTCGAACCACGACCCTGGGATTAAAAAAAAAAAAATCCCATGCTTTTTTACCGAGTGGGGTTAAAACCGGGGATGGAAAAAAGTCCCCATTGAGTTTTGGTAAAAAACTCAGTTGCTTCCCAAGCATAACCCCTCCCTATTTTTCACAGCGCAAACAGCCCAGCCCATTTTACTTTTTCTGGAACTGG